>CM033721.1:24463601-25156141 GCA_019671005.1 Hibiscus mutabilis
TGTTCAAACAGTGTACCGACCAAGTGATAAGACGGTGTGTTCTAGAATATGAATAGCGCAACATATTGCAATTATGCCATGTAGCACTGTATGAAGGTCATTTTTTGGGATAAAAACTGTTGCGAAGGTGCTGCAGTCGGGATTCTTTTGGCCCGCATTATACAGGGATGCCCATAAATTTTCCAAGGCATGTGACCAATGCCAACGAACAGGAAACATCTCCGGAAGACACCAATTGCCATTCTAGAACATAATGCTAGTAGATTTGTTTGATGTATAGGGAATAGACTTCATGGGTCTTTTTCCCTAATTATTTAGAAACCTATATATCCTTGTAGTCGTTGATTATGTTTCAAAATGGGTTGAAGCCGTTGCTTTGCCAACAAATGATGCCAAGGCTGTTGCCAAATTCTTGCACAAGCATATTTTTACTCGATTTGGTGCCCCTATTGTTATTATTCATGATGAAGGTACACCTTTTAAATGCAATCAAATTTTTAAAGCTTTGTGTAGATATGAAATTCAACGAAGGACTGCCACGGAAAACTATCCCCAAACGAATGAACAAGCAAAGATTTCAAACAAGGAGATCAAGAATATTTTGGAAAAAAACTATAAATCCAACAAGGAATGACTGGTCCTTGAGACTAGATGACTCTTTGTGGGCTTATAGGACAACTTTAAACACTCCTTTGGGAACCTCCCCATTTATACTTGTTTTTGGGAAGGCATGACACTTACCAGTGGAGATGGAACACCGAGCCTATTGGGCAATCAAAACGCTTGATATGGCATGGAGGGCTACTAGAGAAAAAGGTTGCTAGATTTAAATGAGTTAGAGGAATTCAGAGCACATGCATATGAGAATGCCAAACTCTACAAAGAAAGGACAAAATGGTGGCATGGCAAAAGGATGTTGCCAAGGTAATTTGAGGTAGGCCAACGTGTTTTATTATTTAACTCAAGAATGAAATTGTTTTCAGGAAAGCTCAAGTCTAGATGGTCGGGACCCTTTGAGGTTGTGAAACCACATACTTATGTAGCAGTGAATATCAAAGATTTGAAGACTAGGGCAGTTTTCCAGGTAAACGGACAACGATTGAAACACTATTTGGAGGACACTCAAAAGAATGCCAAGAAGGTTATCCCCCTGGTAGAGATTCCATGATCACTATCATTGTTTATTTTTGTAAATAGTAGGTTAAATGTTTTCTTTTTTGTTTTTCTTTTTTAGTATTTTTCATTTATTTATTTTTCTTTTAATTTTGATTTTCCCTTGTTGCATTAAAAGGTTTTTCTTTGAGTAAGTGCAGGTTTTTGTGCCAGGAAGAATGCCAAGGCTCGGACTTAGCATAGGGCGAATGGAGATGTGAAGAAGAAAATTTTACCCTAGCCGCCCAAGGCTTGATAGAGTTCGACCCAAGAGTTCCCCACTGATATCTTTGCCAATGATGAAATGCCAGCCAGTCATCGTTCAGTTCATACCCTGACACACTCAGATGCCACCGTCCTAGTTTTTCCAGTTCAAGTTGAGTCTTCCAAGATAGAAACACCACCAGAATCTGAGAAAAAAATTCAAGAAAAACCCACCGCAATGCCTGCTACCCCTGCATCGTCTGCTGCCACTGCTCAACTTCGGAGCCAATGCAAATTGTCAAGGAAGTCCTTTGCGACCTTGGAGCTTCCACTACTGCCTCAAAGCTAAGCATGAAAGAAAGGAAACGCATGGCCCCCGATCACGGGAGCTTTCTCAAAAGAAAGACCCGCGTAACACGTGAAATACCCTTCGAAGGGGATTCCTCATTTTCTTAAAACTCATTGCATTCATTTTTATTTCATATGTTGCATTTCCATATTTTTTATTTGTATATATCTGTTTTTTTCATGCATTGAGGACAATGCACGCCTTTGGTTTGAGGGTGTGCATCATCACATCTGTTGCCATGCCTTGCATGCATATTTGTATTTCTGTTTGCATTATGTTTCCATACCATGTAGATCAGGTTTAAGCCATGCATACCAAACCACTAATTTTTTTTGCCTCAGTCAAATTTTGAAAGAATGTTAACATGTTGCTAGATTAGCATTGTTTGTTCTAGAATATTCTGTCCGATGATGAAATTTGAAATCTTTAGTTGCCTATGCCAGCAGAATAGTAATTCCAGGACTGCTTAACAATTGATCTCTAATTTAGGGAATTTAACTTTCACTTAACATGTAATATGCATCTAGTTCTCAAACAAACTTTGAATTCTTGAAGCTAAGCTCAGAAAAAAAAAAGAAAAAAAAGTTTGATGCCGAGGTAAAAGAAATTAATAAGGCAACAATGTTTTGCCAAGTAAATGAAAAAAATGTAGAACACTCATCTAACTTAGGGATAATAAGTAACTTGGGGCTTCGTGGTTTGCTCCTTCTTAGTTCTCAAGTTAAAAACTTTAGGGTGTGAGTTGAAGAGTAAAAGTCAAGTAATGTCTAGATTAACGTGGGGTTCCTGGTATACTCCCTCTTATTTCTCACACCAAACATTGTTACGAAGCAAGCTTAAAATATTGCCAGCTAAAACCCTCGGCAAGAATAAAATAAAAATAAAAAATTCTAAGTTTAGATAGTAAATTTGACTAAGGGAGTTAAATGAAACTTGATGCATATTGCCTACACTTCGTGCACTCTTCATGACCTTAGACTAGAGTTATTTTGCTTCACTTGAATTTGCTTATTTGCTTGGTATTATTGTACTGGGATACCTAAGGAAAGAACTAGTGCCAGACTCTGCTTGCCAGCACTTGTTGGCATTCCAACCAAGTTTTTGCCGAGGCACTTTCTTGTTTTTTTTGTTTTATATTTTTAGTTGTATTACTTGAGGACAAACAATGAGCTAGGTTTGGGGGTGTGTTAACTCCTCAAAAGTACTGATTTTGATGCTTATTTTACAATGCCTTTTCTTTCCATTAAGTACATTTAGTTGCATTTAGTTAATAAATTCATGCATTTGTATAAGGAGTTAGGGAGTAGTGTTTATGCCAGTGTGAAGGGTTGCTTTGTTGGCATTATTACAGGTTTGGCAGATCAGGACAGGCTTGGCAGAGCAGCGCAAGAGCAGGAGAATGAGATGCCGAAGAGAATGCCGAGTTGCAGTTGGTAGACATGGACTAGGGATTGCCAAAGCTCGACTGGCATAGAAGTGAAGTCTGATGCCCGGCCAAGTAGCTATTGGACCTTGTACACATTAGCCCTAGGATTCAAATTCGGATAAGATGATCACGCCCCTTGATAAGTGTTCAAAAGTACTATTTTTCTTACCCTTTTTACTCATATTATTATTAGACTTAGGCTCATATTAGTTACATAATTAGTCATTCATGCATTAATCCATGTTTCCTTCCATCGTTGAGCTTGATTGCATAACTTGGTTGTTTTTATGGGAAAAGATGCTGCTTTGGTGTGTTTTGTGTGTATGTGCAGGATCACTTGCCAAAGCAAGGCTAGAGCTAGTTGCCAAGGCAATGCATGAAGGAGATGCCGAGCTAGTTGCCAGTGCAATGCATGAAGGAGACACCGAGCCAATTGCCAGGGCAATTATCGAAAAAGAATAAGGTGATATGGTAGTCGAAATTGATGACTAGACAAGCCCAAGAAGACGTGGAGCAAAGCTAAATCCCAAAGGAGTTTGATTTCCACGAAGAGATTAAAGAAGAATTAAATCCCAAGAAGATAGGAGAAGTTCTAGAAGGAATATAATTATAATAAAGAATTATATTTTTTAAAGATAATTTAATTCCAACTTAACTTCCTCCTCAAATGAGGACTTTGACCTAGCCCTATAAATTGATCACCAAGCTGTCAACTCCAAGGGGGAGAGAGGAGAGAATTTTCGACAAGCATCAAGGGCAAGGAGGATTTCGACAAAGCTTCATCCATCCTTCATCTTTTTCTTTCTTGTTCAATTAGGTTCATGCTAGGAATTCTTTATCTTGTGTTTCTTTGGAACCTAGCCATGAACTAAATCTATTTGGATAAGGTTATTGTGTCTTGTGGTTGTGAGAAACTATTGGATTTTGTTTAGGTAATAAGAGTTTGCACTTTTCTATTCAAGGTTTATTCATTCTTGGTTCTTATTCTTGTTTGCGAGTGAATTGGGAGAGGATCTCGTAACTTCATCTATTTATCTAATATTGGGAGAGTTAGATTCAAGAAACGAATGAATATGATCTTTATTCAATCTATTGATGGTGAAGATTAATCCTGCTTAGGAATAAGTTAAGGATTTCAACGGCTAAGAGGAGCGCAAGATTGGTTGTTGTTCACCCTTGATTCACGTAGGGATGTATTATCAAGGCATGAACAAGTAGCTAGAGTTTCGACTTAGGGATAAGAAGAAACCATTGAAGAACGCTCTGCCGAACCTTGAAGGTTGCTGCCCAGACGCCCAAGTAGTTGCCCAACTAGTCGCCCAGACAACCATCGATTGGTTGCCAAGGCAACCCCGTTGTGCAAGTTGCCCTTGCACTCTTTTACCAAGACGATCCAATTGGCTATCACACCTCAACTCACGATAACCTAGCCTATCTCTCTCATTTGATCTCATCTATTCTTTTACTTTATTGTTTTCTAGTTTAGTTATTAGTTTAAACTCCTATAATCTTCTATTTGTGTTTTTACTTTTTTATAGTGGAAGAGATTAGATTCTTGAAGTGGCACCAATCCCTGTGGAGACGATATCTTTTATACTATAACTTGCGGTGTGTACACTTGCATAATTGTGGAGCACTTATTACACGCAACAAGTTTTTGGCGCCGTCGCCGGGGATTGGCAATAGCGACTTTATTTTTATTTTCTTGCACTTTCTTTTTACTTTTCTTGTTTAAGATTCAAAGGGCTAACAAACTTTGGTTTTGCATTGGTATATGACCAGGGCGAGACCGATTACACCAGAATATCCCTTTGATCCAGAAATCGAACGAACCTTACAAAGACTTAGACGAAAGTTAAGAGTAGCAATGGCTAATCAAGACGGCAATATGAATCAAGATGTTCCAGCAGGAGGAGGAGTGATTCTTGCACGAAACATAACTATCCGAGACTATCTTGAAGAAGACCTTGATGGACTTAACCCAGGAGTTGTCACACCTGAAATTGAAGCCGACCACTTTGAGTTGAAACCAATGATGTTTAATATGATCAACACAATTGGTCAATTTGGCGGCTCAGCAACTGAAGATGCACGACAACATGTTAAATCTTTCCTCGAGATTTGCAACTCGTTCAAAATACACGAAGTCACCCCCGATGTTTTACGATTAAGATTATTCCCCTATTCACTGAGGGATAGGGCGAACGCATGGTTGAATAGCATTCATGCCGGATCAATAGGATCTTGGACCGATCTTTCTTGTGATTTCCTTGCTTGGTTTAATCCTACAAATTTGACTGATAAGCTTCGTAACGACATTACTTCTTTTCGGCAGGCAGATGATGAATCCATGTACGAGGCTTGGGAGCGATACAGAGAACTTCTACACAAATGCCCCTACACGGATTCCCAGTGTGGACACAAGTAACAATGTTTTACAATGTTGTGAATACACCAACAAGGATGATGCTAGATGCCTCAGAAAACGACATACTCCTAGATAAGTCACCGGATGAAGCAATGCAAATTCTAAACAGGCTTGCCAAGAATGATTATCAATTCCCCTCTACTAGAAGATGATGAGTTAGATGCCAAGCCACAATACATGAACTAGGATCATCAGACTCAATTTCGGCACAATTGGCCACTTTAACCAAGATGGTCCAAAACATGCAGAAACCAAACAACACACATGAGGTCAAGGTAATGGATTCTTTTTGTGAGTTACGTGGTGGTAACCATGATTCTTCTGAATGTATGCAGAATCTGGAATCCAGCTTCTATGTGGGGAATTACAACCGGAACAACAATGTGATGTCTAATACATACAATCCAGCTTGGAAGAAGCACCCGAATTTTTCATTGAGTAATCCCAACAATGCTCTAAACCAGAACAATCAGAATGCACAAGCATCGGGATTCTAGCAGAATATGTCACGGCAACAGTTGCCGCAGCAACAACCGACAACATATAGTTCTTTGGAAAATTCTCTAAATGCTTTTATGATGAAAACTGAATCTTATATGGCTGAGAATAGTAACTTCATAAAAAGAACTGATGATTTATTAACAGGACCGAGATAAGATTGCAAAACCAAGAGGCGGCAATCAAATCATTGGAAAATCAAGTCGGACAATTTGCTCAAAACCGTAATACTAGACCGCAAGGAGGTTTACCTAGCGATACTGAAGTTGCAAGAGGAACTGGACATGAGCAATGTAAGGCGATCACCACTAGAAGTGGCCAACAACTTAAAGAGGCTCAAGCCCACTCATTAAACAAAACTCCACAAAAAGATCAAGACAAACCTAGCGGCAAAGCCTCAGATGCTGAACCAGGAATTGTCGCGGCAACCGGCAATAAGCATGCCTCGGCAACCGATGATAAGGATGCCTCAACAACTTGCGATAAGCATGCCTCGGCAACTCCATTTGTCCCGGCAATGTCGTCAATCAGGTTCCAAACCAATGAAAGGATCGAAGATATCCGACTTCCACCACCATTCCCACAAAGGTTGAAGCGACAAAAGCAAGAATATCAATTCAAGAAGTTTCTTGATATCCTAAAGCAAGTCCACATCAACTTGCCATTGGTGGAAGCAATTGAACAAATGCCGAACTATGTCAAGTTTCTTAAAGACATTGTGTCCAAGAGAACAAGGCTAAGAGAGTTTGAAACAATTGTCGCAACAGAGGGATGCATGGCCATGTTGCACAATCGTATGCCACCTAAGTTGAAGGATCCTGAAAGTTTCACAATACCATGTTCCATTGGAAACCTCTATATCGGGAAAGTATTATGCAACCTTGGGGCTAGCATAAACTTGATACCTAAATTGGATTTCCAGAAACTAGGAATCGGGAAGGCAAGACCTACAACAGTTATGCTACAGCTAGTCGACAGATCCTATGTGCATATAGAGGGAAAAATCGAAGACATACTGCTAAAAGTTAATAAATTTATTTCTCCCGCTGACTTTATTGTTTTGGATTGTGAAGCAAATGAGCATGCACCTATCATTCTCGGAAGACCATTCCTAGCAACAGGGAGAACCTTGATCGATGTTTAAAAGGGAGAACTCACAATGAGGGTGAATGACCAGCAAGTTAAACTAAATGTGTTCCAAACACTAAGGCATGCCGATGATCCAGAAGAATGCCAACTTCTTCATGCTACGGCAAAGTTTAACTTCGAAGAGGAATTTAGTTGCCTCGGCAACTACACTGCCGATCAAGAGGAACCTGAGGAGTATGAAGAACCGGTTGATGAGGAACAACAAGAAGAGGCAAATTGGCTAGTCAATCGACCAGGTACATACTTTGAACCACTGGATTACTCAAGTAAGGAAGGTAAGCTCGAAAAGCCCTCTATTGAACAACCACCGATTCTTGAGTTGAAACAGTTGCCATAGCAACTAAAATATGCATACTTAGGAACCGATAATACATTGCCTGTAATTATTTCTTCTAAGTTACAGCCTGAGCAGGAAAAGAAGCTGATCAAAATGTTGATGCTACACAAGAAGGCAATGGGGTGGACAATTGCCGACTTGAAGGGAATTAGCCCGGTAGTGTGTATGCACAAGATTTTGTTGGAAGATGATCACAAACCTTCGATTGAGGCCCAGAGGAGACTGAATCATGCCATGAAAGGGGTTGTAATGAAAGAAATCATCAAGTGGCTTGACGCCGACATTATATACCCTATCTCTGATAGTACATGGGTAAGTCTGGTACAATGTGTACCGAAAAAGGGAGGTATAACGGTGGTAAGTAATGAAAACAATGAACTCATTCCAACCAGGACTGTGACCGATTGGAGGGTTTGTATAGATTATCGAAAGCTAAACAAAGCCACTAGGAAAGATCACTTCCCATTACCCTTTATTGATCAAATGCTTGACCGTCTTGCAGGTAAACCCTTTTATTGTTTTCTTGATGGTTATTCAGGTTACAATCAAATTGCCATAGCACCAGAAGATCAAGAAAAGACAACCTTCACATTCCCATACGGCACTTATGCTTTTCGAAGGATGCCGTTCGGATTGTGTAATGCCCCGACAACCTTCCAAATATGCATGATGGCACTCTTTTCAGACATGGTCGAAGACTTCCTTGAGATCTTCATGGATGATTTTTCTATTTTTGGTAATGACTTCAGCAGCTGCCTCGGCAATTTAGAGAAGGTGTTGGCAAGATGTGAAGAAACTGATTTAGTCCTCAATTGGGAGAAATGCCATTTTATGGTAGATGAAGGAATAGTGCTCGGCCATAAGATTTCATCCAAGGGAATTGAAGTAGACAAAGCCAAGGTGGACGTGATCGAGATTACCCCCACCAAGTTCGGTTAAAGGAATTCGAAGCTTTCTTGGACATGCAGGTTTTTACAGGAGGTTCATTCATAATTTTTCTAAAATCACTAAACCTTTGTGCAATTTGCTTGAACATGATAAAGTCTTCGATTTTGATGATTCTTGTGCCCAAGCATTCGAAACCCTAAAGGAAAAGCTTGCCTCGACACCCATTGTCGTTCCACCAGATTGCACTCTACCTTTTGAGCTCATGTGTGATGCAAGTGATTTTGCGGTAGGAGCAGTCCTAGGCCAACACACAGGTAAGACCTTCCATGTGATATACTACGCTAGTAAAACTCTTAATAGTGCTCAAATGAATTACACAACAACGGAGAAAGAGTTACTAGCGGTAGTTTTTGCATTTGACAAGTTCCGATCCTATTTGATTGGTACAAAGGTAATTGTTCATACGGACCATTCGGCAATCAAATATCTATTTGCTAAAAAGGATGCTAAACCTCGTTTGATTCGTTGGATATTACTTTTACAAGAATTTGATATTGAAATTAAGGACAGGAAAGGAACAGAAAATCAAGTGACCGATCACTTATCACATTTAGAACGCAATAGGGAGGAGGACGCGAATCTAGAGATATACGATGCATTCCCGGATGAGTAATTTTTAGTTGCCTCAGAAACCATGGATGCGCACGCCTCGGCAACCCTTGACGCGCATGCCTCGACAACTCTCGACGCCGCAGCAGCCCTTGACGCGCACGCCTCGGCAATTTTGGGACCAGTCGCCTTGGCAACACATGCCTCGGTAATACCCTGGTACGCGGATTTAGTTAATTTCCTTGTTTGTGGTATTTTACCTTATGGTCTTACTCACCAAGGGAAGAATCGGTTCCGCCATGATACTAAGCATTACTTTTGGGATGAACCTCTTTTGTTTAAACAATGTGCAGATCAGGTTATACGCCGATGTGTCCCTGAAGAGGAGCAGCAGAATGTACTCCGACAATGCCATTCTTCACCCTATGGAGAACATTTTGGAGGAACTCGTACCGTGGCCAAAGTTTTGCAATCCGGTTTGTATTGGCCAACATTGTACAAAGATGCCCAAGACTTTTACAAGCAATGTGATCGTTGCCAGATGACGGGCAATATCTCTAGACGACATGAGATGCCGCTCCAAAACATCATCAAGGTGGAATTGTTCGATGTATGGGGGATCGATTTTATGGGACCTTTCTCATCTTCATTCGGCAACCTCTATATTCTACTTGTCGTCGACTACGTGTCTAAATGGGTTGAGGCAGTTGCAGTTCCCAACAACGATTCCAAGACCGTGCAACGATTCTTGCAGAAAAACATATTTACACGGTTTGGGATGCCGAGAGCAATTATCAGTGACAAAGGCAAGCATTTTGACAACAGACTTATTGCCAAGATGTTGCAACGCTTCAGCGTATCACACAAGATTGCCATGGCATATCACCCACAAATCAACGGGCAAGCAGAAATTTCCAACCGAGAATTGAAGGGTATACTCGAGAAAGTTATAAATCCCTCTTTGGTCATTAAGACTAGATGACGCACTTTGGGTATATCGCACTGCATTCAAAACACCCTTAGGCATGTCCCCCTTCTGACTTGTGTATGGCAAAACATGCCATCTACCGGTGGAAATCAAACACAAGGCATATTGGGCAATCAAGACCGTGAATATGGATTGGGAACCAGTCCAAATCCAAATCTGAATTATGTTGGTAATGATAAAATCCCCGAGGTGTGCGCCGATACCAACACTCACCGCACGGCCTAAAATTGTGCTTGCCTTCATCATGGTTCACTAATATCTTGCGTGCACTCTTCACGCACGCACTTATCAAACCTTTAATTATTTTTCCTTTAAAATTTCTTTCTTTAACTTTTTATTTGAACAAAAAGAAACTTTTTATAAAAAAAAAAATCAGGAGTTTCAAGGATGTTTTCGTCAAATGCATTTTTTCTATGATAATATAATATTATTAATATTAGCTTCGTGCATTCCTTAAATTTCAACCCTTTGACTATAATTAATAATCCTCATTTTATTTTATTTATCTCTCTGCAAAAAGGAAAAAAAAGCTTCAGACTTCAGAATCTGTCTTTGAATCTTAAAGATTGGAGCAATTTGGAGTTGGGGTTTCTTTTTCTTTTGTTGATTTAGGGTTTGGGATTATCTCCTTTCTTCTCCACTTGTAAGTTTTTTCAACATCTTTGATGGTTTTCATTTGCAAGTCTTTTGCTTTAATCTGCTTTAGATTCATTGATTTTTGTAACAAATCTGTAATTTTCATGCTGGGATTTTTAGCTCATATATTTCTACTGCTAATTTATCTTTTTCCTAGAGCTAAAAGTGTGTACTTTATAGTATTTTTGATAACTTTGGCCAAATTGTTTTCATCTAATTTCTCTTTATTAGATTTGATGTATTTGGTTATTGAGAAGAAGAAAAATTGATGAAACTCAAAACGGATCTAATGCTAAAAGTTTCAGAACTTTATAACTTCATCTCAACAATAGCATTGAATAAGAAGAAGGGTTCTTCGACTAGCTACATATTGTCTTATAACTTAAAATATCATATATTTGTTCTTTAGTTTTGTTTTGCATTGATTAATAGAATGGCTTTAGTGAAAAAAATGTTGTGTATCTGATGATAAAATAGCGAATCTGTTGGCAGTTGCAGGTTTTGGAATAGGTTGTTTTGTGGGGGTATTACAAAGGAAGAACAGTGATTGTCTGTGGCTATTTACTGGGAAATAGGAACAGCATGCAGTGGTGGCCAAGTGTTTCTGTTGATGTGTTTCAAAAAGTTATCTCCTTCAACTTGTATTGCAGAGTGATTCTGTAATTTGCAAAATCTAGAGCATTTTCATTTCTTCATAGTCTTGTTATTCTCTATCTTCCATATCTTCTATGGGATCCACTTTTTTCATTGTTGTCCCGTGTTATGTCCGTCAGATTAGTTGAATAGCTTCAATCCCATCTCTGAAATTTCTAGTGCAAGAGCTTTGATTCCGGTAGGTGGATTAGCAGTACTTCAATCCACAGTTTGGATTTTGGCGGCATATTAGTAGTAGTTTTATTTCCTATTGTTCTAGTTAACGGAGTAGGGGTTTCGAATACATCATTGTGTGGAAGATCCTTGTTTTAGTGCCATACTGAAGGTTTGGAACGTAGTTATGGCGTGCCAAGCAGCGGGACAAACACGATTCCGGGCATTGAAGTATGAAAATGGTATTGCGGGGAGTGCAGTCATTGTAGTTAGAGTTATAGCATGCTTTCAACCTCTTCAGGATTGCCAGGTATGTTTACCTTCTGTTAATTACTCCTTCCATCTGATGCTGTTTTTACAAGCTTTTATGATAGAATTAGATACCCTTATTATGCTTGATGATGTTGAAGTTCATTGGTTTATATATCTTTTTGTAATACATGTGATTCCTTGTTCTTTTGTTTTATGTTATTTGTAATTGGATGAGAAAGTTTGTGCAAAGTCTTGACTGGATTTCCTTTCTTGGGGCTCTTTTTCTTTTGCCAGGCTGAATATTTCCGTCATTTGCTTAAGCCCGTTACGTAGATTGCTTTTACATTTTCTGCGTTCAAGTAAAGTTGGAGTTTTAGTTTTAGTTTTTTCGTTGTGTTTGAGAGAGACTGCAAGTGAACTGCTATTTCTACTGCTACAGCATTCAACTTCCGGTACGTATTAAAGAGTACTTCGTTTTTTGGATATCTATTGGAACATCTTCAAGTTGACTCGGTTGTTTTCCTAGGTGATTGTTTTGGTCGGATGGGAGAAGGCTGTGGATCTTGGTTTCCTCAGCTGCAATTTGATTGGCAATCACACAACTGAATTCTTTGGCTGCTCCACATCCTTTGGGGCAGCAAAGAACCAATACTGAATTCATGAACTTCGGCACTAATATGGTCTCCAGCACTAGGACTTTGCTAGTTTATGCAAATACTGAATTACTTCACTTTCGGGTTGGCCAAGATAGCGAAAATCGTGGCTGGTTTTACTGTTTACCCCACTTCCATCAGGTCTTTATGCCTGGTTCAAACTCTTCCTTGAAAGTACAACTCCCAGCCAACCCTTATGAAAATCAAATGGAAAATGTTACCCCCAAGGCAGGGTCTGAGTGTGCTCAGAAGAGATTCCTTGTTTTTGATCAATCCGGTGGTCAAACAGTGGTTTTTAGTTCTGCTTTTGGAACAACTATTAAATGCCCAACTTCTTTGGGTCCAAAGTTCCCTTCTCCTTGTAACTTTAATTGGAATGATCCTCATCCTATAGCTAAAGTAAAACCGAATGTTCATTCTGAACCGATATCAAAAGATGCATTTGATGACAATGGTACTGATGTGCAAAGTGAAATGCATGAGGACACTGAAGAACTCAACGCATTGCTTTATTCAGCTGATGATAGTGATGATACTGATGGTGATAATGAAGTTGTGAGCACAGGTCATTCTCCTAGTACAATGACGGCTCACTATGAGCAACTTGCGGGAGGCACTGAAGATTTTGCTAGAAGTACTGGACAGGCGAAAAAGCGACTGTTTGATGACACTAATGATTATGTGCCATTGCTTATGGACCCTGCTGTTTCAGCTAATCCTATCAGACGTTCAGAGTACGAGGATGATGCAGATTGCAGCTGTGTCAATGGCCGGAAACCTGTATCTTGTGACGTGTATTCATCCTCAGGGAGCAAGAGAATGAGAAAGGATAAAATTTGTGACACTGTAAGTGTTTTACGAAGCATAATTCCAGATGAAGAGGGCAAGGATGTAATTGTGGTTCTCGACGAAGCTATTGATTACTTGAAGTCCTTGAAACTCAAAGCCAAATCTTTGGGATTTAGTACTGCGTGAGTTGCTTCTCTTCTTACTAGTAGTGTTAGGAGTGGTGTCTGTTATTACTTTTAGTCATTATTACTGAAGTGTGTTGAATAAATTAAGTGTGACGGTCGTCTTCCAATAAAGGAGCCGATGGAGAATGAGCTTGAAACCCTCCTCTTCAGAGTTTTCTTCAATGATATGAGCGGTAAACCCGTAACTTTGGCTTGAATTGTCTCTATTATTATACAGAGGAAGTAGCAATAGTGCTGTATAAGGAATTGGCGTTGAATATGAGGACTGGTTATTCTAGAGGGACCATCGCAGAGGGGGCCAGTGCATGCCATGTTCATGTTAATTGTTATTATATTGCTGTTATCCTCGCGAGTTCCCTTTCTTTTGCTGTAGAAAATTGATCAAGCAAACAAGGTTCCTCCATTTTATCATGCAGCAACATGCCGGAACGTCTCTCCTGTCTCCAATCAGGTCATGCTTTATAAATCTTTGAGACCTTGTTTAATGTTTTTATCGATGGTGTGTTTTTGTTGAACTGTGTGATTTGAGTGCTTTGAATGGTGTTGCCTGGACTGAATGTGATTATGTATTGATTACTTAGTGTTTGTGCTTATTCGTTATACTTATGGTATCAATATGCATGCACGCATTGATGAATGGGACAGCAATATCTTTTGTTCTTGGCACTGTCTGAAATGCTACAGAGTTCTGTCTGAAATGAGTGACCACCAAAGTCGCATTATTTTAGATCAATCAAGAATCTCAACTTGCCTTAACAAAATCTCGTATTTCTGAAAATAATGGTTTTGAAAGGGAAAAAAAATAATGGTTTCAATGTGTTGAACAATCCTACTCACCTGGGGAACATGATCATATAGTCTACGAGGTTAAACTTTAGCACATGGTCATATAGTCTTATAACGTACTTTTAGTTCAAACATATTGGCCATTAAGGGCAGGAGTGTGCATATTAAATTGTAATCGTTAACTGGTATAAATGTTATTATTAAGACTAAATGATTTTGGTTAATTGGACCGCTAAAATTGATGGTTAGTGGTTAATCTATAAGTTAACCGTTATTAAATTAAGGCCTTTTTATAATATAATATTTGTCGGAAAGATAATTTCATTATTTTAAAAAAGAAGCGGTGAACATGTGAAAAAAATAACAATAAGTTACAAGTTAACTTGTAATAGAATCGTTAATAACCGTTAACCATTAGCGGTTAAAATAATTAACTATTATTAACGGTCAAGTTATAATTTAATAATCGCTATAATGGTCAATTGACTATTTAGGCTAAATGATATGGTTAACCTACTATGAGCACTGCTAATAAAAGGCTTATCATATAATTGCCTTGCGAGTATAGCTTAGCAACAAAAATTAAAAAAATAAATTTTAGGGATCTAATTATTAAAAAAAAATATTTTTAGAGACCAAATTGTAAATGAAAATTTAATTTTAAAGACTTAATTATTAAAAAAATTATAAAATGGGTATTATTATAAATATTCTTAAAAATATAGAGGGAAATTACATAATTAGTCTTGGAGTGGATCAAGTATTTTTCACTCTAAACTCAAATAGAACTTAATTATTTTATTAAAAAAATTCGACTCGATCAATCCAGGTTTGATAAAATGCCCATTCCTAATTATCATACATTCACGATCAAGACATAAACCACTAAAACATGATAACATGTTCATTTCATCTTTCAATTACATCATTTAGAAGTATCATTTTACACATCATATATCATCTCCCATATTCTTATAGGCGCAGAGGCAAAAGGAGCATCTACATACAAACATTATAGCATGCACTTTTCATACAAGCATATCATGTAAAGACATGCATATTCATAACATCTTTAGATAAATCGCAAAAAGAGTATCTACACACTGTACTAATAAAGTTGTTCGAATTCGAGTCACTTAAAAATAAATATACTCTTTTTCTGTTGGGACCACTGAATGAGTTCAACCTATTTTATAACTATCAAACATTTAAACAATTCGCATCAGATAAAAGATGAATAATGAACAAAAAGATGAAGATAATGTTCTTCATTCTCTCCATCTACTTTCGGTGGATAAAAGGTGAAAGGAAGAAGTATTATTCCTTGAATTCCATCATCTAGGTGCCAAATAAAGGAATCATAGGAAAATGCTTCATCAGTTTCTAATAAATATTTTTTGGACAATTTCCATTTTAGCACTTCTCGTTTCCCTTTCATTTTAATTCTTTAATAAAATTTCCAACTAATTCCTCAATTTCTCAATTAAAGCCTCAATTTTAGTAGTTCAATATCGAAGTCATTCTAACATATTTAATTAATAAATATAGGACTCAATTGAACCCAAATTTCAAGACGAACATCATCATCTTTTTTATTAAAGCCACTCGTTGAGTTCATTTGCCTTTTTTATATTTGATATTTTTAATTAATTATTAACTTAATCAACACTTTTATTATAATATTAGAAGATCAAAGATTTGAGTGTACTTAAATACAATTAATTCTAATTTAAAATTTTGATAATTATAAGTATTTAGACGGTGTAATGTGTACTTAAAAAATAGTTTTAATTTTCTTTCACATTAGTTTTGGACAACAAATTTATTTAAATTATTTAACGGCTTACGCACCCTCGGTAGAAATAAATCATTCCCATACATTCATACACCATAGACTGATGAATCATGTGATTTGAACCCACGATGTGAATTGCGTGATGAATTATATTATGGGAAAACTACATATTTAGTACTTTAACTATGTCCGCATTATTGTTTTAGTACCTCAACTATTATTTTTGGCACAATGGTATTTAACTTTATGTTTTTATTCTGTTTTGGTACCGCTGCCGTTTAAAATTAACGAAAACGGTGACGTGGCTTGGATTAATAACAAAATTAGTCTAAAAACTCATAAAACTTATAAATTTAGTCTAAAATTCTATCAATTTAAATATCATTTTAATTTTAGGATTAAAATTGTAAATTCCTTATTTTTCTTCTTCTTCCAGTCGAACACTTTTTTGGGTTTTGGAATTTAAAAAACACGCTCGGGGCAATTAAAACTTTAGGATTTGCGGATCAATGGGGGGTAATGCGGGATCTATTGGATGACCTAAACTCCACGATCGGGATACCGACGAGAATACGAGGGATCGAAAATGGATGAGACAAAATTCAATCAAAATTAAGATGATGTTTTACCTTCAAAATTAAGATGATGTTTTAAATTGATGGATTTTGGACTAAATTGATAATATATAAGTATTTTGGACTAAAACTATGATTATACCAACTCACATCATCATCTCAATTAGTTTTTATAACAGTCGGGGTACCAAAACAAAACAAAAACGTAACGATAAATACCATTTTACAAAAAAATAGTTGGATACTAAAACAATAACACGTACATAATTAAGGTACCAAATATATAATTTTCCCTAATATTAACTTGATAGAAAAGAATGTTGTTATATATAATCAACATTTTCTTTTTTGAAAATTATATTTTTTATACAAAATTTAAACTACTCATAATTTCTCAAATTTCTAAATCTAAAAATTCTAGTATAATTTTTTTATATCTAACCGTTCATATCTTATACAGTAATGTATTGTAATTAACTATTATGATCTACCATATTAAAAATGAATAAAAAATTCATGTCTTTTTTGGTACTTTTTTGGTTGCCCACGCTAAAAAAAATTATGGTTTAAGATTAGGATTTAGAGAATTATAGGTAGAGTGTAAGGGTGTAAAAAGTTGACCCAATCTGAAAACCCGACTGAAATCTGTTCGAGTCAGAATTTGGTTTGACTTGAGGAAGCGATGACGTGAAACCGGTCTATAACCGATTGTTGTTGACCCAAACCCGAGTTGGACCTGTTACTGTAGTAACCGAACTCGACCTGCATTTGACCGAGGACGACCTTAACTCGAATTGAACATGTTATTGTAGACTCAGAACTCGACCTGTACCCAACTAAAACGAACCCAAACTCGAGACTAACCTATCAGATAACTTATATTACCTGACTGAATCGACCCAAGATTCGATTTTACCCGACCTGCTTTGAACTCGACTTGTTAATTGACCCGACTTGTTTTGAACCTGACCTGTTGTTGACCTGAACTGATATTGACCTAACTTGATATTTACCTGACATGTAATTGAGGAAAACTATGATTTTGATGATTTGATGAATTTATTATATTATAATATGATAAACTAATTTTCACCGTTTAAATTATTAATTTTTGTATTTAAATTTTTTGGTAAATAATTCAATTATTGACTATTAATTTATTAAATTATATATAAGAATATATATATATATATATAATGTAAACTATTAAGTGACGATAAATGTAAACTATTAGTGATTGTATGATTTAGGGGTTGATAGGAGTAAATGTGTCAAGTTGAGTGTTTGGGGTATGGGATTAGTTTATGGATTATGGGATTAGGCTTCCAAGTAGCAATTATTAGTGATGGTAAGATTTAGGGATTGGGGTTTGGGGTTTAGGGGTATAAACAATACATGTTTCAAGTTGAATGTTTAGAATTGGGGTTATAAGATTAGTTTAGGGATTAGGGATTAGGCTTGTACTTTAATTATTAGTGATTGTAAGATTTAGGGGTTGAGGTTTGGGGTTTAGGGGTAAACATGTTGAGGTTTGGGGTTATGGAATTAGTTTAGGGATTAAGGGATTAGGCTTGCACTTTTAATTATTAGTGAGAGTGATTGTAAGATTTAGGGGTTCATGTTTGGGGTTTGGGGGTAAATGATTTAAGTGGAATGTTTGGGGTAATGAGATTAATTTAGGGATTTTGAGTTTATTTTTGTTCATATTAGTCCCTAATTTTTAACCGAATTAACCCCTATTTATTTCAATTTTTTCTAATTTAGTCCAATGTTTTTAATATGATGATATTTGTGTTCATTATAGTCCCTAAAACTTTATTTTTAGCTGAAATTGACCCATATATATTTCTATTTTTGGTAATTTGGTCGAATAATATTTTTGTTTATTATAGTCCCTACAATTTAATTTTTAGTAAAAATTGCCCCATGTTTATTTATATTTTTGGCAATTTAGTCCAATAATATTTTTGTATATTCTAGTAGATAAAATTTAATTTTTAGTCCAAATTGACCCCTATTATTTTTTGAAAGTGGAAAATTTTAATTTTTATTCCATAAACCAAAATTAGGGACCAATTTGACAATTTGAAAGTGGAGAAATTTGAGAATACAATGACCAATTTCACAATTTTACCATAAAACTAAATAGGGTCAATTTCGGCTAAAAATTAAATATTAGGAATTAAAATGAACAAAAACATCAACATATTAAAATTATTAGACTAAATTACAAAAATTCGAAATAAATAGGGTTTAATTTCATGTAAAAGTACATTTTTAAGGATTAAATATCACCATGGGAGAGGGGATTGCTATATTCGAAGTCCAAACTGTGGGGATACTTGTGACTAAATTAAATTACATTAAAAATTAAAAGTGAATATTATGACTAAAATACAATATTTTAAACGCAGCGGGACCTAAAATGTAATTAATCTCTAACCTAAAAATAGGCGCCTTATTTTCCTCTAAAATTATGCATTCCCCTTTTTTTAACCAATTGTTTTTTTTCTTCTTTTAATTAAAATGAATGGGTGAGAGGGAGAGAAACAACCCCAGATTTTTAGGTTGAGGCAATTATTTTTTAGCCCTTTCGACTTTAGATATTTTTCATTTAAGCTCTTAATGTTTATTTTTTAGGTTTTAGTTTAATTCAATTGAGTCCTAATTTAGGTTAATTTAATTGAGATTCGGCATTTAATGTTAGATTTATTTTAATTAGATATGTAATTTATGCATCTAGGTTTTAGTTTAGATCAATTAGATATTTTTTAACCGAAATTGACCCCTATTTATTTTAAATTTATGTAATCTAGTCCAATGTTTTTAATATGATGATATTTTTGTTCATCCTAGTCCCTAAAACTTTATTTTTAGCCGAAATTGACCATATATATTTCTATTTTTGGTAATTTAGTCGAATAATATCTTTGTTTATTCTAGTCCCTACAATTTAATTTTTAGTCAAAATTGCCCCGTATTTATTTATATTTTTTGCAATTAAGTCCAATAATATTTTTGTTTATTCTAGTACCTAAAATTTAATTTTTAGTCAAAATTGACCCATATTCATTTTTTTGTAATTTAGTCTAATATTTTTAATATAATGATATTTTTGTCCATGCTAGTTCCTACAATTTTATCTTTTAACAAAAATTAACCCCTATTTATTTTATATTTTTATAATTTAGTCCAATATTTTTAATATGATGATATTTTTGTTCATGTTAGTCCCTAAAATTTTATTTTTCACCGAAATTGACCCTTATTTATTTTTAATTTTTGTAATTTACTCCAATATTTTAAATAACAATGATATTTTTGTTCATTCTAGTGCCTAATATTTATTTTTAATGTCATTTGTGTTCGTAAAAGGCGTTAAATAATTCACTTGAAATGACCCAACCCAAAGTCCATCGACTATTTGTAACAAACTCAAACTTAATACGAATTCGAAACCCGAATTAACCCGACCTGAAATGAACCCAACCCGAAATTAAACGACCTAAAATGAACTCGGCCTGAAATGAACCAGACCTGAAGTCTATCCGAGCCTGAATTAACCTGCCAATTATCTGATCCGGACCCGAACCGTTTTAACCCAACCTGAAACTGACTGCACTCGACCCGAATCAAGTCGAAACATCAAATTGACCTGAAATGGCATGTATTCGATTTGACCCAACCTAACAGGACCCGACCTAAAACCCACTCGATTACCTGTTTTTACATCCCTAGTAGAGTGTATTTTTAGGGTTTAGAATTTAAGGTTGAAACTTAAAATTTATTTTTTTAGTGTTGGGCATAAGAAGGACATAAGGTTTTTTTCAATTAAAAATAGGGTAAAACTTTGATACAAAGGCTGTGTAAAATTAATTTTACACAAGCCTGTGTATTTACACTATAAAAACCCAAATCCTAAATTCCTAACCTAACCCTAAAAAAACTAAACCCTAAACTCTACACCTTACATCCTAAATTCTAAACACTAACCTTAAATTATAAACCTTACAACCTAAACCCCTAAACTAAAACTCTAACCTCTAAAACTAAAAGAACTGTGTAAAATTTACACTTTATCAAAGTTTTCTCTTAAAAATATATAAATTGTATATAAAAGCAAATTAATTTAGGTGTTTGTATACTTAATTACTTATACACGTAAATGATATTAGTATATTACTTTTCACACATGGGACCTGGAAAATGATACGCAACTTATATATTCTCATTAATGCAATAAAACTCCATTGAAACATGGTTTCATGTGATGTGATGCTCTCTCTTCTCGTCTTTTCTCCCGCTCCCGTTCTCTGAAACCGAAAAAGGAATAGAAAAAAATGGCAGAAAACAAGGAAGATATCATATCAATCTCACAACAATCAAGCCTCGTCGAGTGTTGCATGTGTGGAGATTCCGGTCTAACTCATGAGCTTTTTCAATGCAAAATTTGCCACTTTAGATCTCAACACAGGTACAAATAATTATCTCCATTCTGGGTATTTGTTTTTTTTTATTTGATCTGTTATGAATCATGATCAAGGATCAGCAGGCAGCAGTGGTTTACTCTGGGTTCCGTTTCGTTCATGGCAGATACTGCAGCAATCTGTACCCGAAAGCTGAGTTTTACAGAGTTTGTAATTGGTGTTTGAACCAAAAGGAGGATTCGAAGGAGCAAAGGTCTCAGAATTCTTCAAACTCTTCAGCGACACGGAAAGACAAGAACAAGGAAGACGATAGCAAGAACAAGAGAAAGAAAAAGGTCGGAGAAGTCATCGTCGCCGCCGCGGTAAAGGATTTAAAGCTGCAGGTGATGAAGAAGTCATCGTCGTCGCCGCCGCGGAAAAGGATCATAAGCAATGCCCGGTTGGAAGAAAAGCTTCGGAGAACAAAGTCCGAAGAGATATCCAACAGTGGATTTATTACAAGACATGTATTTAGAAACAAGGTGAGAAGATACAAGCTTTTGGATGAGGTTTCGAGTTAATTCACAAGACACAAGCTTATCTGCAAATGAACTTTCTCTGATGGTAATGGCTTTGTTTTCTTGTGGGAATTTTGGTCCCAACGGAAAAAGAAAAATTAACTGTTGGGTTCAATGTTTTTTCTTTTTGTTGTTGAAAAACTGTTGGGTTCAATGAAATGGGGAAATTAGGGCTGTTGTACAAGTATATACATATGATATATGGTTTATTTTCTTTGGCTCCAAGCAGATAAATTAAATGTTATTTGGAAGATAATTTGTCAGAGTAATCTCTGTGGTAACTGATGTTTATCGTATGCTTTTTTAAATATCAAGAATAGAAACCGGTACCGTCACTTAATCACACAATATAAACAATTGTTGTTTGGAAGAAGATAGTTTATGTTTTCCATGTCTTACATGCATTCAATAGGGGAAAGTTCCTTGAAAACACAATGGAATTTGACACGCAATTGCGCTAGATGCTTCCATTGGTATAACAGCTTGTTTGCTAAACAGAAACTTAGAATAATGATAAAAAAAATATATAAAATTTAATTACGAGAGTCGAGTATAATGACAATGCATATTGTTCTCTAAAAAGAGAGTTTGAGTACAAATCTTAAAAATAATATTATTGAAAAAAGCTGCGAATCTCAAATATAAACATATACACTCTAAAAATAATTAGGTTATTTTTATTAATTATTTTTTTTATATTTTTTTTAGTTATTATTCGATACACCCTAAAAATAATGCTCATCTGATCTGTTTTAGGTCAAACCCTAGTCTTCCCTAGTGATATATCTTATCAGATTCCATAAAATTGTTTTGTGGATCGAAATATTTTGGAAATAAAAAATGTTTAATATAAATAAAAGGAAAGCATAATAAATATGTCATTTTTAATTCTTTAAAAAATACTATATACTATTTATTAATCGCATTAAAAATAAGATAATCAAAGGTTTTTTTTTTTTTTGGTTGGGGGGGCAGTTGTGTGTTCATAGTGTGTAGCCGTTTATGATTGGGTTGTTGACTCGTACTGTACCTACTAAAAATTCTGGGTTCCTTCAGCCTCAATATCCCCACGTTATTGCCGGTTGCCCCACAAGTAATATTTGTTTATGATTACTATTTTTCTTTCTTAAAATAATAAAACAATCTGAATTTCAATTTTTTATCATTTTTGTGAAGGGTTAAATTTTAATACACAAATTATATAAAAAAATTACACAACTTTTCTATAAAATTTAAAACCTAAATTCTAACCCTAATATTTAAAGTTAAACCCTAAACTATAAATTCTAACTATAAACATTAAATTCTACCCCTACATACTAAACCCCTAAATCCTAAACCTTAAACCTTAAAATTAAAAGGTTTGTGAGTTTACACAAGCTTGTGTATCAAAGTATTTTTCTTTTGTGAATATGATTTTTTATACGTTTAGTACATTTATATAAAGGTAATTATTTTATGCACTATCAGTGTAAAAAATTTTACAAGCGAGTTTCGAGAGTTGTCATGTGTCTTTTTTAGGGGCTCTAAACCATAACCCCTAAATTCTAAACCCTAAAGTCTAAAGTGTAAACCATAAATCTATTCTCAAACCTTACAATCTAACGATAAACACTAAAATCCTAACGAGTCCAGTCAACTATGTTGAGTTTTCCTTTACATAACGCCTTAAAGTTCATGGGCTTTAGTCTCAATCCGTTCGATGTTTTATCAGCTTAATCTCGATTTAACCTTTTGGTTAGCAGATCCGCGGCATTATCTTTTGATCTTACAAAATCAATGGAGATAACTCCAGTTGAGATCATTTGTCTAACGATATTAATTTTACGACACATGTGTCTCGACTTACCATTACATTTTGTGTTCTACCAAATGTTGTTTGGTTATCACAATATATACATATTGTGGGCACAAGCTTTGGCTATTCATGTATATGTTCCAAGAAATTTTGTAATCATTCAACCTCTAGCATATAGGTTAGAAAATACGATCCAAAGCTTGCCCTTTTACTTCTTTTTGGTCATGCCTCGACATCAACCTCTTGTTAAAAGTCTGGACAATTTTCATCAATAGTCTCTATAGTTCGTTTAGTTGAACTAGTCTTACAAAAGAATAAGACAATTTTAGATTTTAATATCGTATTCGTGTGAATTTCAAGATTCTTTGGTTCATGCACAAGAAACCGATATGTATTGCTATGACAAACTTAACCAATTATCACAAAAACAAGCACGTTAGAAGGATAATATGTTGTAACGAAATTCTTTCGTTTTCCACCATTAATATCATTACCATCATTGTTTTGACAAGCATAACCAACAAAAATAAATAATGGATTAGTTGAATGATAATGATTCTAATAATAGATCATGTCACTTGGTGAATATAATTTTTAGTTTATAGTTGCATTTATTCAATCATATCTATTAACTCTTCGAAATATACATGTGTTGAAATTGAAATGCTCAAATTCCTCAACCGATTTTCTTGCCAAGATGGTGGAGAAGTCCAATTTTGGGTATTGGTGGTGGAAGCAAAAGGATAGAAAAAGGACACAAGATTTTAGAATGGTTCGAGCTTTCTAACCAAGCTCTACATCTACTACTTTAGCTTCTCCATTAAGGATTTCCAAATTCACTAGAATTTCTTCTCATTTTCTAGGCTAAGGAGGCAACCCTTTACAACCTAGACTTATACCACATCGTCTAGCATCCAAAGCTTATACCCAAAGCTTTGGGAACCCCTCTTTACAAGAGAAATAAAAGCAAACTGAAATCCCTCTCACAAGGTGAATGTTTGCACTCTAAAGCTCTCACCCAAACCTAATACATTTGAGCATACATTGACAATTTAGCTCACAAGTGTTTGTCTATACAAAATACAACAATTTGAACACTAAGACATTTCTTAATCAAAAGATTGTTGGCTTGATGATCATTAGTTGTTATAGGTGCTTGAAGGGTCATTTTATCTTCCCAAATGAATCCTTAGTCGTTGGTGACCGTTGGGATTAGATTGGAGCCGTTGGGAATGATTCACACGCTGAATTTCTCATTCTGGTGTTGTTGGTATCAGTACTCGAATACTAGGTATCGGTACGCCCACTTTGAGAAATAGCCGTTGGGGTGTTTAAAACATAAGGGTATCGATACGCCTCAAAGCATATCGATACGACCCCCTCTGTATCGGTACGGTTAAGCCTGTACCGTTACGGGTTTACAGTTCTGAATTTTTCTTGTAGCTAAAACCCTAAAAGTATCGATACGGTTGAGGACGTATCGATACGGTTTTATAGTTCTGAAATTTTCTTGTAGCTAAAACCCTAAAAGTACAATTCTAAAATTTTTTTGTAGCTAAAACCCTAAAAGTATCGATACGGTTGAGGACGTATCGGTACGGGACTTAAGAAATCTCAGGTTTAGCCATTTAAAAACGTTTTGAAGCCTTCCAAAATCTTTTAAAAACTCATCAAACATATTTTAAAGTTGTTTGGACTAAAAATCATTTTTGAAATCTTTTCAAATTTGTTCAAAATTATTTTTCTATAATTATATCAAAATAAATATTCTAACACAAATGCAATCCATTAGTTTTTTTTATTTCTTTTCAATATAATAATTAATTTAAAAACTTGAGGGATAATGGATGGTTTAAGTAAATGAGTTAACTCAATTAACTCAATCGGTATATTACTATTGTGACATCCAAAATACTATAAGATTCAAACATAAGTGTGTAATATTGTCTAATTTAAACACTTCAGGCTTGAGGGACTAAGAATGGTTTAAGTATTATATAAATGATGATGATGAAAACTAAATCACTAACCTCAATTTTGATATATTTATTGGCTGGGAGGTTTTTTTTGGTAAATTACATGTTTATCTTATGGCCCATGTTTGGAATTCGTGGCTCTTCTTCTCAACAAAGTTTAAACGTAGGTTCTTTTTTTGGGAGAGTAATGTGCGTTGCCATTGCACTCAACCACGGTTGTTTAGTTGGGGGTTTGATTACTGTATATGAGCTATTGAAGGTGAATAACCTTTATCAAACATAAATCCCAATCATATTGTTTTGAGTTATAAAGGTTAACAATACTAGTAATATAATCTCAATTCCGTCCAATCAGTTTATATAGTATTTTTTTAAGTTTATTTAGGCATATAACACTTCTACCTCTAAACGTCTTATTTCAAATAATATTATAGCAACCTATGAAAACTTTTATTCTTTCAAAAATAAAAGAACATGTCGAAAACAGTTCTCTACACTTGTATTCAATATAAGAAAGCATATGATAGAGTGAAATGAGGGTTTTTTTTTTTTAGAATATGCTTCACAAATTGTGTTTCGCATCTAGTTGGACCAGTTGCATAATAAGATGCCTCTTATTGGTCTCATATTCAATTGTTCTAAATGAAATGGTGGGAGAAAGATTTCAACCTTCTAGAGGACTCCGTTAAAATGACTTATTAGTGTTTTTGGTTGAGTTTAGTAGCCTAAACGGGCATTTGCCCAATTTTTACTTACCAATCAGTAAACAGTTAACTATCGAACGAGTGTTTGCCTATCATTTCCAGCTCTTAAATGGGCGATTTCTGGCAACTAAATTTTTCAATTTTTAAAACGGCGGTTCAGCCCTAATTGAGATTTGGGGGCTACAATAAAAAATGAATCCGGGCCCATATTTGTTTTTAATATGTAGTGAAAGTTTATCATTTTTATTACGATCGGCTTCACATAAAAAAAATTTACAAGTTGTTTGTGCGGTTAGAAGAACTCTTATCACTCTTCCCCTAGTAATAGCATTATCTTTGGTGAGGCCAATGTCATGGGTGCTGCTAATCTTAAATCCGTTCTCTGTAAGTACTCAATGTTCAAATTACTTTTTCTTAAACAATCTTACTTAAGAAGAAAAGGAAGGAAAAATTTACTTTTAATAAGTTCATACTTACAAAGGACAAGAATATATTAACTGAAAATTTTTAATTAAATATTGTTGACAAAAATGTTCGGATTAACTTATTAATTTTTGCAAGTATAGAATATTCTTTAGTTCCAATGTTATCGAGTTTAAACGTGATGTATGTCGTATACTGAGCATGATTATGAATTGTAATAATAACTTGGAAAGTACCTGGGCCTAGCTTCAGTAGTGGGTCGAGATAAAAAAAAAAAAAAGCGTTCATCTTTGGGGTTTAAAATATAGATGCCTAAAGAACATATAATCGTCGGAGTGCACATATTTTAAAATATTTATTTAGCTATAATATAAAGAAAATATTTTAATACATAAGTTTGTATAAACTTTAATTTATATAATTCTTTTAATTTTAGGGTTTAAGGTTTTAGGTTAGGGTTTAAAGATTTAGTGTGTAGTGTGTAGAATTTAAAGTTTATGGTTAGAATTTGGAATTTTAGATTTAAGTTTTAGGGTGTCAAGGTTTGAGATTTAGATTTTAGATTTTAGATTTAATAAAAGAGTTTTGTAATTTTTTTACACAGCTTGTGTATTAAAATATAACTCATATCATAATAATAAAAGTACTAGTTTATTACAATGGAAGTGTGATTCATGAAAAAAAAACTAATATAATTCGATATTTATCGAAACTTATCTATTGAAATTTTTATTTTTGATATAGTAAAAAATGCTTCTATGTAAGTAAGAAATAATTGAAAATAATAAGAAATTGCTTGTTTATAGATTTCAAGAAGTTTAAATTATAATTAAATCCATATCCAAGATTAATATAAAAATTAACTTAATATTTATTATATTTTACTTATTCATTTTTATTTAGTTTTAATATAATAATATTTGTATTAGTTAGAATTTTATCTATTTCAAATTTTAATAATAATGTAGTAATAAAATATTGTTTAGTACTTGAAATTTCAAAGATCAAAGTATTTTAAAGAGACATAAAATTTCTATTATAAAATTTTAAATAAAATAATAGTGCTTTGTATATAAAACATTAGAGTGAAATAGGAATTTGTAATAGTGTGATTATTTTCATTGAGAAAATTATCTTTGAAATCTGTTACAACATCATTAAATATCCCGACTCCAATTTTAGTTTCCATAAATTTAAAATATTAATAAACTATTTGGATACGAAATAAATTTAAACATAAACAAAAAAAATATTACTTCATCATTGGTTATGATGATCTTCTATTCTTTTATTCAAATATGATTCAATATTTTTTTTTAAAGTCAATACTTTAATATCTTATTCCTTAAAACTTCTGAATTTTCATACGTAAGTAACTGTAAGTTGATAGACATTTTTTTTTTCAAGATACGATAAAATATTTACAATACTGTAGAGAAAAGTATTATTAAATATTAAATGTAAATAATTATAAAAAAGTAAACTACATAAGTGGCCACCAAACTAATTGAGGTATTTATTTTGACCACCGGACTATCGAAATCGTCAATCAGATAACGAAACTTATTAAATTGACATATTTTGACCACTGCCGTTAAAAAATTAACGGATAGATAACAGAGAGGTGATGTGGCAATTAACAAAAAATTGTAAAATTATACGTTTAGTCCATGTTATTTACCTATAATTTCAATTTGGTCCTAATTTAAATTAAATTAATTAAAATAAACATCCAATCGAATGATGACACGTGTCACCGCCTGGTTAAAGGAAAATTACAGAGATAAGGAATGTGTTTGGGGTGGTTTGAACCTGGGACCTCCTAAGTAAAACACCCATGCCATTAGCACTGCACTAAACCATTTGTATTGTTACAAATTACACCCTTTTATATATATATCTTATAATATTGTAATTGTTAGGGAAAAAGAAGTAAAAATAATTGAGAGGGTATTCAAACTTAGGTCATTTGGGATGTGTAAAAATATACAAACTGCTAAATTAATTTATTTTTTTAGTAGAAAATTAAAATATTTTGAATATATTTAAAGTATAATTAAAGCAAGATTTAAAATGAAAACAAATTTATGATTTTTATATTTTTAGATTAAATTAATACTTTTTTTCACATTTAGTTTAATAATTTCATATACAACTGTAATATAACTAATTTGAAATAATAATTGAAATTAATATAGATGTAAAATATGTTTTAATATTATTATAATTTTATGTAATTTATTAAAATGAGGCCTTCAATTTAGAAAATAAATAATTGTTGATTTGCTCTGTATATGGTATATTGACTTTTGAATAAAACGAGTCTAACATAACTTAAACTCATGAAGTACAACAATAACATTTTTACGTTCTTATGTGTTTATTACTATTCTAAAACTAATCTTTGATTTTTCTCTTACAAACATTCAACTCATTTTGAGTCTTCTTCTTTTTGAAGCCATGTGCCGTCGTTGGCATTGCGTCGGTTTAAAACCATCCCTTTATGTATTTAATAGGACAGGGCGTGCACATGCAAAGTTGTTATAAGAGGCAAGCACATGATGATGGTAGGCAGATGTATGTGTCATGCACGAGACTCGGAACTCTAAAATGATAATAATGAATGGACCATCACACATGCTTATTTATCAAATTATTAACACTCTTTTTCAACACTGCCAAAAATACTGTTATGATGATGGACTTTACCCCACTCGTTTAATATTTTATCATATTTCCCCATTTTTAAATCACAACACAATTATATATATACAACCGTGTGAATTCATTGACATTTTCAACCGATTACCCAACTGTTTAATTAACTCCTTTAGACTTTACGTTTTGTAGTTTTTATTCTTATTGTTCTCATTTTTTTTATCATGTTCATGTGTCGTATAATAATGTTTTTTTACTAACGTATAATAATATATTTTTTAATTTTACTCGTGAAATTAAAAAAATATATCATTGATATAAAATAATAATTATATCTACAATATTTTATACTATTGAAAATTAATAAAAATAAATAAAGGGGTGGGGACAAGAGTGCAAATCTCTTATAGGCAAAGCAAAAGTCAAAAGGAAAAACTGCGAATCCAAAGTGAAAATCAGATTCATTTTGACAAAAACAAAATAAAACTTGTAAAACCTTTAATAAATTGAATTATTTCGTCTCTGTTAATAGTCATTGGAATAATAGTGACCCCTACAATGAATACCAAAGAGACAACAATGTCTTCTCAATCACTCGAAAGTTTGCCCATTTCCATTTTTTATTTCCCTTTCACACAACCCCACTCTTATACCCACGATCATTATAAACAATTGGAAGAAATGTTACTATATAAAATCAGATAATTTCTTTTAAAATAATATTTAATATACTTTCAATTGATTCGTTAAAGAGTAAGATAAGATATTGTTGGAAACTGGTAAAAAATATAAATAAATTTATTTAAACTTAATTAAAATTAATTGTGCTAATCATTTTCATATATCCCTATTTAAATATTAGGACACAACTTTTCGATTTAAGATTTAAACTTAATTTAAAAAGTGCATAGATTAATTATGAATTGTACCCTTCGCTTTTTCAAAAAGTTATAATTTACCTTTCAAATTGATATTCTGGCTCGGTCTATATACATATTGATGGTGTATTAAATGTTATTTAATATATTTATATTAAATTTTTATTCGGTTCACATTATTATTACAACATACAATAAAGCGTAATTTCAAGTACGTTTAAATATACAAATATTAAAAAATATTCAGACTGATCCCGTGACTTTATTTCCTTTTCCTTGCTAGTTTTCTAAGTATATTTCGTGATTCGAGATAGTGGAATGAAAACCTGATTACATAGTTAAAAAGTTTTTTTTCCTTCTCGGTTTCTTAAAATTCTGTTCTGAGTAATTCGGATCGATTCACGTCACATTTGATTTTGATAGATAAATCTTTCATTGAATTTTTTTTGTATACACAAGACACCGGACTTAAGACATGTTTAAGCGATACCGAAATACTTACTACTTGGACCAACTCGTTGGTAGTAAAAAAAAAACTCTTTACAAAGCGTTCACATTTGAAAAAATTCAATTGATCTTACTAGGTTAAAGTTAAACTACTCCCTTTGAATGTTGTATGCACGATCAATCCGACTTTTGATTAACCACATCAATGAAATTTTGTTTTTTTTAAAAATGGTTAGTAGGTTAAATTAAATTTTTGGGTTTAATCCAATTGGTTAATTAGGATAATCATTTCAAATGAAGAATATTTCGTCGCACCAACTATACATAATACATTATATGTTTTATGATTGAATCCTTCTAGAGTTCTGAAAATAATAATAAAAGTATGGATCCTCATTACTTACCACCAATAGCATATATATGTTAATTAAATAATTTAATAAAGTCACATGTCATGTATATTTAATTGACTTTATATGCATATATAATTTAATGTTTGCACATTACCTCCATTAAAATTCAAAGTTATTGCACATGGCCGGTCTTAAAAACATTATACTATGATTATGCATGGAACAAAAGAAACGAGTTTATTTGGTTTAAGAATATCTCAGATTTTATTTGTGCTTTTTTATTAAGCATTTTTTTAATTAAAAACATTATACTATTTCTCAATGTATTAAGAATATCTCAGATTATTGATTATTTTATCTGTGTTTTTTATTAAGAATTTTATTTAGAGTTAGAAACTATATTATAACTATCAATGTATTAAGTAATTGTTCTTATTTGATCCATAAGCAACTTTAATTCACTCTCCTAATTTAATTATTTATTTATCTAGATATTAATTAAGAGCAAATAGGGATATATTAAAATCATTTGCGAAACACTCACCACCCTTTAAAACATTATCTTTTAAATATTAATTATTTTTAAAGAACTATTCAATGATATTTATGTTGTTTCACCTTGTAAGAGTTCAAATCTCAACATTTGCTTTGAGAATGTAATTATCTCTCTATAAAAAATTATTTATAGAATTTCATCACCATAAAATAATTGTCCTTTGAATATTAATTAAGAATGTATGAGCAGAGTGTTAGTGGCCCGGTTGTGCTTCATTGGAGACGGCCTCATCAAGGATGGGTGAAAGCGAACGTGGATGCAGCGGTTAACCCCTCGGATCGGCAGGCGTCGATAGGGGGAGTTATTCGTGATGACCAAGGGATTTAGCTGTTTGGTTTCTCGCGGTATGTGGGTCGTTGCCTGATTTGTGGGCACTCCATGATATGCTTCATCATGCTTGGTCGTTAGGCTATAGGTTCGTTGAATGTGAAACGGATAGTATGGAGGTTATTCGTATTCTGAATTTTTCATCGGCAGCTTTGGCCGGAAGTGGATTAGTTGAGGCCATTTTTGCTTTCTTCCGGCGAGGTTGGGCAATCTCGGTTCGGTTTATCCGTAGGGAGCGAAATAAGGTAGCAGATCGCTTGGCAGCTTTGGGTAGATCATGTTCAATGGAATGCGATGAATTTTTTACTCCCCCGCAGTGTGTTGATGGAATTGTAGAAGATGACAGGTTGAGGGGATCGGTGATGGTGTTGGCTGATCAAGTAAGTTTAGGCGAGAGTGTGGTAGTCTATTTTCACATGCACGATGATCTTAGGGGTTGATTTTTGCTGGTTTTGTTTCCTTTGGATTGATTAAGGGTTTCCCTTAGGTTATATTTTCGTTGTGTTTATGTTCTTATGCCGAGATTACCTCGTTTGTTTCGTGGATGTAATTTTACCACAAGTATTCTTTTCTTCATTTTAGGTGTAGGAGTTTTAATGAAGCCTATGATAATATATCTTTATTTATCAAAAAAATTATATATATATATGAATTAAAACCACTATTGAAAAATTCATCGTTTGTCAAATAATCCATATATATACTAGTATTTGAGACACAAGCATTTGTGTGTGAATAATACTTAATTATGTAAATAGTATCTAATTGAGTAATGAATATTTTTTAAATAATAATAATAATAATATAAGACTAAATAACAGTTGATTTAGTAAAATGAGTCATAATAATGAGCCTTTACAGTCGACCAATGAATTAGATTATCGGTGTTTCTAAAGTAATAATAATAATAATACATGCAATATGTAAAATTAAATGAATTATTATAGTCTAAATACATATGCAATGTGTATATAAATAATTTATTTGATAAAATAATAAAACAATTTAAATAATGATCTAAAATATTTTCAAATAAAAGATACATTTATACTAATAATAAAACATAATGCCAAAAAAATATCCATAACATTCGACTAAATAGTCATTTTGGCGGTTAAAGTACACCGGAAGTCCTTGTACCATATCAAAAGATTCATTTTAGTCCTTGTACCTTTAAAAGGGAAGTTTTAGTCCCTGTACGTTTAAATTCCTTCCATTTTGATCCAAATCGTCAATTTCCCATTAAATGAATGCTGATGTGGTTTAATGAAGGTTGATGTGGCTTAATAAAGGCTGATGTGGCTTTTTGACCCGATTCAAATGGTCCAATTATTTGTTTTCATAAACCCATTCAAATTTCTTAATACAAAATTACTAAAAAAACTAAAATTAAAAAATCCCAAAAAACTAAAAAAGTATCGTGAAACCCTTGTGGAATATAATCCCTTAATACAAATCCTTAATTTAAAACCCTAAAATTGAAAATCCCTAAACATTCACCAACTTAAGCAAGATGAGCAACAATCCAACCTTATGAAACCCTTATGAACCAAAATAATAAAATCATCAAACTCATAAACTGTACAATAAAATCCCTTAATACAAATTTATTTTATCTAAAGATCGCTAGTCTTCAAACAATAATTTCCAAGAACATTCTGGTTCGAATATTTATTCTTTTTTTAAATTAAAAGTTGTATGATTTATTAGATAATACCATAAAATAAAAGACAAAGATAAAGGCCTCATTAAAAACCTCCCTAAACTTAAATGGAGGAAAAAGAATGTCCTTAATCCATGTCTGTACAAAAGTAGGCCCCACTCAAGACCAAACCAACTACAACACAAGCATATCCACACCAGACACAACGAACTGGGAAATTGCAATAGCTCTTTAACCCTCATGCAAGGTATCCCAAGTCATCTCTTATCATATATCCCCACCCAAGTTCAATACGGCAGAACCTTCAAACCTGTTGTAGTCCATCAGGATAGAAAAATCAACACTCTAGTATTTATTCTTTTTATTTTGCAGATGAACTAGGAAACTGTAATTTTATGAGTAAAAAGTGTACAAACAAAGTTTCTATGTGCCAATACAAAAAATTAAGCTTAGATCCCATGGTTCAATAAATGAATTCTACTATTTTTTCAAACGACACCCCATGAGGATTCGGGTTGCTTCCACAAAGACAAGGTTCGAGAACCAAACTATGAAATTTCAATTCTGATCTATATACTTCCCTTCCTGCAACTTCAGTTCCGAACTTCAAGCTTTGTGCAATGGTAAAAAAATATATAGTCTGTAAGGTACAAATGCCGCTATATAACGGTAGTGGTAGCGAAACTATCCGAAATCGTGATTCCAACATTTTTATGTCTGAAATAGCATCCATTGTTAAGAAATTAACGACCACGTTACTTGTTGTGACCGCAATAGCATCCGTTATGTCAGTATGACTGAAAACGCAACCACAAACTGATAATGAATCGCATAGTTTATGCTATTAGTGTAGGATGACACTTTGCACGGGAATGCACCATCGGTACATCATCATCTAACTTATGCTACAAGTGTGGAGAAGGACACTTTTCTCATGAATGCAGTTATGCTAAAGTAATTTTTGTGCTTGGTTTGTCACAGATGCTATTCTTTGTGAAACAGGTTGGTAAAAGAAATCGTGAAGCATCTACACCAAATAGAAGACCTCGTAGAGAAAAATAAGGAGTACTTGAGATACAAGTATGCACCTCATAATCAAGGCAAGATTCGCAAAAGGGAAAAAATAAGTTTGAAGATAACAGTTTCATGATTCGATTACAATCTCATATTAACTAAAAAACGTGTTTTATCTTCACAAAAGATAATTCCAATTCACAAATTCAATAGCACATATCAGCTGGAAAATTCAATTTGTATACCAGTCAACAAAAGCAATTTCAATTCACAAAATCATATAACAAATTCAGTTAACAAAAACATTTTCGATTTCAAATCCAATTCCCATACGTAGTTAACAAAATCAAATTTAGTTTTCCAGTAAGCTAATTTGAACATAAAAATAACAAAATATAAAAATGTAGGCGCAAACAACAACTAGTTCACGTTCGATCTAGGTCTGATTTCAATCTTACAACTTCGTACTTAATTTTTCAAACCGTCTTATTGAACATGGTCAGTAGCAATATGGTCATTTGTGATGCTATTTTGATTTGAAATGTGTGAAAATAACTCATCAAGGGAATTGTGGATTTGACTACGTACCTTTTTTTGTCTTGCTTCATGTTTAGTAGTTAAAATATTAATTTAGTTTAGGGTGTATAACTGAAAGAAAATACTTCAAGATATTTAAATTTTTTTCTCACCAACAATTGTTTGGTTGTTATAGCTGACTTTGGTCTTGTTCCACTTGAAATAACCAATTGATTAGGTCTCCCCACATGTACAATTGTATTAGTTAGTAAAACACGAATTATACATATATGAAACTTAGGGAAGCACTTAAGTTATACATACATTTAAAACCGAAACTTGAGGTTGGGCTTTCTTCTTCTTTCTATTTCTTTTAAAAGATTGATTCTCACTGCCCTCATTTTACTTGTGACATTCTAATCAAATGTATACAAGACAATTTTTTTGTTTCAAACTAAATTAAAATAAGGTAAATACGAATAAAAAAACACAAATTTCACCTTCATGCTTGTCAAATTTGATGATTGTGCTTCTTGGCTCATAGAGCATTTCGTTTTATTATGGCCTTCCAAATGAAAAATGCTACACTTCATGACTCTTCCAATCGTAGACATCTTCGACTTCTCTAGACCTTCTAACTCTTCTCTCCTTTTCTCTTTCTGTGGTTGACCATGTTTCTTCCTGCGGGTTGGAGGCAATATAAGCTCAAAATTACTCTTAGGCTAAAACATAGGACCTTTTACTAGATGAGACATTTGTTTATATGCTTTCAAGTAATCATCTTTCCTATAGCAAGCATCTAAATAATCTTTTGGATTACCTCATTCGTAGATAATGGCACTGAATGCATGAGGGTAAGGCACTCCGCTGATATCCCATCCTTGACCAGTGCATGTAGAGTTTTTTAAGCAAACCGTGTAGCTCTATTGAATATTGTCTATACTATTGGTATTGAAGACCTTGTGATATAATCCGACTTCCCATTTTAATGCCAAGTCACGAGACTTCTCCAATTTTGCCAAAATTTGAGGCACATAGTCATTCTTCTAAGTGTTTACTAATTGTTTATTCTTAACCAATCTACGCATAATATATACTCAAACGTCCTCTAGCATAGATATAATTGGTTTGCATCTTGCATCTAAGATCATCCCGTTGAATGTCTCGCACATGTTGTTGTCAACGACATCACACTTGATGAAATAGAGAAAAATGCTTGTGACCAGTACAATGGGTTCCAATTCTCCCTAAGATAATCATGAGCAAAGTCATTTTTCTTTTTCAAAACTTCTATCTACTTTAAGAACTCTTGTTGATTTGGGGATTTAGCATAAATCCAAAATAACAACTTCAATTATGGATCTTTAAATCTCTTCCCTCATCTAGCATAGATGTGTCGGGTACACATTCTCTATTCAACAAATGGGAGAAGATCATTAATATCCTTCACAAGACCTTGAAATATAAAATCAAATAAAGTTACTAAACTATGAATTTGAATTCCAAAGCTAAATGCCATACTAAAACAAAATTATACCTTTTGCATATCATTTATAATTTTCAAACCAACTCCATCGACTATATTAAGGTCATTCATTAACAACTCAAGAAACCACTTCCAATTTTTTGTATCCTCTTGCCTTGAAATAACAGCCTATACTTTAGGAAACATCTGATCATTCCCATATCTTCCAACAGCTGTAACCCACTGACCTTTGATCAACCCTTTCAAAAAAACATCCATCTAACCCAATAATGGGTCTACAACCTTCTTTAAAATTTTCCTTCAAACTTTTAAAACAAATGTATAAACGAGAGAACATAGGTGATGAATTTGTTATACTCCTATCTACCTCTAGTTTCATTATACTGCCCAAATTAGTGTCACACAACTCATCACAATATTCTCGTAACTTTTTGAATTCTTTGATGTATTTCTCTTGAATTTGCTTGATTACTTGAAGCTTAGCTCGCCTTACTTTCGAAATATTCACAAACACACCCAACTTTTGTCTGACTAAAGCTCTTATATGTATAGCTTTCATATATGGCATTCTACTAATCTCGTCCCTAAACTTGGACGTGATCACATTAGATGTTACTCTTTTGTTGTGAATGGTAGGCAAGCAAGAATGCTCAGAGATATACGTCTTAACCCTGAATGAGTTGTCATTGCCATGAATTAAGGCTAGTATCTCCCATTGACATTTATTCGCATCACAATATCCTCTCATTCTACTCGTATCATTCTTTTTATACTTATACGAAAATTGCTTTTCTAAAGAATGATCATTAAGAGCCATCTTGAATTGAGAAGAATCCCTAAATATTTGACCCAAAAAAACCCACGATTGTTAATAGTAGGATTATAACACAATCTCTGAGTTTGAACCCTTTGAGTGTCATCAGCATTTGAATCGTCACTTATGGTTATATAACTCCCCAGATCATCAGAATCAATGTAACCACTATCAAGTCCATCATCATTCATATGATGTGTCATGGATGGCTCAACGGAATGGTCATTTGTACCCCTTGTTTGCGATGGTCCTGAACCACCAACATCATCTATGTTCAACCTTTCCAAGTTGTTCACATATCTTGTCATTTTTTTAGGAGCATCAACTAACTCGTTATTCCACTCATCACTAAACAAGTTTATATCATGCATATCTAAATCATCTTATACATCATCCATAATAACCTCTTTACCATCGTCATCGATTGGCACATCAAAAGACTCAGAATTTTTTTTGGGTAAAGGAACGTTAGTAGACATGTCATTTCATCACCGACATGGTCAACGTAAATAGAAATTTCACCAAATGTCTTTAAACAATTAGAAAACTCATGCACACTATTGTCATTAAATAACAACTTTAAGCCATCTTCCAAACTCTTACCTGGCTACAGAGAAAACAAATGATTGACCTTGTTCAAGCCACACTTGAGTCGATGCACCATTGACAACAAATCTCAATAACATAATTCTTCAATATTATCATGCTTCACAACTTGTATTTTATCATTAAGATATGTTGATTTTGAATTCCCCTCAAATGTTCCACAATAATAAAATCTTATTTCAACTTTTTTTTGTCTCTTTTCACCTAAAACACAAATGATATAAATTCATGAGATCAAATATTTTAAAGAGGAACAAGGCTGAATTCTAGCAAAGTAAAATTAGGACAAAACTCTACAGAAAAATAAATAAACATGTAATAAATCAAATCTTAGCATTAACGATAAAGTTTTAAAACAAAAAGCATGTTGTCATATGTCCACTTCGAGTATTTTCAACAATGAAAACACTATGGACCAAAGTTGTTTTCTTTTTAAGTTTGATATCGATTATGGACAAAAGTTTAAAAATTATTATATAAAAAACCCAAAGGACACACATGGACCACAATTTTTACAACCATGTTATTAGACTACAAATACTTTAAACATACCAACCTTTACGAAAGATAAAATAGAATCGATATAAGAAAGTATTAATCATATTAAAGAATTTACTAAAAAACGGTGCTAAACATATAAACAAGATAAGAAAGGGGAATGAAACTCATATTTTACTTACCTATTTCTTCAAAATTGTTGGTTAGATTGCTGCTCATCTTGCTTAAGTTGACGAAGGTTTAGGGATTTTTAAATTTAGGGTTCTAAATTAAGGATTTGTATTAAGGGGTTTTATTCTACAAGAGTTTCACTATACTTTTTGATTTTTTGGGTTTTTTAATTATGGTTTTTTAGTAATTTTGTATTAAGAAATTTGAATGAGTTTATAAAAACAAATAATTGGACCATTTGAATCGGGTCAAATAAGCCACATCAGCCTTCATTAAGCTACGTCAACCTTCATTAAACCACATTAGCATTCATTTAACGGGAAATTGACGGTTTGGATCAAAATGGAAGGATTTTAAACGTATAGGGACTAAAACGTTCCTTTTAAAGGTATAAGGACTAAAATGAATATTTTTGATATGGTACAAGGACTTCCGGTGTACTTTAACCTCATTTTGGCCCCTATTTTTTTAATCAATTTAACCCTACAACTTTTCATTTTACGTTAAAATGGTCCATGTGCGGATAAAAATTGTTAGTCAACTAACGATAATAAACTTGACATAATGAAACATTAGTAGAAAAAATAATTTTATAAAATTATTTTTGGTTGATGTGATATTTTTCAAACCATTTACCGTTAGTTAACTATTGTTTCCATCCGCATAAGGGCTATTTTAACTCAAAATAAAAGATTAAGGTTAAATTGATCCAAAAAATAATATAAACTAAAAAGACTATTTAGTCAAACGTTATAGATATTTTTTTTGAGATTATGTCTAATAAATATAATCCAACCGTTTTCCAGCTCATAGTGCGATGCTTTTATAAAAGAAAAGAATATAGTATAAGATTAAAAGTATTAAATATTTTTATATATTTTATTTACAATTATAATAATAAAAAGTAAAGAAATTGAAGTGCCTTGTATATTTTACACGCATATGCTAACAAACGAGTAGAAAACGTTTGAATGAGCAGTCGTTTCAATCAAGAGTTGTGGATGGTTATTATTGGCTTTTAGAATCACGATATTCAAAGAGGCGTCAAATCAATCCTTCCTCAAAAAAGTCAAAACAAGCAACCTCTTATTGCCTTGTTTTAGGATTGTGCGAAAAAATATTAAAAATCAAAATTCAATTCAAAATTTGAAAAATTTTGATTAAATTTTTTTGATTATTTGAATCTAAAAATTCAGTTTTGTTATGATTTTTTTAAATAATTTGGTTTAGTTACAATATATAATTTTAGATAAATTTGATTAATCGATCTAATTGATTATCTAAAATCTTTTCAAATTTTATGTATTAAAAAAAGGATATATTCATGTGTTTTGTTAAAAAAACTTCCTTAATACTAAATGAAAGAAAAATAGTGCACAGAGTATCAACAAGAAATATAACACAAACTAGCCACACAAAATGGAAAAATAAAAAGATAGTAAGCCAAACCCAGCAAAACACTTTAACCAACAGCACATTACTGCTCCTCGTGCATGACATGCAGAACCACTTGTGGAGGAGCATTGAATAGCAGTACACTCACCAGACCATCACGAATCAAAGAAGTCAAAGCATCCGCAACCTTATTTACCTCCCTAGGAATTTTACGGATGAGCACTTGCCAATCCCTCGACAACATCTCACATATATCATCCACAATAGAATTAACCCGGTGGCGCATCAAAATTACCATTAAGAATATGCTCGACCTCACGATTATCCGTCTCCAACTCTACAAGCCGAAACTTAAGTCTCCAAGTGTGAAGAAGAATATTATGCACAACCTATACTTTAGCCAATAGACTCGAACCCCCAAGTTCCTTGAGAATTTGAAAATCCACGAGCCATTCGCATCCTGAATGACTCCACTGGCAGCTTCTTTACCGCTTCCAAGATTGCAAGCACCGTCGGCATTAGCTTTAACCCAGCCCCCATCTCGATTTCTCCCACCTTTCCACATTGCGCTCGCCCATATGTCGCACAGCACTCCCATTACCCTGGTGTGAAATAGAGCTACTTGCAAATTCAGCTGCAACCCACGTGCAATGGTGGAGAAAATCACCAAAATCAACAAAGTTCTCATCAAGCACAACACTACATCTTCTTTTCTAAAGCATCCAACAGACGGTGGGAAACAAGGTATCCCAAACCATAACATCTATCGCAAAGCCCCTTTGATTACATATATTAGACATGACCCAAGACTCAAAAGGAAGAGCCATAAACTCTTCAATTTTTGAAGGGCGGACAACACGGCTCCAAACGGTCGCCTCCATCGAGCATGATCTCAAAACATGCTCAATTGTTTCCTCATTCGCTTGGCAAAGCTGACACCTAGAAGAGTTAGACAAATGCCTTCGAACACAATCCATATCGGTAAGGAGACGATTACTTCTAGCGAGCCAAAGAAAGGTACGAACACACTGTGGAACTTGCTTTTTCCATATCACTTTCCAATCCCCACTAGGCACATAATCCTCATTCATGACCAGAAACTCATAGGCTGACTTGGCCGAGAAGACTTGATTATCCGATCAGCGCCAAACAGGGACATCGCTACCCAAAGAAGAAAAGGGTGGGCAAATCGCAACAATGTGTTGAACAATAGAAGAAGGGAGAAGGAGATTCAATCTCGACAAATCCCATTGCCCAGAACCCGTAGTCATGGAAACCACACTGGTAGGAACCGGCTCAACCATACCAATATAATAATTCGCAAGAGACCCCAACTTACCAACCCATATATCGTACCAAAAGTCAGTAGATTCACCGTTGCGGATATTTCAACACACGCTATTATAAATCTCCTCCCACACGGTAGTCAGGCCTCACCATAAACATGAGCAATTAGCCTTTCTGATCGAAACAGGAAGGGAGCCCTCCCAATTATATTTAGACTTAAGCACACGGACCCAAAAGCGATCATTATCCATGATTAACTGATGACCAATCTTTATCAAAAAGGCTTGATTCTGCTTCTCCATATTGCGCAATCCCAAGCCACCGTACTCAATCGGCCGCTGTAGAGTCTCCTAATTAACAAGCGCGATACCTAAATTTCCATTCATACGTCCCCACACAAATTGGCGAATGAGTTTTTCAATTTCCAAGCACAACCCTTTCGGAAGCCAGGATGACTGCATAGAATAAACCAAAACCGCTTGTAACATAGCCATGACAAGAGTTATACGCCCTGCCAGCGAAAGAGAAAACGCAACCCAACCCGATAGGCGATTTTTAATCTGATCAAGAAGATATGCATAAGTGGCTTTAGTAACAGGGCTATGAAAAAGGGGAACACCAAGGTATTTTTCAAGGTCATTTACCAGTTCAAACCCAAAGCTTTAAGCAATAGTAGAAGCTACCTCATGAGCGTAGTTCTTAGAGGAATAGATTTGTGTTTTCGAAACACTAATCCGATGTCCAGACCAAGCGCAAAAAAGATCAAGAACACTCTTCACAACATCCACCTAACCAAGAAAAGCCTCAGCAAAAAGAACCAAGTCATCCGCAAAAAACAGACGGGAGTATAGTCCAATGATTTTGATTTGCCTCGAATTTTTTTATCTTACGTTCGATTATTAGAAATTATAAACTCTTAATTTTTGATTTTTTAGTTTTTTTTTTTACTTTTATCGTACCAAACAATTATTAAATTTAACATATTATTAAATTTAATATTTTAACTAGCAAAGTAAAAAACCCACCACTAAAAGTAAATCAAATTGAATATTTTGATCAATTGATCAATCGATTATCTGATTTAATCTCTACGGTTTAGGATCGAAAAATTAACAATTTAAATTACAAGTTAAGTGAAAGTAATTTATTAATAGTGAATCGAACCCCGCTTTGCAATCTCATGCCTTACCTTCAAAAGTTTCCTTCTCGCTTCATTTGGATGTTTGAAATTTCTGTTTTTTTAATAGTCTAAAGATAATTATAATGTAGTATTTATTCGTATATATTTTTAACTCTTTGGCAATGCGCACACACCTTGTAGATAAAGCGATTGAACCGGGTCGTTTAGAATGAACATCATCCTCTTTGCTATCGAGACAACTTGTTTGGTTCAGTTTGTTGTTATTTTATTAATTTGAACATCATCTGTTTATTATATGACGATTTTTAATAGTTTTAAGGTGATTAAAACATAGTATTTGTTCATTTTTTTTCTTAACCATTCGATAACGCTACATACCTTGCAATCAAAGTTGCTCGAACTCGAGTCTCTTGATATGAATATCATTATTTTTATGCCGAAACCATTCGTTGGGTTCATTATATGACGATCTTTTTAAATTTAGTTTACTTCATTTATAGTGTAAAAGTTTGAACTATTAATCTATGTAAAAAAAATTTGATACACAAGCTTGTTTATACAAGCTTTTCAATTTTAGGATTTAAGGTTTTAAGTTGGGGCTAAGGGGTTTAGTGTGTGGGGTGTAGAATTTAAGGTTTATAGTTAAAATTTATAATTTAGGGTTTAAGGTTTAAGTGTTAGGGTTAGAGATTTTGGTTTTAGATTTTATAACTTAAATATGAAGGGTTGTATAAATTTTTTTACAACTTATATATCAAAACATAACATTTAATCTATCACTTCATTCTACTCAACCAATGCTAAGGTTTGAATTTTAAGTTTTCAATAATTTTGGTATCAAATATTACCGTTACTTCAATTATTTTTATGCTCAACATTATTTTTCATATCAATAAAATTATACTCATTTGAATGAATTCTTTGAACCTTTAAATACTGCCGGGTAAGATATGGATCATCATCAAAATTTATGATTTTTACATGATTAAATCACCATAATACACCTCTTTTCTTTTCTTTTTTTTTTTAAAGATCAGTAACAATTTCTTAAAAAATAAAGTACTAAATAAAAAAAAAATTGTTAAAAGACTCATTTATTAATGTTAAGTGTACCGTATGAATCGTTCTAAATTAATTAAAGCAATTAGATAAAATCTTAAAAATCAAGGACAACCAAAATCGAAAGAAAAAGTAAAATATACTAATGGTTCTAGTAGCTAAAAATATTTTTATTATCTATCATTTATGAAGTAGAATCTTGGTATGAATAAGTAAAAAAAAAAAGAGTTAAAAAATAATACTTTATTTTGAATAAAGTAAAATTAATACTTATGGAACCAACTTCAAACCTTCCCCGAGAAATTCCTCCCAAAGTGTTCCACGGACTGACTGTTGCATTTTAGAAACAATCATCAATTACATTAAAATATTTATAAAATTTTTCAAAATTTTCAAGCTTTTTCACACCCAGAAGCTGGTAAATCTAAAATCAGTCCACACTTTAAACCCCTTAGACTTCCTTCTTCTCCAAAAGCGTTTTCCATTGCCCTTCTGTTTCCCCACCATATATCGCCGCTTTCATCTTCGCCGGCACCCACCTGAGAAAAGCCCAGCCCTTTCTGTTTCTCTTCCTCAATGGGTCATCTCTCTTGCAATGCAGAGTCAGCCATTGCCGTTTGTGACCCGCACAACTGGGATTATTATCGTAGAAAAAAATCCAACAAAAACAAGCCCAGAAACACCAAGAACAACGTTGAAATCAGACGGTTCCGTTACACCGATCTCCTTTCCGCCACCAACGAGTTCTCTTCCGACAACTTCCTCGGCAGAGGCAGTCACGGTTCCGTCTACAGAGCCGTCCTAGACAACGGCAAGCTAACCGCCGCTGTTAAAAGAACGAAAGCTAACTGTAACAGCCCGGCGGACAACGAGATTGAGATTCTCTCACGAGTTTATCATCCTCATCTCGTCAATCTCATCGGCTTCACTTCCGATACGTTTTACAAGAATAAACTAATCGTCGTGGAATATATGCCCAACGGTTCTTTGTACGATCTTTTACACTCTTCTTCCTCTAGACCGCCAGGTTGGTCCAGGCGCGTTCGGTTCGCTTTGCAGGTTGCGAAAGCAGTTCAGGCATTACACTCGGCTAACCCGCCGGTGATCCACAGGGATATAAAATCATCAAATGTTTTGATCGATCGAAACTGGAAAGCGAGATTGGGTGATTTCGGGCTTGCGTTAAGAGGACACGTGGAGGATGTACGGGTTAAGTGCACGCCACCGGCGGGGACGTTAGGGTATCTCGACCCGGGTTATTTGGCACCGAGTGACGTCAGCACTAAGAGTGACGTGTTCAGTTACGGCATTTTGCTATTGGAGATAATCAGCGGGAGATTTGCCATTGACTTGAATTATAGTCCGCCGTCGATCGTTGACTGGGCCGTACCTCTGATAAAGGGAGGAGATTTCGCAACGATTTGCGACGGCCGTATTGGGCAGCCGGTGGGTAAGGAGGCTATAAGAAGTTTGGCGGTATTGGCGGCTAGGTGCGTCAAGTCCACGGCGGAGAAACGCCCCGGGATGACGGAGGTTGTTGAATGTTTAAAGCAGGTGAGGAAAAGACATCACGTGGATCCCGTTTGGAGTAACTTAAGGCGGCGCGTGAAACGCGTGGATAATCCGTTGGTGAAGAACCAAGTGTTTGAAGGTAGCGAGGAGGCGGCAAGGAGTTCGAGGTGCGGAAGTAGGAGAAACAGCCGAAAAGTATCCAGTGTGGCGAGTGTGGATCACGACAGCGAAGCGATTGACGATCGTGCTGTGAGATCGAGATCGATCGGTTCGTTCGCGGAGGTTGCGATGATGATGAAGAAAAAAACGGGACGCACAGATGTCGATCCGGACGACGTCGCATTGGTGAGAAAAACGACGGGAGTGAAGGTAAAAATGCCGACGGTGAAACTGAGCAAGTCGAGGTCAATGGGAGTGTTACAAAATCCGAGACTAACGAATCAAAACAGCAAAAAGTACGTATTCGAAATCGGGAAACGAAGGAACTCCAATGAATTCGACATCTCGAAGCTGGTAATCAGTTTCGATATTGACGAGAAATCAGAAAGCAAGATGGCAGAAAAGCCCTTGGTTCCGGTCTAGATGGACCGTTCGATGTTTAAAAAAAAACAAAGATTCGATGTTGTTTGATGATAGATTTTTGATTAACAGAAGAAAGTAAAACTGCCCGAACTCCGAAAGCGTATGTTCTAATTCCAAATCGTTGGAATCCATAAACTTGCAACATTGTATCTCCAAGTGTATGTGTTGGAAGAATTAAAATTATTTCTTTCAAATTTGTTAAATTCGCAGTGTCTGATCTGAAGATTGTAGTAGTTTATAAACAAATCGTTTCTGTTGAATCCTGTTTGTGGGCGAAATAGTTTTAAATCCTGATTGCTAGAAATCGTAATTTAGCATTATAAATTCACAGGCAACAGAATCATATGATCAGTTTGTTGTCACCATTACAGGGGATGGTGAATGTGTGATTTTTGTCGGGGACTGTTTCTAATGTTTGCTAAGGTCCAAAAACTAATAAGTCCAGTGATTGTGATTCCATTATGTTTTCTGACCATACATGGACGGTTGGTTTCGATAAAAACAATCCTTTCCTTAGAGTCTGTTATTAGTGTTTTTCTTCTTCCTTTTCGGATTTTGGTTTCATTCTCTTGTAATTGCATGTCATGCCTATGGTTTATGTATTTAGAGATCTTATATTCATCGCACGTGTATGTTCAGATAAATCGTACATAAATGTCCGAACTCGTCTTTTCCTAAAGTTTGATGAGCGAAAACTTCACGTAATTATCATGTTTTTCTCTTTTAGGTGTTTAAATCATTTTGTCTTTTTTAATTGTTCAAACTATCTTATTTTTTTCTTTTAAGTGCCCAAACTAAATTTTATTCTTTTTAAGTGCTTAAATTATAATTTTTTTATCAAAGTAGATGCCTCAGTTTGACCTTAAAAGGTGTAAAAATATAATTTGGGCATCTAAAAAGGTAAAAAAAAAATTAGGCACTTAAAAGGAATAAACATAATAGTTTGAGCATCTAAAATAATTTAAACACTTAAAAGATAAAAACATAATTGTTTGAGCACTTATCTTGACATTAAGCCTTTTATATTAATAGAGATCAGCATTTGATTAACGTACAAGTTTAGTCTTCAATCATATTAATATATGATTTTGGAATACGCGATATCTGGTAAAATCTGGATTGTTTTCCCAAGTGACACAAGTGGCACCACAAAGTGTTCAACCACATCAATTATTATATTAATTTGTTGATCTAAATTGAAAGGGCAATAATAAAATGTATTTCTCGATTCTCCCTTTACCTATACATAGTTAAATAATCACAAATTAGCCCTCCAATTCTCCCACTTTGCTAATACCTCTCGTGATGATGATGCCAATAACACAAGGGAATAGTGGTTAAGATCCTCCGTTGATATTTCATACATCAAAGCATAGATTTAAATAGAGGTTCGCAACTGCAATAGCGGTATAGTCATCACCCAAAATTGCGATATATGTAACTGTTATGTCTGTAATGACATCTGTTATTAAAAAATTTACGACTGCAATATACTAAATGACTACAATAACATATGTTATATCCGCAATCGCGATAAACATAACGTGACCGAAAACATGATGTAACCGCAATTGAAGTCTATGCATCATAGATTACTTGAAGTTGCACCTAGACATGATAAGAATAACCTAATTTAGCCATGAGAGGTTGGCTCATCAAAATACAAAAACCATCATCTAACAGGGACTATCAATAGAATTTAACCTAATTTAAAGGCTTAATCAAACCAGGGTTCGTTGGTGTAGCAAAAACCATAGTGTAGGTCCAAGGATTGGAAGTTAATCAGACCCAACCATTTCAAAAGTTTAACAAGGTCATGTAACGTGGCTCATAATTGTTTCTTTATTCGATGTAGACATTTGTTAATCACGCCCCATTAGTTCATGTAAATGACTAGGCTAAGGCTCAGTGGGAGACAGCCATTCAAAGATTCTAATCCCTCATTGTCTCAATATTATATATCTGCATCTTTATAGCATATAAAAGAATCATGCATTTCTAATTAAAAAAAATGAGCGAGTATATTTTGTCAGTTGGTCAAATTATTTATATTCATTTTCTCACATTTTCTTAAGTCATGGATTTTAAACTCACAAGAAGCATCCCTTTCCTCTAGAGTCTCTCTTCTCTTTTCTTCTAGGTGAGATTAGGATTAAAATTAAGATCTATAAAAAACGAAATTAATTAGATAATAACCAATTATTCTTTGATGTAAAAATTAATAATTAAATATTATACAAAAATGACAGAATTGTATTTAAGCATATTCAAACTAACATTCTCTTAGATATTGCAATATATAGCAACTATAGTAATAGAGCTAAGATTCAGTTGACAGGTAAATTGTGTTTTCAATTGCCTATATTTTGCATAAAAATGATATTACTATCAAAACAATTCATAAGTACTAGATTTTGACACACCCACGATGTGGATGAAAAAATATATTTTATGTTAAAAAATATATGTTTAAAGATTTATATGCTAATTATTGTAGGTGGAGTGGTATAATATTTATATTTTTTTTATCAAATACGATTTCAATACTTAAATACACATTAGTCTATCACCCGATTAGTCTTGGACACCAACTCAATCAAAAACTTAATAACAATATGCATATAATAAATTGTATAAAATATAGATGCATACATATAGTTATATAGATATCTATATTTTATACAAATAAATATATAGTTATAAACTGATTATTACTGGAATTATGTAGATTGGACCTGGGCTAAGGCTAAGAAAGGATGCGCCAGAGAGTACGGGAAAATGAAAGAAAATGTTTAGCGAAGCCAAGAGCCCATCTCAACAATATAAGCTGAATAATCATTTTTTTTAAAGATATTCACATAAACAAATTCAGGGGTATTTTGTAGCAATAACGTTGATGGACTTTTTATTTCAAAGTTTGAGATTTTTTTATTTTATGATTTAGGGTGATTTTTATTTGATTAATGAAGTAATTAATAGAGTTCGTTGAAGTAACATACAATAAATATTACGGTCGACTTATAGTGCTGACGCTTCCCTATAGTCGACTCAAATCGACATGCAGTGCTAGTACTTCCCTAAAGTTGTCTCGTAGTGTTGACGACTACTTCTGATATTGTATCAATCACTTTATATCATGAAATAAAAAAAATACCCTAAACATTGAAATAAAAAGAATTCAACAACCTTATTCCTCCCTTAACCAATGTTTTGTCCATTGAAATTTTTTGGTAAGATTTTTAATGAGGCACGTGTTATTTATATTAAAGATGTATTTTTTTTTCTTTCACTAGAATTCTCCCTCCCCTCAGAGTTTGTTTGAACAATTTTTACTAAGGGGAAGGAGAATTTTGCTCCTACTAGGTCTTGAACCCACAACTTAAGGGAAGAAGAGAGTGTCAATTTGACAGTTTTAACCACCTACTCTAGAATTTGTTGACCCCCCAGAGTTTTTATCTTAATAAAGTTTGAACGAGGCACATTATCTTCATGGACATAGGAAGAATATTATGAATATTTATTTCGCATAATGGCAAAAAATGTCCATAACGTTTGACTGAATATCATTTTAGCCCATATTCATTTTTTGAAGCAATTTAACCCTCAACGTTTAGGGAAACGCTGGTACACCCCATGGCGCAGCAGAAAAATTATCCGGCATAATCCACCAGTGATCCATGTACAAGGGACGAATTCGGGAGATAAATGATGAAAATATTACCTCAAGTAATCTGGAATTCCACAGCGAGTATAAGAGAATTCAAATCAAATTCGAGTCGTCACAGCAACGTTCCGACCTCTACGCAGTCCACCTGAATAAAACGAACAAATTTTCTCTTCTCTAACTATTAGAAAGATTTGTCGAAAAAACATATGTTGGCTGCTAGACCTTATGCCTCTATATAGTATTTAAAAACTTAATTCTAATTAAATTCGAATTATTTAAAAATACAATATATTTAACTGAATATAATTAAATATGTAGAATCTGATTCTACTTTAATTAGGTTTTTTTTAGAGATACATATATTTAATAGTATGCGATAATTACCATAACTTATCAAATATTAACATATATATGAAAACGAAATTATCCATAATTACAATAATTATAACAATTCCGGTTTCTCACTAATTACGTGTACAACAAGTTTGTACACATGCTATCTAGTCGATATTTGTTCGTTTCAATCATAGGGTGTGACGCTTGTAGGTTCATGTAATGTTAGCAATAATATTCAGAACAATTCTAATATTACAAGCAATGAGTGGCATCTAGCAATATATCATTGCTACCTAAGTTACATGAAATTGTGGTTCGATTTAACCTTTTTTCGTGATTAGCTTCTTTTATGTATTTCATTCTTTTGTCCTTACATCTAGATCGGACACAAGTCATGGATTAGTCACACTTGTATAGTCCATCTAATGTTTCTTGATATCTTGAGTAGACTTTTATAAACGAATAACTTTGATATCCCATATCAATTTATTCGAGCATGGCCATGCATTTTCTAGTCGCATTCAATCAAATGACCTATGATATTACTCCTATTGTGTAGGAGGGACAAATCCTATTTTGATCAACCATATTTCGCTACATGGATTGTGACATATCCAATATCAGTCTTTATAGTGTAGTCAGTTACGACACACGTTTGGCCGTGTCAAAATATGTCACTCACAATGTTGAAATAATGATGATCTCAAGTCTGAGGATCATACATGTAGTTATAACCATGAGCAATGTTGTGACTGTCACATAATAATCAAAGAAACATGCTCATAGCGAGTCAATCCAGTATGTCGTTCCCTAACACATACTTATGTATTGATTTTGACATCTCTGTGTCAATGACAACACTTCGTCATCAATCAACTACATATTAGTCTTAATACATTATTTTTGTCCAAGCCCACAATAGTTTTCGACTAAGGACATTCAAGAATAATTGTATTATTTTAAGGACTTTATTATAATTCAGTTTATTTATAAATACACAGAATAAGACTGAAATAATAATAATGGCTTCTTATTAATAAACAAGATAAAATAAGTATATCTTTTACAACCATCTCATAATTGGTCTTTTAGCATACTCCAATAAACGTTCCATTTTGGGTCAAAATGGCCCATTTGTGGATAAAAATTGTTAGTGAACTAACAATAAATGACTTGACAAACCTATACGGTAGTGCACGCCGCAATAACAATGTCATATAGGCAATTAAGTTGACTTTATAAAATGACATATCAGTCAAAAATAATTTTATAAAATTGTATAAAGTATAAAATATTTTTCTTCTTACGTGTCATTTTGTCAAGTCATTTCAGGTTATTTATCGTCAATTGACTAACATATTTCATTCACATAAGGGCCATTTTGACCTTAAATGAAACGTTGAGGGCTAAATTGTTCCGAAAAAAAAAGAATATGGGTCAAAATGACTATTCAGTCAAACATTAGAGACACTTTTTTGACATTATGCCTATTTATTTATATAGATGTCCATTATGGTTAGAGCTCTATCGATTAAATAAGAGTTTGATGTACTTTGTTATTAAGAGTTTAATGTTTATTAGGATTAGAGTTCTATATAATACTGACTTCTTATGCATATAAATATAGAGTTTAAAGAATGTCATGGGCAGAGCCACATATAAGAATGAAGTGTAAATTTTTTAGAATTTTTGTACTATATAATTTGTATATAAAAATTTTAAAAAATATAAATAATACATCTTTTATAAATAAAATAACAACTCTTTATAAATAACATGATCCCTTTAAATACCATTAAAAATGACACTCTTTTAAAAAATTATTGGCCCCGCCTCTAAAAAGGACATCATACACATTTTATATTGAGAATATAATACAATTTTCTCTTTATTTCTCATCTCTCTTATTCTTATTTTATTTTATTTATAATAACCTCAAAATTCTGGGCGAAGTCTAATCATTTTAATATTTAGGCAAAATAAAGAATTGAAAAAATAAACAAAGCCCTAAAACCTTATGAAAGTTTTCTTGGTTAAAGGGTTTTAATAAAGTAAATTTGAAAGAAATCGTAACGCAAAAATAAATGTGATACTGTTTAACTTATATCATGTATGACATTAAAATATTACCATGATTTTCTTTTAAAAATGATAATTTAAATTATTACTGTTTTTTATGGAAGGCTTTTGAATAATTGATGTATTTTTTTAATACAATGTCATATATTTTAAATTATATTAATATTTTAAATAATTGATTTAATAGATCGTCAGAGATATTGTTTTAATAAAATAGATTACCAAAAAATTAATTGATTTAATAAATGTTAATAATTATCATTTAAATCTTATAAAAAATCATCATTTGAATTAATTATGATTTATGATTCATATCATGCCATATATATATTATTTAAATGAAAAATGTGTTGCACGAAAAGTCCTTTTAATTCGGGTTGCCACGTTAATGAAAAATGTTTTTGATCAAGCGCACTTTTAGGAACACTGTTGATAAAACACACTATCACATACATGACAAAATGAGTGCTAGATAATGAATTAATTATTTTTAATGTTTAATATGGAAAAACGAAATATTTCCATAAAATTACCCAAATAAATTCTTATCTTTCCTGTCTTTAGAAAAAAAATCATTTTTTCTTTACATTTTTAATATTTTGATTAAACTATAATGAAGGTCACTTAATTATGAATAAGGTTATATTTAGGTCACTTAATTATTAAAAGTTACATATGGATCACTTAATTATGGGTAATGTTACATTTGTGTCACCCAATTATTAAAGGTTACATTTGAGTCACTCAATTATAGGTAAGGTTACATTTGAGTTACCATTTATATTTAAAAAATATATATCAATTTGTGTATTAGATTAACTAATAATTTCAAATGATATACTCTAGTGTTAACGAGGGTATACAAGTGATTTGGAAAAAAAATAACTAAATTGATATATTTTTTAAATATGAAGGGTTACCCAAATGTAACCTTACCCATAATTGAGTGATCCAAGTGTAACTTTTAATAATTGGGTGACGTAAATATAAGTTCTAATAATTGGGCGACTCAAATATAACATTACCCATATTTAAGTGACCTTTGTTATAGTTTACCCTAAATATTTTTATTATTATTTACCTTATTTAATACACATGACAATTATTGCAGCACGATTACAATCCGACGGTGGATCTCTCTCCCTCTCGATATCGTCAATTCATTCATCAACTAGAAAGAAATGTACACCGGGAAATAAAAACTAGATTCCCCAACTCTCCAAAGGAACTTTCAAAATCAGGCAATCCTTTTCTCTTCGTTTTAATGGCGTCTACTTCCAACCGAACCGGTGGCGGTTCCCTGAACGGATATGCGGCTCCTTACAGATCAAGGTTTAATACTTCAATTGTATTCTTTGTTTCTTGAAAATCTTTTGTTTCAATTATTTTGTAATCAGGGAACTGAATTTCTAGTTTCTTAATTTCTTTGTCCGAGCTGATTTTCATTACTGTTAATATTGAGACAGGGAGGGTTTGAGCACGAGGCCGGCGGCTAGCTCCGATGAAATACAATTGCGGATCGATCCGATGCATGCTGATTTGGACGATGAGATCACCAGTCTCCACAGCCATGTTAAACAATTGAGAAATGTGAGACTCTATACATTTATTGATTATTTCCTGAATTGATATTTCACCGTTCCTTTTTATCTGCTTTTATCCTTGTTCTATTAGATGAAAATACTTGAATGGTATTCCGCTGGTAAATTTAAACAAAATCTTACTTAAAATTCAGTTGATTTTTCATCTTCGTTTGTTTGCCTTTTAAGGATTTGTGCTAAATAGAGTTTAATTTGTTAGACGAAATCCTGTCAGTTGTCATGACTCATGCATTTGGATAGCTTTCGGTTCTTAGTTGATGTCAAGATCTATACTCTTTTTTTATGGAAATTGTAAAGTAGACGGATGTAGATAAGATTTAAAGCTCATTTTGAAATAAGAAAATAAGGCTTATTAGCATTTATTTTCTAATGGCATTTAGTATGTTTTCTCTTATATCTGTTGGAGTTGCATCTTTATTTTTTTCCATGGATGTATATCTTGACCCTTGCCACAAATTGTAGCTTGCCAGTTGCTTGGTGTGAGTCAAACAGTGCATTTATCTTTTTTATTTAGCTCTGTAGCTTTACCTGGCTGAAACATGCCAATCTTAAAGCTTGTTTTCTTTCTTGGTCCTTTACTGAAAAATAATGGTGCAGGTTGCTCAAGAGATTGGATCAGAAGCAAAATTTCAAAAGGACTTTTTAGATCAACTGGTAACTGTTACTGCTAAATGCACCCTTTCTTCAAAATTTAATCTCTTTATGGTTGCTTGCGTGCTATTTATTTTCTATGACATTTTGCTGCTTTCTATATGAGGAATAACCATCTTAGGTGTATCATACACATTAGGTAGCTTTACTATAAAATTGCAGGGCTAGGATCCTGTCCAATACTTTTTCATCCATTGCTTTCCAATAACATAATCATAATTATTAAAAGGCTCAACTCAGAAATAGGTGCCCAAACTATCCACTTTTTTTGAGATAACTGCCTAATGTTTTTTTTTGTTGAAATAGGTGCCTAAAGTTTTATTATGTTGGTCTTTCAAGGTAGCACCGTTAAAAAAGATAACTTGCATGTTTTTTTCAGATAAATCGGACCATTCTTTAGAGTTTATCACATGCACACAAACACACATTTTTGTGCCTTAGAAAATATAAGGGTCCTAACATCCAAGTGTTTTGCAAATTGCAACCTTGACAACAGTGCATTGCACCCCTTTCTATTTTCTGGTAGACAAGGAGGCAAAGTCTGTTAGCCACCAGGTTGGCGGTGGCTAAATGAAAAATATGGTGGCTAAATGAAAAATATAATGGAATGCTGTTCTTTATAGTTAGGCCTTTGATGATATGCAACAATTCTCCTCTATATGATCCTTGCTTTAAGAACATGTACACACATGCATGCAAAATGAATTCTATTAATTTATTGTTCCAATGCGATTTTCCGCATCAGATAGCGTGGCATTCTTACATCTGATCTTGGTACATTTGCTATTTATGTTTGGAAAATTGCCTTTTTATTCTGCTTTCTGAATGTGGAGTGTCATTTTATCACAGCAAATGACCATGATTAAAGCTCAAGCAGGGGTGAAGAACAACATCAGGAGACTGAACAGGAGCATAGTCAAGAATGGCTCCGACCATATTATTCATGTGGTTCTTTTTGCACTGTTTTGCTTCTTTGTTGTTTACACGTGGTCCAAGTTGTCCAGAAGATGAAGTTTGCTTATGAGAAGGCCGAATACATGATCGGTATTCGAAAATGATCCCCGGATGCTGTTCACAGTTTCAGTTAAGGCAGTTGTGTAACGTTCTCTTCATGACTCTGTCAGTTGTAATTGAGTTGGGAAAAATTGGTTCCAAAATTTTCTTATGCTGAAATGAGAACACTAGTTCTTAATCCATGGTTTTTTGAAACGATTACATGGCCTATGCCCCATCTAAATATTCCGCATCCATATGTTACAAATGGGATTCAATTTTTGATAAACCACATCACGAGCAGGTTTAGATACTTCTCACACCGGCGGAGCCAACTGACGCACCAAAAATTAAATTTTAAGAAAATATTATATTTTATATGAAAAATATATAAAAAAGGAAAATTGACATCACCATAAGAAGAAATTGACAATGGCTTGGAAAATAATTGTGATCTTTAAAAGGAAATTGACACCCATTATTTGGCTCTACTCGGTTCAAAATAAATACCTGAAGCGTTGTGACGTGTCAGCGTCTCATTGGCCAAAATTTTTTTTAAAAAAATTCTAATTAGAAAAAAATGAAGAAACTTAAAGTGATTACATGTATAGCTTAAGGACTTATTGACATTTTTAACTTGAAATACTTTAACATTGCATAGATTGAAAAATTAGTTTAACATGAAAAGTATTTTTAAGAAGTAAAAATGAAGAAACTTAAAGCGATTACATGTAGTAGCTTAAGGGCTTATATTGAAAACTCATTGCGATACTTTTAACTTTAAATACTTTAACATTGCATAGATTGAAAAGTTAGTTTAACATGAAAAGTATTTTTAAGAAGTAAAACCAACATACCTAAACGGAGATGTACTGTATGGTGAAGTAATGTGTATGATTTGGGTGATCAAATTTTTGAACACTATGAATTAGCGTCTGCATTTTTAAATGTCAGATTCGACTTGATCTAAAAAATTATATAACTGGAAATTTTGAATCAGTAAAACAAAAATTTGTATCCGATTCAGAAAAAGTAATCAGATATTCAAATATCTTATATTTGGATAGAATATTCTGATATCCGAATATATAATTTGGTTTACGTATTTTTTCGGATTTGGCGACCGTATCTATCGAAATTTCAGAGTTTGGAATATAACAAGAACCAAATTGCCAAATATAACAAGATTATCATCTACGAAAATTTTAAATTTTTGGATATAACAAACATCAAATTGCTAAATATAATAAGATTTATATCCATGAAAATTTAAATTTTTAAATAATCCGAATTTTAAAATATTGTGATTCATATTTAATCTTAAAAAATAAAAAATAAATTAAATATCTGACCTAAAAATAAAAACAGATCGTATATTCAAATTTTTAAATCGATCAACAAATAGATCGAAACAAATATTTTTACAATTATAAATACGAATACCAGTGTGTGCCAAAAATGTGTGACAAAAGCAAATTAAATTATCTGTTGGGTGTGTAATCAACCTGAATATAATAGATTATGACTTGCCCATCTAAATGATAATTTTTTCTTTTAAAAATAGAATATCCTATTTTAAGTTAGATCGAAATGGACTTTTACTTAAAATAGTTGGGATGAGGTTGAAGATGGTTTAAGGTCCTTGGACCTGATTTATTACGAAATATATTTCATTATTTATTTAATTCGTCTGAATATTTTCATTTTTTTAATATTGTTATTTATTTAATTATGTATTCAAATTCATGTGTTAAATTAGTTTATTTATTTTTATAAATATTCATATTTAATTTATTGATTTGCTAACTATGATCAAATACCGCAAAGGATCATTATGAGGACAATACTTTCAATCTACTTTGTTCCGTTCACAATGTTAAGATTTGAATCTTGGATATTATTCAAGAGGTCTAACGTTTTATCTCACTAAATAAACAGATAATCAATCTTTCTAGATGTTATAGTAACAACAATATCAATCAAACAAATTTAATTTATATTTGCATGTTTGAATAATTGCAGCATCTTCTTCTATACTCAAGGTAGAAACAACTTGCAAAAGACAAAGGAAAAACTCCTAATCTCTTATTTTTAAAATGTAAGAGAGAGAGAAAAACAACATTTTCAACATTTTGTTTGTTTACTTCATTTTCAAGGATATCTTATTTTTAATTAATCATTTAACTCAACAATATATTAATTTCAAGACTATGCTGGAGTCACGAGATCCAAAAATTTTAAGTTAAAGAAAATAGTAAAATTGTATTTCAGTTCTCTAAAATTATATAATTTATATTGTTAGCCCCTATAGATATAATTTTTTAAAGATCTCTGAATAAATAATATTGAATTCTAGCACTTTATAATACCTTCTTAATACGTTAGTAATCACATTATGAGTAAAGACTAAAGAAAAAGAAAGGAATACGTAAAATAAGAGAGCACGAGTTTTTTTTTTTTATTTCTTAATAGTAATAAAGAACATATATAATTAAAGATGAAATAAAATAAAATAAAAACACCAACGGTTGTTGACGGGAACTGCTCATATATTTCATTTTATATAAAATCAAGGGTAAATTACCCTAGTGACCACTGAACTAATTGGGGATACCTATTTTGACCACTGAACTATCGAAATCATCAATTAGACCACCAAACTTATTAAATCAATCTATTTTGACCACCGTCATTAAAAAATTAACGGAAGGGTGATGTGATAGTTAACGAAAATTTATAAAATTATATTTAGTCCATGTTATTTACTTATTAAATCAATTTGATCCTAATTTTGTTTTAATTAAATAAAATTAATCAACCAATTATATGATGACACGTGTCCTATCTATTTTTAAATTTTAATTTATTTAATTTAATAGATTTAACCAACCCACCATACGGTGACACGTGTGGGGAATTAAAATTAGCATGACTTACAGCTGTGGGGAATTAATCCCATGCCAAACGCATAGAAGGCCAATGCTCAAACCACTAAGTCAACTTCAGTCGTGTGACATAAAATACTAACATATTTTATTAAAAGATTATTTTGTTGGTGAAAACTAAAGAGTATAAAGGGGAATTAAAGAGTACAAATGGCCTTGGAAATAATTGAACCCAAAACCTAAGGGTATTAAACACACACCTTTACCACTACACCAACCTACTATTGATGATATAGAATGCACCCTTGTATATACATATCTTATACTGCAGTAAAGGTTAGGAAAAAAAAGTAAAAACGGTTGCAAGGTGACTCAAACCTAAATCACTTGGAATGTGTAAAATCACACAAACCACCAAATATTCGAATATTTTTAATCAAATTTATTTTCTTTTAAATCAAATATTTAATATTTTAATAAATATTTGATTTAATTTAAATACAAAAAAGAAAAAATATTCGAATATTTTAAATCAATTTTTTTCTTTTAAATCAAATATTTTTAAATTAAATCGAATATGTAAAGTAGTTATTAAATATTCGATGTGATTTAAATATGAAAATATTAAATATTCTATTTTAAAAAATATTCGATTTAAAAGAAAAAAATTAATTTAAAATATTCGAATATTTTTTCTTTGTCATATTTAAATTAAATCAAACATTTATTAAAATCTTAAATATTCGATTTTAAAAAAAATGGCTCAATCCATATATTATATGTAGTCACATTTTCCTAAGCTATAAAGTTCATTTATTGGTTTGTATTTTAGTTTTGTACAATTAGTCCCGAGTTCGAATCACATTAATTCCCCTTTATACTCTTTAGTTTTTACAAATTTAATAAGTACAATTGATTTAATAAGTAAATAATATGGTGTAATTTTACAAATTTTCATTAACTGTCACGTCACCCCTCCGTTAGTTTTTTAACGGCGGTGGTCAAAATAGGTTGATCTAATAAGTTTAGTGGTTTAATTGATGATTTCGATAGTTCAGTGGTCAAAATAAGTATCCTCAATTAGTTCGATGGTCACTGAAATAGTTTAAAATCAATCAACATGTATCTAATTCACTATTAATAGATTTTTGTTTTTGGGTATTGGGGCAAACGGTCGTTGAGGCCTGAACGTCCGTTGTCAAAAATTAAAAAATTCAGCTGTAGACAAACGGACTTTTAAACGAAAAATATAACAAGCAAATATCCGTTAGGTGCATAATCAATAACTGTTTAACAAAAAAAAAATGACGACGACAAACGTTAAAGGAGAAAACTCAACGAAAAACAAGTCCTTAGTATGATCGATCATGGCGCAGTCTGAAAAAGTTGATTAATATAATGGATAACTCCATGTTTTGGTAGGTTTTAATTGGGTTTAATACTTAATACATCCATATCATATTTTTATTACAATTATTTCAATGGTTACAAAGTCCAAGTCATCTAGAATGTAACCATTATTTGAAAACCCTAGCCGCTCACTTATCTTTTTCTCTCAACTATAAAGCCGCTCACTCATGTTTCTTTTTTCTTTAAACACCGGTGGCGGCACTAATTTTAATATTGGTCGCTGACCGTCGGGATCTATTATTTCGTTTGTTTTATTTTTCAGTTTTCAAGGAATTATTTTGCTCTTGTGGTACGGTTTTACTCTACCTTTTGGTACGTTTTTCTCTGTCTTTTAGCACATTTTTATTTTTGATTTTCTATTAGGGTTAGATCTGACGACGCCACGACTGATCATGATGGCGCTCCTTTCATTATGCAGCTGATCTTATTGTCTCGGACCCTCGAACTGGATTTGGATACACGATTACATCTACTGTTCCTTATTCGCGATTGAGTCGTGGTAATGACCTTATTGTCAACCTACCTTCATTGTAATATGCATTTTTATGTTGTTTGTTGATGGTTTTACCTATCATCGTCGATTTTGGTGATGTTTGTATCATTCTTTTATTTCGAGTCTTTGTGTTAGGTTCCTACCTTTTCCTTGTATAGTCCTTTTTTGATCTCGAGACGCTAGTTTTGTTTACTAGAATTATGTCTGGATTTAAGTGTTTTGTTTATTAAGTTGTGAACTTTCATTGTAATTTCAGATATATTCTCATTTAATAAAATTAATGGATTTTAATTTTTCAAAAAAAAAATAAAATAAAGAATGTAACCATTATTTAAAGACCAATTTTGAAATTTGTATTTTTCTAATGTTATAGTATTTGATGGTTAGTCTCTAAAAGTCTAAACACTCTATTATATGTTGAAATTTATTCTAAATGTATTATTCTAATAACTAATTCTATATTTTACACATAATTTTCATAAACTAAAATTTGAAATTCTTATATAATTTAGAATTATTTGAAATTCTTATATGATTTATAATTATATAAGAAATTTTCTATGTATTTCCTATTAAAAATCTATTTTCGCCCCTAAAATTTTATAAGTTCGCCCCTTAACATAAAGTTCTGCGTCTGTCTCTGACTAAAAGTAATTATAAAAAAATATCTGTTCATACACATTCTTAATCTTTTGGCAAGGCACACACCTCATGCAAACAAAACGATTGAATCTGTAGCTCCTAAGATGAACATCATCCGTTTTTTACTAGAATCACTTGTTGGGTTCGATCAATTAAACTATTATTATTAAGAAAATTATTCATTAAACACGATTATTTTACGAAGACAGAAAAAGTTAAATATTTAAAAAAATAAATAACTTGAAAAAAATTAGCATAAAGTTAAACCACTAGTCAAACTCATTGATGGGGACAAATACCATATAGCAGCATCCAATATTGACCTTTCAAAAGTTATATTTCCCACTTCCAGATTCAAATATGATTTCGTGTATATCTTCATTTATTATATTTATTTCAAAATATAAATATAATTATTTGTATTTTCATTTTTAATATAAAAATAATCTTTATCTACATTATTATTAAATTTTTTAATAATAATATATCATTTTCATTTAGGAAAATGGCAAAAAAATTAAAAAAGAAAAATAATACATTAATAGGTAGGTTTTTTTCTCGGGGTGTTGAGATGGCGTTGGTTGGCTGGTTGTGTCGCATTATTCTGGACAGTCTGGTTAGCTCGCGACAACAAAAGTTGTAACCACTGAAGAACTCTTTGATCTTATTCGATGGCTGTAAGGGCAGCAAGTCGACACGAGGTGGTATGGGAAGTTCCGGCACATGAGTTTTTGAAGCTTAATGCTGATGGTCCGGCTAGAGGTAAACCGGGTAAAACAGGTTATGGTGGTGTCTTGCGTAACCATTTGGGTAATATATTTCGTTATTTTTCAGTCGCTTTGGTGTTATGAAGTAAAACAAAGCAAAAAATTATACCATCGCTCATGCTTTATCGCTCTTGCTTGAATCAAATTGAATAATGGCTTTCCTATTGTTGTGGAATCGGATTCAACGTTAGCCATTACTTGGGTGCTACATTTTTTCGGTCGACTTTGGCGTTTGTGGTATTGGTTCTGGTTAATTGACGAGGCTTGTACAAAATTAGCTTGTGTGGAGTTTTACTATATTTTTCAAGAGGCCAATAATATAACGGATACTTTGACAAAGAGAAGTCGATAGAACATCTTGGTTTCACGCCTCAATGGGCTAATTTGGGGCGATATATGCTTGTAGGTGTGAGCTTGGAGTGTGCTGACCTATGTAGCTTTTGGCTAATATCCCCGTGTTGTTTTTCATCTCTTCTTTTATGGCCACGTTTTTTCTTATTATTAGGCTGTACTCTTTTACTCCCACTAAATTTAGAGAGATGTTTAATGAGGCACTTATAGTAGTGCCTTGTATGATTTATTTCTTTAATAAAAATCATACTCGTTGATAAAAAAATATATTAATAGGATGTGATAACGGAGTCGTCACTAGTCCGTTTTATTATATTAGGTGGACCGAAAATCTAAAAACAAACCAGAGATTACGAAATTTCAAGATTTCGGGGGCACGGTTACATGTGGGGAAGGATTAGCATTCCCATCACGCCAAGCAGAACGACGCTTACTTGATCACTGATATTTTTCTTGGTAATTAAAATAAATGCGTGCAAAGATTAATGTAGATTGATTGATTAATCCCTAAAACCCAAAAATAAAGTGACCCGAATTCGCTCACAGGTGAGAAAACCCCAATCAATTTAGATGGATTAATTAATCCCTAAAACTCAAAAATATAGTCACGCATAGGAGTTTCGGTCGTTCCCCATATGCTAGAGAAAGACCAAATTAACCATACTTGAGAAAATATCTCGTTTTTCATGATGCAATAAAAATCCTTTTGCATGAATTTATATATATATATATATTAATTTTTATGGGTGATTTAATGTTAATGGTTAACTATTAATTTTACATATGTGGGATAATTAATCTTAAAGGCTTTATTTAATTATTTACATTTAAGGAAAAATATTTACTTTTCTAAAAGATTACCTAAAAGGGTTTTATTTACAATTAAGGAGAATGAATTATTTACTTTTCTAAAAGATTACCTAAAAGGGTTTTATTTACTATTTTAAAAGTTAGTTATTAAGAGACAAATTATTTAAAGAATCTAAACCTAAGGCATTTATAATTAAATTATATTATTAGTAAACTAAGTTACAAGGCAAAAATTTAATTAAGTCATCTAAAACTTATTAATTATTTATAAGAGAATTTAGCATACAAGTGAATTCTATAATTTTTTGGTGAAGAAGCTATGATTAGATTAAGAAATCATACACTAAGAATATTCCGTGTGCCTCGTTAAAAACCTCCTTAAACCTAAATGAAAAAAAAGAGTACACACGATGGTATTTAAAGTGTAAATAAATATGAGAAAACAACAAAGAACTGCCAAATAACTAAAGCAACAAATACCTAAACAAAACTAATCACCCGCCGGCATCCAACCATCGTCCATTAGCAAACCCCTAACCCCATCGGAAGGGCTATCAAGCATATGAATCTCGAAATCTACCAAACTCGCAAGGCTAGCCAAATAATTCGCCACTTTATTCCCCGAGTAAACGCACATGCTGAAAACAAATCATACCCATTGACAAATTAAATCACGTACATGTATGATAATTGTCAACTGGGCAACATCGCTATCACACGTCGAAAGCATCCTAATTGCATCCAAACTATAATTAATTTATTTAAAATTTTCTTTTTTGTCATTTTTATACAAAATTTATATTATCACATATATTAACTCAAAAATTAATTTTTATTTACATGACATAATTACCAATTTGATTTGATAGGAAAAAGAAAGATATGAACTAAATAACACAAGGATCAAATCGGATCAAATAAAAAAGAAAATTTAAAAGGACTGAAATTTAAATAAATAAAAGCCTAAAGTGAAGATATTGCAAATAGTGGGGGCCGAAGCATAAACTCGTCGACGATGGGATACAGGCGAACCACGAATTACGTCGCACCACCGCTCGTGCTGCCGCGTATAGGTGCCGAACACCGCTCATCGATGACATGCCGCTGCTGCTCACGATCTCGATTCCAGTGGTGGCGCCGGTTCCGCCCCTCGGTGATAACGAATCTTCCTCGAGCTTGACTTGGTGAGAACCTGTACCCTTTTTCTTCCTTATTCAAGATCAAGTAACAAAGAAAAAATATATAAAGAAACAATATTTTGGTATGAAAAATACTTCAAAAACCAACTATAGCTTTTATTTCTCTTCAATATGATTTGTGTGAATTACAATGGAATGAAGCCTTTTATAAGCTTCGAGAAATCTTAAAATCAAAAACCCTAAAAGAATATTCCATGTTTGTGCTAAATATATTTGGAAAGGGAATAATGCCTTTACTTGGGCATCAAACTATTTTACTGACATTCAATTTGATCCTAAATGAATTAAAACAAATGAAGAAATGTCTAAACTTGAATTTAATTACAAATATTCAATAAAATAATTGAAAATTCGTAATAAAATTAAATTTCCGTATTGAACTCGTATCCAATTTTCTGCACCCACTGTCTTCAGTAAAATGAGCATATCTTGAGCTCTCGATGTCTGATTGATGCGTTTCAAAATGCGTTGGAAATGTAAATGAAGGACGATTAATACGTTAAAAGACACCCTGACCCAGAAATGCTCGGATTCTATCAGAAATTTGCCATGAGTCCGCAGTGAGAATTCTTTGCACATAGCTTGACTTCCAATACTTGTTGAACAAGATCTTTTGCAATCTTTCCATATCTGATGTGATTAGGATCTTGCGTGATCTGTAAGAATAACTAAAATTCATTAATAATAATATAGTTAAAAATAAAAATGAAATAAAATATATACAAAAAGACAAGGTGTGACAAATTGGCCTTTATTGTTTAATAGACTCTTTTTTATATTTTTTAATGGACTCTTTTTATATTTTTTAATTATTGAGTTTAATAATAATAATAATACATATATACACGAAAAAATAAAACAGAGTCGGATAAAATTAGGTGACTACATAGGTTATACTAATAATTTAATATTTGAAAAACCTAACTCTGTCTCCTATTTTTCCATTCAGTTTTTATTATTAATTTTTTATATTTTTATGTCCTTATCAAGTCATCATTAAATTTTTATTCGACAAGAACACAACAAGTGATCCAGTAAAAATACATATGATGTTCATCATAAGAGATTTTGGTTCAATCACAATGTCTGCAAGTGCGTGCATTGTCAAAAGGTTAAGGATATCTATAAACAAACACTTCATTGTAATCACTTTAGATTATTCAAGAAATTTATTCGAAAAAATATTAATTAAATAATTTATTATTTTTATTTTTCACCTATAAGGAGTTTGTATAGAAAAATTATATTAATTGTATTTAAACATATGTTTTATTAATTATGTATTTATTAAAAGAGTAATTATACCATGCACTGGCGGTGAAAACCTTTTGTTTCCACAAACGCCCTAATTTTAGGGGTTAGAGATTCAGTTTAGGGTTTATAGTTTAGGGGTTTAGGTTTATGTGCTTAGAATTTTATATTCAAAACCATCATTTCCACTTAGCCTTGTTTGCTATATTCATTTCTTACCACACAAATATTGTAAAAAATACGAACAAATATTATATTGTAATTACCTTTTAAGATTAGTTATAAAAAATTATATTTTTCTGGCCAATAAAAACATGTCGCGGAGATTTGATTTTTTTCTGTCGAAAGGATATTTTTTTAACAAATTCTATCTAATTTTAATCCTACCTAGAGGAGAAGGGGATGGCGGGACTCTAAGGAAGTAAGAGATGCTCCTAGTGGGTTTAGAACCCATGACCTAAGGAAAATGAGGGAACAAAGATGAGCAGCTTGGCCAACCGGCCAAATATGCTTGTTGTTGTCGAAAGGATATTTTATTTAATGTAAATGATTATCATTTAATTTGTATAAGAAAAAAATTCAAGTTTTTTAAAAATATCATTTAATTTAATTTAAGTTTATATTAAGTATGTATGTCCATAATGCATGTATTTATGAATGAATTGTCAATGTACCATAGGCTATCGCATCATTTTTTTATAAGAAATTCTAACACGTTCTTTTGTACCAAATGTTGTTCTTTCAATGACAAATAAAGTGTTCGAATTTTCTAGGAAAGATAATAATCCTCAAAATAATTCTTATTCGTGGGGTCGAATTAACATCGAGTATGAATATTTTGAAGCAAGAAAAATCATAAGATATGTTGGATAAAACTTTGAAAGGTTTGAATGGTGAAGGAATTTCAGAAAATTGTGGTGGAACCAAGAAGCTTAATTTTAGAATCTGATTCAAAGATTGCTATGAAATGATATGGGAAAGGAAAGACAAAAAGAAAAAAAAACATGAAAGCTATTCTTGAGGTTTAATGATTTAAATGTTTTTATCTCATATACAAAATAATTATTTGATATATTTCACTGTCAAAATTCGAAATGAAAAGAGAGGGATTTAAACTTTCGATGCTTTAGTACACTTGGCCATCTCTCTTAATTGAGAAAAAGATAGGTACTATGTTACGACATTTGAAATCTTTTTTATTATATTGGTGGCAGCGTTTTTTTTTTTGCAAAATGATTTTAATCTATTAACAATATTCTTAATTTCTTATTTAAATATTGTTATTTAAAAAAAATATGTTTGAGCAGTTTGTCTACGAGAGGTGTGCACATTATTAAATGGATGAGAAAAATGAACATATACTATTATGAGATTAGGGATGGCAATGGGGCGGACGGGTTTTTGGCCGCCCCAAAAATTTAAAGTCTAAACCCGCCCCGCCCCGAGTTTAATATATTTTTATCCCTGATCGACATAATAAAAGTATAACACGACCTCGACTCGACTCCGAAATTTTAATAAAAAAAACCCGATTAAACCCGCCCTTCCCCTGAAGAATTAATAAAAAAATAAATATAATATATAAAAATATTATAAATATAAATATATATTTATAAATAAGTCAGGTCAGGGCGTTCGGAGAATTTCTACCCTAAACACGACACCGACTGAACTCAGCCTGAAAATAAAAAAATCAAAAATAAAATCTAACCCTACTGGGTCAGATCGGGTCGAAACCCGCCGAATTCGAATTTTTTTGTCATCCCTACATCATATACTCAAAAAATATAAATTAATGACACATGATTGTGAATTAAAACACTTGTAAAGAAAAAAAAACTTTGCCATCAATGTATGAAACAAGAGTAATTATTTGATACATGTGTAAAAAAAAATCACACCAACTTCAATATTTCTTCTTTAAAAATTAAAATCTAAATTTCTAACCCTAAATCTTAAATTCTAATTATAAACTTTAAATTCTAAATTTTATAAACTAAATCCTTTTAGTTTTAGGGTTTAGAGATTTATGTTGTAGTTTAGGGTTTAGGGGTAGGGGTAGAATTTAAGGTTTATGGTTAGAATTTAGAGTTTAGGGTTTAGGTTGTAGGGTGTTAGGGTTAGGGATTCATGTTTTAAATTTTATAATTTAAATATGAAAGGTTGTGTAATTTTTTTACACTGCTTGTATATAAAAATATAAGTCAATTGAAAATACTTTGATACACAAACCTTTCAATTTTAGGGTTTAGGTTGTAGAATTTAAAGTGTATGGTTAGAATTAAAGTTTAGTGTTTAAAGTTTAGGTTTTAGGGTGCTAAAGTTTGGGATTTAGGTTTTAAATTTTATAGAAAGATTGTATAAATTTTTTTACCCAACTTATATATCAAAATATAACCCATAACTCATTAATAAACTAAATCTCTAACCCCTTAAACAACTATATAATATAAAGACTCCACAACACCTCTGTCGAATAAATTTTCATCGAATTATACTATATATATCAATAATGATATATTAATCGGCATAATGGATAAGTGTAACTATTTTTGGTATCTAAATATAATTACTTGAAAAAAGCATGAAATTTAGCAGTTTCTTGTCTATTTTTTGGTCTCCTTTTGACTCGGTTGTTTAGCTAGGTCTCCTCTCATAACGTAAGTTTGAAGCGGAGGAAAAGAAAAAACAAAGCATGGAAGTTATATTTATACTCAACTAATAGATACTCTGATATTATTTAGTTTATTTGTTGTGTCCAAATCAATAACAATAGAGATTGCGTTGGATTATACACAAAAGATCTCTTTTCTAACAATGCATTAGAAGATCTTTTCTGGTTTATTTGTCTTTGCGTGGATGAGGCCTATATTTCTCTGAATGTTACCATCACTTGCTTATTTGTACGAAATATCAATCACATGATGTTAAGTTCGGAAATTGAGAAGAAAACATACTTGCCATTGTTATGGAAATGGAACTCAAACCATACCACTTATATTCTTACATGAACATTGAAAGCTAATTTAGGATTTAGCTATCGTAAACTTCTTCTTTCGTAAATCTGTCGAGCAAAGTTCCATTAGACTTTTAGCCGCTCGGAGATGCTAGGTCGGGCTTCGGATGATCGCCGGCATTTTACACACTTTCCTGTCTATCAGAGACCGAGGTCATCTCCATTTGAAGGGGTGGTTTGTTTTTCTTGGAGTCCTTAATCTCACCGTAGAAGTAAGAAAGGAAACCCCAAAGCGAGAGTGCAAGCGCCACACCCTTCTCGGCATGAAAGCTTTCGTTGTAGAAAATGACGGCCAGAATCTCGGTCACAGGTAATAAGACAGCAATAATAATGCCCGATAACAGGGACGAGGCACAAAAGATGACTCCTATTGCTCCCAAGAAGAAACATTGCCATATTATCGCACTGCAAATCACGATCACGTAATAATTTGTTTCCCCAAGTTCGTATTCCCTTGCTTCCCTTGAGATTACCTGCAAAGAGTAACGGTACCGTCTAAAATCGTTATTGTGAAAGATAAAGGTTGGCAATAATTGTGATAGTATTCGTCCACAACATATTTACCAAAAAAATGATGGTAAGAGACAGGGAAGAAAGTAACCTTGAAATCGTTGTTAACCAGCATGCCAATGGTGCAAACGCCGGTAGCAAACAAGCACATCACCATCTGAATCTCCATCACAAGAGCGTAGCTGATTTCTTGCTTGGATTTCTTGTAAGTCAGCTCCACCAAGGGCAGAATAAAGCCATACAAAGCCGACGCACCGAGGGTCATTAGAAACCCCAAAACGTATTCCCTGTCCGATTCGTTCGCGGGGCGGTCGCCGCTCGTATGCATGGCCAAGACGCCGGCTCCGATGGTCAGCAAAAACACGGCGTTTATGGAATAAGAGGTGAACTTCTGCTTCACCAGAACAAAAGCAAAGCCCGCGGTGAAAGCCAACTGCGAGGCGATGATCAAAGCTGAAGTCGAGACGGGGAGGCGTGCGACGCCGTAGGCGTAGAGGTAGTAATCGAAACCGGTGAGAATTCCGATGAAGGCGGCGGCGAGGAACAAGTGTGGTGTCATGAAGAAAAGCTTGTTTTGGGAACTGGGTTGGGTCCTGGAACGGTGGAAGTAAGCACAAGCGATCGGAAAAAGGATGATGGGCCAAGCACCGGTCTCGAGCCAGCTCGAAAACCAGACTCGTTTCCCGCCATGGATGAAGTAGAGGCGCATCATGAGTGGACCCGCACAGTTGCCTATAGAAAGGATGATGCAGTTTATTATCAGCAGAGCTTTTCTCATGGCGGCAGTTTTTGGTTCGGGTTCCTTACCGACCTCCATGGATGATTAATTTCAGAGAAGAAATGGAGCTTGTGTTTGTCTGTGTGTGTAGAGTTGAGAGTATAGTTATAGTAGTATGAAAGCTGGTTTGTGTCGCGACAAAAGCCAAGCTAAATTATTTGCAGGGACGTCAAAAACAACCCGATTCTTACAGCCTGGTCCATCGGATTCAATTCAATTTAATTACGAAAAAAATATATAGTTATTTGCTAATTTGGTATAACCACGTGTATTTTAATTTATGGTTTATATTATTTAAAATATATTAACCTTTTCATTTAGGTACATTATATATTTTTTAGGTCAAATAAATATTTAAAGTATATTTTTTGGTTAAATCAAATACCTAAACTATACTTTTTGGTGAAAAGAGGTACCTAAAATAATTTTTTTATGGAAATAGATATCTAAAATATATTTTTTGTTAAAATATGTACTTAATATATTTTTCCGTCAAAGTAGGTATCTAAAGTATATTTTTTTGTTAAAATAGGTATCTGATGTATTTTTAATCAATATTGCATGATAACTTTTAGAAACTTAGATGAAAAATATATATACTTTAAGTATCTATTTTGACCAAAAAATTTAAATACTTGTTTCGACTAAAAAATATACTTTAAATACTTAATTTAACGAAAAAATATATTTTAAATATTTATTTAAAAAAAGAATTTATATACCTAAATAAAAAAATTAATATATTTTAAATATTTATTTATAATATAAACATTAATTCATTGATAGATTAATATTGAGAAATTTAGTACTGCGCTTGGTAGGTCATGTGATCCACCGTTAACAAGATTTTTATCACTTTCCCAAATTTCTAACATATATGCATTCTTGCTATTGGCTAGAACTAGTTGCATGCTAGCAGGAATAAATAAAATCTCCAAAGGCTAAAAGCATAGGACAAAAACTCTCCGCCACTTTTCCTTTCTATACTCTTAATACTTAAAATTTAAATTTTAAATTTTAAATTTTAACTATAAATTTTAAATTATAAACCTTAAATTTTAAAGAAAATACGCCATATTTTAAAGAAAAAACTTTGATATACAGACTGTGTAAACTTTAGTTTATACGTGCCTTTTAGTTTTAGAGATTAGGGTTTTAGTTTAAGGTTTAGGGGTTTATGTTGTAGGGTTTAGAATTTAAGGTTAATGTTTAGAATTTAGTGTACATGGTATAAAGTTTAGGGTTTAGTTTTTTAGGGTTATAGTTAGGAATTTAAGATTTAAATTTTTATAATGTAAATACACATGTTTGTGTTTACACAGCCTGTGTATTAAAGTTTTACCCTATTTTAAATTCTCTAAACTTAAGCATTAAACCTTAACCCTGAATTTTAACCTTGACCATAAACTTTAAACCTTAAACTTAAATATTAGTATGATAATATAGATAAATAGACCAAAAAAAGGTCGATAATTTCCTTTCAAAGCATATGCGACCGTTTCTTAATTAGCCATTAATGTTGTTAAATATCGACGAGGCTCTCCTTTTTTTTTTCTTAGATCTGATCGATGTCTGCTTCTCTATCTCCAGTATTTGCTCTTTCCATTCTACCAAAAAGTAAATGTTAAAATTGCAGTCGAGTAAAACAAGGGGTAGATATCTGTCCACCAATTTTACCAAAAACTCTCTCTCGAAGAAGCTTTGCCTTGGCAGCCATAGCCATAGCCATAGCCATTGCAACCTATTACCAAACCGAATAGCCAAATATGTACTGAAGTTTAAAATTAAAATGTAATCATAAGTTTTAATGCATTTGGATCAATTTAGTATTTTAGTAAAATTTTAATCGCAAAGGAAAATGATTTAGAATTTTGTAATTTAGGGTTTGGTATTTGATCCAATTATTTAAAAATAATGATTAAAAAATAATATATATATATGAAAAATAATTTAAATAAAATTTTATTTTAAATAATTATTAATTGTATGTCGAGTCCTTAAAATTTTTAATCTTTATTAATTAATTTAATGGTGTTCAGCGGTGCGTTAGTGGTGTTCAACAATGTTCGATGCACGTGATATACTCATCCTTAATAATAATTATATTCAATTGTGATAAATATTTAAATGAAATTATAATTACATACTACGATTATTATTGATTGAGTCTTAAATTAGTTTTTTTTTTATATAAAAAAATCTTAAATCAGTTAATATCATCATATTTATAACATTAAAATATATGCCATATTTGGTAAATAACTTTTTGAATCAAAATTAGAGGTTTAAAGCATTTTTAGAAGTTTGATCAGTTAAATCCGCTAATTTAGATGTTTAATAAATAGATAATTGTAATAGCGGATTGGAGTGAAACCTCTCTTTTTGAAAAAACTCACTTTTAGAGCTTTTTGACTTAGAGGTTTGAATAAACGACTTATAAAGATTTTTTTATCATTGATAATTATATTTTTTAAAATAACATAAATTTAATTAACTAATAGAATTAAAAATAATTTCATAAATAATAAATTAATATATACATATAAATTTAATAATTAATAACATTATATTAAAATATAATTTTATAAATAAAAAATTAACCTATGCATCTAAATTTAATGTAATCATTAAAATTATATTGAAAGATAATTTTATAAATAAAAAATAATATATACATCATTCATATATATTTTTGTAATAATATTAAAAAAATAATTTTCATAATATTAATGATATAAAATAATAATAACTAATAAATTATTCAAACAAGTATTGAATATAGTCATGTCCGTAAATGTCATTTTGCTTGTTCAAATAATCAAACAGCTATAAGCTATCAGTTAATTCAACTAAACATTTTTATACAATCAGCTAATGCAATCGACTAGTTAAATCAGCTAATGCTATCAGTTATCCGCTATGAGCTAATTTAATCCGCTATCAACTATCCGCTAAATGCTAAACAGGGCCATTGACCATGTTTGGTAAACAACTTTTTGGGCTAAAATTAAAGGTTTGAAGCATTTTTAGAGGTTTGACCAGTCAAATCCGCTTATTTAGATGTTTGGTAAATAGAAGATTGATGTGAAACCTCTCATTTTGAAAAAGCTCATTTTAGGAGTTTTTTGATTTAGAGGTTTGGATAAAAGACTCGTAAAGATTATTTTGTCCTTGATAATTATAAAAATTCTCTAAATAGCATAAATTTGATTAACTAATAAAATTAAAAAATATTTTCATAAATAAAAATTAATATATATAAATTAATAAATACATATAAGTTTAATAATTAATAAAATTATATTCAAAATATAATTTCATAGATAAGAAATTAATATATACATCTAAATTTAATAATTATTAAAATTAGATTAAAAAGACAATTTCACAAATAAAAAATTAATATGTACATCCTCATATATGCTTGGTAATAATATTGAAAAAATAATTTTTATAATCTAATTAATTTTAGGCTTAAATAAAAAATAAGTGCCCAAAGTATACCTCTTTTGAACTTTAGGTGCCTAAAGTTTCAAAAATTATAATTTTAGGCGCTCGGCTGTTAAAAAACCGTTATCCATTTAAAACATGACACATGGCTGAAATATTGATTTTTTAATTATTTTTGAAAAAACTTTAAAATTTAATTTTAAAAAATCCCAAATTTTTTAAAAAATATTCAAATCAGGCCCTAAATTCCTAAAAATAACAAAACACCAAATCCCCTAATCCTCACCGATGTCGCCGCAGGCACCAACCTCACCCTTTCGGTTGCCGGACCTAGCTGGCCATTCCCCCAACGCGCTGTCGCTGGAAATCGACGGATGGTGTGCCAATAGAACAACTATTTAATATCGACGGTCAATGTTCGTTTGGCACACCGTTCACTAGCTTCCGGTGACAACGAATTGAGGGAAATAGATAAAGAACACCAAGAAAATTTGAGAGAAAAAAAAGTGGATGTTTGATCTAATTTTTTAAGTAAGAATAATGAAAGTTGTTTATAAAAATTGAGTTTTATACCTCAAATAAAATAGGCTAATTCGTCTCATTAAATCCCTCCGCCCTATTTATTTTTTTTCCGCCAGACATTCAAATCTAAAAGTATTCAATACGGTCCTTTTATTTCAATTTGACCATTAATCCGTTTTAATTTAGTTTTTTTTAATTCTTATTAGTTTAGCATCCTAATTAACTTTTTCAAAGAAAGTTGATGCTTTTTTTTATTTCTTTTAGTCCCGGTTTAACATATGTATTTTTATTTATTTATTTATTTAAAAAAACATGTTTAATCCTTTTCTAGTTTTTCTTTAATGCACGTTAAATTCTATGTAAATTTAAATTCAAGTTATGTAAAATATTTGTTTTATTTTGTTGTCTTATTTTTAATTTCTTTAGAATCATAATGTTGTATCTTTTAATTTTGTTTCTCTAGATTAGCATTGAAACTTTTTGGTTTAGGTTCCTTTTTAAGTTTAGGCCTTAATTTCATTTTAGAAACCCTTTAGATTAGTTTCTTAGTATAGTTTAGTTGTCTTTTCACCCTAGGCTTAGTTTCCTCTAATAATTTAGCTCTTAACAAAACTTGAACCTCTTTAGGTCAAATCCATTTTAGACTCTCTTCATTAGGCTTAATAACTAACATAGAATAATAAAAGCTTCAACACACTAATTGTCTCTTTGATTGTTTGCTTAAAAGGTGGAACCTAATTAATGTGATGTCCTATTAAAAGGAGGTGACGGGTTAGCGCTAGAAATGTTGGCGGTGATTATAGTTCATTCTTCGGATGGTGGGGCCGTTAAAATGAGATCATATTCATAAATGGATAATAAGTTAAATTTTATACGAACTTGTAAATCCCGACATTAAAACATTTTGTAATCAGCTAGGTACCAATTTTTGTGTGTTGTGACGGTGTTCACCCTTCCCCACGCATAACCAACTCCCGAACCCGTTTTTGTATTTTCGCAGACCAAAATTGTTCTTTTAATAGAACAAAATTATTTTTATTAAAATAACTCGTTTTTAGGTGATCCAATCACACCTTTTTAAATGATTGGTGGTGACTCTGTTGTTTTTTGTTTTTAAAAGGTCGAGCCTCAAAAAAAGCTGCGACAGCTTGACAACTCCACTGGGGACAACTTTTTGTTTTTACTAAAAAGAGAGTCAAGCCACAAACCGATTACACTTTGTTTTAATGTCAGAATTTGTGAAGTTCTTAAAAAATTCAACTTAATTGTCCGTTTGTGAATATGATATCATTTTACGCATTTAAAGCTTATTTATAAGCTCTATGCCCAAGCTTCATCCCAATCGTTTAAGCGAGGAGAAAACGCTTTGCTCATGTGAGAATATTGATTCTCCGTATGAGCCTAGCAAGTACCTTCAAGACTCATATGCCCTATGTCTTCGTAAGGATACTAATCCTTCGTGAAGACATAGAAAATAGGTCCTCTTGAGTTGAACTTGGTTCGTTTGAAGCCTATAATGGGTGAGAATCAAGGCATTGCTACCCTTAGTAGGGGACAGTTAGAATTCAGTCAAAATTATTTTGTAAGAATAGTCCGTAGAGACATGTCCAAAAACGTTGGAATGCATTGCCCCGTTATTATTCATACAATGAAATTATTTTGGATCTTTTATGCCTTATTTATGTTATTTTCAAGAATACTAATCCTTTTGTTTTCTTGTTTTGCATATTTGTTTGTCGCATGCATCTCATATCTAGAAGGGGTCGAGTCTAAAGCACGTTGCTCAAGTAGAATACGGTTTTTCACAATGGATAGAAAACTCATTCAGAAAGAGGAAGATAATGCGAGTGTACGTCATTGGTTCCAGGTCAACCAACGAGCACGTGGAAAACATCATTCAAGAATACATGACAAAGATCTTGGTCCTCGAAGATATCAATGAAGGGGCCAATGAATATTGGTTTACTTGTCTTAAGGACAATGTCATGAGATTCTAAGAGCGTGATGAGTTCGACTAATTCCAAGATGTAGCTAGGCATATGATGATGTTGGCCAAAGAAGCTTTAGCTCTGCGCCAGTATGTTAGGCCAATTGAGAAAGTGGGGTCAAGACTCATGTGGCTTATGGAAGAGATAAAAGAGCTGGATGCTCGAGCTTATATGTACTCGTGATATAATTCAAAATCTTTGGTAATAAGGAACTTCGACATCCAAAGAAAAATTACTTCTAGAGCAATACCTTAATGGAACCGATGGTCATCCGCCTGCATTAATGCATTTGCATTTTTTGTTTGTTGTTTGTTTACATTAGTTTATGTTGTGACCATTACATACATACACACATAATAAAAAGATTAATTTTGGAAAATACCATTAAAGTAGCAAGATTTCTCACAAACACGGTACTCGAGCTATAACTATAGAGGACAGACTGACAACTCTAGAAATAAACCACAAGAGTACCTAAGATAGGCTCGATAAAATGGAGAAAGACTTGAAGGAAAAAATTGCACGAGCTCAGAAAAACAATGTCAACCAGATAGCGTCTATGTTGGGATTCAGAGACCCAGAAAAAGGAAAGATGGTTAAAGCCATTGAGGTTTTGTCACCCCAACTCAGGATGACCTATGACATATTTCCACCGAATAGGAGATTTCTGATCCATATAATAGGAACTTCAACCCATATTCCAGTAGAGTCTGGGTTGAATCATAGGGAGAACCAGGGCATTAAGGTTCTCAATAAGGCAGCCCACAGGGCCAGAATAAATAAGAAGCTAGAAGATCATTGTGACAAGCTCGAAGAGATCATTAAAGCCCTACAAGGAGGAAACATTTATGGTGGGGTAGACGCTAGGGATTTGAGCCTAGTGTTTGACTTGGTGGTTCCCCCAAAATTCAAAGCTCCTAACTTCAAGAAATATGATGGGACCACTTGCCCTTTGGCGCACTTAACCATGTACTGCTGAAAAATGTCATTGTACTGCTGTATTGTTTCCAAGACAGTCTATCGGGATCTGCTACCTGATGGTATACTCAATTGAGCCAGGTTAGCATACGAACTTGGAGAGATCTGTCAAGAGCTTTCTTTGAACACTAAAAGTATGTGACAAACATGATCCCCAACCGGCTCGTTCTACAGGATATGGAACAAAGGCCCAATGAGAATTTTCACCAGTATGCCCAGAGGTGGCGAGATATGGCAGCCCAAGTTCAACCTCCACTGTTGGAAAATGAGGTTACTCAAATGTTCTTGGAGACTTTAAATGGTCCATTCTATGACCATATGTTAAACCATGTCACCAAAGGTTTTGCAGACATGGTCATGAATGAGGAGTTGATATTGGCAACCATCAAAAATAGAAGGCTCGAGGAAGAAGAATATAACGAGCACCGATAAGATGAACTACTCCAGTAATGGAATTTTGTCATGGAGTAGATATGGGCAAGCTTGACCGCAATTCACCCATGCCTTCCTAGAATAATGACATTAAAGAATTTTCCTAGATGATATTGGGGTCATGCTTACAAACAACCCTTTTGCTTTTGCCCGCAAGCATTAAAGATCTTTTGTAAGGGCTTCTATGTTAATCTACTTTTAAAAGATGAATTCCCTTTATTTTTCTCAAGTGGGAAACATTTTATTTTTTATTTCTTTTCATTTTTCATCCAAAATACATTCTTTCAGGAAGAGCCCCTATTATTGATTGTATGAATGACTCTTGAATCTAATCTCGAGATAAATGGGCAATAAAGTGTGTTCAGGATTAATGGGAGATCCTATATACAAATTTTGAGTGAATTTTCCTCTTAGACATTTTTGTTAAGGTCTTTGAATGAAGTGATAACTCTAAAACATCTACCAATTGAAGACTGTTTCTCTTCGATAATATTTATGTGTGAAATGAGAATTGATATTCCTTCATTTCCCTTCACGAATAAGAAAAGAAAGAATTCATTGTTGTACCCTTTTAAGCATGAAATTTTTTGTGATTGAACCCTAACCAAGGATCACTCCCCACGCTGGGGGGAAAGAAGATGAAAAGCTATTTGCAAGTGAGAAAAAAAACATGCCAGATCAAGCTGACTGTCCTGAACTTAAAATGAAAAAGAAAAAAATAAAAAGGAAGGAAAAGAAAACAAAGAAGAAATAAAAGCTGAAATACGAAAGAAAATTTGAAAAAAGAGAAAAGAATCCTTCAAATGAGAAGTGTGCTAGAAGAGGAAATGAACTCTAGGGTGAAAACCCAAAATGGGCAGTCTAGAGTGATCCATAGAATAAAAGAACGAAGATTTCATCAGGAAAGCTTGATCCTTGGTTTAATCACCCTTAAGCATGTATTTGACCATATATATAATTTCTTTTGTAACTTGAGCCTAGCCTACATTACAAGCCTTTAAAGACCATTTGGTTCACACACGAATATCTAAGAAAATGAGTTTGTTTTCAGAACACATTTCGCCTAATTGAGTTAACCTTTCTTCAAGAACCTCCAAACTTCTAATGTCTAATTGAGATTAGAAAAGTGGGAAGATTAAAATCTGAGGAGTTGATGAGTTAAAAAGAGCCACCTAAAAGTGGGACACTATCCGGTTGAGGGATTCGTGAATCATTCATACTATGAATTTTGGGGCATTTGACATTGCTCTCTTCCCATGTTTGCCATGATTTTTCTTTTTAAATTCTCATTCCTAGCCTTTTCTTGCATCTTCCAAGTAGAATGACGTAGATTCATTAAAAACAAAAGATTTCTTGGTATTGATCCCAGACGTTGGGAATCGAAAGCAAATGTTTATCATTGCATCAAGAAATAATGAAGTGGCTACCCAATAAAGAGGACGAAAGTTGAACCTCAAATTGAATAGGGGCATCACCTAGCATGAGAAAGGTAAAAACACATGTGTTGAAGAGTGTAAGGTCAACCATATTGTCAAGCAAGACTCACATATGAGATGTAAAGTACCAAAAACACGAAAAGGGATAGAGTTGTAACTAGTGGGCAAACCATGCCATCAGATTGGGGCAGTTTGCGTTCAGGATCATAGGCGCAAAAGGAAGAGAAGAAGATGCCAATATAATTTGAAGACATTCAAGGTAGAAATAAGCTTTGATGCAAGGATTTACATGCAAACGCTTCAAGGTGCCCTGCTGTAATTACTCATTTTGACCGGGTTTTAGTGTTATTAGTGTTATTTTAATAGTAATATTATTAATATAAAAATCAAAAAAATAAAAAAAAATAAAAAAAATTAATTAAATAAAAAAAAGCAAAAAAAATTAATTATGTGGTTTTTTTGTGGTCCACGGCACCCCTTTAGGCCTCCCCAATTGCCTATAAATAGAGGCATGGGGGGGCAATTGAAAGAGGGAAATGGGATCGGCAGTGGCAAGCCCTAAATAAGAGAGCTTGGCTCTCGGGCAGCCAAGGACCGAGGGCAGTGCCCTCGGTCCTAACTGGTTTGATCGGGGTCTTATTTTGGATACTGATCTAGTTAATTTTTGGAGAGGTCGAGGTAAATCTCGGTGGGGTTCAGTCGGGGTTCGTCATTCGAGCTCCTAGTTAGGTATATTTTCTTTCATTTTTATTCGTGCTGTAATTTTTATGATTTAATGAAGTAGTAGTTAATTTAAAATTGTACTCTTTTTTATTTTGTATGTTTATTTATGTTTTAGATTAGTATTTATTATGTTTTAAATTTATGTTTTATATTAATATTTTATTTATGTTAGATTCGTTTTTATTTATGTGTTAGATTAATATTTATTTGTGTTTTAAATTAATGTTTTATTTATGTTAGATTAGTTTTTTATTTATGTGTTAGAATAATAATTATGAATGTTTTATATTAGTATTTTATTTATGTTAGATTAGTTTTTTATTTTTGTGTTTTAGATTAATATTTATGAATGTTAGCATTTTATTTATGTTAAATTTGTTTTTGTTTATGAGTTAGATTAATATTTATGTATGTATGTATGTTTTAGATTAGTATTTTATTAGTATTCTATTATGTTATTATTTATTTGTATTGTATTTAAATTATTTGCCATATTTTATATTTTGCTCACTAAGTTTGCATATCGAAATATATAATATCAATGTGATGTCCTTTTTATCTGAGCGTAAACGGGGCCAGTATCAGGCGTAGTGATAGTGGTTGGGCGTTTACTCTCGGATAATGGGGCCTTTAAAATTTACCCGCAGTTATAACCAAATTTTAAATTAACTGTCACTTTAATCCAGAAGGTCTAAATTAATAAATCGGTAATTATTAAAGTATCAAATTTGGGCGGTGTGGGGGTGCTAATCCTTCCCCATCCGTAACCGACTCCCGAACCCAATAGTTTTCAAATCTCTGGTTTTATGGTGTCCGGCCTACCTAAGTGGCCGGTGGCGACTCCAATTTCTAAATAAAATGCGGTTTTTTTAAAACCCCACGGAATAAATATTTTAATACCCGAAAACCACAAACACTTCGAAAACCCTATTTTTTTAGCGAAACGGACATCGCTACAGATGGCGACTCCGCTGGGGATATTTTTTTGTGTTTTAACAAAATAAAGAGAGTCAAGCTTTTTTAAATAATTATCGCTTTAATAATATTAGAAGTTCCGGATTAAAGTGACTACTAAATTAATATTCGGTTGTAATTGCGCGTTTATTTTAACGCATTTAAAATTTGGCATATAAACCTGTTTTTTAAGTGGGGGGGGAACGCTAATGCTTTCGTGGAGATATCGTTCTCCCATGTAGGCCTAGCAAGTACCTTCGTGGCTCGAGTACCTTATGCTTTCGTAAGGATATCGTTCCTTCGTGCAGGCATAAGCGAATGGGTCCCCCTGAATTGAACCCGGTTGAAAGGAGCCTATAATGGGTGATGATCGGGGGCCCTGCTACTCTTAGTAGAGGACAGTAAGGACAGTTCAGGTACCTCCTAGAACCAAAACTGCATATAGAGAACATAGAAACCCACCCTATTAGAGCCATGCGGATAACCTAGGTGTTTCAGACGGGATAAATAGGGTTGTTTTGTTTGTTTAATTTGCCCTTTATTTATGTATTTATTATTTTTATCCGGTACTAACTCATTTTTTGTGTTTTATTTTTATTTTTATTTTACACATACTTTTGTTGCATTATCATTGCATCCACATTATATAGAGGCGTTAGTTCAAGTGGTTTCCCGATTAGAAAATCCTTCCTCATGGAAAAATGTGTCTTAAGAAGGATAACATCAATCCAGTTGTACGACATTGGTCAGAGATTAATCAACAGATCCGAGGTAACAATTTACCGAGCAAGGGTGTAGTGCCAAAATATACACACGAGACCCTGATGGTGGACATTTGCAAGGCGTGTGAATGACTTAGCTACCAAAGCCGCGACTCTCCGACCTTTCGTAACCCCAGACATGGAAGAAGCACCAAGACTTATCAAGTTGCCCAGAGCTATCAAGGAGCTAGGAGGTAGAGCTAGGGCTTATGTGTAGAACTTTGTTTTGTAATTTAGACTTTTTGTAATAGGGACTCTTTTTGTAATAAGGACTCATTTTGTAATGTGGACTCTTTTTGTAATTTGGACCCTTTAATTCCCATGAAAGTCGTTCGAAAGGGTGATTACCAGCGGAATCAATGCTTTTATTTGCATTCATGTTGCATATCATGACATGGTGTTGATTCAAGAACAGTTCATTAAAAGGCTTTCAAAATAGAAAAAGTTTGTTTTGTCGGAAACGATAATATTTACAGTATCAAGTTAGGCCGAGAAAAGACCAATCGAGAAGGAAGACGGTACGATAGTAAGGCACGTGCGACGCAAAAGATTCAGTTAGGGTCGCAGAACCCCAATTTTAAATCTTCACATTTAACCCTTTTGTAAAAATCTCAAAGATTTTAATTTAACTCAATTAAAAAATTTGGAAATATTATTTTGCTTTGAATCTTTTTCCTCCTAAAACTTTCAGAATAATAATAATAACAAAAAGAAACCTAAAAGTTTTTTTAAAGTAAGTTAAAACTTTTTGATAATAAAAGGGGGAATTTTTAAACCAAACGATCCTTGAAAATATTATTCTTGCATTGGATTTTAAAGATTCCCAGATTTACGCATGATGATGGAACAAGCTGCCCCAAGATTCACCTGACCACGTCATGCAAAAAGATAGAGGGCTACATCGAGAATGACAAATTGCCGATCCACTACTTCTACGACAGTCTAGCAGGACTTACCGTGATATGGTACAACTATTTGAGTAGAGACCAAGTGTAGTCATGCGGAGACTTAACTGACGTCTTTATGGGCAATACAGATATGCTTTAATCCTAGCACCAAGTCATCAGTATCTCTAGGGTACGAGGATGAAACCTGATAAGAGTTTCAAGGAATGTGCTTTGAGATGGCGGAGGATAGCCGCCCAAGTGCAGCCTCTTATTGCTGTAGAGGAAAGTGACTTCCATGTCTCAAGCCATCTTCTATAAGATGCATGGGAAATTGATGGGCAAATGTGACGACTTTATAGAATACATGATCCAAGAATAAAAATTGAGTCTTAATTCAACGAACCAGACATGCCTAGAAGCAGAAGGAAAGAAAGAGATAAATGGGTACCACTCTCAAGGTTCTCGTAATCGTAAGAGAAGAAGATAGGCAGATTCCTCTGAATCACCGAAAAATTCCTCGAACAAGTACATATTTAGAGATAATCGGAGTATTCCATCTCGTACATATGGCCTCATCTGGTCAAGGGTTAGTACCTTACCTCCGGGCCAATAAAGATTACGCCAAGCTCATCTGCTCACAGTTTTGATCCATACAATGCATGTAAGTTCTACACTAAGGCACCGGGGCATGAAACCAAGAAATTTGGGGTCGTTAATAGAAGAAATCAAGAAGGTGGTTGACGAGGGAGTCATGACAAGAATTGATCCAGGAAGGAAAAACAAGAGAAGTGGCACAAGCCTACACTACCTTGAAAGGGCCGGAATGAGTTAGTGCCCTGGAGATAGTTCAAAGGTCCCTACAGTTTTCTCATCATTTCACAAAGAAATTCTCAACAAAAAAACTCATTGTTTGTTAGAATAACAAATCACTTTTCCATTTAGAAAACATTTTTACATTTTTTGATTCTTTAAACATTTTATTTTTATGGGTTAGTTTTTGTTCTCCCATATGCATATACACGCATTTTTGAATGGGCACATGTATATATCATTTCTATACCAGGTCCTCGAATTTTGAATGCAACAGTACATTTGCTTCAGATCCAAAGATCAACTCTAAGTTGCATATATTTAGAAGAGATTGAATGTTGTGGGGATACTATAAATGTGAGTATCTGCTAGTTTACTTAGGCCAACAGAGGAACAAATCGAGTGTTTAGACAATGGGAATTTCCCATTTTAAGAATTTATCTTCTCAGGCACTTGTCATTTAAGATCCTTGAAACAAGAGTTGACCCTAAACCACTACCCCCTGAAGGCATTCTCAGGACATCTGTGAATTTGACAACGAATGATATTCTTTTACTTTACCAGAAGACAGAGATGAGTCCAGACAGATAGGATACGAAGATCAAAAAATCATCAGAAGAAAGTGGTTGAAATCAAAGATATGTCCAAACGAAAAACCAAAGAAAAGAAGAGAAATGGTAATCAGAAGGCCGAAGCAATGCAGATCGAGTAAATATTAGAAGAGCTACAGAGAGGCAAGTAACTTCGAGCAAAAGATATCATCAATACCCAGTATAGATACGTGTTGATTCGAGGATACATTTATAGACTCGAATAAGAAGAAAGAGATTCAAGGCTAAAAACCCAAAATAGACAGTCTAAAACAAAAAAAGAAAAACAAAACAAAACAAAAAAGAGAAGAAAAGAAAAAATAAAATAAAATAAGAAGAAAGAGAGAGAGAGAAAAAAAAGAGAAAAAAAGAAAAGAAAAAAGGGAAAAAAAGAAAAAGAAAAAAAAAGAAAGAAAGAATATTGTATATGCTTCACACACATATCAAACAATACAAGAACGAGACTTCAACTATGAGCAAGAGACACAAGGAATCCACATTTCAAGTAAATATCAGTTTTGAAAATTAGTATAAAAGCTCGAATTGAAGCCAAGTCAAGGCAAGTCGGCCCGAAGATTGCCAATTTCGAAAAAAGGAAATGACCTCTCGGGTGAAAACCCAAAAATGGGCAATCTAGAGTGATCCTGAAAATGAAGAAAAAGAGTAGTCTACCTGAGCATGCTGGCATCAATATCCAACCAAAATACATTGATCGGAAGGTACAGAAGAAGGAAGTGACCTCTAGGCTGAAAACCCAAAAATGGGCAGTCTAGAGCGATCCAAGAGAAAAAGTAAAAAAGAAGAAAAGAAAAAGAAGAGAAAAGAAGAAAGAAAGAATAACATTTCATCTGGGCGTGTCAATCACAAGAATTCCCAGAAATGTATTCGTAGTCCTTCATTCAAGAAATCTCAGTTTTGAGGAGTATTGGAGGATCAAACATTATTGAATAGAAAACGAACATCAGTACATAGCCAGAATGCAAGGCAGCCTACAGTAAAAAGAAAGGAAATAAACTCTAGGGTGAAAACCCGAAAACGGGCAGTCTAGAGTGATCCAAAAAAATTGAAGGAATAATGAGCATATCCAAGTTACACAAGTACCGAAATACTGTTTCACTTAACCATAAACCAAAGGCCTACATTACAAGCCCCCAAAAACCATTCTGGTCATCCATAGATATCCAAGTTGAATGAGAATGTCTTCAGATTTCATTCCACCTATAAGGGTTAACTTTGCTTCAAGGAACGTCAAACTTCGAAGTGCTTGATCAATACCCAAATGAGGGAAGGATAGGGAATGGTGAGATTAAGAGAGCCACCTTAAACGGGGTAGAAACTAGGTAGGGTTGTTCCTCTCAAAAGCATATTAGACCAGAAGAAACTATACATTGGCATATATCTCCACAATGGTCAAGATCTTATAAATATGCACTTCATTAGAGTTGATCTCTGGCAACTTGAAGCAGATGCGCTATGGTGTTTGATATTTCGGAGGCAAACCTTTTTTAAAAGGTTTGACATTTTCTCCCAAAGTTTTGATGTTTACTATTTCACCCAAACATTAGTTTTTTAAATGTTTGACAATATACTTCGAATTTTGTTTACCATTCTCCAAACATTATTTTTTAAAAAAATGTTTAGTCCTTAAAAAAATAAGAAGAAAAGAAAAAGATGTTTACCATTTGTTCCAAACAATGTTTTTAAAATGTTTGGTATCCCCTCCAAGTTGTGATTTTCAAAATGACTGTTATCTTTTCAAACAATCATTATTTTTTGAAATATATGCAAGTAAATTGCCTTTTGCATTACTTTAAAAATGAATGATGATGAGATTTAAAGTATAGGGACCGAGAGTTAGTTCCCGTCAAAATGCTACGAGAAGATCAAGGATTAGCTCAGGGGATAGAAGCATTTTGGCTCACCCTGGTGACTAGAAATAGATCAAGGCTCTGTATGATGGGTCAAAAAATTCAAAGCAGTGAAGCCCGTGGTTGAATGGGGAAACGCCAAGCGAAGAAGATGACAAGGATTCTTATAAGAATAATATAAGAACCAAAAGATCATTTATGAAGACGAGTGATAACCTCGGAAACAAGAAAGCCTTCCGCATAAAAGGTTTGAAAGCATGTTCAAATGAGGATTTAAGAGCATACAGTGAAGAAGTAAAAAGATGAAGAAATCTGAGGAGCGACCTTTCAGGGTGTAAGACTTTAGAATAAAAAAGGGGCTGGAAGAAAAAAAAGAAAAAGAGAGAAAGAAAGAGAGGGAGAAGAAAAAAGAAAAATAAAAAATAAGAAGAAATTGAAGGAAAAAAGAAAAAAAAGAAGAAAAGAAAAAGAAAATGAGAATAGAGAAAAGAGAAAAAGAGGAGAAAGAAAGCATTGCATGCATCATATAGATAGAGGCATGTCAATTTTTGCTTGTTTCGGACAGGTACTTGAAGAATTATCAAAGAGTATTAAGAAGTAAATTTCATTAAAGAAAAAAGGTTTGGCAGCCATTTTCAGCGTGAGTCCCCAAATTTGAAGAAATTTTGGCAGCCATTTTTGGTGTGAGTCCCCAAATTTGAAGAAAGATCGGTAGCCATTTTCGGCGTGAATCCCCAAATTGAAGAAAGATTTCGGCAGCTATAGTAGCGTGAGTCCTAGAAGACCGGTAGCCATTTTTGGCGTGAATCCCCAAATTGAAGAAAAATTTCGGCAGCTATAGTAGCGTGAGTCCTAGAAGATCGGTAGCCATTTTCGGCATGAATCCCCAAATTGAAGAAAGATTTCGGTAGCTATAGTAGCGTGAATCCTAGAAGATCAGTAGCCATTTTCGGCGTGAATCCCCAAATTAAAAAAAGATTTCGGCAGCTATAATAGCGTGAGTCCTAGAAGATCGATAGCCATTTTCGGCGTAAATCCCCAAATTGAAAAAAAAAATTGGCAGCCTTAGCAGCGTGAGTCCAAAAAGATCGGTAACCATTTTCGGCGTGAATCCCCAAATTTGTAGAAAGGTCGGTAGCCATTTTTGGCGTAAATCCCCAAATTGAAAAAAGATTTCGGAAGCTATAATAGCGTGAGTCCTAGAAGATCGGTAGCCATTTTCGGCGTGAATCCCCAAATTGAAAAAATATTTTGGCAACCTTAGCAGCGTGAGTCCAGAAAGATCGGTAGCCATTTTCAGCGTGAATCCCCAAATCTGAAGAAAGGTCGGTAGCCATTTTTAGCGTGAATCCCAAATTGAAAAAGATTTCGGCAGCCTTAGCAGCGTGAATCCAGAATGATCTGTAGCTATTTTGGCGTGAATCCCAAATGTGAAGATAAAGGTTCTATATAGGAAGAATCCGCCGCTCCAAGGCTTCAGGAGCCGAAAGTTTTATATAGGAAGGGCTTGCAGCTCTAGGGTGAAGACTAGCAGTTCTATATAGGAAGAACTCTCAGCCGGAGGAATTCACCCATGACACAGAAGGTTTTATATAGGGAAAACCCGTTGTGTTGAAGGCGAAGAGTCCTATATAGGAAGGGCTCCGAGCTTTACTGTCTTAGAGTGAGAGGTTCTATATAGAAAGAATTCGTAGCTTCGAGATTTCAAAAGCTAAAAGTTCTATATAGGAAGGCCTGGCGGCTCCAGGGTTTGAAGACTAGCAGTTCTATATAGGAAGAACTCCCGGTCGAAAGAATCCGTCTGTGATGCAGAAGGTTTTATATAGGAAAAACCCACGTTGAAGGCAAAGAGTTCTATATAGAAAGGACTCCAAGCTTTACCGTCTCAGAGTGAAAGGTTCTATATAGGAAGAGCCCTAACTCCATGAATTCAAGGTAAAAAGTTCTATATAGGAAGAACTTTTAGTCCGAAGGATCCACATGAAAAAGCGAAAGGTTCTATATAGGAAGAGCCTGTAGCTCCAAGATCGGACGGTAAAGAAGTTATATATAGGAAAGACTTACGAGCCTGAAGATTCAGCTAAGGAAGAGCGACGAGTTCCAGAAGAACACGTGGTTTCGAAGCCAAAGACGAGGAAGTAGGTCAAAAATGAGTGCTTTTGATCTTTGCTTTGTCCTCATTTCACAAGAACAAGTAAAGAGGGGCAACTGTAATCACTCATTTTTGACAAAGTTTTAGTGTTATTAATGTTATTTTAATAGTAATATTATTAATATAAAATATAAAAATAATAAAAAAATTAATTAAATAAAAAAAGCAAAAAAAATAATTATGTGGTTTTTGGGTGGTCCACGTCACCCCTTTAGGCCTCCCCAATTGCCTATAAATAGAGGCATGGGGAGGGGCAATTGAAAGAGGGAAATGGGATCGGCAGTGGCAAGCCCCAAATAAGAGAGCTTGGCCTAACCGGTTCGATCGGGGTCTTATTTTGGATACCGATCTAGTTAATTTTTGGAGAGGTCGAGGTAAATCTCGGTGGGGTTCAGTCGGGGTTCGTTATTCGAGCTCCTAGTTAGGTATATTTTCTTTCCTTTTTATTTGTGTTGTAATTTTTGTGATTTAATGAGTTAATTTAAAATTGTACTCTTTTTTATTTTGTATGTTTATTTATGTTTTAGATTAGTATTTATTATGTTTTAAATTTATGTTTTATATTAATATTTTATTTAAGTTAGATTCGTTTTTATTTATGTGTTAGATTAATATTTATTTGTGTTTTAAATTAATGTTTTATTTATGTTAGATTAGTTTTTTATTTATGTGTTAGAATAATAATTATGAATGTTTTAGATTAGTATTTTATTTATGTTAGATTGGTTTTTTATTTTTTTGTTTTAGATTAATATTTATGAATGTTAGCATTTTTATTTATGTTAAATTTGTTTTTATTTATGAGTTAGATTAATATTTATGTATGTATGTTTTAGATTAGTATTTTATTAGTATTCTATTATGTTATTATTTATTTGTATTGTATTTAAATTATTTGACATATTTTATATTTTGCTCACTAAGTTTGCATATCGAAATATATAATGTCAATGCGGTGTCCTTTTTATCCGAGCGTAAACGGGGCCAGTATCAGGCGTAGTGATAGTGGTTGGGCGTTTACTCTCAGATAACGGGGCCTTTAAAATTTACCCACACTTATAACCAAATTTTAAATTAATCGTCACTTTAATTCGGAAGGTCTAAATTAATAAATCGGTAATTATTAAAGTATCAATTTTGGGCGGTGTGGGGGTGCTAATCCTTCCCCATCCGTAACCGACTCCCGAACCCAATAGTTTTCAAATCTCTGGTTTTATGGTGTCCGGCCTACCTAAGTGGCCGGTGGCAACTCCAATTTCTAAATAAAACGCAGTTTTTTTAAAACCCCACGGAATAAATATTTTAATACCCGAAAAACCACAAACACTTCAAAAACCCTATTTTTTTCAGCGAAACAGACATCGCTACACCTGCAGGGGTAAGAATTTGAGAACTCACAAGGAACCTTAAAAGGGCTTGGTTGTATTTCAAGAGACATCTGATGATCTGGAGCTTACAGAATCGCTTAAAAGGTCTTTCACTCAATACATATGTATCAACTACAACGATAGTAGGATTTGTAGAAATGTGAGACATTAACATGCGAATACCAGATGTTTTCTATAAAGAAAAAAGATACAAAGAACAAGAATGGCAAGACATAGTTGTCTATCTGAGTTGAACAAGCAAATGTGCAAGGAAGTGAAGAAAAAAAACAAAGGAAAAAACCAGGAAAAAAATAAGAGAAAATTTTGAAAAAAAGAGAAAAAAGTAAAAGAGAATAGAAAAATACATGCATTCACATACTAGGCATCCCTATAAGCATAATAGTCATAAGCATTATCATTTCTACAGAATGTTGAATTTTCCTGAGGTTGGCATTGGTTGGTTACGACCTTAGGTCGCTTCATTTTTGAGCAAAAGGTATTAGTCGGTTACGTCCCTATGCCCTACTTTTAAAGTGATCAGTGGATTACGTTCCTGTTGTTGTCACTAATTTTTACCTTCTTAAAAAATAAAAAAATATAGCTCACTCTTTCTAAAGAAAAATAAACACCCATTTAAATAAAATCCACCTCTAAATAAAAATAAACTCACTTTTTAAATCCGCCATAAAATTAAAAAAGGTCGGTCCATTTTGAAGAGCCCATTCCTAAAAAATAATAAATTTAATAAATAAGAACCCATTTTAAAGGGGCCCAAACTAACCCATTTAATTTTTTTTCAGGTTTAATCGAGACCGTCAGACTTAGGGCTGAAAAATCAAGGGTGTGGATCAAATAAAAAAAAGGGGAAGAGTGAGGAGGACCTCGCGCCGCCACGTGCCAGTGCGTGTGTTGCACGTGCGCGGGATCATCTCCCCTAACCCATCCCCTTCTTCGACATCAACTGTTGTCGCAGCTTCCCCCGCTGCACTACAGCCACCGACGATCGCCGAGGTGGGTACCAGCCGACTCGCCTCGACCGACCGAACCCAACGCCACCGCCATCCGATCTCCTGCAAACAAGAAGAAAAAGAGGTCAAAAACCTAGTTTTGGGTTAAGGAAAGAACACCCAAATTCGAGCCAAATCAGGGCTGATTTTCAATCATGTTGGGAAAGCAAATAATCAGGTTTATTTGTTGGTTTAATTTGGACAAAATCAAGGGATCGTGTTCCCAAATTTCCTTGTTTCCCAAGCTCTTGAACACTATAAATTTAGCTCTCACTTCCTCATACTCTTCACCAATTATCCATCAATTCATCCAAGAATTCACCAAAGAATTTCACCTGAAAATCATCTGAAAGTGGTTGGAGTTTGTTCGAGTTTTGAGCAACATTGGTTCAAATTTTCGCGAGGAAAAGAAGCTAGCAGTTCGTTTCTTCATCGGTATAATTTCTCCCTTTTTTCTTTTCTAATTTTAATTCTATTTTTCTTATATATATTTGTTCATGTGGTGTTCTTCCTTTGTTCATATATGTTTAAAATCCGAGTTTTAATTCAATTTAAAATCTGATTTTTAGAGTTTTTAACTTTTTTTAAAAATAATAATAATAATATTGGGAGGAGGTCACTGTCGGTGAGCGGCGGCCGACGCCGGTGGATGGCGGCCAGCACAGTGGCCCTCTTCCTTGTTCATCCTCTTTAATGAACACCAAGAACAGGTTTAATTCTTGTTAAAAAATGATGTTTGATCCATCCAAGTTCTTTTAAAAAATATTTGGGTTGTTTGTAAATAAAAGTGGGCCTTTAACCCATCCCTCTTTGGTCAAAATACCATCTTTAAAACCAACCTTTTATTATTATTTTAAAAGTTCAAAAATTGACTAAAAAATCTCATAATTTGATTTTTTTTACTTTGTTTAAATTTGGTCACCACCCATTTTAAAAAATAAAATAATTACTTTAAAGCATAAAAATTTAAAAATAAAGTTGTCTATAAAATCTTTAAACAAGAATAAATCTATTGAATATTAAATACCCTTTTAAAAATAAAGATTCTTCAAAAATCATATAAAAAGTTTTTTCTTCAAATTTTAAAAATATAAAAGTTTAAAGAAAGGCATAAAAAGAAATAACCTTTTTCAAACACAAATAATGAAAGTTTTAAAACAAAAAGCAAGAAAAGCTTAAAAAGAAAAAAACTCTTGAATATAAAAAAAAAGAATAAAAACAATTCAAAAACATTTTTTAAACACAATAAAATAGAAGTTTTAAATAAAATAGTCTTTAGAAATAAAAAAAATATGAACAACAATAAGTTTAAAAAAAGAAAATTAAAGTCGTTTTACAAAAAAAGAGAATAAGAAAACAACGAGAATTGATCCAAGTTCCTTAAAAAACTTTTAAATTTTAATTTGTGTTTTACTTTCTTGTTTTGCTTTCGTTTTGCTCTAGTATTAAGTTAGTCTTAGGAATAAATTCTTCAAGTCTATCTCATTAGACAGAGACTTCTTTGTAATATAATTTTCTTCATGAAAATAAAATACACTTGATAAAAACTTAAATTCATAAATAGGAAAAATATTTAGACCTTTTTAGGATTAATAAATTTCAACTTAGAATAAAAAATCTTCAACAAATTAATTTCCTTTGTTTGATAAAAAGCGAATTAAAATGGTGCGATGTCTTACTAAACGGAAATGACGGGTTAGCGCCAGAAGTGTTAGCAGTGATTGGAGTTCATTTTCGAATAGTAGGACCGTTAATATGGTATTAAGTTTATAAATGGACAATAATTTTAAGTGTTATGGAAATTCGCAAAATTCGACATTAAAACATTTTGTAATCGGCTAGGTACCAATTTTTAGGCGCTGTGGGGGTGCTAACCCTTCCCCACACGTAATTGACTCCCGAACCCGTTTTTGTTTTCGCCGACCAAAACCGTTGTTTTAATAAAATAAAATGTTTTTTTATTAAAATAACTCGATTTTTAGGTGATCTAATCACACCTTTTTTAAAAAAATATTGGTGGCGACTCTGTTGATTTTGTTTTTAAACGTTGAAACACCTCGAAAAAGGGTTGCGACAACTTGGCGACTCCGCTGGGGACAACTTTTTTGTTTTTTACAAAAAAATAAAGTCAAGCCGCAAAGTCGATTACACCTTGTTTTAATGTTGGAAATTACAAATTCATGTAAAACTTAACCTTATTGTCTGTTTATAAGTTTAATTCCATTTTACGCATTTAAGACTTAATTCCAAGCTCTAGACTCGAGCTTTACCCTATTCGTTTAAGTGGGTGGAAAACGCTATTGCTCTCGTGGAGATACTGATTCTCTGTATGGTCCTAGTAAGTACCTCCAGGGCTTATGCCCTATGTCTTCGTGTGGATACTAATCCTCCATACGAGCATAGGAGTGAGTCCCCCTGAGTTGAACCTGATTCGTTTGAAACCTATAATGGGCGAGAATCAGAGGCCTTGCTACCCTTAGTAAGGGATAACAAGGACAATTCAGGGACCCTTTTAGAACCGAACCTTTGTGAGAATTTAGAAGCCTAGCCCATTAGAGCCATGCGGAAAACTTAAGTTTTAGAGTTTGGTCAAAATCTTCTGTAAGAATAGTTCGTGGCATGTCTAGAAGTGTTGGAATGCGCTGCTCAATTATTGTTCATACAAAGAAATTATTTTGAGCCTTTTATCTTTTGTCTCTGTTCTGTTCAGTGTACTAATCAGGCGTCCATCTCTTGCTTGTTTGTTTTGCATATTCATCATTATTTCATACTTAGAAGGGGTTGGTTCTTGAGAAACTTGCTCAGTTAGAAAACAACTTTTGATCATGGATGAAAGACTCCTTCAGAAGGAAGAGGACAATACAGATGTGTATCACTAGTCCAAGGTCAACCAACAGGCGTATGAGGACAGTTGACAAGTGACCATGTGATAGAAACTTTAGTGTATGCCCACATCAAAAAATGTTCAAGAGCTACATAAAATCTGGGAAAGCTTTGACTACTCAGTTAAGCAACTTTTCCTTGACACCTATGGCGACATAACATATTTGTTGCATGTAGAGGTAGATGAACCGCTCCTCAAAGCGCTAATCCAATTCTTGAACCCCGGGTATTGTTGTTTCACATTCAATGATGAGGATATGATGCCCACAATTAAAGAATATTCTTCACTTTTTAACTTATACGAGGTGAAGAGGGACCGAGTCTATGCTAAGCCACCTAAGAACAAGAATGGCCACTTAAGGCTCAGAATTTTTGTCGGTATATGAGGCAGATGGGTTAAAGGTCTAATATAAAAAAGAGGGGGCAATTTCTCATTCCCCTGGTGGAGTATCCGAAACATAATTCCCACTCATCCTAATAAAGAGAAAAGGGTAGATCTGCTGGAAATAGCAATACAGCTTGGTAATCTTTCCGAAGGTGTTAGATAACATTGATATAGCCATGCTAGACCTGTTTCTGCAATTGAAGAGAGAGACTAATTCGGTGCCAGCAGTGCTTGCCGAAACCTTTATCTCTTTGAATGCCTGCCAAAAGTTAGAAGGAATGCATTTTAGAGGATGTGCCTAGTTGCTTCAAGTTTGGGCCCTCAGCCACTTTTGGAAGTGCTCAACCTTGACTTTTCCCAACATATTCTCCCTAAATTTTTCTCCGCTCCGGGAATTCCAGAAAGAGAAGTGGCCAGTAATGAAGAGAAAGAAGTGGACATATATCTTCCAGGATCATCGTGACCAAGACATCGTCTGGAGAGCTCTACGGTTGGGCCACACTAAGGTTTTGTATAAATGTGGTGTTTATAACCATCTCATGTTGCTAGGATTATGGGGTGGAATCGGTTGTGCTTCTTTGTTGGTCTCTTGTTAGTACAACTCTCGATAATTTGTATCTTTCACCGCAAGCCTTGACTCAATAGAATTCGAGTTTCAAGGAGAATTTAGAGATAAAGTTCAAGCTATCAATGACGCATGGAAGCATTTCTACTGTATGAATGTAGAGCACACCAGCAAGTGCTTGTTTACTCTCGACTATGACGAGTGGAGGCGTGCGAGGGTGATTGACAAAATTCTACCATCTACTGGCCAAACTAAGCCCATATTGGAGCATCTAAAAGTGATCCCGTCTGAAGCAGATATTTTGAGGGTTGAACTTAAAAGAAACAAGGCTAAGATGGAGTCTTTAAAGAACATCATGCAAGAGACCTCTATGAAGCAAGCTTAGAGGCAGAAAAATACAAGGGACAAGCCACGATCCGAAACGCAAATTTAAGAAAGACTCCAGAACAGTGGAAGCGAGAAATGGAACAAGCCGTGGGAAAGAAAAAAGAATACGGCAAACGGGAGATCGAGAAATACAGGCGGGCCCTTGCTGAAGAGAGAAAAAAGGGCAAACAAGTAGTTGAAAGCAAAAAAGGCAAGCGAGCCCTTGAAAAAGAAAGGGAAAATATGGCTGCCTAGAAGAGGAAGGTCCATGACAACAAGAACCACGTGTATGAGCTGCAGTCTGAAAGCAATGTAATCCATGAAAGGTTAAGGCAGAGTCAGTCCGTTGTTTCCAAGCTACAACCTAAGGTGGCCGAACTAAACTATTCTCGGCATGCACTCTAGAATCGCCACACATTTATCGAGCTTCAGGCTAGTGAAGCAGAGAATGAAACTTTGAAAGAACAAGTAGAAGCCATAGAGATCACCATCTAAAAGTATAGAGCCAAGATCCTAGTCCTCGAAGATGTCAACAAATGAGGAAATGACTACTGGTTCACTCGTCTTAGAGACAACACCAGAAGATTCCAAAAGCAAGACGAGTTTGGCAAGACCGTTATGACTCAGGTCCAAGACGTGGCCAAACATGTAATGATGCTAGCTGCAGAGGCTACGGCTCTTCGTCAGTATGCCAGGCCAGTTGAAAAGGTGGGACCTAGGCTTATATGACTTATAGAGGAAATAAAGGAGTTAGGCGCACAGACAGAAAAATATTCATAGTTTAGTTGAACTTTTGTAATAAAGATACTTTCAATTCAATAAAGTTTGTTCTATGAGTAAATACTCTTTGGAATCAATGGCCCTTCGTTTGCATTCATGCATTTTCATTTTCCTTTTCATGCATTCTTTTTTGTTTTGCATTTGTTTAACATCATTGCATACATATACATAACATAAGAATCTAATCGAAATAATTTACTTAAAACAGAAAGTTCAAAATAGCCACCCATAAGTACGATACCCGTTCCAAGACTCAGGCAATGGAAAAGAGCACTGAAGATAGAGTGACATCTTTGGAGATTAACCACAAAAGCACCCAGGACAGGCTTGATAGGATTAAAAAGGACTTGAAGCAAGAAATCGAGTTAGGGCACAAAAAGATAGTCAGCCAAATTGCAGCTTTATTAGGGTTTAAAAACCCAGATGTACCAGAAGATTTTGACACGCTATCTCAGTTTCAAGATACTCATCCTGGAATACAGAGAGGGGCTTTCTCATCTAAGGCCAAGTTTCCGCTATACTTCGCGGAATCCTCTTCTCATCCACAAAGAGTACCAGGGGTCAACCTTGGAGGAGCCCAGGATTATGAGGTTCTGGACCTGGTTGAGATTGTTGATAAGGTTGATGTAAGTAAGAAGATGGAAGATTGATGCAACAAGTTGGAGGAGATGATGAGAACCTTCCAAGAGGAAAATATCCATGGCGGTATGGAAGCTACAAAATTAAGTCTGGTGACTAATCTGTCAATTTCCCCCCAAGTTTAAGATTCCCGACTTTGACAAGTATGATGGGACGACATACCCTAAAGCCCATCTGACCATGTACTACCGTAGGATGTCGGCATACTTAAAAACGAGAAGCTTCTCATCCATTACTTCTAAGATAGTTTGTCTGAATCTGCTTCCTGCTGGTACACTCAACTCAGCCGTGAGAATATACGAACGTGGAAAGACTTGTCAAGGGTGTTCAGTGAACAGTAAAAACATGTTATGGATATGGTCCCAAATAGGCTTGTACTACATGGTATAGAGCAGAGGCATAATGAGAGCTTTTGCCAATTCGCCCAAAGGCGGCGTGATGTAGCTGCTCAGGTCCAACCACTACTATTGAAGAATAAAATCACCCCGATGTTTGTAGAGACTCTCAATGGTACCTTCTACGACCGTATGATCAACCGCGCGACCAAGAGCTTCGTTGATATGCTAATGAACGAGGAATTGATCTTAGCTGCTGTCAAGAGCAGGAAACTTGATGGGGGAAAATTAAGAACCCATATAGGAAGAAGGATAACGAGATCGGAATGACCATTGTTTATAATCCCAACCATTCAAAAGGGATGGTCCTTAGCTAGCCAGCTACTCAGAATACAAATCTTGTAGCCTCGAATCCACCGAGAGATGAGCAAAAGTATTAGGGGAACAAGAAACCCTACTTTCCTCTCATTTTCATGACATATGTCGAATTATTTTCTGAGTTGGTGGAAGGACGGATGGTGCTACCATGACATGTTCATTCTTTCTCTCCTCATACCACCGTGGTACGATGAGAAGGCATAGTGCAAATACCATGCTGGAAATAGAGGGCACACCATCGAGAACTACACCGTCTTCAAGAGGATTGTGGATGACTTGTGAAAATCAGGCATGTTATTTTTTGATATGTCTGACAAGAAGGATAACCCACTGCCCAACCACCAGAAGACGGGAGTGAACACAATGGTTGAGAAGGAGGACAAGATGATCATGAAATATGTTGAAAGAGTCAGGGCACCCATGGCATGGGTATGGGCCCAAATGGTTGGGACCGGATTGCTATGAAATGAGACATTGAAGTTGAAAGAGAATGATGAGCTCTTCTGTGAATATAATCAGGTAGAAGGACATGAAATTCAGTATTGTTTCGAATTTAAGAAGTTGGTTCAAAATAAGATGGACAACAAAGAGCTAGATTTTTTTTGAGAAAAAAGAGGAAAACCATATGTTGGATGTATGCGCTTCAGATGAAACCCCCACTAGAGGGAATCACACGGGAATGAACCCCTTGGTAATCAAAACCAAGGCAAAAGTTGCTGAACCACAGAAGAGTGTAGCTCCCCGGATAATCATAAAAGCACCTGCCTCTTTTCCATACAAGGACAACAAGCAAGTGCCCTGGAATTACGCTTGTCCAGTGACAACTCCGGGAAGTATATTAGCAAGAGAATGACCAAATGAAGAACTAGTTAAGTAGGTGGGTAATTTCACGATGAGTGAGAGATGTTACTCACCACCGAAAGTTGAAGACAGAAATGCCACTCAGATGAAGACAACGACTAAAGAACCTGAAGAAGAAAATAATTTCTTTTTAGAAAAACCCAAGACATAACACGAGCCGGTGAAGGAGTCAAAGGCTCAGACATTTCTAAAGATACTCAACCACAGTGTAATGGAGCAGCTTCATAAGCTCCCAGCAAGAATCTCAATGCTGTCATTGCTACTGAGTTCTAAGGGCCACCGAGACGCCCTCTTAAAATTTTTGAATCAAACGTTTGTACCAAAAAATATAACGACCGACAAGATGGACATGTTGATCAGTAACATTGCCGTAAATAACTTTATCACATTCAGTGATGAGGAAATTCCAACATTTGGGAGAGGATCATACAAAGCTCTCCATATCTCTACTCGATGCAAAGGGCATATGCTATCAGGGGTTCTTATAGATAACCTGTCAGCTCTGAATGTCATACCCCTAGCCACCCTAAAGAAGTTTTCGATTGATAGCTCTCATATGACTACTTACCAGAATATTGTGAGAGCATTTGATGGAACCCAGAGGGATATTATGGGAAAAATAGAAGTACCCCTACAAATTGGACCATCGACTTTTGAAGTTGATTTTATAGTGATGGACATCAAGCCTACTTATAGCTATCTGATGGGGCACCCCTGGATTTACACTACATGGGTTGTCTTTTCCACTCTGCACCAGAAATTGAAGTTCATAGTGGACGGCCAGCTGGTGTTCATTGAAGCTGAAGAAGATATTATAGCTTCAATATCAGTAGATGCCTTTTACATTCAGGTTGACGAAGGCACGCTTGAATGTCACTTCAAAATGCTTGAGCTCGTTAATGCTACTTTCATCGCTGAAGGAAGCAAGGTCCCTAAGCTAAAATTATCAAATAATGCAAATATGCAAGTTAAGCAAACCTTAGGGAAAAGGGCAAAAGCTGGCAGGGCATCAGCAAGTAGCTTCAGAGGAGGCCATACCACGTGATGATCCCCGATAAGAGAGATCGGTTCGGGCTAGGTTACAAGCCCAATCCTATGCAGAGAAGAGCGACAATAAGAAAAAGGCAAGAAAAGAGGAAAGCGAGACTGAATGGAGAAGAAATAAAGTGGGAGCTGATGACATTCCCACCATTAAGTCGCAATTTCATATCAAGAAGCATCATGGATCCTGATATTTCAAATGATGAAGAGAAGAAAGGAAAGAATAACCTCGAGAAGGTTTTTGAGGAGTTGAACATGAATGCCATATCGGAGGAAGATGAGGGAAATGAGTACCTGGTCGGAGCTAAACAACTGGATTGTGGAAGAAATCCCTATAACCTTTAGGTCATCCACATAGTAATGCTCAAAACCAACCATTTTGTCTTTGGCCCGAAGGCAATTAGGGATATCTTGTTAAGGGCCTATGTTTAAACCATTATGGTTCTTTATCAATAAAATGATGCTTTTCTAATAAATCTTGCTTGGCAAACATTCATTCGCAAATACTTAAGCACTGAAAACAAGCTCAAGGCAAAATAAAAACACCAAAAATGAACATAAAATCCAAAATAAAAAGAATCATTCCATTCATTTGTTTGTTTCTCCACTTTCATTGTATATATTTGATCCATTTTCTTTTAGGTGTCCAGATATCAACAGTACAAATAACTCTGAATCTGACCTAGAAATTAACTTCGAACTGCCTATGTGTTTAGAAGAGGTTGAAGACTGGAAGGACGAGAAAGAATATGATTAACCTAACGATATGCTCAGGTTAATAGAGAGTGAAGAGAAACGGATTTTACCTCACAAGAAAGAATTGAAGTGAAGATTGACACTTATATCACCGCCGATGCCTGATAGAGCTTGATCAAGCTTCTACAAGAATATAAGGACATATTTGCTTGGTCATATCAAGACATGCCGGGTCTGGACACTGACATTGTTGTGCATCGACTCCCCATTTGGCCAGAATACAAGCCAGTGCAACAGAAACTAAGGAGAATGAAGCCCGAAATGCTTCTAAAAATTAGAGATGAGGTAAAAAAGCAATATGATGCTGGGTTTCTTAAAGTGGTAAAGTACTCGGAATGGGTGGCTAATATAGTCACAGTCCCAAAAAAGTGGGAAAGTGTACATGTGCGTCGACTATCGAGATCTCAATAGAGCAAGTCCTAAAGATAATTTCCCATTACCACATATTGACACTCTGATGGATAACACAGTAGAACATTCTTTCTTCTCATTTATGGATGGTTTTTTGGGGTATAACCAGATCAAGATGTGCTTGAAAGATATGGATAAAACCACGTTTATAACTTTGTGGGGAACCTTCTGCCATAAAGTCATACCTTTCGGCCTAAAAAATGCATGGGAAACTTATGAAGAATGTCAAGTAGCACTAGAAGAAATCAAGAAGCAATTGATAAATCCTCCCATATTGGTACCGTCTGTTCTAGGGAAACCCCTGATCCTATACTTAATCGTCCATGAAAACTCAATGGGATGTGTGCTAGGACAATATGACAAAACTGGGAGAAAAGAGAAAGCAATTTATTACTTGAGTAAGAAATTCACAGATTGTGAAAATAGATATTCCTCAATCGAGAAGTTGTGTTACGCTTTAGTATGGGCAGCTAAGAGGCTGAGGTAGTACATGTTATACCATACCACATGACTGATATCGAAGCTGGATCCTCTAAAGTTCATGATGGAAGCACCGACCTGGTTAGGAAAACTAGCCCGCTGGCAAATGCTATTATCAGAATTTGACATTCAATACGTAAGCCAGAAAGCTATAAAAGGGGAGTGTTATAGCAGACTTTCTGGCCAGTCATGCTTGCGAGGACTATGAAGACTTGAATTTTAACTTCCCGGATGAAGACCTAGTGTGTATCGCGATTGGGGAAAGCGAAGGCTTGGAGGAATCTTGGGTAATGAACTTTGATTGTGCCGCTAACGCCTTAGGACGAGGCATTGGGGCAATCTTAGTTTCACTATAAGGGAACTATTATCCTTTCACTAGCCGATTGGATTTCTTTTACACCAACAATATGGCTGAATACGAGGCTTGCGTACTTGGTCTACAAGTGGCCATCGAAAAGAAAATTAAGACTTTAAGAGTCTTTGGGGATTCAGCGCTAGTAATCTATCAAATTCGAAGAGAGTGGGACACAAAAGACGCAAAATTGATGAAGCATCATAAATTGGTCCTCGAACTAATCAAAGAGTTCGATAAAATCACCTTCACATACCTCACGAGAGAGGATAACCAAATGGCCGATGCTCTCGCTACTATAGTTGCCATGTTCAAGGCAAGTGAAGGTACTGAGATGATGCCGATTAAGATGCAATTGTTTGACTCCTCAGCCAACTGTTGTGATATAGAAGAAGAGGCAAATGGTCTTCCATGGTATCATGACATCTTGCGATATATAAAGACCCAAGAGTATCCCCCACAAGCAAGTAACAATGATAGGAAAACTATCAAGAAGTTGGCTACGGGATACGTCCTCGATGGTGAAGTCCTATATAAAAAGAGTCGAGTCCAAGTATTGTTAAGATGCGTAGGTGCTAAAGAAGCCCAAACGATCCTAGAAGTGGTTCATGAAGGAGTTTGTGGAACTCACCCTAGCGGCTTCACCATGGCTAGGCGAATTATGAGTTTTGGATATTATTGGTCCACTATGGAGACTGATTGCATTAACTACTCTCGGAAATGTCACTAGTGACAGGTTTATGCTGACAAGATTTATGCGCCCCCTACCACTCCATGTTATGGCAGTATCATGGCCTTTCTCAATGTGGGGGATGGATGTAACTGGTCAGATCTACCCTAAAGCTTCAAACGTGCACATGTTCATCCTAGTGGCTATCGACTACTTCTCCAAGTGGGTAGAAGTAGCCTCGTACGCAAATGTCACCAGATCAATTATTTGCAAATTCTTGAAAAAAGAGATCATTTGTCGTTATGGTTTACCAGAGAAGATCATCACCGACAATGCCTCTAATCTGAACAACAGGATGATAGATGGGGTTTGTGAACAATTTCAGATCAAACATCACAACTCAGTAACCTATCACCCAAAGATGAATGGGGCTATGGAAGCTGCAAATAAGAATATCAAAAAGATAGTCACCAAGATGGTTGACACTTATACCAATTGGCATGAGAAGTTGCCATTCGCGTTGTATGCCTATAGAACTACCGTACGAACTTCTATTGGGGAAACACCGTTTTCATTAGTATATGGGATGGAGGTTGTGTTGCCAATCGAAGTTGAAATCCCATCCCTCTACGTTTTAAAGGATGCAGAGTTAGAAGAGGCTGAATGGGTCCAAGCCAGATATGACTAGTTAAACCTCATTGATGAAAAAATACTAAAAGTAATTTGCCATGGTCAGATGTACCAGAGAAGAATGATACGGGCATATGATAAGAAGGTCCACCCACGAAAGTTTTGAGAAGGGGATTTGGTGCTAAAGAAGATGTTGCCAATCCAAAGGGGTTCACGAGAAAAATGGGCACCTAACTGGGAGGGGCCTTAAGTTGTATCAAAGGCCTTTGACGGAGGGGCATTAATTCTGCTGAAATGGATGGAGATGAGCTCAAGAATCCGGTGAATTCTGATTTGGTCAAGAAATACTATACATAAAAAAAGAGAAAAAAAGAAAAAGATAAAAGAAACCTAAAGTGAAAACCTGCAAAGGGCACTTTAAGTCAAAAAAAAGAAAAAAATGAGGGTTCAAGATGAAAACCCGCAAAGGGCGTCTTGAAACCAAAGGAGGATTCAAGTTGAAAATCTACAAAGGACGACTCAAGTTGTTGCAAATGACAATTGACTCCCTCAGAGACTTGGCTACTCGAGAGGAATGTCATGCCTTCATTCGTCATCGTAGAGGACATAATCTTCTTGACAAAGGCTGCACTCAAGGTCGTTTCAAGGAAGTTTGGGCCTTTGATATCTAGATACTTGTCTTCTTGAGCCTTCTACTATGTATTTATATTTCATATTTGCCACAAAAATTAATAAAATTTCTTTCTCAACCTTTTTGTGTACCCCTTTCATTTCCTTTATGAGAACGTCTTTTATTGGATTAAGGATCATTTGGTTTAAACATCATTTAAATACGCAAGAGATTTTCGTGTATTACTCTGGAAATAGTCTAAGGATATAGGGATTATGACACGATCTTTGTTAAGCTTCGAATATGGGGCATGTCATGATCACGGGCAACTAATACCCTAACCCAGAGAAAAAATTAAAGCACCAATAACATTCAGAGATTTTTGAAGTGGTGATTCCATTATAAGGTTTGGAAACTCATGAGGATCCTCAAAAGGAGCTGTTACACACGAGACCGCTTGAAAGGCCAAAACTTAATACCGATGTATCAACTACAACGATAGTTTGAAAACATGGGACGAAAACCCAATATTGATGTACCAACTACAATGATAATCTAATATGTGAAAGCATGGGGCATCAGCGTACGAAGACCAGATGTTTTCCATAAAGCCAAGAGATACAAAGAATGAGAGTGATGAAGCAGAAGATGACCATTCCATGTAGCAAAAGATGACCATATAGACAGTAGAGACAGCCGTTTACCTGGGCTAAAACGATTTTTAAAAGACTATAAAAACTCAAGCATGGATTCATGTTTGGACATCCATAGGGGCATGCCCATCATATTTGTATTATATATCAACTTCTTGCAGGAAGAACCTGCTTATCTATTCAATCACTTGGAGAATAAAGCCCGCCTATCCGTTCGGGCGTAAGGAGGATAGAGCCAGCTTATCTATTTGGGCATTTGGAGAATATAACCCGCCTATCCGTTCGGGCATAAGAAGAATAGAGCCAATTTTTCTATTCGGGCATTTAGAGAATAGAACTCGCCTATCTGTTTGGGCGTAAGGAGAATAGAACCAGCTCATCTATTCGAGCATTTGGAGAATAGAACCTGCCTATTCGTTCGGGCATAAGGAGAATGGAACCAGCTTATCTATTTAGACATTCGGAGAATAGAACCTACCTACTCGTTCAAGCATAAGGGGAGCAATAAATCAGTGATTGTTAAAAATTAGTGTCTCTTATTCTTTGATATATCCCTGTTTCACTAGAATAAGCAAAGAAGGGGCAACTATTGTAACTAATTTTTAGCTTCTTAAAAAAATAAATGTAACTCACTCTTTCTAAAGAAAAATAAAAATAAATACACATTTAAATAAAACCCACCTCTAAATAAAAATAAACCCTCTTTTTAAATCAACTATAAAATTAAAAAATGCCCATTTTGAAGAGCCCATTCCTAAAAATAATAAATTTAATAAATAAGAACCCATTTTAAAGGGCCCAAACTAACACATTTAATTTTTTTCAGGTTTAATTGAGACCGTCAGATTTAAGGCTGAAAAATCAAGGGTGTGGATCAAATCAAAAGAATGGGGAAGAGTGGGGAGGACTCTGCGCCGCCACGCGCTAGCGCTTGTGCTGCACGTGTGCGGGATCATCTCCTCTAACCTCTCCCCTTCTTCGACAGCAGCTGTTGTCGCAGGTTTCCCTGCTGCGCTGCAGCCGCTGGCGACCGCTGAGGTGGGTACCAGTCAACTCGCCTCGACCGACCGAACCCAACGCCACCGCTGTCGATCGCCCGCAAACAAGAAAAAAAAGATGTCAAAAATCTAGTTTCGGGTTAAGGAAAGAACACCCAAATTCGAGCCAAATCAGAGCTGATTTTCAATCATGTTGGGAAAGCAAATAATCAGGTTTAATTATTGGTTTAATTTGGACGAAATCAAGGTATTGAGTCCCTAAATTTCCTTGTTTCCCAAGCTCTTGATCACTATAAATTGAGCTCTCACTCCCTCATGTTCTTCACCAATTATCCATCAATTCATCCAAGAATTGACCAAATAATTTCATCTGAAAATCATCTAAAAGTGGTTGGAATTTGTTTGAGTTTTGAGCACCATTGGTTCAAATTTTCGCGAGGAAAAGCAGCTAGCAGTTCGTCTATTCATCAGTATAATTTCTCTTTTTTTCTTTTCTAATTTTAATTCTATTTTCTTATATATATTTGTTCATGTGATGTTTTTCCTTTGTTCATATATTTTTAAAATCTGGGTTTTAGTTCAATTTAAAATATGATTTTTAGAGTTTTTAACCTTTTTTTAAATAATAATAATATTAGGAGGAGGTCACCACTAGTGAGCGGCAGCCGATGTCAGTGGATGGAAGCCGGCACGGTGGCCCTCCTCCTTGTTCATCATCTTTAATGAACATCAAGAACAAGTTTAATCCATCCAAGTTCTTTTAAAAAATATTTGGGTTGTTTGTAAATAAAAGTGGGCCTTTTAACCCATCCCTCTTTGGTCCAAATACCATCTTTAAAACCAACATTTTATTATTCTTTTAAAAATCTGAAAATTAAATAAAAAATCTCATAATTTGATTTTTTTTACTTTGTTTGAATGTGCCCATCACCCATTTTAAAAAATAAAATAATTACTTTAAAGCATAAAAATTTAAAAATAAAGTTTTCTATAAAATCTTTAAACAAGAATAAATATATTGAATATTAAATACCTTTTAAAAATAAAGATTCTTCAAAAATCATATAAAAAAGTTTTTTCTTCAAATTTTAAAAATGTAAAAGTTTAAAGAAAAACATAAAAAGAAATAACCTTTTGCGAATGCAAATAATGAAAGTTCTAAAACAAAAGGAAAGAAAAGCTTAAAAAGAAAAAACTCTCAAATATGAAAAATAAAGAATAAAAATAATTCAAAAACGTTTTTTTAAACACAATAAAAAAGAAGTTTTAAATAAAATAGTCTTTAGAAATAAAAAAATAAGAACAACAAGTTTTTTTTTTTAAAAAAGAAAATTAAAGTTGTTTTAAAAAAGAGAATAGAAAAACAAGAATTGATCCAAGTTCCTTAAAAAACTTTTAAATTTTAATTTGTGTTTTACTTTATTGTTTTGCTCTAGTATTAAGTTAGCGTTAAGAATAAGTTCTTCAAGCCTTAGATAAAGACTTCTTTGTAATAAAATTTTCTTCATGAAAATAAAATATACTTAATAAAAAATTAAATTCATAAATAGGAAAAATATTTAGAACTTGTTTAGGATTAATAAATTTCAACTTAGAATAAAAAATCCTCAACTAATTAATTTCCTTTGTTTGATAAAAAGTGAATTAAAGTGGTGCGGTGTCTTACTAAACAGAAATGACGAGTTAGCCCCAGAAGTGTTGGCGGTGATTGTAGTTCATTTTCGAATAGTAGGACCGTTAAGATGGTATTCAGTTTATAAACAGACAATAATTTTAAGTGTTATGGAAATTTGCAAAATCCGACATCAAAACATTTTGTAATCGGCTAGGTACCAATTTTTGGGCGTTATGGGGGAGCTAACCCTTCCCCACACGTAATCGACTCCTGAACCCGTTTTTGTTTTCGCAGACCAAAACCGTTGTTTTAATAAAATAAAATATTTTTATTAAAATAACCCAATTTTTAGGTGATCCAATCACATTTTTTTAAAAAAAAAGATTGGTAGAGGCTCCGTTGATTTTGTTTTTAAACGTTGAAACACCTCGAAAAAGGGTTGCGACATCTGTCACTATCTTTAGACGATGGCGTTAGTCGGTTACATCCCCACGCCCTATTTCAAAGTGATCAGTTGACCATGCTCTTATCGCTACTTACTGAAGATGGCATTGGTTGGTTATATCCCCAGGCCGCTTTCTTTTTGAGTTAGAGGCATTAGTCGGTTACGTCCCCATGTCCTGCTTTTAAAGTGATTAGTTGGTTATGTCCCCATGCTACGTCAAGCAGAAGGCGATAGTTGGTTACGTCTCTATGCTTTACTTTTAAAGTGATTAGTTGAGCCCGCTCCTATCGCTACTTACCGGAGATGACATTAGTTTCGTTTTCAGGCTGAAGGCATTAGATGGTTACGTCCCCGTGCCTCGCTTTTGAAAATGATCAGTTGACTCCATTCTTGTCACTATCCTCAGATGATGGCATTAGTTGGTTATGTCCCCGTGCCACATCAAGCAGAAGAAGAATGAACCCGCCCATCTGTTCAGGCATAAGAAGAATGGAATCTACCTACCCGTTCAGGCGTAAGGAGAATGGAACCCGCTTATCCGTTCAAGCATGAAAATAATGGAACCTTGTTTCAATAACCAACGAGTTTACGGTCCATGTTTGATGCAGAAAATGGAGTCCTCAACCCTATTAGGAGCGTGGAGCCCATACGCTAGGCATTTGTCCCTCACAAACGGGACTACTAGGCAGTCCTCGTGACTACCACATTGTCTAGGAAGCTAACCCGCGATGCCGGCCGCTGCATTGAATCGTTCTGAGGTTGACGGATGGCGTCGATGACCGCACCACCTCTGCAGCTGTGGTGCACAACCATCAGTCGCCGCGAAGTCCCTCCCCTCCAGCCATATCCTGTAAGCAAAAAAAGAAGGATTTGATTAGATTAGAATATGGAAATAATGAAAAGAAAGTCAACCCCAATATTTCAGTAGGATCAAATCAAAATTAAAAGTGAAATCCAAATCAGACATGAAAGGGGGAATCACCGGGATTAAAGGGTTTTTATGTCACATCCCAAAAATCAGACTAGTTGAAATTAAGTTTCGGTGATCGGAAATTTTGAAACTGATGTAATAATGTTTGTAATGATTGACCTTTGTACCCTTTTCATGTAATAAAGTTACACTTCAATCCTATGTGGGTAATTGGATTTCCTTGTATAGAAATCGAAGTCAAAAATGCTAATTCTGAGCAAGGCATATAAATATTGTTAAGCCAGTATCGATACGGCCTAACTGTCAATAATTGACTTGCATGTTTTAGCACAAACGTATCGATACGGTTATAAGAGTATCGATACGGGTCCCCTATTTCAAATTTGTTTGAAATCAAATTTGAAAAATGAAGTAAGCAAAGTGCCTACTCATCTCTTAGCTTGCTTCCCCACGTGAATTGTGCAGAAAAAGGGGTAGTAGGCAGCCATCAATTGCCTTGGAATGTCAAAGAGGACAGGAAATGAGGGAAACAATTAAATAAGATTACCTTTGCTTGGGGGAAAGCTTTCTATCGGATCCTTGAAACGTGAATAATGATTCCTATAAAAGAATAAATAAAATCAGAAGAAGCTTTCATCTTTTCAATTGTGAATCTCCCGGCGAACCAAACACTCACCCTTGTTCTTCACTAAGCAAGCACCACCATCTTCATCTTCTATCTTGAGCTAAGCTAGCACCTCGGTGCAATCTTCGATTCTTGTTTAAGTTCAATATACCGTTTGAAAGCCCACGTTACGGTGAGTAAAATCCTTATATTGATTCTATGATTTTACCTTCCATTGAAGTTTAATTTCGAAATTAGGTCTCCTATATTCAAGGGAAGGCCCATGAGTTAGGATGGTGATTTCATCAATTCGGTGTTGTCTTTAAAGCTTTGGTAAGCTTGAAACACGTTCCCAAGCTTTGAATTAAATTCTAAATTCAAACCCCTAATTTTAAGCTAGTTCAAGAAGTGGAGGATTCCTCATCATCTCCAAAGAAAGCTAAACACAACGGGATTGTGATTCGAGAGCCTCGTAATCAAGGTGAGTGTAATTGTGTTCGATTGGTGATTTCGGTAAGTACCTTGTATTGCTTTGATATGTGTAGTATGGATATGACATGCTAGATATGTGATACATGGAGCTAAGGCTCAATTTTGATAAATGTTATGATATGATCCGAAAGATATGGAATATGCTAATTATGTGATTTTTGTGTAAATGTGGACATTGGATACAATTCGCATGCCATAGGATTATTTTGAGCTCGTATAAGTAAGGGATGGACTACGGTCCGGGGCTACGACCTATATGTGGGGGAAATAATGATGGATTGTGTAAGGGATATTTTTCAGAGCTACGACTCAAGGCTACAACCTATTTTCTGATATGTGGTGTAAAAGGGAATCTGTGTATCCATTGTCACCATATTCAAGATTTGATGTATGTTATGATATGCAATTTGATAGACATGAAATTATGTGATTACATGGAGTAAGGATGAGACTACGTGATTGTAGATATGCTATTGTTTTTTAATTGATGATTATACCATACTTGCCATTTTCTAGTCATTCGGATTTGTTGAACTACCTCACTAGGCTATATAAGCCTAACATATGTGTGTCTCATGCATTTTCAGGATCTTGAAGGAATTCTAGCTTCTGATCGTGTGCTTCCGTTGTAAGTCACCTCCTCATAAGTTGTATGTATGCATATTCTTACTTTAAACTCCTAGTAGAGTGGCATATGGTTTAAACATGTTTTGTATAAGCATTATGGTGGTTGTGTAATATTTCTACAATGACTTAGTGTTGTATGCATGAAATAGCATGTTTTGGGAATGGTTCGTTAGTTAAAAAGAACTTAAGATGAGCCTAAAGTGAAAACTAGGTAAATGGACTCAAAATGCTATAAAAATTGGTATAACAAAAGATTAATTGATTTTAGACTTGCTGGTAAAATTTGGTAATGATTTGACAACAATTGATGGGTTAAATTAGGTAAAAATCAGATAAAGTTTATCATTACATGCAAGGCGTATCGATACGAGGCAAGGTGTATCGATACGACCTTACATATTTTGACTTGGTGAAGCAGGGCGTATCGATACACTAGGGAGTGTACCGATACAGACCTTGACAGTAAGGTCTGAGGAAATAATTGCATCGGTACGACCTCAGGCGTACCGAAACGAGTCAACTCAAGTCAAGCTGTATCGATGCGGGCTTAGACGTATCGGTACGGGGTCATTGACCTTGAACCTAGAAAGTATGAAATTCAACATAGCGTACCGATACGACCTAAAGTGTATCAGTACGGTGTCAGTTAATTCTGTTAAAATGGCTTAAGCTATAGTTTAATTGGTTTACAATTGGTCACTAATAATTATATGGCTCAAATGATTAGGTTAAAGATATCTGATAATAACGAAACTTTACATGTTAATAATTGGTGAGTCTAATTACAAGTTGGTAATAAAGAATCTGGATTAGGGTCACTAATTTATAACATTTGCAATTTTGTCATTTCTGGTTTGGAAAGTTTAAATCTAACCTCAATTCTAATTCTGATCTCTGGTTCCGTCTTCCGATAACACTTTTCGACCTGGTTCTCTACCAGACCGAGAAGGGGGTGTTACAGTTGTGGTATCAGAGCCCAGGTTTAGTCGATTCTAGGACTAAACATGCATCCGTTATGAGTCTGCATTTGTATATGCCACCTGGGAGTTTATTTGTATATGTTATTTGTGGCTTGCAACTTACACGATTAATCTTTTTCTGTATGAATAGATCTGAAAATGTCTGCACCCACTGATAGGCGTACTATAGATGAATCACACCTCGGCTCCTCATCAACGCAGGGGGACAATCTGAGGGCAGAAATAGGCCTGAACAAGTAGGGCAGAACGACCCACCTCATCCTCCTCCGATGCCTCTCGCTCAATAGAAGTATATGATGTCTATGGTTGAAATGATCAAACAAGTGGTCGTGTCTCTCAGGAAAGAACCACCATCTCAGCTTGCTAAAACATCTTCCTCTTTTTGAAGGTTCCTATTAGCGAGCTCCGTCAATATCTAGTTTACACTTTTACTGGTCAAGACCTGGATAATCCTGAGATAGCAAAGTATTGGTTGGATAATACTCTTAAAGTTCTGAATAAACAAATGAGGTGCCCTAATGAACACAAGCTGGAGTGCGCTCTAGTGCTAATCTCTGTAGAAGCTCAGAGCTGGTGGGACACTGTGACGCTCACGATACCCGAGCATAAAGTTACATGAGATTTCTTTCTTTAGGAGTTCCGTAAGAAATACATCACTGAGCATTATATTGCCGAGAGGCGTAAGAAGTTCCTCCACTTGAGACAATGAGGAAGACCGGTGGAGTAGTACATCTACAATTTCTGCATGTATGCGAGGTATGGTGCTGATATCATACGCACAAAAAAAGAGAAATGCAGAATATTCATTGATATTCTCTGTGATGATTTATATCCCTCGTCACTACTTTGGAGATAGAGGATTTCCAGACCTTGGTCAATCGAGCCATTGCTACTAAAGCTTCCCAAAAGGCTTTTAAAAGAATAAAGAGGAATCAAGCTCTGCCTGATAAGAGATTTTGAGATGATTCCAAGCCTCTTGCACCTCAAAAGAACGGAAGACAGTGGGATCAGAAGTCTGCCACCTATTAGCAACTACCAAGGTCAGGATATATGCCCAACTCTCAATCTCTAAGGGCATCTGCTGCTCGTACGACTTCAGTTGATAGTACGGGTGGTTCCGGAATAGGTTCACAACTTTCTTTGTGTAACTTTTGTCAGAAAAGGCACCCTGGACGGTGCCGCAGACAGACTGGACCCTACTACCTCTGCGGTGAGTTTGGTCACATCATCAGGCAATGCCCGCAGAATCCAAATGCCCTACCACTATGGCTTCTCAAAATAATCCAAACAAGGGAAGAGGAACAAAGCCAGTACCTTCCGGATCAGCAGGGAGACCTCGCAACACTAACACTTCCTCAGTTAGACGTGACCTAGAGACCTCAGCTCAAATGTATTATGTTCGAGGTTGAGAGCAAGAGGATGATCCTGATGTAATAGCAGGTATTGTGGATTTATGTTCTGACCTTGTTTATGCTTTGGTAGATTTAGTCTCAACGATTTTCTTCATTAGTGATCCATTGATTGAAAAGTATGCTATAGAATCTGAACTAGTTACTTCTGGGATTGTTGTCTCTAACCCACTAGAAGATAGTGTGGTTATCCGATGGATCTGTAAAGCTTGTTCCCTAAGGATCTAATAGATCCCATTTCCGGCCAACCTAATGGTCTTACCCTTCCGTGAGTTCGATCTTATCCTAGGCCTTGATTGGCTAGCCGAGCATCAAGCCTGGGTAGATTGCTCGAAGAAGAAATTATACCTCTATAGGCTCGATAAGGAGAGTATAACCTTGATGCAGTCCAAACCTGGGCCTAAAAAGACCCTTATGTGTGCTATGGAGTCTAAGAAAGACTTAAAGCTCGAAGATGTGCTAATTGTGAAAAAAATTCTTTGATGTATTTCTCGATGAACTTCCAGGACTCCCTCCCACCTAAGAAGTAGAATTCGGGATAAAAGTGCAATCTGGGACTACTCCGATCTCTATTACTCCATATAGAATGGCTTCGGTGGAGTTAAAAGAGCTAAAGAACCAAATCCAACACCTTTTTTCATAAAGGATTCATTCGACCTAGTTCCTCGCCTTAGGGAGCACCAGTTTTGTTTGTCAAGAAGAATGATGGATCGATATGCCTGTGCATTGACTATCGCTAGTTGAATAAAGTCAAGATCAAGAACAAGTATCCACTTCCAATGATCTATGACCTCTTTGATCAATTGAAAGATGCTTCAGTGTTTTCCAAGAATGACCTTCGATCTGGATACTGCCAAATGTTGGTGAAAGAGTCTGATGTTCCAAAAACTTCTTTTCGAACTAGATATGGCCACTATGAATTATTAGTGATGCCTTTTGGGCTCATCAATGCACCTGCAACTTTTATGGAACTAATGAACTGTGTATTCCGGCCCTATCTCGATAAGTTTGTGGTTGTCTTTATAGACGACATCCTGATCTATTCCAAAGACTCTGATGCTCATGAAGAATACCTTCGGATTGTGCTGAAAACCCTTCGAGAGAAGTGACTCTACGCCAAATTCAGTAAATGTGAATTTTGGTTATCTGAAGTATATTTTATGGGCCACATGATCTCCTCTGCAGGAATCCAAGTTGGCCTAAAGAAGATCCAGGCCATCCTTGACTGGATTCCTCCCAAGAATGTTTGAGAAGTTCGCAGTTTTCTCGGGCTTGCTAGTTATTACCATAGATTCATTAAGGGATTCTTTTTGATTATTGCACCATAACGAAGCTCTTTCACAAAGATACTCCTTTTTCATAGACTTTGGATGAGCAAAGGAGTTTCTATCAGTTCAAACAAGTCTTTAATGATATTCCTGTCTTAGTGCAACCGGAGTCGGGAAAAGACTTCACCGTCTACAGTGATGCATCCCACCTGGGATTAGGTTGTGTTCTAATGCAAGAGGGTAAATTCATAGCATATGGTTCATGTCAACTCAAGCCACATGAGCTAAACTATCTGACCCATGATCTGGAGCTAGCCGCAGTTGTGTTTGGTTTGAAGATTTGGTGGCATTATCTATATGGTGAGAAGTGTAACTTATACACCGATCACAAGAGCTTAAAGTATCTTCTAACTCAGAAGGAGTTAAACGTCCATCAGTGCTGGTGGATAGAGTTATTGAAAGATTACGATCCGGTCATTGACTACCATCCCGGTAAAGCCAATGTGGTGGTTGATGCTCTTAGTCAGAAACCTATTATGTCTCCAAGATATTTGAATGCCCACTTTCGACTCAAGAAGTGTGGCAAATTGTTGGCTGAATTGAGAGTACAGTCGACCATTGTATCTCGAATCAAAGTACTCAAGGAATCCGATAAGCAGCTGTAACCTTTTATTGCCAAAGTTAATGATAGCCCAGATCCTAACTTTTCTATGAACTCTGAGGGCTTATTGTGTTTCCGCAACCACATCTGTGTTCCTGGCGATGATGATCTTTGAAATCAGATTCTAAGTGAAGCTCACTCTAGCCCTTTCTCCGTTCATCTGGGAGCTATAAAGATGTAGAAAGATTTAAAAGAGTTATATTGGTGGTCTGGTATGAAGAATGAAATCACAGACTTTGTGGCTAGGTGTTTGACTTGCCAACGAGTCAAAGTCGAGCATAGAGTACCAACTAGCCTACTGCAGCCTATCGAGCTTCCATAATGGAAATAGGAATGCATTACGATGGATTTCTTAAATGGTCTACCACTGACACCGAACAAGAATGATGCCATTTGGGTTATTGTAGACCGAGTCACCAAATCTGCTCACTTCCTTCCGGTGATAATGGATTTCAGTTTACCCAAACTCACGAAATTATATATCCGTGAAGTTTTTCGGTTACATGGTGTACCTATATCTATTATTTCCGATCGTGATCTACGCTTCACATCCTGGTTTTGGAAAACTCTGCAAGAGGCTTTGGGAACTCTAGCCACCTATGCACTGCTTTCCATCCTCAGACCGACGATCAATTCGAAAGGGTTATTCAGGTAACCTTATATCTTCCTTCGATTCGTGTGTATAAGTAATCCATATGAATTCTGATTCTTCCTTGTAGATCTTAGAGGATATGCTCTGAGCTTGTGTCATTGACTTCGGGAACACGTGGGAGAAATCCCTACCCTTAGTCGAATTTGCTTACAACAACAGTTACCATGCTTCAATTCAAATGGCCCCGTACGAAGCCCTCTATAGAAGGAGATGTAGAACTCCTCTTTGTTGGACCGAACTCGGTGAAGGCAAGATGTTAGGCCCTAATTTGCTTTAGGAAATTGAAGAAAATACAACCATTATCCGTGATCGACTAAAAGCTACCTTCGACTGTCATAAATCCTACGCTGACTTGAAAAGAAGGGACATTTAGTACGAGGTTGGTGAAAATGCCTTCCTCAAGGTATCTCCGTGGAAGAAGATCTTTCATTTCAGAAAGAAATGGAAGCTAAGTCCTCATTTTATCGGTCCGTTCTAAGTGATCAAAAAAGTTAGACTTGTTGCTTACCGATTAGATCTTTCTGAGAAGTTAAGTCAGATTCACAACGTCTTCTATGTGTCTATGTTACGCAAATACCAGCCAGATCCTTCCCACGTGATTGAGCCAGAATTCGTAGAGATTCAATCCAATTTGAAGTACGAAGAAAAAACTGTATAGATCCTCGCACGAGAAGTTAAACGACTTCGTAACAAGTCTGTGCCCTTAGTGAAGGTTCTATGGAGAAGCCATTCCGTTGAAGAAGCAACATGGGAACTTGAAGAAACTATGCAAAAGCAGTATCCCCACCTATTTAGCTAAGGTGAAAATTCAAGGATGAATTTTCTTAAGGGGAGAGTTGTCACATCTCGAAAACAGCCTAGTTGAAATTAGGTTCTGGTGATTAGAAATTTTGAAACTAATGTAATAATGTTTGTAATGTTTAACCTTTGTACAATTTTCATGTAATAAAGTTACACTTCCATCCTATGTGGGTATTTGGATTTCCTTGTATGGCAATCGAAGTCAAAAAAGCTAATTCTGAGCAAGGCTTATCGATACGGTTAAGCCAGTACTGATACGACCTAACTGTCAATACCCGACGTGCATGTTTTAGTGCAAATGTATGGATACTGTTACGAGAGTATCGATATGGGTCCCCTATTTCAAATCTGTTTGAAGTCAAATTTGAAAAGGGAAGTAAGCAAGGTGCTTACTCACCTCTTAGCTTGCCTCCCCACGTGAATTGTTTCAGAAAAGGGGGTAGTGGGCAGCCATAAATTGCCTTAGAATGTCAAGGAGGACTTGAAATGATGGAAACAATTAAATAAGCTTACCTTTGCTTGGCGGAAAAACTTTCTATTGGATCCTTAAAAGGTGAATAATGATTCCTACAAAGGAATAAATAAAATCAGAAGAAGCTTCCATCTTTTCAATTGTGAATCTTCTGGCAAACCAAACACCTACCCTTGTTATTCACTAAGCAAGCACCACTATCTTCATATTCTGCCTTGAGCTAAGCTAGCACCTCGGTGCAATATTCGATTCTTGTTCAAGTTCAATATACCGTTTGAAAGCCCACATTACGGTGAGTAAAACCCCTTTATTGATTCTATGATTTTACCTCTCATTGAAGTTTAATTTCGAAATTAGGTCTTCTATATTCAAGGAAAGGCCCATGAGTTAAGATGGTAATTTCATCAATTCGATGTTGTCTTTAAAGCGCTTTGGTAATCTTGAAACATGTTCCCAAGCTTTGAATTAAATTCTAAATTCAAACCCCTAATTTTGTGCTAGTTCAAGAAATGGAGAAAGATTCCACTTCATCTCCAAAGAAAGCTAAGCACAACAGGATTATGATTCAAGAGCCTCGTAATCAAGGTGAGTGTAGTTGTGTCAAGGGGTAGGCTCAGTGCCATCCCGTTACATTATTTGGTGAATATGTTTGCATTTGATTAAAGGCACATATAGAGCAACTATGTTGGATTCGATTGGTGATTTCGATAAGTACCTTGTATTGCTTTGATATGTGTAGTATGGATATGACATGCTAGTTATGTGATACATGGAGCTAAGGCTCAATTTTGATATATGTTATGATATGATCTGAAAGATATGGAATATGCTAATTATGTGATTTTTGTGTAAATGTGGAGATTGGATACAATTGGCATGCCATAGGATTATTCTGAGCTCGTATAAGTAAGGGATGGACTACGGTCCGGGGCTACGACCTATATGTGGGGGAAATAAGGATGGATAGTGTAAGGGATCTTTTCCGGAGCTACAGCTCAAGGCTACGGCCTATTTTCTGATATGTTGGTGTAAAGGGGAAGCTGTGTATCCATTGTCACCATATTCAAGATTTAATGTATGTTATGATATACAATTTGATAGATATGAAATTATGTGATTACATGGAGTAAGCATGAGACTACGTGATTGTAGATATGTTATTGCTTTTTAATTGATGATCATACCATACTTGCCATTTTCTAGTCATTCGGATTTGTTGAACTACCTCACTAGGCTATATAAGTCTAACATATGTGTGTCTCATGCATTTTCAGGATCTTGAAGGAATTATGTGAAATTATGTGATTACATGGAGTAAGCATGAGATTACGTGATTGTAAATATGCTATTGCTTTTTAATTGATGATCATACCATACTTGCCATTATCTAGTCATTCGGATTTGTTGAACTACCTTACTAGGCTATATAAGCCTAACATATGTGTGTCTCATGCATTTTCAGGATCTTGAAGGAATTCCGGCTTCCAATCGTGTACTTCCATTGCAAGTCACCTCCTCATAAGCTATATGTATGCATATTCTTACTTTAAACTCCTAGTAGAGTAGCATATGGTTTAGACATGTTTTGTATAAGCATTATGGTGGTTGTGTAATAGTCCTACAATGACTCAGTGTTGTATGCATGAAATGACATGTTTTAGGAATGGTTAGTTAGTTAAAAAGAACCTAAGATAAGCCTAAAGTGAAAACTAGGTAAATAGACTCGAAATGCTATAAAATTTGGTATAACGGTAGAATAATGGATTTTAGACTTGCTGGTAAAATTTGGTAATGATTGGACAACAATTGAGAGGTTAAATTATGTAAAAACCAGATAAAGTCTGACATTACAGGCCAGGCGTATTGATACGAGGCAAGGTGTATCGATACGGCCTTACATATTTGGACTTGGTGAAGCATGACATATCGATACACTAGGGAGTGTACCGATACGGACCTTGGCAGTAAGGTCTGGGGAAATAATTGCATCGGTACGACCTCAAGAGTACCGAAACGAGTCAACCCAAGTCAAGGTGTATCGATACGGGCTTAGACGTATCGGTACGGGGTCGTTGACCTTGAACATGGAAAATATGAAATTCAACATAACGTACCAATACGGCCTAAAGTGTATTGGTACGGTGTCAATTAATTCCGTTAAAAGGGCTTAAGCTATAGTTTAATTGGTTTACAATTTGTCACTAATAATTATATGGCTCGAATGGTTAGGTTAAAGATATCCGATAACAATGAAACTTCACAAGTTAATAATTGGTGAGTCTAATTACAAGTTGGTAATAAAAAATCCGGATTAGGGTCGCTAATTTGTAACGTTTGCAATTTTATCCCTTATGGTTTGGAAAGTTTAAATCTAACCTCAATTCTGATTGTGATCTCCGGTTTCGTGTTCTGATAACACTTTCCGACCCGGTTCTCTACCAGATAGGGAAGGGGGTGTTACATTTTATTCTTATTTTTTCATGTAAATATGGTATGAAAATACTTATAAATTCCTTGTAATTTCACACCGAAAGGGGTAGGAATTCATATGATTCACAGACAACGCCCACGACTAATTGTACACTGGAAATTCCGGAATAAAGAAGCAACTCAAGCATTTTTTAGGTATTTCTATCATATTGTCTTTTCATTTTTTCTCTATTTCGAATATAACATAGAAAAAGGGAAAATCATACCCATTTGGTTGAGCCACCGCCGATGCTACTGTGTTCGGTATTTCGAGGTCACACCCCCGATGATGGGTGAAGGTTCTAAGCTCGCCGGATTTTGATCGAGCCGCCAGAAAATCCTTTTTAGATTTGAATTTTTTGAGGGATTTTGAGTTTTCAAAAGTTTTTTCGGTATTTTAAAAAAGGATTTAGATTGGATTTTAAAAGAGATTTTAAAAAGATTTAAAAAAAATTCGTCGCCGGCAAACGGCGGCCGGCACGATGAATGTTCACCGGTGTTCTTCATGAATGAAGAACACCGAGAAGATTTGAGAGAAAAAATGGTGAGTGTTTGATCCAAATTTTTCTAAGTGGAAATAATGCGTTTATAAAAATTGGGTTTTATACCTCAAAAAAATGGGCTAATTCGTCTCGTTAAATCCCTTCACCCTTTCGTTTTTATTCCTCCTGACACTCAAATTTAAAGTATTCAATATAGTCCATTTATTTCAATTTGACCATCAATATGTTTTAATTTAGTGTTTTTTAATTCTAATTTGTTTAGCATCCTAATTAACTTTTTAGATAAAGTTGTTGCATTTTTATTTCTTTTAGTCCCGGTTTAACATATGTATTTTTATTTTAAAAAAAACATGTTTAATCTTTTTCTAGTTTTTCTTTAATGCACGTTAAATGTTATGTAAATTTAAATTCAAGTTATGTATACTATTTGTTTTATTTTGTTGTCTTATTTTTAATTTCTTTAGAATCATAAGTTGTATCTTTTAATTTTTTTTTCTCTAGATTAGTATTAAAACTTTTGGTTTAGGTTCCTTTTAAGTTTAGGCCTTAATTTAATTTTAGAAACCCTTTAGATTAGTTTCTTAGTATAGTTTAGTTGACTTTTCACCCTAAGCTTAATTTCCTCTAATAATTTAACTCTTAACAAAACTTGAACCTCTTTAGGTAAAATCCATTTTAGACTCTCCTCGTTAGGCTTAATAACTAACATAGAATAATAAAATCTTTAACACACTAATTGTCTCTTTGATTGTTTGCTTAAAAAGTGAAACCTAATTAATGCAGTGTCCCATTAAAAGTAGGTGACGGGTTAGCGCCAGAAATGTTGGCGGAGATTAGAGTTTATTCTCCGGATGGTAGGGCCGTTAAAATGTGATCATATTCATAAATGGAAAATAAATTAAATTTTATATGAACTTGCAAATCCCGACATTAAAACGTTTTGTAATCGGCTAGGTACCAGTTTTTGGGCATTGTGGTGTACTCACCCTTCCCCACGCGTAACCGACTCCCGAACCCGCTTTTGTGTTTTCGCAGACCAAAATTGTTTTTATTAAAATAACCTAGTTTTTAGGTGATCCAATCACACCTTTTTAAAAGATTGGTAGCGACTTCGTTGTTTTTGTTTTTAAAAGGTCGAGCCTAAAAAAAAGCTACGACAAGGACCTATGCAAATTACACCTTATTTAAAAATTATTATTATTTAACTATTATTTTTCAAATAAAATAAATATAATTTATTATAAAATATACAATTTTAACTATATTTTTAATGAAATATATTCTTATATAAATTCTTATTATTATTTAACTAACATTTTTAACACTATAATTTAATTTTTAAAAAGTAATACTATAATTTTTTATTAGTCTATTTTTTTTACTAATAAGAGCAATTAGTGAACTCAATGAATGTTTCTGGTGGGAAAATGTTATTTTTTTAGAACATCCGTGTTTGAGTAGCTTTATCTGCACGGTGTGGGTGAGTTTATTGCTTAAATAAAGAATCGATATTACCATGGGACTGCAATAAGAATGCTAAGAAAATTAAGACTTAAAAAACCCAACCAAATAACTTAGAAAAATAGAAGATATGAACAAACACCATTGTCGGTAGTGGAAGATAAACACCAATACACTACAACAAAACATGTTTTTAGTGGCGTTTTAAGCGCCACTAAAAACCCTCCCAACGCTAGCGAAACTGCCGCAATAGTTAGCGGCGTTTGTGAACAAAAAATGCCGCAAAAGGTCTAGATATATAGGGGCGTTTGTTAGGCAAAATATCTTGTCTTTAGTGGTGTTTGTTCTAGCGTACAACACTAAAATATATTATCTTTAGTGACGTTTTCCACCAAACGTCGCTATATACATTGTCTTTAGTGGCATTGTCCCTTCAAACGTCGCTATTGACTACGTACCTTCTTCCCCACCTCATTACTTATCTCGTCAATCTATACTTTTAATTCGCTTCTTCATAAAATTTTAATAAGATATAAATAGAGTCGATGTTGGATTTAAACATTCAAATCATATTGTGGCGTTTGTTAGACAAATGCAACTAAAGTACATGTCTACAACGGCATTTGTCTAACAAACGTAACTAAAGCATGTGCATGTAGTGGCGTTTCTTCCAAAACGCCACCATATATTAGTCTATTGCGGTATTTATTCAAAAAAAATCACTAAATATACAAAATTAACGGCGTTTACTCAAATAACGCTGCTAAAAGTACCACTAAAAGCCTATTTTGATGTAGCGATATTAGCAAAAAAATGTATATAATAATGACAATTTGTTTTACCACAACTCAAACGTGACCCTATCTAAGGTCATTGTGTGTACCTATTAATATAAAAGAATCAATCGAAAATTTAAATAAAAAATAAATCAACAAAATCATCAAATAAATGTCAACCAAAGTGATGACATAAAAATACTACAAAATATAAAAAACGTACTTTTAGAGCAATAAAGAAAACGTACAATAACAACGGAGAAAAAAATCAAAGAAAAAAAATATTATTACAGAATACAAGTAGTAATCAATTGACCAAGAATCAATAACACCACCCTTTATTTGTATATGTTTATGGTTGTATCATAATCTAAATAATAATTAAAAATGATTTTAATTTCTCGTGAAGGAAGTGTTGAGGAGTGAGGACCACTAAGTTCGTATATCCTCTCGTAAAGTTAATCATTTATTATTTAATTAATGCCTACCTACCTGCATTCAATCATTCATAATCAACGTTGCCTATTAGAAACGTTGGTTGATTTAGGGTGAGAAAATCTGAACTGTTTCATAGATTTTTTATCGATTCGTTCGAATGGATAGGTGAAAATTATTATTTGAAAAAAAAGTAAAGAGTTAATTTCATTCATTCGTTTTACCTAGTCAATATCTAAAAAACATATAAAATTAAAAAAAAAATATTGTGTAAGTGGATCATAATATATATATATATATATATATATATATGCGGTGGAGCAAGACGATAATTGTAAAATCTCAGTTCATCACGATCATTTTACCTCTTTATAACACATTATATATCATGTTGACATTTTTAATATGTATTATAAAATCATAGATTTATAATATATGTTTTATATATTTATATTTTATGTATACAAATTATACATTAAATTTTTATGTTGTCACTTCAGTTGACTTTTTTTTGAATATAGGTACGCCGGTTTTATTAATAAAAGAAAAATCTAAGATGAAAGTTTACAATGCAGGTAAACAAACATGATCCGAACATATTCTTAAAAACACAAAAAAATAACGTCTCTAGATCATAAACATGACCAAAGAAAAGGTAAAACATTTAATTTAAAGACTCGAAACAAAGTAGATACAATACATCACCAAAGCTCAATGATGAAGGTAAAAACCATCAACAAACAACATTAAAAAATGTGTATTACAGAATTGGGGCAAATTGACAACACGTACATTACCACAACTCAATGGCGAACAAGAGCGGCGACTAAACTTGCATCTAGATCCAGTTTGAGGGTCCAAAAAAGAGAGATCAACAGGATAATCAAAAGAACGACATCTTGATCAGTCGTGGCGACGTCAAATCCAACCCTACAGAAAAACAAAAAAAATAGAAAACGTGCCAAGAGGCAGAAAAGCGTGCTAAGAAGTGAAAAAAACGTACCAAAAAGTAGAATAAAGTGTGTCATAAAGACAGATTTATTGAATTAAAAAAACTAAAATCAAAAGAAAGAAACAAGTAAATAAAAGAGGGTGACCAGCGGTCTACAACCAGTACTAAAGTTGGTGCTGCCGCCGACTATAAAAATTAGACAATAATGAAAAAAGTGATGGCGGCACTGAAGAGAAAAAGACAAAGCGGCTAGAGATATTGACCTAATTTAAAAATAGAATTCAGTTGACTTTTATTTGATGATTTTGTTGGTTTATTCCTGATTTTAATTTTTAACTGATTTTTTATATTAATAGGTATACAAAATGACCTCCGATGGATCATGTTTGAGTTGTGGTAAAACAATTGTCATCATTATATTCATTTTTATGTTAATATTGGTGTTTATCTTTTACTACCGACATTGGTGTTTGTTCGTATCTTTTATTTTTTTGAGTTATTTGGTTGAGTTTTTTAAGTCTTAGTTTCTAAACATCTTATTACGGTCCCATGATAATATCGATTTTTTAAGCTATAAACTCACTCACACTGTGTAGATAAAGCTACTAAAACGCATATTTCCTTATCAGTTTTTTTTTAATTTTAGTTTCGGTTTGTGTTACGTTGACGTATTAAAGTTACATTTTTCTCAAAATTATTAAAATAAATAAGCATTTAGTATCTTAATATAAGTTCTTTTAAAAAAAAGGGCGCCATAATTAGGTAGACGGAGACAAATACTAAAAGGACTCGACCATTAGAATTTGGCGGTGGCACATGATCTTCAACTCTTACTTTCATCTGTCCTTCGCTCTTTCAATATTTTAATTTAGCACTGTAATACAACATTGTTGTACAATTGGGTTTGTCCAGAGATGGAAGCAAAAGCTTGGAAACATCAATTCCTTTGGCTGGCTACTGTCCGAGAGCTCTTGAGTTATAAGGGAAAATAGAGGGGTTAGGATTCTTGGGGGGGGGGGGGATAAAAAGGGGGAAATTTATAGTTTGAACCCAAATATTTTAGATATGATTAAATTGATAGAGTTTGGATCAAATTGATAGGGTTTAAGGGTTCAATAACCTCCTAAACTTTTACAAAAAAATCAATTAAGTCTCTAAACTTTTTTTACACCTAATTAAGCCATCAAACTCAAGAAAAAAATCAATTTGGCCATTTGACCAACATTGACCGTTAACTTTAACGGATTTTTTTTTAAAAATTTTTTGATGCGTGTCACAACAGGATAATGTCATTTGTTATTTTTAGGAATTTTATTTTTTAAATTTAAAAAATATATAAATATAAGGGAAAAATATAAAAAATCTGTAATTTCTAAAAATTATTTTGAAAATATAAAAAAATATTTTCTTTAATTTCAAAATATATTAAAAAAATAATAAATAATAATTTTCAAAAGATTAAAATAGTTTTAAAAAATTAAAATAATAAATATTATTATAAAATTATAAAAAAATTGAAAAATATTAAACAATAAAAGTTATTTTGGTTTTTAAAATATAAAACAATAAGTGTTATGAATATTTATCTATGTGGATGCCTATCATGATAAGTACTTTATCAAGGAGATTTGATTTACTTTATCATTAGGAATGTTATTTTCATTAATTAGAGTTTAATGTATTATGTACTTCTCATGCCTATAATAGATGGTTTGATGAATACATTGTACACACGTCTATATTGAGAATAATACAAATCTCCATCTTTCTTTTGTTCATTGTTTTTGCTATTGTTCTTCGTTATTTTATTTCTAACATGTTATCAGTACGAGTCTCTTTGAGTGAAACTTATATTACAAAAGAAAATATCAATTGAGGTTGATCAAACTACACAAAATCTGGTGTACGTGATTTCAACCTAATAAACGCGACTTACCATCGGTTTGCTTTCTTTAATCTTGTTTTCTTTTCTTTAAATTGAAAATAAAATTTTTTGTTTTAGATAAACGATTAAAGTTTTGGTGTGATTAGTTTTTTTTATTAAAAAAAAACTTGTTTATAAAGGTAAGTTATTTTTTTATCAATATAGTCGTGAAATCTAGGTTCTTAATATCAAAGAACATGTCTATCTAGATCTTAAGGGTAAATTTTGGCCTTAGTTCATCATAGTTTAAATCATTTTAATTTGATCCCATGACTGTTTCTTTTCCACACCTTAGGCATTATGCTAACTTATGATAAACAAAAGTAGTATATATATAACGCATCATTGTTATGCCTACTGCTATGCACATACTTTTATAAACTATAGAGAATTATGCCATAGATCCCCTCGTTTTCTAATATGTTCAGTTAATCTGAACATACAAATCTAATTATTATGGTTTCATATATATTTATGTTTGACACAATGGTTAAGCTCAGAATTAAATATTAATATTCGTTTATGATAGCCTATTAATGTGAGTTGGTATTTTTAACAATATTTTGAATTTTACATGATATCTTTAAATGGTTTTTCCTTGAAAAGAGACATGGCATAAAAGGATTACGAGAAGCTGTCTTGGTCATTTGTTATGTCTCTATCGTCCTCGAGAGGAAAATTAATATTGGTAAACTCTACTATTTTAAAGTGCGATAAATTATGGTGAATTTGAATCTACAAGAAGACTGTTATAAAGGCTATATTTGCTCGAAAGAAATAATTCTTTTACATAAAAAAACTCAACTATAGACTTCTCCCAAAGTTCATGTCGCAAAAATTCATCTTTATAAGAATTTTTGTGGGAGGCATTCCTTAAAGTGAATGCAAGCATCATGATGCAAACATGATAAATCAGTATTCAGTTAGTGATATAACTCTGATATGATCCAGATTACTTCACAACTGAAGTTATTTTGTCAGAGTATCAATGATGAAGATATGTTAATAAAAGCATACTCTACTTTTCACGCAAATAATGTTGTCCTTAGACACAATATCGTGAAAAAGGTTTTGAGGTCACATTAGTAGTTGTGGTCGCGATTGAAGCCATGAACATAGACATGGACAATATGGTTATTTTAAGAATGTTTATACCCGCCAGAAGTGGGGGTTATAAAGATACAAGAGTGATAAAGATAATTCTAAGAAAGTGAAATCTTGTTATTACCAATGCGATGTTATAAACCACTGGTCTCGTACTTGTTGTACGCTAAAAAATCAACAATCATTGAATGATAAAGAAAATGAAAGTAAATTTTGTTTGCGAAATGACGAAGATGATATTGGTCCAACTCATTTGGACGTTGATTTCCTTATAAACCTTGAAGGGAAAACTCATCTTCTAATTATTCTCGTAACCTTGAAGAGAATTATTTTTTCTAATTTACTCTGCTTTATGTTTATTTACTTTACGCATTAATTATTTATGATTTATATATATATATATATATTATGACATTTATTTCACATAATTACTTATTAAATACAATCTATGGTGACGATTTATGCTTAGCAGAAGCATAAGATATATTTTTCCATTTAAATGCAAGGGAAAATGTAAGTATTACATCTCAAAATACTAAAAATATTGATGCTTCTTGAGAGAAAACACATTATGAAAAGTATAGAATTGTGAATATTGTAATAATTACCGCTAATAGTAATAATATTGTCAGCACTAGAAGTGAAAATTTTAAGAGAACAATATGAGTTCGCAAAATAATCATTCGAGAATTATAGATAACATATGTTATCAATTGGCACATGAAATAAGCCAATGTGAATATAAGTTTTGGTAACTGAAAAATCAATTGAAAACTCTAGAAGAGCTATATATTGCTACCAAAAGAATAGTTTTCATTGAAAGCTCTAGAAGAGCTAAATATATTCCTATTCAAAGGAACAATTTTTGGTGGACAATGTATTATCAAGTTTTAAAGAAACTTGTATTTCAAAATTTGTACTACATATGTACAAGAGAGATTGAATCACATGTTATGGTAAACCAGAAGTTTACAAATTCAAAAATATATACACATATATATAATTGGTATGATCGGTTAGACCATCCTGATCAATAATGATGGGGAAATTATTGAGATTTATATACACAATTATTAAAAGAACTTGAAGTTCTTGTGGTTCTTATTCTTAAAGGAATTGATTAAATTTCACTTAATAAAAGAACATGACGTTCTTATGTTTCTTGTTCTCAGAGGAAATGATCAAGATCCCACTTGTACTAAACTCTAAAAGTTCTTGCATGTCTTGCATATCTGAATGAACTATGGGCCTATTTATGCACAAATGTGGAAAGTTTTATATGTTTTTAGTAGATGCATCTACATTATTTTATCAACTTACAACTAGAAGTTTGTGGGATTGATTAGAAAATAATCAGATTATGCAGTTAGACTATTCGTCTTGCATAAGCTAGTGGGTTTATATTTCAGGCTATATATTTTTTAAAATAACTATTACAAAGCCTATTGATTATGAAAAATACAGTTTAGCAATATTTTAACTGGACGCCACATTTTTAATAGCTAAACTATGATAACAAAATATTTATTATCTATATGGTATTTTACATATAGCAATATTTATACGCATCACGCCAACGAGTTATAATAAACTTCCCATTATGATTGACTTTTGGTTAGAAGTCATATTTCCCATTTTAGAATTTTTGAATGTGCGATATATAGTTGAATTGCTCCACCACAACACACAAAATGGGTAAATAAAAATGGTTGAGAATATATATTGAGTATGAGTCTCCTTTTATGTTTAAATTCTTAAAAATTAATTGGAGAATAATTTATGAGATGATTTTTCTCAACATCAGGGGGTGAGAATAATCAGTTGGATAAAGATGGTTGAGAATATATAGTTGAATTGCTCCACCATAATACACAAAATGGGTAAATAAAAATGGTTGAGAATATATATTGAGTATGAGTATCCTTTTATGTTTAAATTCTTAAACATTAATTGAGGAACCATTTATGAGATGATTTTTCTCAACATCAGGGGGAGAGAATAATCAGTTGGATAAATGAGGAAAATGAATTATCATTATCTAGATCCTCGTATATGAACTAAAAGTTCATAAGATAATTCATGTTATTATATGTCAACTACCAGATATATTTATTGACCTAATGAGAGTAATCAAGTCTCATATACTAGCCGAAAGTGCTCTAAATTTGAATTACATATTAAAGTGAATGGATGTAAATCATGATTGAAGCATGATAGTTGAAACTGGTTTCAATGATCAAAATTCTCGTAAATGGAAAATAATATGAGATGGTCATATAATGGAGGCGAGTGCTCCTAAAGAGACCCATGACATAACTAATAATAAAACTCTAGAAGATTCTCTTGTACCTGAATTAAATATTAAAAAGAGATCTTGATGAGTTATGTCAATACGAGAAAAGAATGGAACTAGAAAAGAAAGTTGTCGACAACAATTTTAAATAGAATACTTCTACAGAAGTAAAGAAACAAAATGATCATCTTGTATAAAATCTATCCAGATATTGAAATTGATTGGCCAACAAAGAAAGACGCTTTTGAACTTTAGTCCAAACACCTAAAGTTTTAATGCAACTAAGGCACAAAATAAGTTGTAAAAATACAACTTGAATTATGATTTATGAATAATTTTAATTACTTCATGGTTGAATTAATTACTTTGTTATGAAATGTTTTATATGCATCTAATTATTTTGTGGATCTCTATTTATCTTTGACGAATTTAAAATGATAGAAGTATTTAAAATTTTTTGAGGAAATTTATTTAGACATGTCTCATTAAATATTTATATTTTGGCACATTTGGTATAATCGCCTTAGTGAGTACTTATTGAGTTTTACAAAGGAGTTGGATCAAGATTCATTATGATAATTATATTTAGAACTCATGTATTTATAAAAAAGAATTTGGATCAAGATTTATTATGATAAATTTTGAATATCATTAAAAATCTAGAAAAGTTTTAGGTACCTGAATTAAATATTGAAAAGAGATCTCGATAAGTTATGTCAATACAAGAAAATTTAATGAAAGAAAAAGTTGAGAAAAACAATCTTACAGATGAATACTTGTCTAGAAGTAAAAAAAGAAAACAAGGATCTTAAATAAAAATTTTTTCTATTGAATGGATTGGCTAACTAAAAAGAATCTTAAAAAGAAGATTTTGAACCATGGATAAAACACCTGTTTATCTAACTAACCCACAATGATTGTAAGTTTGTTGGATTATGATTTATGAAATTTTATCTTCAAAGAAAGATAAATGAACCCTTGGTCTGAAATGTTTTACCATATAATTATTTTGTCCATAAATACCATCTTTGATGGATTTAAAATGATAAAACCATTTAAAAAATTTTTAACAATTTATTTAGATGTCTCCTCAAATCATATTTAAAAATCATTTGTTATGCATGAGGCAAACCAAAAATGTATTTGGCTAAGACTTTTACAAAGATTGGAACAAGATTCATTATGATAATTTGAATATCATTAGAACTAAGGAAGAGCTTTCTTGTTTGGAGAAAATAGAAAAAAATTTATATCCCAATTGAAAGGTAAAAATACATCAAATATTTGTTTTTTTTCTATGAATGGGCATATTACTCCAAATTTTCATCCCTCGCGATCTTTAGAAAAAATAGTATTCAAGATTGAATTATGAATATTCAAAGATCTTATGTGATGTTTTCATGAAGGGAGTAAATACGTATTGCACTCTTTTTCTCTTAACCAAGGTTTTGTCCCAATGGGTTTTCCTAGTAAGGTTTTTAATGAGGCAACATGTTATGCGTATCAAAGATTTGTGTACTCTTTTTTCCTTCACTAAAGAATTTTTTCCCATTGGGTTTTTATCTTAGTAAGGTTTTAACGAGGCACATTATCTTCATAGACATCCAAGAGAGAGTGTTATGAATATTTATCTATATGGATGTCTATCATGATAAGTACTTTATGAAGGTGATTTGATTTACTTTATCATTAGGAATATTATCTTCATTAATTAGAGTTTAAATTATTATGTACTTCTTATACCTATAAATAGATGGTTTGATGAAGGCATTGTACACAAATCTATATTGAGAATAATACAAATCTCCCTCTAATTCTTGTTCATTGTTCTTATTATTGTTCTTCATTATTTTATATCTAACAAAAAGTTCTTTTAAAAACCAAAATAACTTTTATTATTTTATATTTTTCAATTTACTTTTATAATTGTATAATAATATTTAATATTTTAATAATTTTTAAAATATTTTAATCTTTTAAAAATTATTATTTATTATTTTTAAATAAATTTTAGAATTAAAAATATTTATATATTTTTTAAAATAATTTTCAGAATTTCAAAAAATAGATTTTTTGGATTTTTATATATTTTTTAAAAATTAAATTTTAAAAATTCTTAGAAATGACAAGTGGCATTGTCCTATTCTGACACATGTCGAGACGAATTTAAAAAAAACTGTTAAAGTTAACGGTCAACGTTGGTCAAAAGGCCAAATTGATTTTTTTTCTTGAGTTTGAGGGCTTAATTGGGTGCAAAAAAATTTTAGGGCTTAATTGATTTTTTTGCTAAAGTTTAAGGGCTTATTGAAACCTTAAACCAATTGATAGAAATGTATAAGTTTTGGGACTAAAATTGTTATTCTCCCAATTAAAAATGAGCCATGTTATCAACTCCGTAAATTTTTAACAGCTGAGGTACCAAAACAAAACAAAAAACGTAACATTAGGTACTATTTTGCCAAAAAAAATAGGCGAGGTACCAAAACAAAAACATGGCAATAGGTTGGGTACTAAATGGGTAGTTTACCCTAACAAGCATTGGAAATATTAGACCCTTAATAACAAGTATTAGAAAAAAAAATGAATTTTAAGAGCATGTCTCTAATAATAAATATTAAATAAATTTGGGGCCCTAATAACAAGTATTGAAAACATTGGACCCTTAATAACTATTAAAAAATTAAATTTTAAAAGTATGCCCATAATAACAAATATTAAGGGAAAATTAGGTCTTAATAACAAATACTATAAAAATAAATAAATCTTAAGAGTAGGTCTCTAATAATAAATATTAAGAAGAAATTGGTCCCCTAATAACATGTAGTGAAAAAATTGGGCCCTATAATTGATATAAAAAATATGTTTGACTCACTATAAAATTTTGGGCCCTAGGCAGTTGCCCTTCTTGCTCATGCCCAGATACGACTCTAAGCATAGCTACCACCTTCTAAAGCTATCTTGTTCGGGTATTAGAGGGAGGTACGAGTACTGTTTATTATGGTTGTGGCTCATTGCAAAGTCCTAATCATTAGTCACATTCTCCTGATGGTTGGCTAAAACTTGGGTAGTCGGAAGTTTGGATTTATGAAATTTATTGGAGCTTGTTGTAAAATCTCAAAAACCGATCTAGTCAAAATCGGGTTCCGACGATCGAAAAATTTATGTCAAAATGACCTAGTTTTACGTCTATGTTGTCTAAATTATTGATTCTCTGGTTAAAGGATCATAATCGAGTCTAATCATTAAATTGGGACTTTATTGGAAAGTCAAAATGCTAAATTTGATCCAAGGGTATCGATACGGTAGGTATCGCATCGGTACGGTCCAACGATTTTAACTACTTTTTTGGGTTTTGGTCCAGCCGTATCAACACAGTTCCATGCGTATCGATACGGGTCTTTGCAGAAAAATAGTTTTGAATATTAAATTAAAAGAAATGAGAGTTTTGGTGGTGACTCACCTGTATGCTTGCCACCCACTTCACGTGGGGTTATCTGAAGCAAAAGAAAGATGATAGCTAATCATCATTTGACTTAGAAAGCCATGAAAAGATGGGTCTTGAGTTTAGCAAACCCTCTTGCTCAGGAAAGCCTCTTATTGGCTAATGTTAAGATGGGAAATAATTAGTTGGATTGTCTTAAGATAAGCAAGAAGTTCCTTTATTCCCTATTTGTTTTTTATAGTTACCGAAACAAATTCCCATATTTGGCTTCTCCTCATCTTCCACCTAAAGCAAGCACCTCCATTGATATCCCTTCACCAAGCAAGCATACACCTTTCCATTAGAGCTCTTTTAGTTTAGGCTCCCTTCGATTTGAAAGAATCATCCTATAGCTAATGTTTGGGTAAGGATAAGCCCTAAATTTATCAATGATTTCATAAGCCTTTACAAGTTTAAATTCAAGATAAGCTTTTGTTCTTCAAGCCTTAAATTTATGAGTAGTTAGTGGCTATTCTATTGATTCTAATAATCTTCTATAGTCTCCTCTTAGCTCATGTATCGAAAGAAGTTAATTCGTCGTCTCCATCAAAAGCTAGGAATAAATGAGTTTTTATCCGAGAGCCTTAGTATCGAGGTGAGTATAGTCGGTGTCTTAAGAGTTTGTTAAGTGCCCAACTCGAATCATTGATCATTGAATTTGATATTCTAACCATTGAAATAAAGGTTTTTGCATAAAACGTTATTGTAAGGTATGTTTGGTAAGTAAGTGGTAAGTATTGCACTGAATTCTTAAGCATTGCATAGATATAGTTATTGTTGGAAGCGTTGAATTATTGATATGTTTATTGTTATGGAAAATTATCGATGGCCACTACCTATCGATGTAAGTTTATTGGACTATTGTTATGAATTTGTTGTTATGGAACTATTGTATTGAATTATTGTGTATTGTACCTTGGGATCGAAGTATTAGATACAATTGGCATGCCATAGAATTCATGAGCTCATTGGTATGGGTAATGGGCTTCGGCCATGGTGCGGCGGAGGGATGATGTATATGACATGACCATTTTTATTATCGTTGGTGTTGTGGTGGAATCTGGGTATCCAAATACAGTTGAATTGACCCAAGGATATTGTTGATGATGTTGCTGCTATTAATGCGATGCTATGATATTGATCTTTGATGAACATGCTTTACATTGATGCCTTGTTATATGCTAAAAATGATAATCATGCCATATTGAATCATATGTCATGTTGAAGATTGAGCCATGATAGGTATGTTAATGGATTCATAAACATCATCTTTGGAATTACCTTTGAAGCGTGTTAGTGACACATCATGTTCCTTCATTGTTATTGCCTACCTCACTTAGACTATGTAAGTCTAATGCATTCATTTTCCATAACATTTCAGGTTGTGTAAGGTGTTGAATCGAGATCGGTGAAAGTTGGAAGTCAAGCAAGTCACCACAAGTATCGAGTAATGTGTTTTGCCCTTTTGAACTCCTATAAAGGTGGAAAAGTAGTTAAGCTAGTTAATTTTGATGTTTTGGTTTGATGTATGAAGGCTATGTATTGTATAAGTCTAAGTGGCCCTAAATGACCCATTTGGAAGTGACTAAAAATGTCATAAAGTGCATAGTTTGGCTTAAAGTTGGAAAACGTGGTAAATGGATTAAGAATGGCATGAAATTTGACATACGAATAGATTATATGTTTATAAGCTTGCTAGTAAAATTTGGTAATGTCAGACAAGGTTCAATAGGTTAATTCAAATAAAAACCAGTAAAAAACTGTCATTACAGGTCAATGCATATCGATACAGGTAATAGCGTATCAGTACAGTTAGGCTTATTTTGGCTTAATAAAACAGGGCGTATCGATACGGCCTTGGGCATATCGGTACGAAATTTGATCGTTGGAATCTGGATGAAAAATTGTATCGATACGGTCTAGAGCGTATCGATACGGGTTTATAATTGAATCTGAATTTAGGAATTAGGTCAAAGCGTACTGATACGGTTATAAGGGTATCGGTACGGTAACCGTTAAATCTGTTAAAAGGTAAAGAACATAGTTTTGTATTGTTTACAGTTTGGTCACTAATTAATACGTGGCTTAATTGAATGGGTAAACGAACTCTAAATAATATGAGAATTTGTATAATCACTCTTGGAATGATGAATTTCATTTTGGTTAGGTTAATTTCAGAAAAAGACCACTAAAATTCTAAAATCATGATTAAGTCCCTAAAACTTGTAAATGTTGTAAATTGGTCCTAATTGGCTAATCATTGACTCGCAATACATTAAATTGCATTAGTGTAATGCTTATTCTTGAATGTTAAGCTCAACAACATCGTTTATTGCGTGAAAATTTCGTATCGACCACTATTTAGTCCATCGGTAACATACTCCGACCCGGTTTTTGACCATGCCGGGAAGGGGGTGTTACACTTGTTCTGTGATAGAAGCTAAGTTATGGGCTGTTTATTCAGGCTTATCTTGTGCATGGGAAACAGGGAGCGCGGAAAATTGTTGTTGAGACCGACTGTCTTGAAGCGTTGCAGCTGCTGCAGGCTGAGCAGTATCAGCCAAGTACATTTTCCCTATTGCTGCACATTGGATCTTCTTGCCAGCGGCGATGGAAGGTTCGTTTTCAGCACATGTTATGTGATGAAAATAAGGTTGCGAGTTTTATCGCCAAACTTGGCACACAAACTGATTTGGAGGTTCATGTGTTGCAAGATCCACCCTTAGCAGCGGTCCGTTTTTTGCAAGCTGACTTGATGGTTTAGTGCTTTGTTTCTTGGGCTTGTTTGGCTAAGTTTGTCTAAGTTGGTCAGTGTTATCCTTATGTTTTTATAATTATTGTTGCTATGTGTACTTTTTTTCTCCAACTAGATTTAGGAGGTTTTAACAATGAATATAGTAATAATCTTTTCTTTTATGAAAAAATAAACTTTTGATCCTTATAATGTTAATCTTAACTTCGTGTATACTTATATCCAAATCTAGCTAGATGGTATGTGACTTGGAACTAACTGTCCTGAAACTTTTTCGGACATATTGGACTACATGGTTTGCGTCACTTGCACTGGATCGGACCACCACTACTAATATATTTCTATAAATTTCCATTATTGGTCTCATTCGTAGGCGAAAGGACTGGCTACACTGCTCGCTTTTATTTTTGTTTGTTATATTATTAAAATAATTATTTTAATAATTTATAATCTTTGAATTTTATAATTTTATCAATTCAGTTATTTTTAACCACGTTGGTTTTTAAATTTAATAATTTTTTAACATAAGTTTTGAATTTTACTTTTTCCATATTTTTTCACCAAAAGGAGAAATTTTATTAAAATAAAAAACATTATACAACCATGGCTTTGGAGGCCAAGAACAAAGAACCAAAACAACAAAAACCGGGGCACCAAACAGGCCCGAAAGTGTAAAAACGGAGAAAAAAATCATCTTGCGAACGAGGGGAAGAATGAGAGACAAGTTGCAATGACTGTCAACGATGATGAAACAAATCCGAACTTTAGCACCACAAAGGGCATGCGGCAGTCTTGGCGACGGGTATCGGTGACACCGAAATACATTTCATTCATCGGACTAATCAGGACGGCGGAGGAGGCACCATTTAAATGGGCAGACATCTTAAAAAGAAAACTCGACACCGCGTCAGGAACCAAAGGCCACCTGCACATATGCATCGGAGGGAGGAGATGCAAGAACCACCACCACCGACCTCCATTCAACATGAAAAAGAAAAAACTGTAGAAGAATATAACCAAAACTTAAGACTCATAAGAGAAAAGCGATCCTCTCCACTCGTTTTTCTTTGTTTCAAGCCGACAAAAAAGACCGATCATTCTTCTTTCAAAGTCGAAGTCCAAATTTGAACCGTGGTGATCAGAGTTCAAAAAATCCAACAAGAAACAAAAAAATAAAGAAAAAAATGACTGAAAAGGCGAAACAATGGCCGTCTTGCAGCTTGGAAGGAACGAAGAAACAAGGGGGAGAGAGGCCAGCCACCAAGCACGGTAGCTGGCCGCCGAAGAGCCAGATTTGGCTTTTCAAGCAGATGCGGCGCTAGGTTTGAGAGGAGAAAAGTTGAGGAAAAGTTTTTTTGGAACCTTAAAATCTTTGGGAAAACTATATTGGTGGTCACCAAACTATCAACATTTTCCTGTTTTGGTCTCCAACTATTTTTTTCGTCAAAATCGTCCCTCTCATTAGATACTTTTCCTGTTTTGGGGCCTCTCTGTTAAAAAATTACGATGACATTAATTTTTTTCATTTTTTTATTTTCTAAATAGGCATTCTCTTTCCTCGTCAGCATATTATATAATATTTTTTATTATTTCAATCAACCAACCAAGAGGTGACATGTGTCACCTCCAAATTTCAAACAAATCAAAGGAGAAAAATATTCCTCTTCTATGCATATGGGAGGAATCAAACCAAATGCTTAACCATTAAGCTAAGCCTAAGATTTGATTAAATTTTAACCAAACAAATATTTAAGTTATACACTCTCAATCTCAAAAATAAGAAAAAATGTTTATATGGAGATTTGAACCAATAACACTTTGAACTAAAAACTCTATGTTTATCCACTGCGCTAGGTTAAGAATTTTTTATGTACTCACAAAATCTAATATTCAATTTAAGATTTATTATCACCTAAAAAATTCAAAATACTACTAAAATTATTTTTCCAATTCTTTTGAAAAAAATTTAATTATCTAATATTTTTAAAATGTATGAGATCATTCTAAAAATTTTGAATGTAAATTTTGAATTATTTGAAAATAACTATTTAGATTTAAAATTATTATTTTAATTTTTTAAAAAATGTAGCTTGAAATGTAATTAAAATTGAAGATCAAACTAGAATTATTTTCACTTCGTTTTGAAATAAAAATAATAATTAAATATTTATTTATTTTATAAAATTAATATTAAAATATTATAAAAATTAACTTTATAATATTTATTTAGGATAAAATATATTCTTTTAAATAAAATTTAATTAGTTGACATGTATATGAACAAATTATTTTACATTTTAATTAATTTTTAGAATGATCTAATACATTTGTATAAAAATAAATAATTAATTTTTTATTCTCAAACGAATTGAAAAAATAATTTTAGATTGATTTTAGTAGTAATTTGATTTAATTTTGAGGTGATGATATATTTTAAATTAAACATTAAAATTTGACAATATATAGCTTAGTGGTTGAACCCATTGCTTTTGGTGCAATGTGTTCCTGGTTCAAATCACCATATAAGCAATTTTTCTTATTTTTGAGGCTGAGAGTATATAACTTAAATATTTGTTTGATTAAAAGTTAACCAAATCTCAGGCCTAGCTCAATGGTTAAGCATTAGACCCTTTATGCAAGGGGTCCCTGGTTTGTTTCCTCTTGCATGCATAGAGGAGGAGTATTTTTCTCCTTTGATTTGTTTGAAATTTGGAGGTGACATGGTTGGTCAATTGAAATAATAAAAAATATAATATATAATATGCTGACGAGGAAAGAGAAAGCTAATTTGGAAAATAAAAATATAAAAAATCCATATCAGCGATTCTGTTAATTTTTTAAGGGGGGACCAAAACAGGAAAAGTATCTAATGAAATGGACGATTTTGACGAAAAAATTAGTTGGGGATCAAAACAAGAAAAAGGTGATAGTTTGGTGATCATCAGTGTAGTTTTCCCTACACCTTTTCACTTTAGTTTGATGTTATGAGTCTTTAATATCGTACGCATTATCAAAAGGACTAAAATATGCTAAAATATCAGTTTAAGAATCAATGTGAACAAAAAAAAAGTTTATGGACCAGGTTGAGAAAAATTATCAAGTTCAAGGCCTAAATGTTGCAATATCCCTGTATTATTTCTTGACATGCGGTTTTATAAACTTTTAGTGGGTTTTATCCAGAGATTTGTGAAGTGTTGTCTACGGTAAATTATTGTGCAAGTTCAAACAGAACAAAATAATTTTTGGGTAAAGTACACAAACGGCCACTAAACTATCTCAAAAATTAGAAAATAGTCATCAAACTTTCAAAAGTTACATAATAGGCATTAACTTTAGTTTTTGTTACAAAATAGTCATTGAACTGTTAACTGTTGTTAACTAGGTGACATGGCAGTTACGTAAGTTTGTATAGCGGCACATTTAATCCTTATTTTTTACACATTCAATCAATTTAAACATCAAGAATGAGGGTTAAATTAAGACTAAATTGATTGAATGTATAAAAAAACGTGTTATTATTCAAATTTTTGTAACTGTCGCGTCATTCAATGAACGACAGTTAATGGCTTAGTGACCATTTTGTAACAAAAACTAAAGTTTAATGCTTATTATGTAACTTTTGAAAGTTTGGTTACTATTTTGTATTTTTGCGATAGTTTAGTGACCATTTGTGTACTTTACCCAAAAAAAATTGATAACGTGCAAAGAAAGGACAAAATGCTGACGTTAGCTTGATGAAGTTGTTACGGTTCTATCACATTAATAAACAAGAGTTTGAGAATAAAAGAGGGACGATACAAGTTTAATTTTTTTTTTAACAATTTCTACTTGTAGGGAAATGAGAATTATGCTCCTACCAGGTCTTGAACTCACAAACTAAGAGAAGGGGTGGGTATCAACTGAGAGCTTTAACCACCTGCTCTAGAGATTGTTGACTAAAAGTTTAAAATTTAAGATGACTAATATGAGTTAATTCCACTAATGATGTTCTTCTTTCCTCTAATGTTGCTCTTCTTTGTTTATTTTTTTTTATAAAGAAATGATCATTATTACGTGCCTCGTCAAAAATTCCCCTAAACTTGGTCGGAGGAAAAGAGTACACATGATAATGTCAGTAACAAGGAGATCGATTTACAACGAAACAACAAACTAACTAACAAGGTTAGAATGTAAAACAGATAAGATTTCATCTAGCGATGAAAGGAAACGATGACAAATCAAATCTTCCCTCCAAGCTATCTTGGCCATACCCTTTCGATGAATATGCACAAGCCGAACCTCCCAATCACGTTTCAAAAAAAGCAACACATGAGCCACTAAGGATGATATCATAATATTAATCAAACGAATCACCTTAAGACTATCTAATTCCAATATTAACTTTTTGATCCCAATCGACCAAGCACAAAGCAACCCTTCATACATCCCCCATAGTTCTGACTCTAAAATTGAGTACACTCCTAGTCGACGAGTAGATATGTCACACCCCGAAAATCGGTCTAGTTAGAATTAAGTTTCGGTGATCAGAAATTTTGTACCTGCCGTGCTCAAATAATGTAATTTCTCAATATTTGTACCCCATTTTGAAGTAATGAAAGTTATTTGGGCTTAATTGAATTTGTTGGACCTTTTGTAAGGAATGAAAGTATAACAACCCATCGTGATACTAGGAGAAACATGCATTCAATGGAAGTTAGAAAACAAATATCAAAGAAGTATAGTTCAAAATATGCATCCCGTCAAATTTAGAACCTTTCTTGAATGGTAAGCATACAATTGGACAACACAAAATACATGATTTAGAAACACAACATGCTAAAGGTGTCAAGGAACTAGAATATAGTTAATTAGTTGCAAGTTTAAACCACAAGCAATGAAACCCCAAGGAAAAGAATCACTAAACTTTTCAAATTAATGCTCTTACAATATGGCTTGCAATAAGGCAATCTTGACCACTTAAGTTTTTCATAGAACAACCATTTCTTTCTCTCAATTGATAAGTCTACCAATTTGACGCACTTATACCTACATAGAATTGGTTCAAACTAGATTAATCGTTAGACAGAAATTTTCTTCATCTATTAACCCTATATCTATGGTTCAAGTCAAACAAAACATTTTTATTGTATTATATTAAGTAACCCTTAAAAAGATACTACTTAAAGTATTACCCAACTAAGTAAACATGGAAAGCTTGCTTACCCAACAAGTAAGCATTCGATAGAAAGATCCCAAGTCCCAATTCGAAAGGGTGATTTAAAAACGTCAACATGATCTATCATAATCAGATCGACTAAGTGCTAAGGGAGTAATTGTTCAAAGTTCATAGAATGGTAGATGATCAAGCTACTCATTATCGGGATATTAGAAGTGTACCGAAATATCTGTACAATAGGGGATGGCTATGTACATAGACTATCTAGATCTTTCTCAACCATATGATCATACTTTAGATATTTTAACAAACAAGCAACAATCTATACAAGAGCCTAATATGCATACTAATCATTCATAAACAACACATCAAACAAATCCACCAAGACATTCAAGCAAAAGCATTGTGTGTATTTAGAATTTAGGGACCTTACAAGCCTCCACAAAAGTTCCAAAATATCAACTATTAATTACATTCTAGTACCACCATTCCTAGGAGTCGGTTATAATACACAAAAATATACTTTCAAAAGTTTTCTTGTGACTTGCGCAGCTTCCCAAAGTCAACCTAGATCTCTTCCTTTCCTGAAAGAAGTCAATATGAGTAATTAGAATTTTCAGCCATAGCAAACAATAGACTATATGAGTGTAAGGCAAAATTAATTTCAAGCTCACTTGACTAAAAGGTAATACAATCATCTCTTATCTTCCAAGAGATCGGCTATAGTATGTTCTCACAAAGAGTATGCAACTATCTATCATCCAATCATGTGATACACATGTAATTAGACATTCAACCAACTTTCTAGAATAGCAACCAAAAGTTATTTTAGAGGCCTTGATTAGGTACTTGCCTAGGGACAATCTTCTCGCGGGTAATTAACAAGCAATGACATATTTTTACCATTGAAATTTCTATGGAATCAAATATATTCAAGGGTACTGTAGTACCGACAAGGGATCGTAGTCCGTAAAAAGTTGAGCTCGTGAATTTTGGCATGCCAAACAAGCTAGGTTTAAGTACTAATCAAGGCATTTAGGATCATTTCCATTTCATTATCTTATTATCAAAACTTGCAAATAATCAATCATAACTACTAATTCAATAATTGATACATCCAAAGATCTCATACTAAAATCATAATCAAGGCTAACTAGCAATCACTACTCACCTAGATGTTCTTACCTTGAATGGCAATCCATCCATAACACATACACAAGCATTTAGGCCTTAATCATCAATTCAGGTTTACCATCCATTTTGTAATAATTTAACTAGACCATTAAACTTTACACTCACAGGCATGTCGACTTATTCTTGATCGGGAATCGCCACCCCTTTCAATCTCTCATCCTTTAGGTCGACTTCCTTCTTGTCTATATGACAAAGAAATTCAATGAAGCATTAGAACCAATTCATGATCAATTAATCCTTCTATTTGAACAGTCCAAGACATCAATCAACAACATTTCCAATTCCAATTACTTATTTCAATCATCCTAAATCAATTTAGTACATACCAATATCAATTTCTACTTTGCAAGCCCTCAACAAGCATTTAGACACTTTAATCTCTATAACCGATTCTTCCTACTAAACTGTTTGAAACAGAATAGCTTGTACCCTATCCAGCACATTAGAATAGTCAGTCTTTCTAATTTAATTTTGTGTCTATTTCTTCACAATATTCATTAAGACAACTTCCCTTGCTAACTTTAAATCTAATTCACCAATTTCCAATTAAAAAAATCCCCTTAAACCTCAATGAACCGAAACAGTTTCCCTTAATTCAATCCAAGGCAATTACAATTTCGGCAATCCATCTAGTCACCTATGTTCCTTCTTAAAATTTCGAAATTTAAGCATAACATGATTAAAAAGGTATTGATTTCGATTCCTTAGAATGCTTATAGTAGCTTCTTTTCGATTCTTACATTCTACATGTTCCATACACAAATGAAATCAAGATCCTACTTATTTAAATCAACTAATTCAGCTCAACCAATTCAATCTATAATTATCGATTACAACTAAAATTCCAAAAGCAAGATTATCAACAAGTAAAATAACAGGAACTTACTTTTTAACGTATGCAAGGTTTAATTTAACTCCAATTCTTTGTTTATCAAGCACCGATTCTCAAGTAATTCACCCCTAATTTCCTTAAGTAAGTTTTCGGTGAAGAAAGATCAAGGGAAGAGAAGAAGATGGTTCTTTGTTTAAGCTATGTCTAAGTAATTTAGTCTACATGTCTCAAGGTAACTAATTCATGCCCACAATTCTTATGATAGTATTTAAGTTACCATGAAATAATTGAGTTTCAAATCTTCTCTTTTTGGTCACTTCACAAATTCTCCTTAGTTCTTAACTCTTTTTAATTCGGCCCCCAACAACATTGATTTAATCACCAAATTCTTTTCTCTTAGAACTCTCACATAAATAAATTATTAAGAAGAAACTTAGGGTGTTACAAAAAGTCTTTTAGTGACTAAATTGTGAATATTCAAAGTTTAGAGACATAAGTGCAGACTTTGAAAGTTGAGGGACTACCCTTGTAAATATACCAATTGGTGGTGTGAATCGCCTCTTTGTTTGCCTTTATCTCACGTGAAATTGGCCATCTTATTAAGAAAAGATGACAACATGAAATAAGAAGGGAAAAGAAGGCTTAAGTGGATATTAAAAGGTTTCCTCCCAAGCTAAGAAACCATGTGATTGGTTGCTTGGGAGGCAACCATTATGGAGTAGTAAAACTACTCGGTTAAGCCTAACAAATAAAAGAAAATGAAGTGAAAACATTGTTAAAGTTAACCGAGACCAAGTTTCCATTCCTTTCATCCTTTTTCCCATCAAAGGCTAAGCAAGCACCTCCATTGTTATCTTCAAGCTCAAGCTCAAGCAAGCACCTCAATCTAATCTTTGATTTTTGTTTGATTTCAATACACCATTTGAAAGCTTGTAGATTGGTAAGTAAAACCCCTGTGTTAATTTGATGATTCCATCAATCCTTAAAGTTTAATTTCAAGATCTAAGTCTTGAATGTTCAAGTTAAACCCATTTACTAAAAACTCAATTTCTTTATTTTGATATTGTCTACGAGATTTAGTAAGCTTGAAGAACGTTTATGAATCATTAGTTTCTACTCTAATGTAATCCTCTGATTTTGAACTAGCTCAAGTGGTAGAAGACAAGCCATCTTCACCATCTTCATTATTGAGCACTTCCGACGGCAAGGGGATCGTTATCCGAGAGCCTTGAAGCCTTCGATTGCTAGGTGAGTATAGTTCTGTCATGGGATTGACTAGGTGTCATCCCGGTTGTATTTGTTTATGCTTAAAGTTGCATCTTGTTTAAGGGCTCAAGTAGAGCAAACATGTACGGATTCAAGTGGTATGTGTGGTAAGACCATCATATTGCCTTGATACATTTTAAGCTTATATGTGAAATTTGAAATATGTTATGTATGGAATTTGATATGAACATGCTATGTTATACTATTTGGACCAAAGGCTTAATATGTGATGTGATATGGCCTAAGGGCACAAAGGTAAGTTTTATGACAAAATGTGTAACCTTGGACACTTGTGGACTTTGGATACAATTGGCATGCCATGAGATTATTTGAGCTCATCATGTAAGGGATTAGACTACGGTCCGGGTTACAGCCTATATGTGGGGAGAAGAGGTTGGGTGGAGCTTCGGCTTAAGACTAAGGTCTACTTTTGATACGATTTGGTGTATAGGGGAATCCGCGTATCCATAGCTTGCTAAGTCCAAGGGGAAAAATGAAGAATATGTGTTATGCATTTAATATATGAAATCACTATATGTTGACGTTAAGCATGAATTGTATATATTAATGTTAAGTATATGTCATCCGGGCATGCTCACATGATATACATGCCATCAAAGAACTTGTTTGCATTTGTTATAACTATCTCACTAGGCTATGTAAGTCTAACGTTCGTATGTCTTATGCATTTCAGGATCTTGAAGAAACCCGAGCTTCGATCGTGTGGTTGAAGTTGCAAGTCACTCCCGTCAATCTCATGTATGCTTGCATTTTTGTTTTTAAACTCCTAATAAGATGGCATAAGGCTCAGACATGTTATATTTGCCTATTTTGATATGTGTGTAATAGTCTAAAAGTGTCTAGGTACTATATATGAAATATGGTGTGTTTATAAAATAGTAAAACTAGTCAAATGGGCTTAAAGGCACTAAAAGGTAAAAGCTTAGTAAATAGATTCGAAACACTCTAAAATTTTGTATGCCATTAGAAATGTTGATTTAAAACTTGCTGGTAAAATTTCATTACATTTGGACATCGTTCAACATGTTAAACGAACAAAAAACTAGATAAAATATGTCATTACAACACAGGTGTATCGATACAGGTCAAGCTGTATCGATACAGCCTTGCATATTTAGACTTGGTAAAATAAGGTGTATCGATACGCTAAGGAGGTGTATCGATACGGATCTTGGTAGTAAGGTCTAGAAACTAAATTGTATCGATACAACCTTAGGGTGTATCAAAACGGGTCAACCTTGGCCAATGCGTATTGATACAGGCTTAGCTGTATCAAAATAAGGTCTTTTGAACGTAGTCAAAATAGGTCAACTCGTATCAATACGGGCTTAGCGGTATCGATATAGGATTCGACAGGTTCAAATAGAGATGTGATTCATGTGTATCCATATCGATACGACCCTAAGGTGTATCGATACGGGGTTAGTTAATTCTTTTAAAAAGCATTGAATATAGTTTTGAATATTTTATAAAATAGTTATTGAATATTGTATGGTCTAATTGGATAGGTAAATGACCTTCGTTAGAGATAAAATTTCTTAAGCTAATAATTGATAAGTTCAATTGAAAGTTAGTAAAAATAAATTCTAATAAAGACCCTCAACTTGTAAAATTTACATTTCGGTCCCTAATTTTACAAAAGTTTAAATTGACCCAAATCGAGTAAGTTGCTGATAAATAGGTCTGTTAAGTCTTGAAATAGGTTAATAAGGTATTCTGAAAAGGTTCCGAACTCCGATTGAGCCTTGAATCTCCAAATACGTCTTTTGATAACACTTTCTGACCCGGTTCTCTACTAGGTCGGGAAGAGGGTTTTATATTTGTGGTATCAGAGCTAGAGTTTAGTCGATTCTAGGACTAAACTAAGGCTTATTATGAGTCTGCACGTGCATATGCCACCTAGGAGTTTGTTTGTGTATGTTATCCGTGACTTGTAATTTACACGATCTAACATTTTCTGTTTGATTAGATTTAAGGACGTCTGCGCCTAAAAATAGACATATCGCAATAAAACCACATCTCGGCTCCTCCTTGACATAGAGGGACAATCTTGGAGCTAAAACTCAACCTGAACTGGTGGGGCAGAATAATCCACCCAATCTTTCTCCGATGCCTCCCACTCAGCAGGAGTATTTGATGTCCATGGCTGAGATAATCAAGCAGGTGGTTGTGTCTCTCAGGCAAGAGCAGACACCTTAGCTTGTTGAAGCATCCTCATCTATTTTGAGAGCTCCTATCGACAAGCTCAGATGATACCCAGTTTACACCTTCACCTGCCAGGAACAAGACAATCCCGAAGTAGTAGAGTATTGGCTGGAGAACACTCTTAAAGTCTTGAACAAGCAAATAAAGTGTCCTGACAAACATAAGCTGAAGTATGCTCTGGCATTGATTTTTGAAGAGGCTCGGAGTTGGTGGGACACTGTGACACTTATAGTACCTGAGCACCGAGTTACGTGGGACTTTTTCCTTCAAGAGTTCCGCAAGAAGTACATTAGTGAGCATTATATCGCTGAAAGACATAAGAAGTTCCTCCATCTGAGACAAGAAGGAAGACCCGTGGAGCAATACATACATGATTTCTACAAGTATTCAAGGTATGGTGCAGAGATCATACGCATGGAGAAAGAAAAATATAGAATGTTCATCAATGGCCTTTGTGATAAATTACGTCCTCTCTTCACTGTGTTGGAGTTAGAGGACTTTCAGACTTTGGTCAACCGGACAATTGCTACTGAAGCCTCCTAAAAGGCTTATGAGAGAAGAAAAAGGAACCAAGCCAAATCTAATAAGAGATTCCGAGATGATTCCAAGCCTCTCATGCCTCAGAAGAAGGGTAGACAGTGGGACTAAAAGTCTGCCACCCTTCAGCAACCACCAAGGACAGGATACATGCCACAATTCCAATCTCAAGGAACATATATTGCTCGTACAACTTCGGTTGATAGTACAGGTGGTTCTGAAAGATGTTCACAGATTCTTTTATGTAACTTTTGCCAGAAGAGGCATCCCAGACAGTGTCCTAGACAGACTGAATCTTGTTATCTTTATGGTGAAACTAGACACTTTATCAGGCAATATTCGCAGAACCTGAATGCTCCTACCTCTACGGTTTCTCAGAACTATTCTGCTAAGAAAAGAAGAGTAACATAAGTGCAGTCTAGATTAGCAGGGAGACCTCGTAATACAAAATCTCCTTCAGTGGGGTGTGGCCCTCAGGCCTCAGCCTAGATGTACCACGTTCGAGGCTGAGAGTAGGAAGACGATCCCGATGTGGTTGCAGGTATGGTGGAATTACATTCTGGCCTTCTTTATGCTTTGATGGATCCAGGCTCTACGCATTCCTTTATTAGGGAACCATTTATTGGGAAGTATGCCATAGAACCTAAACTGGTCGCTTCTAAGATAGTTGTCTCTAACCCACTAAGAGATAGTGTGGTTATACAGTTAATTTGTAAAGCTTGTCCTCTGAGGATCCAAAGGATCCCATTTCCGGCCAATTTGATGGCTTTGCCTTTTCGTGAGTTCGATCTTATCCTAGGCCTTGATTGGTTAGTTGAACATCAAGCCTGGGTAGACTGTTCGAAGAAGAAGTTATACCTCCGTGGACTCGGCAAGAAAAGCATAACTTTGATGAAAACCAAACCTAAACCTAATAAAGCTATCATGTGTGCTATAGAGTCTAAAGAAGATCTAAAGCTCGAAAATGTACCGATGGTGAAGGAATTCCCTGATGTGTTTCCCGATGAACTTGTAGGACTCTCTCTGACCCGAGAAGTAGAATTTAGGATCGAAGTGCAACTGGGGACTACACTAGTCTCCACTGCTCCGTATATGATGGCTTTGGTTGGATTAAAAGAGTTGAAGGCCCAAATTTAAGATCTTTTAGACAAAGAATTTATCCAACCGAGTTCTTCACCTTGGGGAGCACTGATTTTGTTTGTTAAGAAGAATGATGGGTCGATGTGTCTGTACATTGACTATTGTCAGTTGAATAAAGTAACGAACAAGAATAAGTATCCGTTATCGAGGATTGATGATTTCTTTGTTTAGTTGAAGGGTGCTTATGTATTCTCTAAAATAGACCTACGATCTGAGTACTATCATATGTTAGTGAAGGAGTCTGATGTCCCGAAAATTGCCTTCCGAACTAGATATGGCCACTATGAATTCTAGTAATGTCTTTTGTGCATACCAATACACCTACAGCCTTTATGTACCTGATGAATCATGTATTTTGGCCTTATCTAGATAAATTCATGGTTGTGTTCATAGATGACATCTTGATCTATTATAAGGACAATGTCACTCATGAAAAACATATCTGGATTGTACTTCAAACTCTCCGGAAGAAACAGATGTACGCTAAGTTTATTAAATGTGAGTTCTAGCTACTTGAAGTATCTTTTTTTGGGACATGTGATCTCCTCTTCGGGAATTCAAGTTGATCCAAAGAAGATTCAGGCGGTTCTTGGTTGGGTACCTCCGAAGAATGTTGGAGAAGTTTGTAGTTTTTTGGGCCTTGCAGGCTACTACCGTAGATTCGTTAAAGGGTCATCAATAATTGTTGGTCATTGATGAAGCTTCTCCGTAAGAAACTCATTTTGTATGAATCGTGGAACAACAAAGGAGTTTTGATCAACTTAAGTAGGTTCTAACACATACCCTTGTTTTGGTGCAACCTGAGTTGGGAAAGGACTTCACGGTGTACAATAATGCATCCCACTTGGGATTAGATTATTTATTGATGCAAGAGGGAAAATTCATAGCCTATGCCTCACGTCAGCTTAAGCCACACGAGCTGAACTACCCGACACATGATCTGGAGCTAGCCGCTGTTGTGTTTGCCCTAAAAATATGGAAGCACTGTTTTTATGGTGAGAAATGTTACTTGTACACTGATCACAAAAGCCTGAAATATCTCTTGACTCGGAAATAGTTGAATCTCTGTCAACATCGGTGGATGGAACTTTTGAAGGACTATGACTTGGTAATTGATTACCCTCTCGGTAAAGCCAATATCGTAGCTGATACACTTAGTCGGAAGCTTACTCATTCTTTGAGACATTTGAATGCTCACTCTCGCCTTAAGAAGCATGGCAAGTTGTTGGCTGAATTGAAAGTTCAGTCAACCATTGTGTCCCAAATCAAAGCACTCTAAGAGCCTGACGAGGAGCTACAAACTCTAATTGCTAAGATTAAAGACAAGCCAGGTCTCGGCTTTGCTATGAATTCTGAAGGTTTATTGTGTTTTCGAAACCGTATTTGTGTTTCCAATGATGATGATCTTCGAAACCAATTTTTGAGTGAGGCTCATTCGAGTCTTTTTTCCGTTCACTCTAGAGCTATCAAGATGTATAAAGACTTGAAGGAGCTGTATTGGTGGTCTGGTATGAAAGGTGAAATCACGAACTTTGTAGCATGGTTTCTGACCTACCAACGGGTTAAAGCCGAGCACAAGGTGCCTACTAGTCTCTTGCAACCTATTGAGCTTCCACAATGAAAATTGGAACGTATTACGATAGATTTCGTAAGTGGTCAACCAATGACACCGAAGAAAAATGATGCTATTTGGGTTATTGTAGATCGATTCACCAAGTCCGCTTATTTTCTTTTGGTGAGAATGGAATTCAGCTTGCCTAGACTTACTGAGTTGTACATTCATGAAGTCATTCGTTTGCATGAAGTTCATGTGTCCATCATTTCTGATAGTGGTTCGCATTTTACATCCCAATTTTGGAGAACCTTACATGAGGCTTTGGGAACTTGAGTGCACCTAAGAACTGCCTTCCACCCTCAAACCGATGGTCAATCTGAAAGGGTTATTCAGATTCTAAAAGATATGCTACGAGCTCGTGTTATTGACTTCGAGAATACGTGGGAAAAATCCCTACCATTGGTGGAGTTTGCATACAAAAATAGTCATCAAGCTTCGATTAAAATGGCTCATTGTAAAGCTTTGTATGAAAGAAGATATAGGAAAGAAGATATAGGACCCCTCTCTGTTGGACCGAGCTTGGTAAAGGCAAGGTGTTAGGCCCTGACTTACTTTGGGAAACTGAAGAAAGGGTAATCATTATTCGTGAATGGCTCAAGGTTGCCTTTGACCGGTAGAAAGCTTATGATAACTTGAAGAGAAGGGACATTAAGTATGATGTTGGTGAGAAAGCTTTCCTTAAAGTGTCTCCGTGGAAGAAGATCCTTCATTTTGGCAAAAGGAGGGAAGCTAAGCCCTCGTTTTATTGGCCCATTCGAGGTAATCGGGCGAGTTGGACCTGTTGCATACCGACTAGCTCTCCTTGAAGAGTTAAGTTGTATATATAATGTCTTTCACGTGTCTATGCTACGAAAGTACCAGTCCGATCCTTTCCATATGATCGAGCTGGAGTCTGTGGAAATTCAATCTAATTTGACTTACAATGAGGAACCAATACATATCCTCGCACGAGAAGTCAAAAGGCTCTGAAACAAGTATGTGCCCCTAGTAAAAGTTCTCTAGAGAAGTCATGCAGTGGAGGAAGCAACGTGGGAGCCAGAAGAAACAATGCAAAAGCAATATCCTCATCTTTTCAGTTAGAGTGAAAATTCGAGGATGAATTTTCTTAAGGGGAGGAGAGTTGTCACACCCCAAAAATCGATCTAGTTGGAATTAGGTTCCGGTGATCCGAAATTTTATACCAGTCGTGTCTAAATAATGTAATTTCTCAATCTTTGTACCCCATTTTGGAGTAATAAAGTTATTTGAGTTTAATCGAAGTTGTTGGACCTTTTTTAAGGAATAAAAGTCTTTTAGTGACTAAATTGCAAATATTCAAAGTTTGGAGACATAAGTGCAGACTTCGGAAAGTTGAGGGACTACCCTTGTAAATATACCAATTAGTGGTGTGAATCACCTCCTTGCTTGCCTTTATCTCACGTGAAATTGGTCATCTTATTAAGAAAAGATGACAACATGAATTAAGAAGGGAAAAAGGCTTAAGTGAATATTAAAAGGTTTCCTCCTAAGCTAGGAAACCATGTGATTGGTTGCTTGGGAAGTAACCATTATGGAGCAGTAAAACTTCTCGATTAAGCCTAAAAAATAAAAGAAAATGAAGTGAAAACATTGTTAAAGTTAACCGAGACCAAGTTTCCATTCCTTTCATCATTTTTCCCAACAAAGGCTAAGCAAGCACCTTCATTGTCATCTTCAAACTCAAGCTCAAGCAAGCACCTCAATCCAATCTTTGATCTTTGTTTGATTTCAATACACCATTTGAAAGCTTGTAGATTGGTAAGTAAAACCCCTATGTTAATTTGATGATTCCATCAATCCTTAGAGTTTAATTTCAAGATCTAAGTCTTGAATGTTCAAGTTAAACCCATTTACTAGAAAGTCAATTTCTTTATTTTGATATTGTTTACGAGCTTTAGTAAGCTTGAAGAACGTTTATGAATCATTATTTTCGACTCTAATGTAATCCTCTGATTTTGAACTAGCTCAAGTGGTGAAAGACAAGCCATCTTCACCATCTTCATTATCGAGCACTTCCAACGGCAAGGGGATCGTTATCTGAGAACCTTGAAGCCTTCGATTGCTAGGTGAGTGTAGTTGTGTCATGGGATTGGCTAGGTGCCTTCCCAGTTGCATTTGTTTGTGCTTAAAGTTGCATCTTGTTTAAGGGCTCAAGTAGAGCAAACATGTGTGGATTCAAGTGGTAAGTGTGGTTAGACCATCATATTGCCTTGACACATTTTAAGTTTATATATGACATTTGAAATATGTTATGTGTGGAATTTGATATGAACATGTTATGTTATACTATTTGGACCAAAGGCTTAATATGTGATGTGATATAGCCTAAGGGCACAAAGGTAAGTTTTATGACGAAATGTGTAACGTTGGACACTTGTAGACTTTGGATACAATTAGCATGCCATAGGGTTATTTGAGCTCATCATGTAAGGGGTTAGACTACGGTCCGGGCTACGCCCTATATGTAGGGATAAAAGGTTGGCTTGTGTAAGGGACTCTGGAGCTACGGCTCAAGGCTAAGGCCTACTTTTGATACGATTTGGTGTATAGGGGAATCCATGTATCCATAGCCTTCTAAGTCCAAGGGAAAATGAAGAATATGTGTTATGCATTTAATATATGAAATCATTATATGTTGATGTTAATGTTATATATATGTCATCCGAGCATGCTCACATGATATACATGCCATCAAAGAACTTGTTTGCATTGGTTATAACTACCTCACTAGGCTATGTAAGCCTAACGTTCGTGTGTCTCATGCATTTCAGGATCTTGCAGAAACCTGAGCTTCGATCGTGTGGTTGAAGTTGCAAGTCACTCCCGTCAATCTCATGTATGCTTGCATTTTTGTTTTTAAACTCCTAGTAATATGGCATAAGGCTTAGATATGTTATATTTGCCTATTTTGATATGTGTGTAATAGCCTAAAAGTGTCTAGGTATTATATATGAAATATGGTGTGTTTATAAAATAGTAAAACTAGTCAAATGGGCTTAAAGGCACTAAAAGGTAAAAACTTAGTAAATGGATTCGAAATGCTCTAAAATTTTGTATGCCATTAGAAATGTTGATTTAAAACTTGTTGTTAAAATTTCATTACATTTGGACATCGTTCAACAAGTTAAACAGACAAAAAAACAGATAAAATATGTTATTACAGCACAGGTGTATCGATACAGGTCAAGTTGTATCGACACGGCCTTGAATATTTAGACTTGGTAAAACAATGCGTATCGATACGCTAAGGGGATGTATCGATACGAATCCTGACAGTAAGGTCTGGGAAATAAATTGTATCGATACAACCTTAGGGTGTATCGAAACGGGTCAACCTTGGCCAACGCATATCGATACAGGCTTAGATGTATCGAAACAGGGTTTTTTGAACGTAGTCTAAATAGGTCAACCCGTATCGAACGGGCTTAGCGGTACCGATACGGGATTTGGCATGTTCAAATGGAGATGTGATTTATGTGTATCCATATCGATACGGCCCCAAGGTGTATCGATACGGGTTTAGTTAATTCTATTAAAAAGCATTGAATATAGTTTTGAATATTTTATAAAATAGTCATTGAATCTTGTATGGTCTAATTGGATAGGTAAATGACCTCTGTTAGAGATAAAATTTCTCAGGATAATAATTGATAAGTTCAATTGAAGGTTAGTAAAAAGAAATTATGATAAATACCCTTAACTTTTAAAATTTACATTTTAGTCCCTAAGTTTACAAAAGTTTTAAATTGACCCAAATTGAGTAAGTTGCTGGTAAATAGGTCTGTTAAGTGTTAAAAATAAGACATTCCGAAAAGGTTCTAAACTCCGATCGAGCCTTCGATCTCCGAATACGTCTTCCGATAATATTTTCCGACTCGATTCTCTACTAGGTCGAGAATGAGAGTTTTACAAGATAATTGATAAACTGTTGAGAGTGAGATTTGAACCAACGCCCTTTCGGTCCAAAACCTTAAACTGACGCCTTAGACTAACTCGGCCATCTCCACTTCTAATCAAGTTTTTTAAAGTTCCTATATTTATTGTCATTTTAGGCCTGAATCGATAATAGAATCAGCAGTTGGATATTATTTTTAATTATTATTGGGGATAATTGATTTTTTGACTCTTAACACTATACCTCATCATTTTAGTATTTAAAGATTTTTTTTCAAATTAATTTCAGAAAATTTTAACTGTAATGCACATTATTTCATCTTATTTCTTATTACAAAAAAAGTCAGTAACACTCTGAAAACGTGTTATGTAATATAAAATATATATTAAACTTGTGAAGCTTTAAAGAATTCATTAAAATCTTTAAAAAGAATTCTAAAATTTAAATATGATAAATTTTTCTAACTCTATTTTTTTTAAAAAAAAGTAAGATATTTTTTAAATAAAATTCAGAAAAGAATAAATTTGGAAAATGTATGCACATTATTTCATCTTATTTCTTAACACTCTGAAAACGTGTTATGTAATATAAAATATATATATATTAAACTTGTGAAGCTTTAAAGAATTCATTAAAATCTTTAAAAAGAATTCTAAAAGTTAAATATGATGAGTTTTTCTAACTCTATTTTAAAAAAAAAGTATGATATTTTTAAATAAAATTCAGAAAAAAACATATTTTTAAAATGTACGACAAAACTCAAAAAATAAGAATTTATAATTTTTTGAAAATATTTTTAATTTGTTAATAGTCTAAAGTGATTACAAGTCGTATATGTCCATACATATTCTTAACCCTTTGACAATACGCATATACTTTGTACACAAAGTGATTTGAACTCGTGTCTCCTAGAATGAATATTATCCGCTTTTTCACTGGAACACTTGTTGGGTTCAAAATATTTTCAATTTTATGATCTGTTTCATCGAAAAATATATTTTTTTTAAAAGAAAATATATTGTTTTCTTTAAGAAACCGGAAATTATGGGGGGAGAGGAGTGTTTATTGTAGCTTTTCAATCATTTTAAGTATTTAACAATTACTTTTATTTGGAGGATACATATAATAAAATAGAAATAAAAATTCAGAGAAAGGGTAAAAGGATCCCAAAAATATAAAATATTGAACACATTATATTTTAAATTTTCGATATTTTTTATTTGTTGTGATTTTTTATCAAAAAAGTTATAATTTTTTTTAAATATATATAAATTTAACATATTTTATGTCATGTGACACGTTCTCTTTAAGCTTGGGCAATTCAAAGATTTAAGAACCTTGTACAATCTATTAAAATGAGACCCTCAATTTAAAAAACAAAAATATCATGTCAAATGTTTTATCCATAAGACACAATGTGTCGTGTCCAATGTTCTATACTTCTATCCACAAATTAAGATACTCAACATGTCGTGTCCAAATTATTAACAAAAGCGACATCTAGTTGTTATAGGATGAGTTTAACGTGCGGCATGTATAGGGTGTGGCTAAAAGATGACAAGATTTAAAATTTATCATTGAACTGAAAATGTTAGACTTCTTGATAATGTTTTCGGTTTGTTTTTTGAGTTTTTTTTTGTATCAATATTTATTTTGTAAGTTTCGATACTTTGTTCCAAACTGAAATTTTATAAAATAAAAATAAAAAAATTAACCAAAAATATTATCAATAAATCTAACATTTTCAGTTCAAGAGCAAATTCAGATAATACATTAAAAAATAACTACAATTTTTAAATAAAGTTATCAAATATGTAACCTTTGTCAAATTCAAGTGTTATATGAAAAAAACTCAAATTACATTAAAAATATCAGATTAAGTTATTAAAATATATAATTTGTGAAATCCAGGTACAATGAAAAATCCATAAAATACATTTAAAAATAATCAAATATAAATAGCAACCGATGCATTAAGCACTTTAACACAATAAGATTTAGATATTCAACTTTTTTGAGTTCAATCACTTTTCAGTGGAATAATTCATGGGAGTGGAGAAAATTCAATATTTTCATAAATTATATTTTTTAATGAGAAAATTATAATTTCTTTAAAGCAACCCCCCCGAAAAGTATATATTTCTGAGGGAAAATGGAATATGCTTCATGTGCTATAGGCTATTTGCATGTGAATGATGTATTAAAGATGACATTGTGCACATGGAATGTCTTATATTATTATTATTGTACAATTTATTTTCGAGAGAAAAAACTCATTTTTATCTTTTGCATACCAATCACTTTGTAAGTAAATTAGTGACAGAACCTTTGGTTTTCATTGGTTAAAAAGTACAAAACAAGAGACCACACTAAGATATAGAATCCTCTTCAAAAAAACGCGCTAAATTAATTTGATTGTCTGACACCAAATAAACAAGCTAAAACTTTTATTCATTGAAATATTTGACCCCGAAACTTAAGAAAAGAGGGTTATGTGTCAAATGGTAAAAAGCAAAGCATACCCACACAAAAAAAAAAACGAAAGAGTAAATTTATGGTGCAAAAGAAAGTCAATAAAAGGAGATATTATTTTACGGACCTTTTCACCTCGTCAGTCATGATTCTAACTACTAAAAATCACCCACATTATCATTTTTCGCTTATGATTAGCTAATTCAAATTAGAACTTTCAAATAATTATTTTTAACGGTGTAAAAAAATATGAGTGTATATTCACCTGTAAAATAAATGACATAAAAAATATGACGGTTCATGAATTAACTTTTCTAATAGCAGAAAGAGTAACAAGTTTCAACAACATAAAAGGTCTTCAAAAAATCAAAATCACTCTATAATAATTTTAAATTTTAAGACTTATATCTTTATAGTAGATCAAGTGGCATACCATGATACGCCCCTGGTTATGTATTTTTCTTATTTTTTCATATAAATAAAATATAAGATAAACTTTAAAACATTTTAATTTTAACACTAAATTTTATTTTTTATGTCAATTTAATGGTTGAATTGTTGAATCATTAAGACCTTATTGACATGGTTGTTTTCTTTTGTACCTTTTTCGAAAAAAATCATCAACTCATCCAGTTGTTATTATCGGTCATTCGTTGCCCCATATGATTGTCACTCATAATAAAATTGGTTTCAAGACTTTCACATTTCACTTATTGAATTGATTTTTCACGAAATTGATATACAAAAGATATACATTTTCTATCATGTTATTGATTTATATTTTTTTCAAAACTTATATAAAAAATGTATATCTTTTGTAATTTAGAGATTTTTCTTAGATTCAAATAGTTTGAGGCATTTCTATAAGTGAAATGTACTCTATGTCCTATAAAATTTGTCAATTTTATATTTTAAAATTATTTTACTTATATTATTTTATTGAAAATTTTAATTATTTTTATTAGACATTTTTTTCTACTTTATTTTTAATTTTCTAACAAATCAAATTTTTAACTTTTTTAATAAAGAAATTGTCAGTTTCAACACATTTTCCAACAACTACGTATTGTAGGACGGGTGGAGTAATTTTCAGTACACCAAAATTGAGTTAAAAAAACTCTAGTTTTGATAAAGAACGTGATAAAATGAAATAAAATATTATTTAATCTGACTATTTAAAAGTCAACATCATCCAACTTGGTTTTACAAAACCTTAGCCGCTTGTTTTATTTTCTCTCAAATTTGTAGTTTTGTATTTTTTTTTTTGTCGACGATAAGCGATATTTGTTTGTGTTAGTCGTTGGTATTCAATTTTTTTCATAATTTTTATATTTTACTTTAGTTTTTAATAAAATTTTGTATTTTAATTATCTTCTTTTTGCAAATTTAATTGTATGAATTTTTTTGACACGTTTTTATTTTTATTTTTATGGTACATCTTTATCTTATAAAATGTTTTCTAAATACTTTTACGACCGCTTGATGCTCAAGTAGTGTTTCTCATGATGTTTATTTTTAATTTGAATTTGTCGACAGTCTTAAATAGATTGATCCACTTTTGTAATTGTTTACCAATATAATTAAAACTGTATAACAAATCGAAACTTATAAAAACTAACATAAAAGATATTTATAATTTTTTATTAAAAATTTTATTTTAATTCATGTTTTAACAACTCTACTGTAACTCCGTTTACAATGAACTTCAGAAATTTGTATTAAATTTGTAATACAATGTAACTTCATTTACAATGAAGTTCAGAAATTTGTGATACAATGAGAATGTTTAATTTAATTAAACAGAACAGCTCTTTAATTTTTCTTCAAATGTCGTTTTTTTATTTTTACATTTAAAGCCTTTAAAAGTTTTTTTTATGTTTAAAACTTTTAAAAATTTATATTATTTTGTTTACTAAATTTCAAGTTTTTAAGAAAAATCAACATCGTCCGGCTATTAATAATTTAATAACCAAGTATAGTTTCAAAGCTAAAATTGAAATATTTTAAAGGTGATTTATCCTGAAATATGTGTGAAAGCATGTCCCATATAAATAACAGAAATTACCACGAAACACCTGTAGTCTCCCCGCCCAGACCCAACCTACACCGACTAAAAAAGGACGAGTAAACCCCCATAAAAGAAAAATAGAAAACGTACAACATTAAACCAGCTGTCCTGCGACAAACCGGTCCCATTAAAGACAAGACAGCACCACCCCCTGCGCTGCGCTCTGACTTTCCACACTTTCTTTCCCACCCTCACCGTCACTCGCACGTTTGCGTGCTTTTCATCACCCGCTTTCGTCTTCTATTTATTCCTCAAATCTTCTTATTAATCTCTCTTAATCAATTTCAAAATCAAATTTGGATAAACAGATAAAATACAGATAATATAGTTAATGATAATAATTATAATAACAACCAAAGATAAACTATCATCAAATCTCAACCGTCAAAATAGCAACAGGCAATCGTGATATAAAACCATAATCACCATAACAATTTAAATAAAAATAAATATGAAAACAAAATAAAATAAATACGATTCTGCTGATACTACTAAAAATAAGGATCTAACAATGGCCCTAAAATAAAAATAGATCAAATCCAAATCATGTAATCACAGAAAGCCAGATCTAAACGAACAAAGCAGCTGCTGCGAAAACCGCTACAACAGCGGTTCCGGCAATGGTAACCCTGTTCAAATCAGCGGCATTCGGAGAAGAAGTCGGAGAAGTTTCTGGTGTCTCACTGATGGATGGAGTAAGAGCGCCCGTGGAAGAACCGCCGGCGGTGGGAGAACCAGCAGAAGCCGTAGGTGGAGCCGGAGGAGAGGAAGTTGGAGAAGATTCAGGGGCTGAAGATGGAGGGGTGGCGGTCGAAGGCGGCGAAGCGGTTGGTGTAGCAGTGGGAGAGGCGGTTGGAGAAACCTTGGGAGCTGGAGTCGGAGAAGAAGACGGTGGTGACCTGGTTGGGGCGGAGCTTGGAGCTTGACCGAGAGCGCAGCTTACGATGAGAGCTAAGAGAACAAAGCAAGCGAATGATTTAGCCATTGTAGAATTTTTAAGAGAAAATTGAAAGAAAAAACAGAGATCCTGAGAAATAGATTAAGCGGCAGTAGGGTAAAGGTGGAAGAGACAGGAAATGAGGTATATATAGAAGGTTTAGGTCTTGGGCTGGGTTTTTATAGACTCTTTTATTATTATTATTATTATCGCGCCTTCTAGAACTTTGGAGTTTTCTGATTTTTTATTAAGTCCACTAATTTGTTTTTTGTTTCGGTTTAGTCCATACTTGGGAATTTATTTATTTATTTTTATCAGAAATAATGATTTATTAAAAATAAAATCATAGTGTGAATATTATCATGTGCTTCGTTAAAAATTTCGTAAACTTAAATAGAAAAAAAGAGTGCTTCACGATAATATGAGATCAAGAAAAAAAAAACGCAAAGACAATTCCGCGTCAATTCTCGAAACACTACCAACATCCACGCATAACTTATCCATGCTTGACAAGTAAACTGTGACACCAAGGAGCACCAATTACGAATGAACATGCATCCTGAGTCTTCATACCATCACGCCCTAGCAAATCAATTAATACAAATTCATTGTATCATTCGAAACCAAACCTTGCAATCAATCCCACCCTTCGCCAATGTGTTAGCCAATCCGTTCATCTCGCGAAAGATATTATTAAAACAACACATATGTACGACAAGTTTCTGTTAGAGAATGTCTAAAGACCTGTCATAAGATGATTGTAAATGACATTTATTTTTACCTTGTTTATTCATAAAGAGGCATTGACATTATTATTTTCAATTACAATTTTGCATGCATAAATAAATTGAATTATAATAAAGTCTTTAGAATAATATGCTTATTCTTAAATGTCCTTAGTCGAGTATTATTATGGGAATGGACAACAATAATGCATTAAGACTAATATGTAGTTGATTGATGACAAAGAGTTGCCATTGACATAGAAATGCCAAAATCAATACATATGTGTTAGATAATGACATACTGGACTGACTCATTATGAGCATGTTTCTTGGATTATTATGTGACAGTCACAACCTGCTCATAGTGATAACTATATGTATGATCCTCAGACCTGAGATCATCATTAATTCAACATAGTGAGTGACATATTTTGATACAGTCAAACGTGTGTCATAATTGACTACTCTATAAAGACTGATATTTGATATGCCACAATCTATGTAGTGAGATATGGTTGATCAAGATAGGATTTGTCCCTCCTACATAATAGGAGTAATATCGTAGGCCACTTGATTGAGTGAGACTAGAAATGCATGGTCATGCTCGAATAAGTTGATATGAGATATCGTAGTTATTTGTTTATAATAGTCTACTCAAGATATCAAGAAATATTAGATGGACTATACAAGTGTGATTGTTCCATGACTTGTGTCCAATCTAGATATAAAGGAAAAAAAGGTGTAATACATGAAAAAGAGTTAATCACGAAAATGTTTCGTTCATTCATGATTTCTTGTAACTTAGGTGGCAATGACATATTGTTAGATGTCACTCATTGTTTGTAATATTAGAAATGTTCTAATATTTACTACTAACGTTACATGAACCTACAAGGTCACACTCACGGTTGAAATGAACATATATTAAACGAATTATATATGTACAAATTTGTTGTACACGAATTTTGTTAAATTAATATAAATTTGATATATATGTAATTTAACTATTGGATAAATATTAAAAGAAAATAATTATTGTAATTATGACTCTTTTAATATATAAATAATATAATTCGATTTAAGTTACTATATATTGAAATCCTAATTAAAGTTGAATTGGTATTATATATATATATATTGAAATCTTAATTAAAGTTGAATTGGGATTATATATATTTAATATATAATTGGGATTATATATATTTAATATAGATATATTAAAATTCTAATTAAAGTTAAATTAGGATTATATATATTAAAATATATATTGAAATTCTAATATGAGTTGAATTAGGATTTCAAAGACCATATAAAGACATGATAGATCTAACAATCATTAATGCTTTTGAAAAAACCCTCTAAATAGTTTAGAGAGTTTTATATGCTCGTTTCAACTGGATGAATTACGTAGAGGTCGGAGCGTTATCGTTGCGGCTTAGGAATCGACATCGTGGAATCGTGATTGGATATCTATCTCCTCCAAATTTAGAATTTCAGATTTTAGACAATTAATTCTTCACCCTTATTCACCTCGATTCGTTCTTCGTACATAAATCTCTAATAGCAATTGCCGAATAATTTTTTTGCTGCGCCATGGGGTATACGGACGTGGCCCAACAGCTTCATCAATAGATCACTTTGTTTTTTTTTTATTTCCATGATTTTCCCGTTTTGGACTTGGAAACAAAGTAAAACACTTTTGACTAGACTTGCTTTAATCGATTTATAAATACCCATTAAGACTATTTATTTATATTTTAAAATAGTTTTATGTTTAATATATTGTTTTCAACTCAATTTTATTTATATAATATTAACTCTATTAATAACAAGGTATATTACGTAAATCATCATTGAACTTTATTTTCAAACTTATTTTGGTTATTGAAGTTTTAAAACGTTCAACTTACTCACTGAAATTTAGGCATTGAACGTTTTTTGTCACACATCCATTAACTCTTGGACGACGTCAATTTACTAGCGAACAAATAGACTTCTACGAGATTTGAACAGTAGAAAGCTTCATCGGCACGGAGGAAGTAATATATTGAGAAACGAGCTCCATCCGTAGGTGGAGGAAGAAGATCAGTGAGAAAAACTAAAAAGTTTTTGCCCGTTTCGTAGACTTCAAGGCATTTTTCTGGTGAAATGGAAGTTAGATTCGAGCTCATAGGGTGAGATGAAGCGACTAGTGAATTTTAGGACCGAACAACTACCGTTTACGACCATCGACGATGGTGTCCAATGACAGTGAACGATGGACGACGTCCACGTCATAACGCTGTCAAAAAGTTAACGTATGAGTGACAAAAAAGTTCAATATATAAACTTCAATGAATAACTTAAATGTTTTGAAACTTCAGTGATTAAAATAAAATTGAGAATAAAACTCGGTGATGATTTATATAATTACTTTTAATAATAATAATGAAGTCCTGCCAAAGAAAAGGTGCAAGGGGCATTTCACAATTTATAAAATGTATATGGACACAGGTGAAATCAATCTTCGCAAACAATAAAGAATAAAAGACAAAAAATCATTACCAACACGTGTCTCTTAAGAATGCCAATCAGAGAATCTCAACCGTCTAACTTCTTTTGTTTACTCCAAAAACGCGTTGGTTGTAAGCATTCTAATTTTTTTTTGTTCGCAATAAGCATTCTAATTTTAGCTAACCGTTAGGGGAAGAAAATCATAATCAAATAATTCAACGTTTTTTTTAAATTTTTTATATTGATAATTTCAGAAAAATAAGTACATCAAAATTTTGAATACATTGAAAAATAAATATTAAAAATATTTAAAGAATCATATTAATAGCATTTTATCGTGTCCTATTATATTAAATACATTATTTTCGTTTATTATTTGTGTCTAATTTAATTTAAAAAGAAGAAGAACTTCTCATGGATCAAAGCAATTCTCAATATATTTATGAACAAAAATTCTGCTTTACCGTTATGATTGGCACGTTGTTGGTCCAACTTATTATTATTTATGGGGACTATCGTTTTCAAATGTAGGGGAAAAAATTCACAGCTAAATGAAAAATAATTGACATGTTTTTAATTAATTTTATTAATGTTGTCTCCTCCTAGATTCTAATGTTGTGAAGACTTTAAGAAAAAGACTTTGGATTCTTCTTTTGTTCTAATTAAATAAAGATTTTATTGTAATATTTTATTAACTTGTATATCACAAAACTCAAATAGGATTGGACCACGTTTAAAAATAAAGCACGATTTAATTAATATATTTGATGATTAATTTTTAAATAGTTGATATTAAAGTAATTAGTGGGATGGCTCTTTTCTTTTTGTTTTGATATTCATATATTGGCATTTGGCATTAAGATTTAAATTAGTGGGATGGTTAGCGATGGGTTGGTACTAGGGTGGGAATTGAGCAGGGAATATTCGAAAACTGTGAGTATTCAAACTGACGGTGATAAGGAATAACCGAAATCTTCACCCACGGGAATAAAGATAGGGGAAGTTTTATCACCGAAGCTCAAATGGGAATGAGGACGGGGATTGCTATATCCGAACCGTAGGGATAATCAAACCGTAACCATATAAATAGCCGTGAGGATCCCAAAAAATATCCGCAAGGATCCTTGATATTTTATAAGATTTTTTAAAAAATATACTTATTTATCTATATACACCTAATATATATCTTAATAAAAAAATCTTAACTATATTATTATTGCTTTAACTTTCTCTCAAATCTAGCCGCACTCAAGTTTCTCAACATGTTTCTATCTTAATTTTTTTTTTATATAAGCTAAAATCATAATCTAAATCTTCCCCAACACAACACCCTTTCAACCTTCATCATCTCGTAACTACTTCCAATTGAAAAATCCAAACTTTATATATTGACCATTTATTTTGGTTAGCAAAATAGTAATTTTGTTTAATTTTTATGGGTATGGGCATCAGAATATTAAATTGTTGTACAACTAGGATTAGTTATGCCAGCTAGGATTAGTTTTTCTCCCTTCTTTTCTTTAAACTGTTTCTTTATTTCTTTTGTTCTATAAATAAGGTTGTAATTTAATTCTCTAAAATAATGAAAAAGTTTATTTGTTTCTTTTAAATCAACTCTTCGTTTCCTCTTCAATTCGACCTTTTGTTTCCCAAAATATCAGAAACCCTAGACTCTAACATGGTATCAGAAGATGACGATTCCCGTTCATCAGAGTCTAATTGGGTTTATCGGTCCGATGATCCGTCTAATGAGTACTACATTCATCCCAACGAGAATCTGATGCTCGTCCTCACGTCCAATCTCCTTCTTGGAAACAACTACCATAGCTGAGCAGGTTCGATGAAGATGTCCTTGATTTCGAAAAATAAGTTTCATTTGTGAATGGTTCCATCAAAGATCTTGGTGAAAACGATTCCAAATATCAGGTATGGGTCAAGTGCAATAACTTGGTTCTTTCCTGGCTTCAACGTGCAGTTAATCCGGATATCGCTCAGAGCATTATTTGGATTGACACTGCCTATGAGCTTTGGGCAGATTTGTTTGATCGTTTTAATCAAGGCGATCTTGTTCGATTATCGAATTTACAACAAGAATTTTATGGGTTATAGCAAGGTAACATTTCTGTAAAACCTACATTGATTTTGATATAACAAATTATATAAGAGCTTATATGCATATACAAATAAATTTTTAAGTATTTGAAAAACTCACTAATTGATAAGCATTTGAACCAAAAGAACCTTTATGTCAAAAATATTTCAAGTGTTCAAATTTTTCTAAGTATTTTCAAGCCAAACTTTAACTCTACGCCCAGGCGTATCGATACGCTTAAGTCGTATCGATAAGTTTTTCCTTCACTGGAATTCCAATCGATAAAAGTGTACGGATACGGTTAATACTGTATCGATACGATATTCATCTATAGCGTACCGACACGGTTGGTCACCGTATCGATACGATTTGATGATGTTTGATAAATCTTTGCATTTAATGGTTTCGACCGTTGCTTGTCAGTTATTGAAATCATAAAATTTTAAATAACCGTTAACCGTATCGATATGCTCCCATAGCGTACCGATACATTTTTTTGTTAAAATCCAACCCAGGATTCCAATGAGCAAAATTCGTATTGATACGGTATATGAGTATCGATACGCCCCTTGATTTACACTTGAACCGTACCGATACGCCTTCCCGCGTATTGATACGGCCATAGTTTTTCAGTCACAATGGCTCTTTCTTCTTTGAGATAGGTACTGATACAGTCACGAGGGTACCGATACGCTGGGCAGTTGAAGAGCATTTATTGCGCCAAAAATGCAGCCCAACGGCTAGATTAATGATCTCAACCACTCAAACGGCTAGAATTCAATGCAAGGGTATAAAAGTAAGTCTCTAAAGCACCAGCAGCAATTATTGAACCTTCAAGCAACATCCAAGCAATTAATACAAACCCCTGTGCCTTAGAGTCAAATACTTTGCACCCCACTCATTTGTGTTCTTTATTGTAAATCTTTATTTAGAGTTTGAGGAGTGTTTTGATTGTAATTGGGCAATATCCATCTTGTGAAAGATAGTTTTAGATTGCCAATTTCGTCTTTGTATTGAGAGATTTCTTGGGTTAATCATTGGGTAGAAAGATTGACCGATTGTAAAGGTTACCTCCTAAGCCTAGAAAAGGGAAAGAAAATCTAGTGGATTTTGTTGAAAATCCTTAGTGGGAGCTAAGGTAGTGGATGTATAGCTTGTTAGAAGCTTGAACCACTATAATTTCCTTTGTCCTTCATTTTTCAATTTCCAATTTGCTCCCTCAAATTTTAAATAGCCAATTCACCCCTTATTGGCTAAATCGCTATCTTTTGATCCACTCAACAATTGGTATCAGAGCCTAACTCTTTGAAGGCTTAACATCCACAATAGGCGATCCTTGAAGAGTGTTGATCATCCATCTATTCATTGCCATAGCTTCTACCTCCGGGCAAAATCTATACGAGTCACAAGCGATCACAAAGCCACCTTAATTCAATGGGGATAACTATCCCTATTTGAAGAACATGATGAGACTCTTCATTAAATCTACCGACTATGTCCTTTGGGATGTAGTAGAAGATGGACTGGCCATTCTGATGAAAATAGATGATGAAGGAAGACTTATTTCGAAGACAAGGGTGGAGATGACCGATGAAGATCGGAGAAGACTCTAAATCAAGGATAAGGCTATACACATCTTATTTTGTGCACTCGGTCTTGACATGTATGCCAAGATGTCTTCGTGCACAAGTGCAAAGGAGGTGTGGGACAAGTTAGAGACCACTTACGAGGGCTCCAACGACATGAAGGAGACCAAGATCGGGATCCTCAATCTAAGCTATGAGAACTTCAAGATGGAGCCGGATGAAAGCGTCTCTAAGATGTTTGACCGATTCTCGGTTATTGTAAACGGTCTCAAGGGCTTCGGTGAGATCATACTCGAAGATAAGCTTGAGGTGGAGAAGAAGAAGCAAGGGATTGCTCTCAAAGACTCTCTACCACAAAAGGAGAGCAACTCAAGTGAAGAAGATGAATTTAAAGAATTGGCTATGATAGCCAAAAGATTCTCTCGGTTCATGAAGTCCAATTGAGGAAGGAAGTTCCAAAGAAGATTAGACTTCAAGAACAAAAGCAAAAAAGAATAGAAGGATCAACTCATATGTTATGAGTGCAAGAAACAGAGCCATATTAGATCGAATTTCCCTCAACTCAAGAAGAAGGGGTTCGATAAGAAGAAAAAGATGAAGACCCATGTTGCTACTTGGAGTGATGAGGCATCATCATCCGATGAAGAAGAGAATGAAGTAGCAAATTTTTACCTCATGGCCATTGATGACGATCCTAAGGTAAACCTCAACTCATCTAACTTTGATTTTACATTTGATGAGCTTCAAGATGCTTATGATGATTTACAAGAGGTTTATGATGAATTGGTAGAAAATATAAAGAATCGGTTTTGAAAAACAAAAAATTGATTTCCGATTTGAAAACTCAAAACGATTCTTTATCCAAAACGAATTCGAATTTTGAAAAGAAAATTTTAGTTTTAAAAGATGATTTAAAATATTTTCAAAATGAAAATGTTGATTTAAACAATCTTCTTTCTAAATTTCACGATGAACACCACAAAGTGGTAAATGAGCTCAATGAGCTCAAAGTTTCTTTAAAAGTTGGTTCTTCTAGTTTTAAAAAGGGTGAATCTTCCAAAACCAACTAAGTAAAAAGAAACGTTTTTAACTACAAACAAAGAAGCTCTCATAGGCATCTTAGAGGTAAAAGAATTATGAGTGTATGGGTTCCTAAGGAACTTGTAACTTTTAATAATATTCATGCTATTTCTTCTTGGATTCCTAAAGGAACCAAGTACTTGAGAGCTAACTCACATGGACCCAAAATGGTTTGGGTACCAAAAATTAAGAACTAATCTTTGTTTATAGGGGGAGCATTGCTACAAGGCCAAAACTTCAAGTCAAAACACTTGGTACCTTGATAGTGGATGCTCAAGACACATGACCGGCGACAAGGGTAGATTCATGGAGCTAAAGCCAAAGAGTGGTGGAGTGGTGACTTTTGGTGACAACTCTAAGGGCCACATTGAGGGTATTGGCTCTATTGGTAATATCTCGTCTATTCTTATTGAAGATGTCTTGTTTGTCAATGGTCTTAAGCATAATTTGTTGAGCATTAGTCAATTGTGTGACAAGGGTTTTAATGTTCATTTTGATGTTAGTGGGTGTAAAATTGTGAACATTAAAACAAATGAAATAATGCTCATTGGTCATCACATAGGTAACATTTACATGGTGCATCTAGATGGCATACATTCATCCCATGCATGTTTGGTTGCTAATGATGAAAATGATGCATGGTTGTGGTATAGGAAACTAGGGCATGGTAGCATAAGTGTTTTAGAGAAATTAGTTTCCCAAAATCTAGTTAGAGGTTTACCTAAGCTAAAATTTACATTAGATAAAATTATTGATACTTGTGCTAAAGGTAAACAAAAACGAACCTCATTTAAATCTATTAATGATGTTTCAACTAGTAGGGTATTACAATTGATCCATATGGATCTCTTTGGGCCTATTAGGACAACTAGCTTGGGTGGAAAATCATATGCGTATGTACTTGTTGATGATTTTTCTAGATACACTTGGGGTTTTTTTTAAGCACTAAAGATGAGGCTTTAGAAAAATTCATCACGTTTTCAAAAACCACTCAAAATGATCTTGGTCAAAATCTTTGTCATATTAGAAGTGACCATGGAACCAAATTTCAAAATCTAGGTTTTGATGATTTTTGTAACTCAAATGGTATTAGCCACAATTTTTCCGCACCTCGCACTCCTCAACAAAATGGGGTAGTTGAGAGGAAAAATCGTTCTTTAGAAGAAATGGCTAGAACCATGCTTTATGAAAATAACTTACCTAAGTATTTTTGGGCGGAAGCCACAAACACGACATGTTATATTATAAATCGAGTAATGATTAGGCCTATTTTAAAAAAAAACTCATTATGAGATTTTAAAGTCAAAGAAGCCTAACATTAGTTATTTTCATCCTTTTGGATGTAAGTGTTTTGTTTTAAATAATGGAAAAGTCAACTTGGGTAAATTTGATGCAAAAAGTGATGAAGCAATTTTTCTTGGTTATTCTTTAAATTCAAAAGCTTATCGAGTATTTAACAAAAGAACCTTAGTTGTAGAAGAGTCAATACATGTGGTTTTCGATAATAACATCCTTCCGAGGATGGACTTTTGTGATGATGATGATGTAAGGATCATTGAAGCCATTGATGGTGGGCAATCATCAAGGGTGGAAGAGGCTTCAACCAAGAAAGAAGTACAAGATCCTCCCATTGAAGCTCTAAAGGACATGACCATTGAGGAAAATGAAGTGAGCTACCCAAGGGAACTCAACTATGTCAAAGGTGGTGAAATCTTGGAGTGATCCATCTAAGGGGATAACCACTCGATCTTCTCTTAGATTAATGAAACATGTAGCATTTATTTCATACATTGAGCCTAAAAATATCAAAGAAGCATTAAAATATGATTTTTGGATATTGGCTATGCAAGAAGAATTAAATCAATTTGAGAGGAGTAAAGTTTAGACATTAGTTGATAGGCCTAGTAATCAATCTACTATAGGAACTAAATGGGTCTTTAAAAACAAACTAGATGAGAGTGGTAACATAGTAAGAAACAAGGATAGACTTGTTGCTCAAGGTTACACTCAAGAAGAGGGAATAGATTTCGATGAAACTTATGCACCCGTAGCTAGGATGGAAGCTATTAGGATGCTTCTTTCATTTTGATGCTTTCATGATTTCAAGCTCTTTCAAATGGATGTTAAAAGTGCATTTTTATTTTATTAATGAAGAAGTGCATGTTGAGCAACCACCGGGCTTTGAAGATCCAAACTTTCCAACCCATGTTTTTAAATTAACTAAAGCCTTATATGGTTTAAAAAAACTCTTAGAGCTTGGTATGAAAGGCTTTCAAACTTTTTAATTGAAAAGGTTACGAAAAAGGTAAGGTGGATACTACATTTTTCATTAAAAGATATGGCAATGACATCTTAGTAGTTCAAGTTTACGTTGATGATATTATCTTTGGTTCTACTAATGAGTTTTATTGCCAAGAATTTTCTAAGCTAATGCAAGGTGAGTTTGAGATGAGCATGATGGGTGACCTCTCATTTTTCTTGGGGATCCAAATGAAGCAAAGAAAGGATGACACCTTCATCAATCAAGCCAAGTACATCAAGGATATGCTCAAGAAGTTCGGCTTGGAGAACGTAAAGCCTCAAGCCACTCCAATGAGCTCATCTATTAAGCTTGACAAAGATAAATGATGCAAGTGTGTCGATTCTAAGTTTTATCGTTCAATGATTGGCTCTTTGCTTTACCTTATTGCAAGTAGACCCAATATCATGTTTAGTGTTTGCTTGTGTACTAGGTTTCAAGCTAGCCCTAGAGAATCTTTAAATACCTTAGAGATAGACCTAGTTTAGGTCTTTGGTATCCTAGAGACTCATCCTTCAACCTTCATGCTTATTCGGATGCGGATTATGAGGGATATAAGATAGGTAAGAAAAGTAACTCTGGAACATGTCAATTCCTAGGTAGTATGCTCGTACCTTGGTTCTCTAAGAAACAAAATAACGTAGCCTTAACTACCACCTAAGCGGAGTACATATCTTAGGGAGTTGTTGTGCTCAAGTGCTTTGGATGAAGCAACAACTCTTAGACTATGGTGTTGAAGTAGATATCATACCCCTTAAGTGTGACAATACTAGTGCCATTTGTCTCACTAGGAATCCCATCCAACACTCTAGAACCAAGCACATAGAAATAAGGCATCATTTCATTAGAGATCATATCTTGAAAAATGATGTAGTTCTAGAGTATGTCGATACCTTGAACCAATTAGCGGATATATTTACCAAACCATTAGATAAAGAACATTTTTGGACTCTTAGGAGAGAGTTAAGTTTAACAAGCCTTCCTTGACCCTTTAGTGTCCCAAAATACCAAAAATTTGCTTGAATTGATTTGATTGCCATGTTTATGTAATTTTTGCCTCTTGATGCATCTATGCCTTAGTTAGGGGGAGTATGCATCTATTTTAGCCCATATATCTTGCTCATATATCATTCACATGCATTGAGGCTCGTCCAAAGTTGAATTTGTTTTTTACTTATTTTTGTCCAAAATGTATTTTCTGGCAAAGGAGTATCGATACTGGTAACATCGTATCGATACGGGTTGCTATTTGGACTTCGATACAGTTGGCACTGTATTGATATGGTCACGCGTATCGATACGGTTTGAAAATCGTACCGATATGGTGGATCAATATGCCTAGTCAGCGTATCGATACGGTATACGCAGATTCTTTAAATCAGGCCTTAAAAGCATATCTACTTTAGTTAAATTCAAATCCCCTTTTCTCTCAAAAACCCTAACCGAAAACCCCTATAAAACCCCCCTCTAATCTCATTGATTTATCACACCAAACTTAAAATTCCTTGAGGGTTTTTCATCAAAACATTAAGGCTCAAGCTTTGCTAGCAACTTTGTGCATTGTTCATCCTTCATTCCTCCAATTTCTGATATCAAGGTATAAAACCCCTTTGTTTTCTTTTTAATTTTCGTTTAATTTTCTATACTGTTTTCGATTGATTTTTGTATAGAAAGTATATATATAGTATGGGTTTTAAAGTATTTGCAAAAATTCTTTAAAATCTGAATTTTTTGTTTTGAATATAAAATTATATCCTATATTTTTTCAAATCTATTTTTCAAATTTATTTTTCCCAAAAAAAATTTCTTGTACATATATATTTTTAAAACCTAAAATATAGTGTTTTTCACAATACCTTGAATTATTGGAATATTTATTAGATCGAATATGATGATAATTGCATACACTGTTTTCGAATGTTTTTTATGATTTTCAGGCTTATAATGGGGGTTGAAAAAGAGACGAAGAAATGAGGTAGCATTGTATTCATTAAATCCCAATACCGAACCCGAGAGTATTTCAAAACCAAACCTTAGGTTTATAATTCAAAATAGTTTTCAAACACCTTCGGCTATGGCTCATTGTAAACAATATCAAGGTTTTACAATTCGGGATGAGAGAGTTGTTTCAATCCCCTTTCTAAACTCAAAACGTGTTAAATTCCGATACTTTAAGTTTTTAAAACAATGGAAATTCTTACCTTTTTTAAACCTCCTCCCGTCTTTATATCGAAACCTTGTTTTAATCTTCTTTTTAAATGCCCGGTGTATCCTTGATAAAGAAAAAGAACATGTGATTGCTATTGAATCCTACCTTATGGACAAAAAATTTCGAATTGATCAAGAAGTTTTATGCAACGTTTTTGGTTTTGAAAACATTGGGATAGATGATGAACACTCTTTGGGCCACACACAACTAGGCTCTGCAACCGTCATTGATGCCCATGACCGTATCCTCTATCCATCTCTTCCATTCCTTGGAGATCAATTGTTCTCATGATGCAGCCGAGCCTATTGGTAAATAATCGATGAACACTCTCTCATTCGTGCTAAATTTCAGTTCATCAACAACGAGTGGGTTCGAGTAGTTAATCCTCCTCCTCTTCACGAAGTTCCTCAACCTCATCCAGTGGCTCCACAAGGACCCTTTGCTCAACCATCCAATGATGCTATGATGGCCTTTCTCACCGAGCAATTCACTTCGATGCGCACTCATATGGATGGTGGTTTTACCGCTATTGATACTCGTTTCACCGCCTTGGAAGAACGAGTTGGGGTTATTGAGAACTGATTCATCTCGATTAATCAACACATCACTACAATTGAGCAACAACAAGCCTTGATGGATGTCTCTCTCACTTCATTTCATGGTGTTTGGCTCAATTCTCATATTCTTCCGCTCCAAAATGATGATGAGGATGAAGAGGACATGGATGAGGACGATGGTAATGATGATGGGGACGAGTTCTAGTACATCTCATTCATATCATTTCTTTTAGGTTTTCTTTTTGTAACACCCTAAGCCGAGCCTAGAATTGATACTCATATTTAGTAGTCTAGTTAATAAAGTCATACCTAATTGCATGGAAACTTAGGGATTTAGTTATGAACAAATTAAATGAAAAGAGATTAATTAGAAACTAACCAAGGACTAAAATATAAAAGATGAACAAATAGAGAGCCGAACTCAAAAAGGACTAAATTGAATGAATCCTAAAACGAAGGGAATACATGATAGATTAAAAGACTCTAGTGGACATTACACATGTCCATTTATCATGAATTATTCAGCCGCTAAAGTAAAGGAAGTCATCTTCTTCCTCATGCTTAGTTACCAAACCGATTCAAAACTTTAGAGGGAGAGAAGAGGATTCTTGAGTGAGGAAGCTTGCTATCCATGGATTAAGCTTCGGTTAGGACAAAATTTGAGTTAGAATTCAAGATTGAGTAAGGTAACAACTTGCTTCTCCATCGATTATATGTTGGAATTTCTGATTAGGTGATGTTGTAATTGTTTGATTCGAAATGTATACATACATGAACTTGCTGCTTGAGATTATGGTTAAATTGATTTGTACATAGGCTTAATTGGTTAAATTATGAGATCAGTAACAAGAATTGAGTGTATACATGTTCCAAATGTTGAATTCATTGCTGGAAATTTTAGATGATAATCATAGTTCATATATATATATATGTGCTAGTTGCTAGAAAGAATAAACATGTTGCCGGAAATAAGTATGAACATGCTTAATTGTGTGTAATACTCTGTTTTAATCACATTAATAGATGAATTGGACTGCCTATGATTTGTATGAATGAGTATGTATATAGAAAGGCCATGTAGGAACATTGTATAAGTGATTAAAGAGACTAAAATGTGACCTAGTAAAATCTGCCCAGAATACTCTGTTCTGGGCAGCAACTTTGAAAAATCACCATAAATTGTATAGGTCGAATTAATGGCTGAAATTTATATGGATTGAACCTTAATATGTCTATTTTCATTAGGAGAAAACATAATTGAATTCTGGTTTGTGAGCTGGAATCTGGAAATGAAAACCTCTGGACAGTGCAAACTGTCCAGAAATGCAATTGCCCTGTAAACAGTTTACCGAATTTTAGTTGAACCAAAAATAGACCCGAACTGATTTTCAACCAAATTAAATGGGCTCAAACTAATTTTTAACTGAACCGAATAGAACCAAACCGATTTTATCCAACGAAGACAACCTGAAATAAAATTATATTAAAATAAATAAATAAATATGAGATGTGAACTGTCATCAAATATACATGCTATATAAATTCATATATAGGATGAAAAAACCTAACTCGGCCTGAAAACCCGATTAAAACTGATAGATCTTTTATTAACTCGACCTGATATAAAATCAACCGACTCAAAATCAACTAAACCAAAAGTCAACCGACTTGACATCCTGACCCGATTCCCAAACTGAAATCACCATAGACCCGAACTAAAATCTAACCAGACCCAAACTAAATATAAACCGAATGTAATCAGACCCGAAATAACCCGAACCAAAATGAACCGAATGACATGTTTGCCATCTCTATTCATTCCGAATCATTTTTACTAGAGCCTTAATAGCCGGATCCAAGTAGTACTCGAGTATGTGGCCTCGAATCAACATAATCACCTATTGTTTCCACAATAAGAAATTACAATTGTCTAGACGAACACTGATATGCTTGTTGAAGAACGCTTGTTCTACAGGTCCAGTATTGAGTTGTGAAGTGTGAGCTTCATCAACTAGGAGAGTCGGAGTAGTAACTGAATCGGCCATTGAAATAGCGAAGGAGAACACGGACGGTGAGATAGATTGACGCATAGAACCTGTAACAACCAAACAACAGCGGATGAATCTATAGATGGTGACATCGGTGGCGGTGATCGAACCGTGAGGCTTTGATGCCATATTGAAGGTGCTCCGATAATCGAAAAATCAGAGATGAACGGAGATTTGAGAACTTAAGTTTCAAGTGAAGACGACATTGAGAAGAAAGAGAGAAACGATGTATTTTATTAATATTTGAAAAAGAAAAATGATCACAGTGATGTATTTAATGCTATGGGCCACATCTATATATAGCCCAATGCAAAGAACCCCACTTAAGCCATCCTTGACATTCTAGACTAATAACAGATGTAACAACCCTTAACAACCTGACAGGTGGCTAATGACTCAGCTAACAGCTAACCGAAGGAAATGAATGATATTATTTCTTCACTTTATCTAATACCGTCTCGACCACCACCCTGCGCAAGCCTAATCTCCAAGCATGAATAAGCGCATCCGATACAGCCTAGTAGATACTGCCGCCATTTTGCAACGGCTTGGGTGATAGCATACATTTCCCGACTGTAGGTGGAAGAATGTCGCAAACGAGAACAAAGCTTTTGGCTGAAATAAGCCAATGGTCTGCCGGCTTGAGTCAACACTGCACCGATACCAGTCCCTGAAGCATATGTCTCCACTTGAAAAGGCTCATTAAAGTCAGGTAAACCGAGCACCGAAGTTGAAGAGAGACATTGTTTAAGGCTGTCCATTGCCGACTGAGCTTCAACTGTCCATTCAAATTGAACACCTTTGCGGAGCAAATCAGAAATAGGTGATGCGATGGTTCAAAATCCTTTATAAATTTTGGGTAGTAGCTGGCAATACCCAAGAAACCACGAACTTCTCGGATGTTGGTCGGAGTTGGCCATGTGGTAATGGCTTCCACTTTGGTAAGATCAACTGCTAGTCCGCATTCCGAAATAATGTGACCGAGATACTCCACTTTGGTCTGACCGAAAGCTCACTTGCTAGGCTTGGCGACAAATCCGTTCTGTTGCAAACATTGTAGCACCTATCGCACATGTGTCAAATGAGCATGCCATGAATCACTATATACCAAAATATCATCTAAAAAAATCAAGACAAATTTGCGCAAGAAGGGTCGATAAATTTCATTCATGGTGGCTTGGAAAGTGGAAGGCGCGTTAGTTAAACCGAATGGCATGACCAGAAATTCTTAGTGACCCTCATGTGTGTGGAACGTTGTTTTGTGAATGTCGACATCCCAGACTCTAATCTGATGGTAACCCGCCAATAAATCTAACTTGGAAAAGAATTGCGAAGTCCCTAATTCGTCAAAAAATTCATCGGCCGTCGGAATCAGAAATTTATCCCGAACTGTAACTGCATTCAACGCTCGATAATCTACACAAAAACGCCATGTACCATCCTTCTTTTTGACCAAGAGAACCGGTGAAGAAAATGGACTTGTGCTTCTCTGAATCAAATGATGCTCGAGTATGTATTGAACCTGCCTTTCAACCTCCGACTTTTGGAAATACAGATAACGATACGGTCGCACATTAACTGGCTTCACTTGAGGTTCTAGATGAATGGCATGGTTATGTTCACGAGCAGGGGATAGACCTTGTGGAGCTTCAAAAATTAATGCAAATTCAGATAATATTTCAGCCAACTCATGTGGCACAACAAGAGATTCGGATAGCAATTCTGATTGTAAGTTCAAATAGTAACATTCGGAAACCGCTTGAGTTTCAGACATACGGCAAAGGGAGTGAAGTTGGATTGGTTGAGGACCATTTTCAGACGTACCTTGCCAGCAATATGTATCTTCGCCTTGGCAAAATTGGAAGTGCAATGTTGAAAAATCCATGGTAACGGGACCCAGAGTAGCCATCCAAGCGATGCCAAGAACCATTTATGTCCCTTCTATCGGTAAAACATAAAAATCGGTGCAAACATTGGTACCCTGAATTTGGATTTGTAAGTCATGTATACAACCTTCGTTCCGTAGCTTGTCGCCATTGCCCACCATTACTCTAAAAGTAGGTGCTACTGTGATAGGCAAACCGAGATGCTTAGCGACCCGGGATTGCACGAAGTTGTGTGTGTTACCGCCGTCAATTAATATACGAAGCATGTGTCCATGTACTTTGCCGAGAACTCTGATAGTGTTCGGACTAGAATAACCAGCCAAAGCATTCAAGGATACTAAAGACTGCTCAATACCCAAGTCAGTAGACTCGTCTTGTGGTGAATTGGTCGATACAGGAAGAGGACTAGCAAGAACCTCTTCAGCACTTTCATCGTCGAGCACAAACAATTGTGATTGTTTACATTTATGACCCGGAAGAAACTTGTCGTCACAGTAGTAGCAAAGACCTTTTTCTCTTCTCGCTTGAGCCTCTGTGGCAGAAAGCCGACGTGGTTGCATGGAAGAGCCAGAACTAGGAGAATTCTCCAGCGGTGGTGGTCGACCTGGTTGAAGCTTGGGTCCTGGATTACTTGGGGATGGAGTAGGCAACAATGGGGGCAGTTTGTCCCCGAAGGATCGACCAAATTGGCGTTTATCTAGGACCTTGGCCTTGTAAAAACGGGCTAGCACCGAAACCTCAGTCATTGAGGTAGAGCGATGGCCTAACACCTCATGTTTGATGTCCGATTGGAGCCCCGAAACAAAACATTGAGTAAGAAAATCATCAGACAGATTGTTGGCTCTAAGAGCGAGGTCTTCGAAACGAGTTTGATAGTCATCAACCGTCGAAGTCTGGACCAGTTTGGAGAGTTGCCCCTCCAGGGACTCAATTTCAGTTATCGCAAAACGTTTTCGAATCGCATCAACCAAGTGATTCCAACCAATTAATTGACGTTGGCGTTGCATCCAACGGAACCACTTCCGCGCTGTACCGTCCATTCTGAATGAAGCCATTGTTACCCGATGGTGGTCATCGGTTTCATAAAAATCAAAGAAATCTTGTGTCGGGGCCAGCCATTCTTCTGGATCGTTACCCGTAAACAAAGGTAATTCAACTTGAACTGGTTTTGGGGCAAAAGGAAACACATCGTCGGAGTCGCTACGAACCTTTGCTTTCCCTTTAAAGACTGTACTATCACCGGTTACTTCGCCTCCTGCCGACGTGGTGGCTGAGATACCTAGGTGATTGGAGATAGACTGCAGATGACGTGTCATCTCGTTGAGGGTATTCTGAGTGGAAGCGTTCCATTGCTTTTGATCATTAGCGAACTATTGCAGCGACGCTAACGTTTGTTCATGCCTACCAGTCCTGTCTTGAAGGGCTTTGATCGAGTCCGAGTGATTTACCATTGCAGTAAGGTCAATGAAAGCACCAAAATGTTATGATCTTGTTGGGGAATAGAAATTGCAGAGTATGGAAAAGGAAGAAGAAGAAGGATTTAGATTGAAAGTTTGGAAATTATCCACAAAGTTCATGCATAACTGCTTACAACATACAGTTTTAATATAACATAGTTCCTAGAAACGGATAAAATCAGTTAATGCTTGGGGAACTTTTCTCTCTCTGCCACTCCTACGTGGTCCTTGCATTTCCTGATTAACCGAGGTAGCAACATTACCAGCTTGCACACTCTTCCTTGGCGTATTGGTCACTGATGTATGCGTGACACAACACTGCAGCAAATAAGCAAGATCACTAGAATACAGAATACCCCACCCCGGACAATGACTTCCGCACTAGCACCATTCATCGTACTCATAACCTGCTCCAGCTCCTCCCAAACTAATGATCTTCAAACACACCAGGTGCATAAATCGCACACCACCTGAATGACCGCGTGAAGGGCAAAAAACAAAGTCAAAACGTATCTAAATACCACACCATTCGAACTATCTTCACATGATCTCCTTTAGTTTCGTTTTTTTTGGATCAGTGCCATCTCACCACAATGTTCTCTCAATATCTCTGTATCGTTCTTTTCTTTGCCGCAAAACTTAATTCTCGAACATCTCATGACAGCACCCGCATCCCCATGCTATTTAGGGACGGAGACGATATTTGGGGTTGAGGACAAAACATAAATGCTTAAAAGTGGGGTAAATTAAAAAAATTTAAGGCTATTTTTGTCCCTATAGTAGTCTAAATTTATCAATTTTGTCTCTATGATATTTTTGCATCAATTTGGCCCCTGAAAAAGTCGAATTGCATCACCGTTTGCCCTTTGACTGACGAAAGTCAACGTTGACCGTTACGGTGTTGACGTGGCAGTCCACGTGTGAAGATGACGTGGCAGGAGTAAAATTGATTTTTCGAACGAGTTGGAGTGAAAAATAAATTTTCTAGTTGAGTACGAGGACAAATTTGATTTTTTAGACAAAAATATGAGTTTAAGAAAATATTAAAATAACATAAAAATTAATAAAAATATTTTATTAGTGTACGACTAAAAAATAAAATAAGTAAAAATTATAAAATTAAAATATCATAAGCTAATAAATTATAAATTATTCAATAACTAAAATTTAAAAATATTTATAACGTATTAGAAATTACGAAAACCTTGATAAAAAATTTTGGATGATTTTGATTTTTTTTCTTAAAAAAATGTAAGGGGGAAAATCTTAAAATAAGATTAATGCGGTTCTTTCATTCGAACAAAAATCCTCTGCCTGTTTTTGGTGCTCCTATCTATGCCCCAATACTAAAAAATTAAGTTATGCACTTTAACTCTAATTTCTAGAACTGAAACCCTAAAAACTAAACCATTTACTTGATTAATTAAATTTATACGCATAATTCTAGGTTTTATAATCACTTTAGATCGATTAAATTATGATTTAGGATTTAAAGTTTGAAATTTAGGGTTTGAAATTTAAAAATTAGGGTTAGAGTGTAGAATTTATTTCCAAGTTTTGATTTTTAAATAATTTATAATTTAATAGCTTTGATTTTTTAATTTTATAATTTTTAATTTTTTAGTCATATATTAATAAAATATTTTAAATGTTTTTATTAATTTTTATACTTTTAAATGTTTTCTTAAATTCATATTTTTTTCCTAAAAATCAATTTTGTCCTCTTACTCTACAAGAAAATTAATTTTGCCCTCAAACTCGCTCGATTAATCAATTTTGCCTCTCAACCACATCATCTTTGCCGTGGACTGCCACGTCAGTATTATTGACCGCCATGTCAACATCGTAATGGTCAACGTTGAATTCCGTCAGTCAAGGGATAAACAGTGATGTAATTCGACTAATTCAATGGCTAAATTGTTATGAAAATACCATAAAGGCAAAAACAATAAATTAAAATCATTACAGGGATAAAAATAGCCCTTAAGCCATTAAAAAATAAATTAATTTTTTTAAAAAAATTTACTGATGCTACTGACCGTTCTCTACCGTCTCAATGATCTAAACAAGATCATCCTTAATAATATCCTCTTCGTTTCCTACTGTCTTCGCTCTAATTAATTTACCCAAATTCAATGTTTCCGGAGCTTCGCGCAAAATCTTACTCTTTCTATTCAGAAAATTCGAATCAGATAGGGAGGCATTCGCAACTTCCCGAACATTGGGTGGATTATTTTCGTGGTCTTTCTCGCCTCTTTTTCTTTGATCTTTCCTTTGCTTGCACTATTTCTTCCGGTGATAAGAAACTTAATTTATGTCCTCCCATTAAATTGAATAACATCAGCCTTTGACAATACAAATGATAAAAGAAGACAACTAAACAATTATTTGGTTTCATTTGCTGCCGAAGCTCCTGAATTTACATGAAAATTATGGAGTACTATATAAGAAGACATTTCACCAAATAACTGACATAAATATAGATAAACAAAGGAAAAATTAAAAGAAAATTTTTTCGTACCGGAAAAAGAAAGAAACCAAAATCATATAGGGAGAGAGGAAATAAAGAGATGCAACTTTAGTCTACTATAAAATACTTGTTCAATCAATTTTGATAAGCACTCTTCCCATTTCACTCTCCTTCCAATTTTTATCCGTTCAATTCTTGAACGACATTGATAATAATTATAATAATTTTTTTAATAGAAAAATTATAATAACTTTAAGTGGCATGGCCCCAAAATAGCTTCACTGTTGCTTTGCTTCATTCAATAGAGTGAACTGATGATCCTTTGATCTTTGAAGCTCCAAAAAGTGTTAAATGCATCACATGTCCCTAAACTATGACCTTTATTTTAAATTGATCTTTAAACTTTTAAATATTTCAATTTCATCCTCAAACTTTGACCTTCATTTTAAATTGGTCCCCAAACTTTTGAGCACAACAGTTTTATCCTCAAAACTATGACTCTCATTCTAAATTGATCCTCAAACTTTTTGAATGTTCTAATTTCATTCCCAAATTACCAGTATATGCTAACCATATTTTAGGTTAATAAACCGTTATAAAAATTCTTAATTGTCATGAATAGGGGTGATAACGAGCCTACTCGACTCGAGACCTTAACAAGTTGAGCCGACCCAAGCTCGGCTCAAAAAGCTCGTGAATAGGCTCGAAAATATATATATACACACTTCATATACACTTGTATGTTTTAGTGTTGTTAACTTGTTATCATGGTTAAGTACTTTAAATCATTTTCTCCTTGTGGACTTGTATAATTTAGAAAATGTTCTATGGTTACATGTGGACTTCAAAAATAAATATTATCTTTTCCCAAATAGGTTTTCACATGTTATTTTCAAAACTTCAATAAAAACATTTAAAAGCAATTTGAGGAAAGTAACGAGCCGAGCTCAAACTGTCCACTTCGAGCTGGAGCCTAAAATTTCGAGCTTGACAAGCTTTCTCAGGCTTAGCTCGTTATTACCCCTAGTCATGAAATATTGATGTGTATTATGTAATAATATGATGTGGTATAAATGATAATTTGAGGATGGAATATGAATATTCAAAAAATTTGGTGACCAATTTAGGATGAGGGTCATAGTTTGAGGGATGAAATGGAACATTCAAAAAATTAGAGACCAATTTAGAATAAGAGCCATAGTTTGAAGATAAAATTAAAATTTTTAAAAAATTTAGAGACCAATTTAAAATGAGGGTGATAGTTGGGGATGTGTGGTCCAGTTAACTCCTCCAAAAATGGTGGGCTTTGGACAAAACGAATGACAGCTCGTTTCCGTTTGTGGGCTTTGGGCATAATAAATAGTGGGCTGAATTGACGTGTTGACCTTGACCTATCTATTTACCCCCCACGTGTACACTACAATATGAAAGAACCGTTGGAACTTGACTGTTATGCACCAATCGAAAAAACAAAACAAAAGCCGCCTAGGGATTCTCCCCTTATTTAGGGCATTCTCATCTGCCGCCAAGGCGCCAACCTCCTTTTACTCTCGCCTCCTCCGTCGCTTTGCCCGGTTTATTTCTTCCTCTAACGGGCTTATCCATATAAACCTAAAGCAGCAGCGGCGAAAACTGCCTTGATGGCGCTCCGTTTCGAGGTCAGACTTTTAAACTTTGAGTTCCGCATTTTTTGTTTTTGTTCAACTTTTAAACATTAGGTTTTATGCCGTTTCCTCTGATTTTATAGGTTCTAGGGAGGTTCAATCGTGCTCGGGCTGCTCAACTAACACTTCCTCACTTTGAATGCCAGACACCTCTTTTTATGCCTGTGGGAACGCAAGGTTGGAGCTTTTAATATTACTATTGCACACACATTCTATTTCATACTTAGGAGTTAGGATACTGAGATCAATTTACAAGGATCTTAAATTTTTTAGGTTGCAAAATACATTGCAATTTAGACCCTTTTTTATAAATGTAGTTTAGATGTTTCACATCAATGCCCTTAATTTCTACTGATGATTATAAGTAACCACCATGCTCAAGATTGACATATGCCCTGCATTATATACTTTACCTCTCTTTCGAATTTACCGTTTTCTTAACAACTTTAACTTGCATTCTTGTGTTTTCTACGAATAGTTGTATATTAAATTTTTGAAAGAATCATATGTTCATACATTTTAGAGCACGAACCAGCTCACTGCGTCCTGTGCCTTTTTTTCCCCTTAAATTTTATACTGGAAGACATGATTGGTCCTCCTTGTCGCAGGTACAATAAAAGGTCTAACAACTAACCAGCTTGAGGATATTGGTTGTCAAATAATTCTTGGGAATACATATCATTTGGCACTTCGTCCAACATCTGAGCTTATTGATGAATTGGGTGGTCTTCACAAATTTATGAACTGGCCTAGAGCATTGCTGACTGATTCCGGAGGCTTTCAGATGGTTGTGATATGATTTGACATGTTGCTGTATTTCTCTAAATTTTTGGTTCATTATATTGTTCATCCTTTAAACTTTTATGTACTTGCCATTGTTTTTATGCATGTATGTGGCTTCTCAGCACTAGTGTCTTGGAAAAAGAATAAGAATTTAGACCATGTGATGTTTGCTTGTTTTCCTTTTTTTGATTCATGATAACATTGCAACTACAATGCGTTAAATCATGATCTCAAGTTATAATTTTGGATGATTGCATTCTCTAAGGACCTTTTTCCACAGTAATCTTCACTTTTAGTGATAGATAATATTTGCTTGGTGTGAGCGTTGAATATGACAGTCTCTCTTGATTATTACATTTTAGGTATCATTGCTACATTTAGCCGACATCACTGAAAAGGGCGTAACATTTCAGGTAATTAATTTTATTGTTATTATTTTTATTCAGTGTTCATGAAATTTTTGTATAATAATCTGCTTAAGTATTAGCTTTAAGCAGAATTCGTTTTTTTTTTTTTTGTTTTTTGTGATGTTATAAAAATCTTCATGTTTCTGAATGCAAGTCTCCAGTGGATGGAAAACCAATGCTCCTTACACCCGAGGAGTCTATTCAAATCCAAGTATGTGCTTTACTTTAGCCTGCTTTAGCTATGCTTGTTACATTTATGTTGTGATAAAAAACTACAAAATTAAGTTCCTCTCTTTTATGACATGAATTGGAATTCCATAAATGTTATTCTGTGTAAACAAGGGATTCTTATTTTTCAGTTGTTTAATAGTGTACTTTACTGGGATTTGTTACTTTCGATACACGATTTTCACTTAGGTATTTATTAGCAGTATAAATATCTAGCAAAATTTAAAACCAGTTGTTATGAGAACTTATGTCGTGTGCCTTCACATTTTTACCCCCCAACCCTTAACAGTAACCAGGTGACATGATAAAATTCTAGATGTTTCTTGGGCTTGTTGGCTTTATATATTTTGAATATTCCATTTTAACTTTGTCTTCTCCTAACAATTATACAGAATAGAATTGGAGCGGATATCATAATGGCCCTTGATGATGTGGTGAAAACTACTATTACTGGTCCACGAATTGAAGAGGCCATGTATCGCACCCTTCGTTGGATAGACAGATGCATAGCTGGTAATTATGCTTAAGACTGAACATTGCTCGTTGTTCAAGCATGGACAGATTAACCATTTGGCTAAGGATCATATTACTTGCCAATGATTTAAGTTTTAAATAAGCATTTTGCCTCGTCTGCCTGTCCTCTAGCTTGTTGGGGTGGATTTTCTTTCATCGGGCTTGCGTGCATGGACTTTTAAAGTTCTTATACAGTGTGTTATAATCATACAAAGCAACATAATGTTATTGTTGAATGTCATCACTTGGATCTCTCAATTTTCCATCGTTCATTTAACATAGATCTTTCCGGTGTCCCTTTTAAGTCATTGTTATTTATTAGTAATGTTATCATTCTCTTAATGGTGGCATTCTGATTTAGTTAGTTCTTTTTTGCTGCCTTGATCTTATGGACAGCTCATAAAAGGCCACATGAGCAGAATTTGTTTGGTATCGTACAAGGTGGTTTAAATCCTGTACTAAGGTGAATCTCTTGTCTTCTTCTTGCAACAATGCCTTTTTGATGTGTCTTTCCCCCTTTTCATTTACTAATGATACTTTGACTTTTTTGCCCTTTTGATACTTGTTTTTATCAGGGATATATGTGTTCGGGGATTGGTGGATCGAAATTTACCGGGGTATGTGCATTCTATATCAAGGAATAACTCTGCTATGTTTCCTTTGGAGATATTTTATAGCAGATGATCAGATCTTGATGTTTCATACTTTAGCAAGTTAGTACAATAAAATTTTCCACAACATTTCAAGATCCAAGTTGTTTTCTAGGACTAAAAAATAAAAGGTTAAGTTGACTAAAGAATAATTGATCATTGAAGCTGATGAATAGTGTCTAACTCATGTTATGTTTGCTTTGAATATACTTTTATAGCAGATGATCAGATCTTGATGTCTCATACTTTAGCAACTTTCAATAGAATTTTCCACATTGCATTTCAATATTTAAATCAATTTCTAGGGCTAGAAAATAATTGATTTTAGTATTAGCAGATAGAATGATTGATTATTTAAGAAAATACAACTCTGATGTCTAAATCTCTATGATTCCTAACATTATTATTCTCGAAGGGGGGTGCTGTTAGAACTAGGATAACCTAGTTGGTTGGTAAAGATTCGGTCAACAACCAGCTGAAGTAACTTAAGTTCACTTGTGTGACAGGTATGCAATTGGTGGTCTTGCAGGCGGTGAAGATAAAGATTCATTTTGGCGTGTTGTTGCTCAGTGTACTGCAACACTTCCTGAAGATAAACCACGATATGTCATGGTACAAATGAGTTTTGTCTTTGTAGTCCACATCCTTAGATTCTGACGAATTGTAGCTTCTTTTTCTCCATTTAGATTGTTGTAAATTATTATATTTGTGCTTGCTTCATTTCAGGGTGTTGGGTATCCACTGGATATTGTAGTCTGCAGTGCCTTGGGTGCTGACATGTATGACTGTGTTTATCCTACTCGAACTGCTCGTTTTGGCATTGCTCTTGTTCCGGAGGTGATATATTTACAAAGTTTTTGAGAATTAATGTTCTCAGTTTTGTCACTAGTTGCTATGAATGGTATTTATGGCACTAGTTGCTATTCTTTCTGTTTGCCTTCTAGTATGACTTGTCTTTTCTCATTGAATGCGTTACTATAACTTGTGCCTTGCATGTTTTGTTTATCCATTATCTACAGCCTACTCTTCATTTTTATTGAATCACCTATGTCTTTCACTTAAGTCAAACACACTTTTAGACATGGATATGAGGATATGTCTCCAAGGATCCTCCAAATACATGAAAAAACTTGGATTAGATTGAAGATGTACATGTAGACTCGTATCCTTATCTAGCACTAACACTTGAGTTTGAGTAATTGTGTGTTAAAAGTTTGGTCTCTTAAGCTCACCTCTCTATGAATTGATATGTTTGTTATGAATTAGATAGTGAACCCAAAGGGTATTAATTACAGCAAATTTTTATTTAAAATATGAATTTAGACATTTAGTATTTTGATGTCATTCGAGCACTTAATGCAGGGAGTGCTTAAACTCAAGCACAATGCGATGGGTAAGGATACTCGCCCTATCGATCCTACATGTGCTTGTATGGTATGCATTTCATGACATTTGCTTTAAATTGTTAATATATGATTTTTTTTGCTATATTAAACTCTCTACCCAAATATAGGTATGCAAGAACTATACGAGGGCCTACATTCATTCTCTTGTAACAAAGGAAGCCATGGGATCTCAGCTTTTGTCATATCATAATTTATACTATATGATGCAGGTACAACATTAAAGTTTCTCTGTGTGATGCTTTGTTGCCTTCGTGTTTACTTTATTTTTAATGATTGAGAGTAAATCTTTGCCAATTTCAGCTTAGCAGAAATCTACACTCATCCATAGTCAAGGGGAAGTTTCCTGAGTATGTTTGCCTCTTGCTCTATCTAACTTTTAGTTTTCTCTCTCTTCTTTTCATGCAATATAAGCAAATTCATTGTTCATCTTTTTTATAGGTTTGTATGCAACTTTTTGCAAAAAATGGTATTTTCATCTCTCTTTCTTCCTGCCATTGATTTTTCTAAAATGCTAGAGTTTTCTGGTTGTGCATCCTACTTTGACACTTCGATGGTTATCATGCAATTCTTTATCATTCATTTGTTTCTCTTTTTTGCTTGATTACTGGGTTGACTAGGGTAATGATCATGGTTTTCCTTAATAAACTGGTATACACACACATGCACCGAGAAAACTAGGAAGACTAGATTAATATGATATTCTGTCCACTTGTCATTTATATGAATATTTGGGTTAGATTATCTGGAGGATCCTTGTACTATATATAGGCTTAAGAGAAAATTAGTCTTACAAAAGTGAGCATTTTAGCCCTTGTATATTTCATTTTAGGGTAAACTATGCCAGGTACCACCGAGCTATTGGGCGTGACATGTTTTTACTACCGAACTTCCAATTGGTCCAAATTTGCCACCAAACTTTATTTTTTTGACTTTTTTATACCACCACGCCGTTAATTCTTTAACGTCGTGATGACATGGATACTAGACCAAAACAACGCCATTTTGGTGCCGCTATTTTGATACTATATTGCCCAAAACGGCGTCGTTTTGCTGGAGGAAAATGTGAAAATCATGCTTTCGCTAGGATTTGAACCTGGAACCTTTAGAATCAAAGACAACCTCCTAATCACTAAGTCAACTTAATATCTCTGATATGTTTCTAGCACAAATAATATATATTCTAAATTGCAGTTTATCATATAATAATAATACTCTATATAAATAATATAAATATATTATAAATATATTTGACACGGGCTGTCAGTTCAGACCCGAGTCATTTGAACAGTTAACTGCCCAAGGGGTTCAGATCGATAAATTGGGCTTGAAGAGACCACCAGACTTAGCCCAGTCCCTGGATGATTCTAGAAGATTCTGGAAGATTTGGTCAAACATTATCCATTTGAATTATTTTAAATGATTTATTTAAATAATGTTTAGATAATTAGAGATTTTGTAAAAATGTGATGCAAATCTCGTCCGTCGATGTAAATCAGTTTTGATTGTCAGATCTAGGGGAGTTCAATTGTAAATAGAGGCTCTTGAAGAATGCTGCAGCGCAAAAGGGTGCGGAGTCCCAGACTGCTGAAGGAAAGGGAGTTCGAAAGATATCTTCACGTTGTTAGAAGGTAAGGTAACCCGACTTGAAGAATCGGTGAAGGACTTGAGTGAGCGACTCGACGAGGTTGATTCACGCTTCGAGGAGCAAGACAACAAGAGGGACCATCTCAAGGGAGAGATGGAGGAACTTCTAACAGATTTGTTTGAGAAGTTAGGTAACAGAGGTGATGCGCTTGAGGTCGAGTTGGAGGCTGCGAAGATGGAGATATAAGAGATGAAGGCAGACATGGCTTTATTCAAAGCTGCCTTGAAGAATGAAGTAGCGCCCACTGTATCCAAGCACAGGAAGGATATCCCAAAGCCGAAGGAGTTCAAGGGTAACAGGTCGGCCCAAGATGTTGAAAACTTCTTGTGGGGAATGAAGCAGTATTTTCGGGTGATGGGGCATCAAGGATGATGCTGAAAAGGTAACTGTTGCTTTTATGTATTTGACTGATGTCGTTTTTTTGTGGTGGCGACGCATATGCTCTAAGAAAATGAGCAAGGACATTCCTATTGAGATGTGAGAAGAGTTACAAGTTAAGTTCAAAGGTCAATTATGTCCGACCAATACTCAACACGAGGCTCGAGCGAAGTTGCGGCAACTTAGACATGATGGTTCTATCTCAGAGTATGTTAGAGAGTTCATTGAGCTCAAGCTTCAGATTCCAAACTTAAGCGAAGCTGAGGGCTTCTTTACTTTCATGAGTGGACTCTAGCGATGGGTCCAAATGGAGTTAGAGCGGAGGGGAGTCGAAGAACTTTCCAAAGCATTGACCGTAGCCGAATCCATAGCACGATATGAAGTTGGGAAATCCAAGTCTAGTGGCAAGGGCAATGGTGGGGGAGATGAGGATGATCATCGTTCCAGTGATGGTGACGAAAAGCCGAATTGGTTCATCAAACCATTGGAGAAGGAGCGAGGACCCGTAAGTTGCTACTCTTGTGGTGGTCCACACTTGGTGAAAGACTGTCCCAAAAAGAAGAGTCGTCTTGATGCCATCGCCGATGGGAACGACGGACAAAACGAAGGGGAATGTAGACTTGGTGCGATTGCAAGTGTCAAAGCAATCGAGCCAAGAGTAGAAGGGAAGCAATTGAAGTGTTACCGACGCAATAGGCCTCATTTGGTGAAAGAGTGCCCGGATCGAGTCAAGCCGTTCAAGGAGGATAACAAGCCTGAAGACAGTGGGGCTTTAAAGCTTGGTTCGATGTTGTTGAGTTCTGCCAGGGCGAGAAAGGGCCGAAAGCAGAAAGGGTTGATGTATTTAGACATCAACGTGGCAGGTCAAAGGAGAAGTGCTCTTGTGGACACGAGAGCATCTCATTTGTTTATGTCAAAGAAAGCTGCCGACAAGTTTGGTTTGAAGGTTGAAGAGTCAGCCGGGATAATCAAGACCGTCAATTCCAGAGGTGTTCCGACCGTGAGAATGGCATGAGGTGTGGAGTTGTAAATTGGAGAATGAAAAGGCAAAGAAAACTTTGAGGTAATTCATTTAGATGACTATGATTGTCACCGGTTTAAATTTCTTTGATTAGATTAATGCACTCTGTCTCTTTTGTCGATTGTGTTTGCATTTTGGATTCTCGCAAACAATGTATCGTCTCGGTTCATCGAGACGCGAGGGTGGAGACCAGGGTGTTGAATGTTGTTGAGCTAACCAAGAATGCGGACGTGGTTGTTGTTACTAAGGAGTCAACCTTGGAAGGGCTAGTGGAGCCGAAGCCTTCCGAAAACATGAGATCCGTTGAGTGTCCACCAGTGAGAAAGGTGGATGGGGCATTGAGTTTTGTGGACAAAGAAGCATCAGTGCGAGCTGAGGTGTGGACTACAAGATTGCAGAAGTGCCGATGTTGTCGATGAGCGACGAGTTGCCGATAGGCGATGGTGCATCAAACTTCACGAGGAAGGAAGTGTTGATGCGAGTTAGACTGAATGCGAACCAGAGTAGTCCAAAGGAGGTATATTTCGAATACAATTATGGTGTTTTACAGTTTAATTTGCCTGGTTTGCTGGGTGTAGGAAGGGAAAAACCTAACCCATCAGACGGAGTTGCCAAAACTTGGCGAGAACACAAGCAACCTTTTAGAGTTCAGAGAGTCCATTCAGTGTTCAATGTTGTGGTGTCCAAGTGTTTGCACAAGGATCGAGAGGATCTAAGTAGGGGCAAGTTGCGACTGGTAGGAAGAAGTTTCTACGATCAAGATGTACGAGGTGAGGCGACAGAAGATGTTACATGGCGGAGAGTGCCGAAGTGAGCAGTCCTTATGGGGGGACAACTGAGTCAGATTCAAGTGCTCTTTATAGGTAGAGCAGTCCTTATGGGGACAACCAAGCCCGATTTTGAGTTGGAAGCAAGCCAAGGTGCGGAAGTGATTCCAGGATCACTGAGACTAGTTTTATTCCAAGCGCGCTACGAGGGCGTCGCCAAGTTTGGTGGAGGAGATTGACACGCGCCGCCAGTTCAGACCCGAGTCATTTGCACTGTTAGTTGCCCAAGGGGTTCAGATCGATAAATTAGGCTTGAAGAGACCACCAAACTTAGCCCGGTCCCTGGATGATTCTAGAAGATTCTGAAAGATTTGGTCAAACATTACCCATTTGAATTATTTCAAATGATTTATTTAGATAAGTTTAGACAATTAGAGATTTTGTTAAGATGTGATGTAAATCTCGTCCGTCGATGTAAATCAGTTTTGACCATCAGATCTAGGGAGTTCAACTATAAATAGAGGCTCTCCACCTCACTTGTAATCATTCAATCTTTTATCTTCAGAGTAATCAAGGCATTCACTCTAAAATCCTCTGTGTTGTTCTTCGTATTCTTGATTTTCTTCTTTCAGTTTTGAAGGTCATTCTTTATAGTTTGCTTATGCTTAGAACGATCTTGCGTTCTTAAGTGCCTTGAAAGTTTTGATCTTCCGGAGTGGGAATTCAGGCTTAGGCATTTGTGTGGTGAAATTCGCCTAAGGCCGTACGGTTCGCTAGGTTGAAATTCTAGCCCCGTGACATATTAGTATACATATATTAATATATATAACTAATAAATAAAATATTTATATTAAATAAAAAATTATATTATCAATAATATTAAATATATAATAAATAATATATTATTATAAAAACTAAAAAACTATTTTTCACAAACCCCAAAAATTCCAAAACTTACAAAAAACCCCTCAAAATCCACCAAACATATTTTTAAAACCCCGAAATTTTAAAAAAGCACAAAATCCAACAAAACCTTAAACTCTAACCCTAAACTATAAACTTTAAACTCTAAAATTTTATTCATAAACAAATAATATTAAAATATATAAATAAATAAAATATTACTATAAAAACTAAAAAATGATTTTAAAAAATTTAAAATTTCAAAAATTTCAAACTCACTAAAACCCTAAAGCTTAAACCCCGAGTCTATCCATTTTGGCTGCTAATGGGTTTATGGTTTTAGGATTTTTGATTTAGGGTAAAGGTAAGAATTTAATGTTTTGGTGGATTTTTAGGAGTTTTTTTTGTAAGTTTTAGAATTTTGGGGTTTTGTGAAAATTAGTTTTTTTTAGTTTCTATAATAATATATTATTTATTTATATATTTAATATTGTTGATAATATAATTTTTTTATTTAATATAAATATTTTATTTATTAATTATATATATTAATATATGTATACTAATATATTTATAATATATTTATATTATTTATATAGAGTAATATTATTTATATGATAAACTGCAGTTTAGAATATATATTATTTGTGCTAGAAACATATAAGAGATTAAGTTCGTTTAGTGGTTAGGAGGTTGCCTTCGATTCTAAAGGTTCCAAGTTGAAATCCTAGCGGAAGCATGATTTTTACATTTTCTTCCAGCAAAACGATGCCGTTTTGGGCAATATAGTATTAAAATAGCGGCACTAAAACGGCGTCGTTTCGGTCTAGCATTTATGTTATCATGGCGTTAAGAAATTAACGGCGCGGTGGTATAAACGAGTTGAAAAAGAAAGTTTAGTGGCAAATTTGGATCAATTAGAAGTTTGGTAGTGAAAATAGGTCACACCCAATAATTCGATGGTACCTGGCATAGTTTACCCTTAATTTTATGAAGTAGTATGTCGCCCTCAAACTTTATGAACCTTTGCACTGTGTTGTAGTTTCCTAAAGGAGATGTCCCAGAATGGGTCTGCAATGCCATGGAAGTTGCTGAAATTGATATCTCTTCATGCTGTGCGTCTTTTCGTAAGGATTAAATATACAAGATTGAATTTTGGTGTTGTTTCGGCTTCTGAGAATGAGATTAAAGAAATCTAATTTTATAGGTAACCAGATAGAGCAACATACATTTTGTAGGTTATAGTATGCTGCTTCACCCCCATTAAGCACACTTTCACCATTTTTTGTCATAAAAAATGTGTGTATTAAACATGCCAAAATTTAAACGTGTTTGTAGCGGGTTTTTTCGTGTTTATGAAATGTATCAGTTTTGTCCTTTATTCAAAATTCTTGAGATTTTGATTGTTGAATATAATCCGACGCAATTTATTGGGGTAAATTCTTTTATTAATCCTTGTATCATTGGCAACCATGTTGTTTATTAAATGTATCAGCTTTGTGTCTATTTAAAATTAATGAGGTTTTGATTGCCAGACTGTCCTTGTATTCTTATTTGGTCATTTTTAATCCTATATTTTTTAGAATTTGAAATTTCACTCCCAATTTAAACTGTGATTGGTGAATTTGTTAAGTTAAATTCTGCTATAATTATATTTAATCATTTTAACTCCTTATAATTTCAATGTTGTAATAGATTGTAATGTGCTGATATGTTGATAAAAGTCGTACCAAGAAGTAAGTTTAAAGTAGGACTGACATTATTTTGAATTTGGAATTGGGGAGCCGCAGAAGTTCCTGTAAAAAAAAAAAAAAAGGTGTGGAAATTTATGTTTTTGAACCTTTTGAGTAATTTTGATCAACTCATCAATGAGAGATTCATCTATGGTTTAATTGGGATAATTTTAGAAAGTGACTAGAATGCTTTAGAATCTTAATTTTTAAAGGTCAAAATTTTCGACTATTTGTTCGAACGGTATATATTTATTTTCCTAATATGATTTTCATGTTAAGATGAAAAAGGGAAGAATTTAGGTGTTTTTGAGGGTTTATTGTCGCCGTGATGGTCGATGCAGACACCAACTAGTGACGTTCAATATGACCAACCTCGGATCGGTAACCAAATTGATGGTCGTAAAATCAGAGAGAGAAAAGGATAAAGTGAAGAAACGAGTTAGAAAAAAGTCTTTTTATGTTTCGTGCCTAATCGATATCGTGTTGGAGGTTTAATATCTTTAAAGATATGCCGTTTGTAGTGCAACAAATGAACCTCGGATGAAAATCGTTCGTTCTTTAACTATATTTTTTTGGTACTTTTAATTAAAAAATAAATTTAAAATTATGGTTTATAATTAGAGTAAGAGGAATTAGAGGTAGAGTATATTTTGTAGGAATAGAGTTAGAGTTTAAGATATGAAATTTAAGAATAAAATTTAGAATTTAACTTTTTTAGTGCATTTTAACACGGAAGATATAAAGGGCATACTGCGCAGTACTTTCTGTTCGTGAACCTCACCCATATCCACTTTAGATCCGCGCAATTTAGAAGCTTTAAGGAAAATTGTGTTTAGGCCTTGTTGCTTTTGAATTCATTCTAATCAGGCCCTCCTTGCATATTGGAAGCCTTAGATTTAGTCCTTGACTTTTAAATTAGTTTCAATTAGGTCCTAATTAGATTTAATGGTTAAAAATCTTGCTTTTGGCTTTTAACTAGTTTCCATTAGGTCCCTAATTCATAAAATTGGTTAACAATCAAGTCTATTCATTTAGGTTTTAATTTGATCCTCGGATTAAAATTTGGTTGTGATTTTCGGTTTCAATTTTTTATTAATTCGAAATGGTACCTAATTGATTTATTAAATTGGCTTAATTTAAGTCCTAATTTTGAACTTTATTAATAGATCAACAAAGATTCTCACTTTTGTCATTAAATTGAAATTGGATTAAAATTTGGCAAACATTTTAATTGATTGCAATTTAGTATAATCATTTGATTTACCGATAACATTTACGTGTATAAACAAAAGCAAGGTCTGAACCCGACAAGTGTCCTAGTAGAAAAGCGGATGATGTTCATCCGAGGAGACATGTCTTGCCAAAACTTTAGGGTTTGTGTTGGTTTTTCGATCAAGTTTTGTTTACTATTTTGACTTGTTAAATTTCTTTCCAACAATCCCTTATCCCGAAATTATTCCAACGACAAGGATACTTAGGTTGTTTCATCTTGTATGAGTTCGAATAGTATTTGTTCATACATATTCTTAACCCTTTGACAATGCACACACACGATTTGCACTCGGATCTCCTAGGATGAACATCAACTGCTTTTCCAATGGTGGAATAATCTATTGCATACAAAGTTTGTTCATTGGTAATTTCATATCAAACTATATTGTTCCACTCAGGGATGGACCGGGGAGTGTTGGAGGGGACAATCGCACCCATAAAATTTTCAAATTCTTCTACAATTTAGATATTTTATTTATATTTTCTATCGATAATCTAATTTCGCACCCTTACATAAAATTTTGGGTCGGTCCCTGTTCCAATCAAATAGCCTACAAAGTTAATTCATTGCATTTTACAGCCAATTCTTCTGGTCCACAAGGATCATAAAATAACCATTGTTCCTATTTCATTTCCCTCGTTGGATGTGGCAAAATGACGACCTTTTATATAACTAAAGGAGTTTGATTGGCTGTTATTCATCAAATCCCTCGAGATACCCTTTCTGTTCAAAATTCAATTGGATGAAATTTTTTTATATGAACTTGTAAGTCCTGATGATTTGGCTTGCATTCCCCCAGATGTCAATTCTTTCAAATGTCTGTCTCTGCCTCTTAAAATTGTAGTTAACTTTGATTAAGAAAAGGGTTTTCTTTTCTTCTTTTTTTCTCATCATTTTTGTTCATCAAAGTACTTGAATCTGCCTATCTGGAGAAATTATTAAAAGGATTCGCCAGGTCATCTATAATCTCAGTCAAAAAATTAGAGAACTGACAAGTATTAAAAGAAAAAGAAGCCTTTTGTGCACCAACATTTTTGCCATTCTTGTCAGCTTTCACCCTTCAGTGTAACAATACATGCTGCTTCCTATTTGTATTAATGGAGATGCAATGCACCAAATTTGCTTGAAAGTTTGAACCCTCCTTCTGCAACACGTTGAGAAACAAAAAAGACACCATCTTTTGTTATTAGCTTTCACCATGGATGCTTTCATCTCCATTTCTCCACTTGAAGGTACAGGAAATTCAAATTACTTTAGAGTTTAGACTTTAGACCCCATTTTTGTTGGGATTAAAGTTTCATTTTCCCCATTTTCTGCTACAAAACAGTGTAAATTGTTATGTTGACATGTTAATGAGTGAAATCTGTTGAATTATATAGAGGAGAAGGATTCCAAGAACAAGCAAGTTTACAGCAGGGAGTTCCAAGCAATGCTGGATGGTTTAGAGGAAGAAGACAGATTAGAAGAAGCTGGTCAAGCTACTGAGAAGAAAAAACGATTATCTATGCTTCAAGTCAAGGCATTGGAGAAGAATTTCGAGGTGGGAAGCAAGGTAGAGCCTGATAGGAAGGTTAAATTAGCTGAAGAGTTAGGGCTGCAACCGAGACAAGTAGCTATCTGGTTCCAAAACCGACGTGCCCGTTGGAAGAACAAGCAGCTGGAGAAAGATTATGGTGTTCTTAAAGCAAATTATGATGCTCTTAAGCTTGATTACAACAATCTTCAACAACAGAATGATGCATTAACTGCAAAGGTCTGTATATGGTCATTACTGAAATGAGAAATCCCATTTGTTTTGCAGTGATTAATGTGTTTTTGGATGCTCAAATTGCAGTTGAGAGATCTGAAAGCAAAGCTCAAAGAAGATTCTGGGAAATTCTCAGACAAGACAAAAGACCATGATTTGTGTGGCAATGATGATGCTCGGTTATTGATGTCACCAGCTTCTTCTTGTTTTCAAGTGAATGGATCTTCTTCATCTTCGGATTCATCAAATCATCGTCAATGGTTTCAGCCATTGGAGCCGGGAATGATTGTGAATATGTATGAACCGCAGCTTGTGAAAGTGGAAGAACAATGCATGATTACTGCAGAAGAGTGTTGCAATTTCTTCTCAGTGGACCAACCTCCATCTCTTCAATGGTATTTCACGGGGCAGTGAAAAGAATTGAGGTCTTTAAAACCCATCAAGTTCTTGCTTGACAAATAAAGTTTTGTTAATTAAGTTATCTTCTTCTTTAGATTTGAAATATGTATGCGATGCTTACAACTCAATTTGCTTCAATCCCAATCATATGAATCGAACTTCTTCCGACTTCATTTAAGAGATTCAGAATCTCATTAGCTAAACCAACTTATAGTTGATAAATTTGATTTGTTTTTTAATGTTGAAACAAGCGATTAATATTGCTATATATATCTTTATCAACTTCGAAGTAAGGAAGGTTGGAGCTGGCACTGCTAAAATGCAAAATAGGACTGAGTAAAGGTGTTTTCCATATAAGAAAAAGAAAGGCAACCTAAATATAGAGAATGGGGAAGGTGTTTGGTCCAAGCTCCAATCTTTTTCTTGTGTTTGCTTTCACTTTAATTTATTCATTTATGATAGGCTCCCATCAGCCCATGTGGTGAGTAAAAGTAGATCCTCCAGAGCTGAGCTAACCAAATAATTTCTTCAATGCGCAGGTGCAGTGAAACTAGCGGATGGGGGCTGTGTGGTGTGGCATTTAGCCACGGAAGCTATAAAGGTGTGGAAGAGGAGATTAGGGTGCTCCCTCAACTGGATTGGGTGGGAAAGGACAGACCAAAAAGCTGCTGCCCACTCAACTCTCTCTCTTCTCAGAAATGGGTCCTCTATCCCCCCCACCCCAATCTAGCCATATAGCATTTTTGCCAGAGGTGTGCATTTCATCCAATCCGATTGAATTGAGTTTTTTTTAATATAAAAATTATGTTTGGGTCGAATTTTTATTAAGGGTTAGATTAAGTTAAGTTTGATTTTGAGTTTAAGATGAAAATATTTTATTCGACCTTGAGATTAATAGTATATTTTTTCCTATATTTTTGTAGGGATGTTTGTAATAATGCACCTCTTTATATTTTCTTACAATTAGGCTCTTTAAATTGATTTTTACAATTAAATTCTTAAAATTAAATTTTTTATAATCAAGTCCCTAAAATTATTTTTTACAATTAAATCCTTAAAATTATTTTTTATAGATCAGGCTGGATTTGGTTCAGGTTGTTGTATATAAATTTCAGATTGGATTTAGATTTAAGGTAATTATTTAAACATTGTTATTTGAATCCAAATTGAATATGACTATCAGTCAAATATATCACAAAAAATAAATTTAAAATTTAAATCATATCAAAGAATCTGAATTGCACAAATTTTAATCTAAGCTCACTAAAAGTTGAATGAATAAAGTTCGAATCCTCTTAAAAAAAACAAATGTATTATTTTATTTTTTTAATTTGTAAATCCTATTCATCTAAATAATGTAAATTCAGATATTAGATATTTGACATTATTGATTCGTATTCACTCATAAAAAACAACAAATAATATTTTTTGAATGAATGCGTTGTATTTTATAATCACCTAAGGAATTTCCCAAGCTGCACTTAGGCAACTATTTACATTGTCCATTCTTATATTTTTTTCCTCTGTAACCTAATACCTACAATATCTTTAATACAATTCAATAAAGTTTCCTCACTTCTAATCACTTGCCGAAAACACTTATGATTTCTTTTCTCCCAAACATGATATACAAAAGAACCCCAAGTCAATTTCAATATAAGAACCAGCAGAGATTTTTCCTTTAGAGAGTCACAGCCCAGTGATCTTCCTCCTCCCAATCAAGAGTTGATCTAGTCAAGCAGCACAGTCTGATTATATCCTCTCATATGCTCCGAGCATAAGGGCAAAAATAATATTTTAAATATCTGAATTCATAAAAAAAAATGGGATAATTGTCATGGCCTTGGATTATTTATGTATATATTTGGGCAACTCGGAGTGCATGCGTTTTGTAAGGCTTGGGCTTATATAAAATAGGCACAAAAGATGCAATATTGTAATTGACTATGTTTGACAATTAGCGGATAACTGATAGCGCATTACATTAGCTGATTGTATTTGCTGATTTGACTAATGGATTGTAGTAGCTGATTGTATAAAAGTATTTGGTAAAATTAACTGATAGCTGATAGTTGTTTGATTATTTAAACAAGTAAAATGACATATAAAGACATGATTATATTCGATGCTTGTTTAAATAATTTATTACTTATCAATATTTTGTATCTATTAATATTAATTATATTATGAAAAATAATTTTTAATATAACATTACTAAGGATATTTGAAGGATCTATATATTAATTTATTATTTATATAAATATTTTTAATACAATTTAATTAATTATTAAATTTAAATACAAATATAAACGTGTGAGAATAAAAAGAAAAAAAACAAAAAATATTAGCTTACAAATGTCACAATGTAAATACCGGAGGTTAAAGAATTAAAATAGAAAATGTCAAATGTAGGTTATTTGGAGGTTTTTGATAATTGTTAAGGGTAAAAAGGTTTTTATAACTATTATGTCAAAACCTCTAATTTCAAAAGGCTCCTATTAGCAACATTTTCAAAATTAGAGGTTTCACCCCAATTTGCTATTTTAATCCACTCTTTACCAAACATCCAAATTAGCGGATTTGAACAGTCAAACCTCTAATTTTAGCTCAAACCACTATTTACCAAACAAGACCAATGTAATTGAAAAAATTATTAGATGGGTCTGGGTAACCACGTCATCCATAGTTTCATTCAATAACATTTTTTTTTCATTTCATTTTTTTCAAGGTGAATCTTCACTTCTTTCTTACATGTAACTAAGGAGTGGGTAATTACTTGAAAATTACACTAAAATGGCTAAATATATGAGAAATTATTAGATGGATTCACCATGTCATCCAATTCTCATATCATTGGGTTTGTTGTTGGTGTTAAATGTTGATTCTTGAATTTCTCTTTTCAATATAATTTTCATTTAATTGATATGAATAATTAATCTTGAAATAAGTTTATATGTTATAATTATTTAAAATATAGTTAATTATGAAAAATAAATATATTATAATTATTTAGGTTTGGATGTGGATTCTAAATTAATTGGCAGGTTGAAAAATTAACTAGTTCAAATTAATTCTATTACAAGCCTCCAAACTATGACACTCATTCTAAATTTATACTCAAATTTTTGAACATTTTAATTTTATCTCCAAACTATCAACATATGTTAATCAAGTCTCATGTTAATAAAATCGTTAATTGTCATGTAAATATTAATATATATTATATAAATAATATGATGTGATATAAACAATATTTTTTAACACAAACTCCTTTTATATAATATAAAACAAGTTATACTATTTTTATAATAAAACGATGTTTTTTAATATAACATGAATTTCATTTTATGACATGAACTTCTTTATGTAGTATAATATATATATATATATATATATATATATATATTTAAGGTTTTCTTAATGACAATTCATGTAGTTAGGTCGATAATTAATGTGTGTTTAGCTTTATAAAGCTTATTTTCAATTCATTTTTCATCGAATTTTTAGTGCTATTATTTTTGCAAGATAAAGAGAGGAAAGGCGGTGACAAAACTATCAAGGGAGTGGGAGGGGCCCTGCACCTCCCAATTTTTATTTGTCTATAAATAATTTTAATTAATATTAGTTTGAATATTTATTAAATTAAGCTTTGGCCTTCCTGAGTGGAGATTAAATACTAATTAGGTGTGTGTTAACTTTGATGTTTGACAACTTGGCCTCCTCCCACAGTCCAATATTGATTCCGTCCTTGAGGAAAGGTGACCAATAATGTCTATTTTAGGGTTTATGATTTTTGTAATAATTAGTATTGTTTTAGAATTTAAACATATGTAATTATGTATTAAATTTGTACAACCAAATATGGCATAAGAAATTAAGATATAATTCTAATTTGCTGGCCAAACATGTGTATGAATTTGTATTCCTTGTATTTACATGAGAGTATAATTATTATGATAATAAGTACATTTTAATACAATGATATTATGGTGTCCAAATACACCCTTAATAATACAATTAACAACAAAGGCATTCTCTTTTGTTTATACAATTACTCAAAACTTTTGCTTTTATACTAATATTATCAGTGACAGAACTCGGTGATAGAGTTTGAGGGGCCAACATAATTTTTTTTAAAAAAATTAAAGCTTTAAATTAAAATTTTCAATAATTTTAGAATCTAACTAAAATTTTTGAAACTTCGAGATTTAATGGGAACTTTTAAAAATTATAGGAAGGATTTAATTAAAAATATTCAAAAATTTTGAAGCTTAATCTAAATTTCTAAACAATTAATGGGAGAATTTTCCAAATTTGGAGGAGGGGCGGGGGCCCCACACGTCCCTCTTGTGTTCCGCCTCTGGTTATTATTAAATTAAAATTTATCTTTTTTTTTTTTTATAATTGATCGGATGTAAATCTTAAGTTACATTTGGATTAAGAGTATTAAAGGAAGAGAAAGTAAAAAAAGGGAAAGGATTATATATTATTTTTTTGGATGGTTAAAATTGAAATAAAAATAATTTTTATTTATCTAAGTGATGAAATGGGAAAAATAAATTATAATGAATTTTTTATTTTTTAACCTTATGTGTCATATTCAGTGCACAAAAAGAAATCAAAACCACAACGTAATTACTGAAACCATGCAATAAATTAATTTTACTCAATTTTATTGTTGTAATTTTTAATCATCCATACTATTTAGTTTGGGTAAAGTAAATGAATAAATAAATTTTATATTGAATATGCATTATTTTTTGTTCGAGTTGTTATTTAACTTTCTAATATCAATTTTAAATTTGTACTAATTTTTTTATAGTTTGATAAAATATTTTTAACTAATTTAATAACTCATGTGATAATTATTCTGTTCCTTATATTATTACTTGTACACCAATCATAGAATTATTACAACATTACACAGTGCCGTATGAGCCATTAATTGTCGTAAAGAATCTATCTTCCATTTTTTTACGAGAAAATAATTTGTAGATGTTAAGATTTAAACTTTAAACGAATACCATCATTTAAAGATCACCATAAGAAAAAATTAAATTAAATTTCGAATACAACTTGTTTACTTTCTAATACGTAGTATATTTTATTTATTGTTTGTACAAATTATGAAGTCAATATATTAGAAAACACTTCTTTGATAAGGTTTAGATTTTCTCTTTCTTTTTTTGTTGCTCTTTCGATTCTTCAGATTTTGTCCTGATTAATCTAGATCGACTTGCGTTGCACACCTAGTCTTAGTAGGTATCTCCCGGTGGGATTATCTATAATATAAAAGCCTCGAATTCGAGATCCACTTAAGCGGTACCATGCGGCTTACCACTTGAACCAACCCGTTGGTTATATTTTATTTCTTCTATTTTTAATATGGACGACTTGTAATTTAAATACAAGTCATCGTTGAAGTCCCCCTTCGTCTGATTTTTTTTTCTTTATCAAAAACACTAAAAAAGGTATATGGTTAGGGGAGAAAAAGAATTAAAATTAACTAATTGATGAACTTGTTCAGATGCCGCAAGGAAAATACAGGGTGAACTATAATTATTATAAAGTTTTTATAAATAATTTGTTTATATTAATTTTTTAAAGATATTTACAATTGATATTTGTATTTTTTTTCTTATGTTTTGTATCGTATATTGATAGAAAAATTATTAATGGCCACTCCCTTTCTTAGGGCAAATTATCTGGACCCTATCCTTAGTCAACCCATGGTTCTTGGACTAAATTCAATTCTTAAATGTTAGTCATTGCTTTTGTCCTCACTGATAGACATCTATTTTCCCTTTCTCCTGGATTATTTTTTTAGGTATCCAAATTTCTCATATTTTTAATTTTTGATAAAAAAAATTGCTATATATTTAAACTTATAATTTCTAATATATTACAACAATAACGACAATAACCGAATAAAAACATAATCAACGACGTTGTCATAATAATTAATAAATCAGTTTTTCACAAATTTTATGGAAATATTCAAAGATGACATTAAGAGAGTAGTTAGTTACATATTTAAAGCTTTAATAACTAATAGAGATCCACTAATTAGTCTAGTAGTGAAGGATGTTCATGTTATCTCATTTTGTATAAGTTCTCATTTCAATGTTTGTCTTGGAAACGTAATACCTATTTAATAAAAACAAGTTTTAATCTAATAACTCATTATAAATGGTCAAATTCTTTTTTTCTTTACCACCCAAAAATCAATCCGTAGTTTAAAATAAATAATTAAATGATAATTAAAAGTACGAGTCTACCACGTGTGACGAACACCGCTGAACATTACTAACGCTGAACATCGTTGAACACTATTAAATTGATTAATAAATATTAAAAATTTCAAGGACTCAACATACAATTAATAATTATTTTAAAAAATTCAATTAAATTATTTTCTATATATATTAAAATTTGTAATTTTTTAATAAGGGTAAACTACATATTTAGTACCTCACCTATTTCTGTATTTCTATTTTAGTACCCAAACTAAATTTTTAGCAAAATGGTACCTAACGTTACGTATTGTTTCTATTTTTGGTACTCTAACTGTTAAAAATAAACTAAAATAATGACGTTGCTCAGTCAAATAACAATTTTAGTCCCTAAAACTTATACAATCTATCAATTTAGTCCAAAATATTATCAATTTAAACATCATTTTTAATTTTTGGATTACAAATGTAAATTTATTCTTTCTTCTTCCATTCGAAGTATGAAAAACTAGGTATCGAACATCTTTTTCATTGCCACTATAGTTTTCTGCAAATTTTCATCGATTAATTTTTTTAATTCTTCCAAAAACAAAATCGACTTTAATAACAACAAAAAATCAAAATATAAAAAAGTGAAAATCAATTAAAACCTACAAGAGCAAGAAGCGCAAAAAATGATATCCACCGTGTTGTCATAGCCGATTCCCCTATGGTGCTGAGTTTCTTCGAAATTAAAATGAAATTAGTTCAAATTTATTTATTGGAATTCTTATTTCATCAATGTAGAAATTTGCATTCGATGGGCAAAAAACTGAACTTCCGTGGTTTTCATCAGTTAATGGACAATATGTTAATGTTGGATTCCGATTTAGCCTTTCTAGGATTTTGGGGCATTTTCAATTAATTTCAATCTAGACCATTAATATATTGATTAGGGTCCCTTAATCTCCAACGATTTTTGAATTGATACACAAGTTCAAAAAAAAATATCGTGTTTTAACTTAATTAATTGCATTAACGGGTGATTAACAAATCCTAATTAAAACTCACCGTGTATGCTAGGTGAGTTTTTTTTTCATTTTTGCCTTTTAGTAAAAAGTTTGATTTTAAAAATTTTAATTGAAACTTGCTCTGCATACACGGTGATTAATTAAGTTAAAAATACGAAAAAATTGGAAAATTTTGAAACTTGCCATCGTTCTACGGCGATTTTCCAAAAAAATTGAAAAAATAAATTTTTATTTGAAGCTCGATGAGTTCACTGTAATAGTGCTCGTTTGAGAAATATAGGATTTTGAGTCCTACTTTCGTCAAAATAGGACCTATTGGTCCTAGATTTGTCTTTATGCCTATGTTTTGTTCTTGCTAGTATGTAAATCACATTATCAATTCAGGTGATCTTGACATTTTTTTTTGTTGCCCTTCCTATTTTTAAGGTTTCACCCTGACTAATTCGAATCGACTTGTGTCGCACACCTAGTTTCAATGAATGAGTCTCATAACATGAATTTTCTACATACACAATGCCTTGAACTTGAGACTTGCTTGAGCGATACCAAATTGCTTACTACTTGGATCAACCCGTTGTTCAGGTGATCTTGACATTTAATTTAAAATAAATTTTTTATTTCTTATTGGTAGCACATAAATATAATTATTGATGCATCATATATCGCTTTTTAATAAAATTTTGACATTATCGTATAATAAATTATTGATAAAATGATATTTTGTATTTTCAGATAAAATTAAGCTCAAACCTCAAAAATGACAAAAAATAACCACAAACCTTAAAAGCTAAATCCTTGTAGTCTTGTAGACCGTATACAAAAGAAGGCTTTTTTTACCTGATTTTCTATGTCACCCTTACAAAAAGGTTGTCGTAAAGAATGAATCTCAATCACAAAATGACAGTCAAATGGGGCAAAAAGACACAAATATTGTGTTTCAAAATTTTCCCCACAATATGGTACTGGTCACTTTATTTCCAACAATATGGCACTTTCTACAGTAAATTAGAAGTCACATTATGTTCAATATGTTTTTAAACATTGACTTTCATATTAATATTAAAATAATGAAGTCGGATAACTTAGAATCCGTCTTCAAACAGTGTCCAATAACCCACGTGACGTGCGCAGATTATGCATGCACTGTTCAAAGACGGGGTGCAATCCATCCGTCTTCGAACCGTGCTGAAATTGTGCCGGCAGGGTGTGGCAGTGGTGTGACAATGATGCAGTGTTTATAAGCATAGGGTCTGCATTTTGCATGCATGTAAGGTTTTTTTAAAATGAGTTTGTGCAGGCATGCCTCGGAAATGGATGAGGCTTTTTTTAAAGTTTTTTAATTCTATTTTGTATGATTGATTGGTGGGTTGGTGGTTGAGATTTAAAGTTTTTGGGGGTTGAGTTGAAGATAGTAGATTGTGTAATGAAAGTTTTGAGAAGATATAATAAAGAAGAAAGAAGAAGAATTGGAGAAAATTTTGTAAGTAGATAAGATATGTATTTTTTTTAATTTTGAAGTTTGAATTTTTGATATTTCAATTTTGTGTTAATTATGTGGTTAATGAGGAGAAAATTTGTGAAGAGATAGATTGAGTAAAGGAATGAAGATTTGAAGAAATCATAGTAAGTAGATGTGTATTTTATTGTTTAGTTTAAGTTCGTTATTTTTTAATTTTTTAATTAATTTTTGAATTTTTTATGTTTGAATATTTTGAGAAAATAGAGTTAATTAATATATGTGTAATTGTTTAATTTATGGTTTAAGAAAACATTTTTTTAATTTTTCATGCTAGTAATTTTAATTTTTAAGTAAGAAAAAAAACGTTGTAATTGATAAGGATTTAATGAACTCAAAGTTAGGTCAATTTGATGTTGAATTCATTAAGGAATTATAATTAGTTTGTTAAAGGACTAAAATGAGTATGTTGGGAATTTTGCAATCAGAATGAGTGAAATATGAATTTTTAGAGGATTTTATAGAATATTGGCAGAATGTGATTGAATTCGTTAGTTATTGAAACGAATGAATTTTGTTAAGGAAAAATAGGACTTGAATGATCAAATTACTAAATTAGTGACTAGTTCGTAAAAATCATAAAATTAAAAGTTTTAAAGGCAAATTGCCAAATGATATTAGGACTAAACAGTTATATTATTAGTAGTAGCAAAAAAACGTTTTTTAATTTTTAAGAAAAAAACTTTTTTTTTTAATTTAGGAGTTGGCAAAACAATATTATAATTAGTAAAAAAATATGAATGTTAAATTTAGTCTTTTCTTTTAATTTAGTAGTAAGTAAGGCAAAATGACACAAATTTAGAATGACAAATTGAAATTTTAATTAATTAATGATGATTGATTGATTTAAATTTCGTAGAATTTTAACAAATTAGAAACTAAACTAAAAATATTATTATAAATTTTGTTTGTTTAGTTGTTTGATTATGTTTATTATTTTTTAATGTAGTAAATTTAGTCTCGGGTCCTAATATATTTTTACTTGTCTTGTGGGATGGCTGAGCAAGCTTCAATGTTGCGATTACAAGATCGACACATTACTAATCTCACGGTTGATGAGACGGTACAAATTTTTTAATAATTTATTTAATAGAAATTCAATTATGTTAATAATATTTATTTATTAATGTGTTAATTATAGGATGCGGAGGATACATTTAAGCATCATCTGACCATGGCCAAAAATCATCCAGACAGTCGAATCATTGAGTTGTTTTTGGAAATTTCTGGATTTTATCATTCGACCTTCATTCGTGGGTACAAGTTGGTGCCTGGGTTGATTGCCGCTCTAATTAAGCGTTGGAGGCCAGAAACCAATACGTTCCATATGCCGTGTGGGGAATGCACAAGCACACTTGAAGACGTGGTCATGCTTATCGGGGTCTCGATAAACGAGGCACCACTGATCGAGCACACAGAAGGTTCACCTGAAAGCATTTGCTTCAAATACATTGGGAATGTGTCAGATAGATCAAATTTGAAAGGGTCTCGTGTGAAAATGAGTTGGTTACAAAGTAAATTTATACTCTGTGAAGGATATAATTCGGTTGATGCGATTTATAATGCTAGTCAAGCCTATATTCTGCAACTCATTGGAGGTATACTAATGCTAAATAAATCTGGCAATCTTGTTCATACAAGGTATCTACGTTTCTTGGAGTTTTCGTGGGAAGTTACTAAATATAGTTGGGGATTGGCCATATTAGCGTTCTTGTATCATGAGTTGTGTAAGGGCGCTAAAATAGAAAATGGTCAAGTTTCGAGGTATTGGTGGATGTTTGTTGTTGCTACAAGCGTGGGCTTGGCAGCGAGTTCTCTTTTGGACACTGATTACTCGAACACTGATACAGTTCCCTCTTGTCGCCAGGTAATTATCATGATTTTGAGTTGACTTTTTTAATTAAATATATTTATTTTTAAAACATTATTGTGATTTGTATGTAGATGGTGCGAGAAAAAAGCGCACAAGGGATTATCGAACAACAACTTGAGAGTATTTAGAGCTCAAATTGATTTGTATTGTCAAGAGCAAGTGCCTAGTTAAATGTATTCTTTACATTTTAGTTAAATACTTATAGTTTATTATTTACATTATTATAGTTACCTGTATTATTATAATAATCCTTATTTTGCAGTTTATTTGGATGTCGTATAACACTGATTGCATTTTTTGTACCGAATGATCTGATGAAGGATTCTGATTAGTGGTGTAGTATTACACCGTTGATCCACTTTGCGTTTGTCGAGTTCCACTTTGCCGACAGGATGCTGAGGCAATTTGGCTTCCACCAGCCAATTTCGTATATTCAGATTAATCATGACTATTTGCACGATTATGATAGACGCGGCAGGGTAAATGTAAATTGGGAAGTCACGCATGCCCAATACATTAATATGTAGAACAACAAAACTTCAACATTACCGATTTGTGCTCCAATCCAAGAGGATAATTTTGATTTTGAGAGGTCAGAATACCTGATCTACTTTCTTACTAATGGAATGCCGTACTTAACTACGTTCGATAGACGGGAAGAATGTCAAAAATATAAGAAAAATATGGTGGCAAGGGTGAATCCTCTAGGACTGCAGCGAACGCATCTCAAAATCCCATTTGGAGTAGAAACCCCGAAGGTTAGCCAACCACGTGGGAGCCAGATATGAGTAGAGTAATGCCGACAGCTATATGGGAAAAGAAACCGGCTCCTACACGTGTACAACCAGAAGTGGACCCGAGCTCCTCAGATACTCACAGGTTTGATGGTGCTATTTTATACACACCCGAACTTTATCTTCCATAGTCACCTATTTACTCGAACTTTGGATAGAACATGGATTTTCAGGAAATGAAAAATTTCCTGAATTCACTAGAGATTATGAGAGGGCAGAGGGGTTACATGGATTTGTTCACAACATCGCCTCTTATGCCCTTGATGACTGAGGAGGTGAGCTACACTGAAGAGGATGTTGAAGAGGATCTCGAGGCACCACAGAGGCCACAATGTGCTCAACGACTGCCGCAGTCTTATCTTTCGACCACACCGCGTCATGGGCATAAATTACATAAGAAAAAATGATTTTATGTATTTTGTGTAATACATTAGAGGCATTTGAGTTTGAATTTTATTGTTTTTCTATTTTTTATTATTCGCTTAATCTAAAATTAATTATATTTAGTAATTAGTGAATAGCTTTTCAAATTCGACCATACTAAGAGGTATCGAAATTTCCCTTCTAGAATGTTAATTTTGTGAATCTGTAACATAAGTTTCGAAATCTTACCTAAATTATTGAATTTTTACATTTTGGTCACTATCTCATAACTTTTTCAATTGAACTCCGATTCAGTCACCGTTTTTTTAACGTCAAATTTTGTAATGAACATGAAATTAAAAATATTTTCTAATAATAAGATGTAAAATTTCATTGGTCCTTGAAACTTTTAGAAATTTATAGATTAGTCCTTGAACTTTAAATTCTTAGTAATTTGGTCCCTAATTATTAAATCAGACTTAAACAATATGTTAGCAGTAAAAATATAACATTATAAATAACTAATTAATACTGATGCAAAGTAGAATATTTTCAAATACAAACATAATAAATCACTGAGGCATAGACACATATATTGGTTCATTTGGACAGTTTGATTTCGAATAGCCTTCAGCCCTACATATGGTACATCTCTTTTGTTGTCCATTCTCTCTGTGATAAAGATCCACACTGGTATAGATGTGAGTCGATCTAGGTTGGCCATTTAGACTTCGACGGAGTGTAGGATCCGGTAATCATTTTCATGCTCTACTGACGGCCAATACTTTGAATTCGCGATCGGTGGGAACTCACTTCTATAAATATTTACCATCAATTGGAGATCGAAGCATTCATCAACATAGCTATACGGGTCAACCCCTACAGCCATACACGCTACAACTACATGCGCACATGGATACCGCCACGTTTGGAACTCGCCACAGTCACACCATCTACGTCTAAAATTGACTCAAAATACATTTGAGTGGGCTACTTCGTTGTTGTATCTAGAACCAACAACATCAAAAGTCTGATTCATTTAGTCAAATGCATGAACGGTCAGCAACGTTGCATTCTTCAAATTATTCTACATTTTCATCACAATATCCAGGGCCCAAGGTTGTCCCCTATTTATTAAGGACTCAATTTACTTCCCTTTAACGGACCAAACCTTAGCCAACCGATAGTACGTCTCTTTCACCAAGCTTGTTATTGGGAGATGATGTGATCCTTTTAGTACTCCATTTATGTGCTTCACAAGGTTGGTTGTCATTTGCCCGTATCGTCTATCACCTTCATCATATGATTCGGCCTATCTTTCCCTCTCGATATTATTGGCCCAACTCCAAACACACTCGCCATACTTATGTAAATTCTCCATCTTCCTCTCAAAATCTAGCTGTAGTAGTAGATATCTTGTGCCATAATATATGTTGTTAGTATCTAGAAAAACTATAACACATAAATGGATGGGCAAATATAATAGAGTTTGAAAAAATGATACTTACCCATGCTTAAAATCTCATTGCGAAGGTATTGATTTTTGAACATCTCGTAGATGTTCTTACCGATCTGACGAACACAATATACGGGGTATAGGCGCGAATGTGTTCAACGACTTCCCTCTCGATTAATTGCTGCTTTGATACATGTCCCTTGATCGGATATAATGCAGACCCTATTTTCTTAGACAACATGATCGCATAAATTGGTTAAAAAGAAATTTCAAGCTTTCGCCGTTTCACCGCCTCCCCCTCAACAATTGCGAATGCAATCGGAATGACATTACTCTCACCATCTTATGCAACTACAATCAACAATATACGAGAGTATCTCCCGTACAACCACGTGTCATTGACTTGGATCATACGTTTACAAAATAGAAAGCCTTCAACGTATGGCTTGAACGCCCAGAATAGTCAATGGAAAAATTTATGCCCTTAAAGCAGTTGGCCTTGTCAGTCATATGCATCATTTGTTTGATACCTCACTATGGTGCATGGGATGAAACGTGTCATTGCTAGCAATAAAGCCGGTATCTCATTGTACGACTTATCGTAATCACCATACACCGAATGTAATACCTTATCCCTTGCACGCCACCCCTTCTTATATTTTATTTGATATTCAAATTGTTGTGCAATGGTTTTCTGAATCGCTGAAACGAGAACCCTTGGATTTGCTTTGACCAACTTCATCACATGATGACTTATTACATTCGAGTCCAATTTGTTGTGGTCCTGGTCGATGGATGTTTATGAACATGTGTGATCGTCGTTGTACTTTGTGACCTTCCAACGATTTATCCTCTTAAGCTTCGACACTTGAATTTTCCAATTGCACCCTTGTCCATATTTCACACACTTCGCAAAGAAAGTCCTCAGGGTGGATTCTACAGCCACGTAGTCCACATGCTTCATGATGCTATACTCTTTAATTGCTAATATAGCTTCATTCTTTTCATTAAATTGAAGCCGAGCAAATAATTCACCATGCTCACTCAAATTTAATTGGGACATATATTGGAATTGTAGTGCCCTCATCGCATCGAAATCCACCAAGTTCATGTGAGCAGGAGGTTCATAGAATGTAATGTCACCCCGGTCGGAACGAATTATCCAACACCAAAAATAGGGGCATCACCAAAGTCATCAGGGAACAAGTCGGGATCCCCAATATCTTTATCTTCACTGGAATCTTCAAGTGATTCTCCCCATCGACCTCATAGGTTCTCAACATTTGCATCAACAACCGGCCCGTATGATGTATATGTCGACGACCCACTTGATGAAATCCACTAGATGTCCCACTTTCCAACATTGCAAAAGCTGCCTCTAAACATATCAAACTCATTACCAAAACCCATTTGACTAGATTCCCCAACTATATTTCTAGATGGGTCGGGAATATTACGCACATCAGCAAACAACTCGACATTTTGAATATCCATAGATTCATGCTCTGCAATTATTATTCCAATATCTGTATTATCTTTGATAGCTATTGCAGAATATCTGACTGGATTGTGACTAGAGGTGGCAAACGGGTCATTCGGTTCGGTTTTGGTTCGGATTATTTTAGTTCGGGTCATTTTGGGTCTGCTTGTATTCGGTTTAAGTTTGGTTTGGTTTGGTTTGGTTTCGTTCGGGTCTATGGTGATTTCGGTTCGGGTATCGGATCAGGGCGTCGAGTCGGTTAATTTTCGATTCGGTTGACTTTTGGATTGGTTGATTTTGGATCGGGTCAATATCGGGTTAATAGGAGATCGGTCGATTTTAGTCGGGTTTTCAGGACAAGTTAGGTTGTTCCACCCTATACATGACTTTATATAGCATGTATATTTGACTTTTTGGTGAGTTGTGCGACATTTCACATCTCATCTTTATTTATTTTAATATTTTTTTTATTTCGGGTTGACTTCGGTTCAGGTGAAATGGGTTCGGTTCTATTCGGTTCGGTTGAAAATCAGTTCAGGTCTATTTTCGGTTCAACTGAAGTTCAGTTCGGTTTCAGTTTCGGTTCGGGTTTCGGATCAAATTTGAGTCATCGTGTTCGATTCGGTTTTGGTAAATCAGTTTGGTTTTCGGTTTTCAGATCAAGTTTGCCAAGTCTAATTGTGACATGTCAGCCACCGATATCGCAAACCATGAATCTCAGCTCCAATTTTCTCAGATATCTTCTCCTTCATTACTCGAAGTGTGATTTCCTTTTCAAATCTCATCTTCGTAGGACTTTTAGATTCAAATACAATACCAACATCAGTTTTCACAATTTGTCCATTGTAATGGACAATCGCCACAAATATGTTGTTGCTCATTTTCTGTGCATGTTCGAAAAAATATATTTTCAATTATAATACACAAATCAAAATGAACAATTAAAATATCACTAAGCCTAATTTTAAACTATAAATAACAATAATTTTAAAACATACTACTTATTTACGAAATTATTTCGAAATATATATATATATTCAAATAGACTTTATAAAACTATATTAACTGTCAAAAAGACTAATTACATTATATTATTACGATTTTTTTATCTAATTGAACACTACTGCTATAATCCTAAATAAAAATAAAACATTCATCGTTCTAACATAAAAATTAAATTTCAAACAACTTAAAATGTTAGATGGATAAAATAAAACCAAAATTTTAAATCGACTTACAATATTTTTTTCTACAACTTTCTTTTCTTCTTCTTATTCTCATTATTTACTCAAATTTTTACTCAAATTTTTCTCTAACAAATTACCTTCAACGTAACCTATTTAAAAAAACTATAATTTTTTCCCTTACATATCCCTACACCACTTTTATCTGCACTAATAGGTTTTAAATAAAAATTTTACACTACCCCTATATAATTTAAAATTATTATAACATTTAAATTTTAAAAACACCCTACCACCTTTTACCCCTAAACCTAAAAACCAATATACCTTTCACCCTGTATCACTGCAGTGCATCATCCAATCAATCTTACAAAATTAAAATAATAATAATAAAATAATAAAATCCCTTTCCTTCCCGAGGCATGGATGCATCTACTTCATTTACGAGGCATGCAGCATGCATGCAAAAGGCTGCATCACTACACTGCACCACCTTACTTGCACCACTGCCAAACACTGTTTGAAGTCGGATGGAGGATAGCCCATCTTCTAATAGTGTATGCCCTTCTACATGGCTGCCACGTGGTAGTAAATAGATGATCTGACACTGTTTGAAGTCGGAAGGAGAATAATCCAACTTTGAACTTGATTACTTTAATATTTTCTCAAAAATTACTGTTTAACGACGGATAGAAAGCAGTTTGTCTTCACTTTTACTGTAGAAACAACAATATTGTGGAATTAAAGTGGGAAGCGCCATATTGTTGGGAAAAAATTGGACAACAATATTTGGGACATTTTGTTGTCAAATGGACCCCGACCAACATTCCCTAAATGAGAGCCCTTCATTTTTTCCATATCAATTTTTCTAAGAGTCAACCTGATTTTTTTATTTAATTGGTATTCAATTCATTGGTCATCTAATTCAAATAAAATTTTACAGAGGTTCATTATAGATGACCTAAAAAGCACGAATACTTCAATCTTATGTCGTACCACGTATCCGATACATCCCCGTATCATGGACATATTGGGTACAGCTTGGGTATTCCCTAATATTTCATCTCCCTATTTTTTCTTATTCTTCTATTCTCTCACACTGTTTCGGTCTTTTTCTTGTTTCTTTTTTACTTTTTCTTGCTCATTTGATTCAACTATAAGTATATAAGTATGCGTAATGCCATGCTTGTAGAATTTTCTTATGACTTTTTATTTTTTATATTTTTAGAATATAAAATTTATTTTATATTTGTCAAACCCTTACCGTTCTCATATCATGTAATTTTAAAAATTGTCGTTTCTTGTCCTCGTTTCCGTACTCGTACTCGTATATGTATTCGTATCAGTGCAACATAGTAGATGACCCTCTCGATCGAGTTTTCTCCATTCACAATGTTAAGATTCAAACTCCTATCATTGCTTAAAAAGCTTAGCGCCTTATCCGTTAGACCGAGTGATTGTCGGTAGAATCCATCTCAATTTAAAAGGAAAAAAACACAAGGGAACCTCCCATGAAACTCCCTCGCAAAAACCCAACCTCCCACTTTGTCTTTATAAAGTAATAGTTTCTTTTACCGTCCAAAGTCGCTACAAAGACCAAGACTCCGAAACTCAGAAGCCAAAACAAAATCCAATGCTAAACTTGAAAACATCATCGAAAGATGTCGGAGGAGGTGGCCGACGGTCCAAGCCGAATGAAGGATGTAAGAAACACCCAAAACACAAGCAATCACCCGGGGTTTGTTCACTTTGTTTAGCCGAGAAACTATCTCATGTATCAACTCATTCGTCCACACTTTCCTATTCTTCTTCTTCACCTTCTTCTTGTTCTTCGTCTTCTTCGTGTTCTTCCTCTCCCTTTTGCCCCCATCGTTTTACTGCAGGTGGAAAAGGGTATTCTTTTTCTTTTTTATTGTTCAATGGCAAGAATTTACTCACTAAGAGCAGATCAGTTGCTTGTGCTTCAAGAATTGGGAGCAAACAAGGCCATGACGATAAGAAGAAGAAAGGTGGGTTCTTGTACAAGTTGCTTCACCCAAGAAACACTAAGACAAAAGAACAAGGTCCATTAATGGCGGTTTTTGCTTGACTTTTTTTAGCTTGTTTTGTTGATCGATTAGATCAGTGCTCCGATAAGCTTTTTGCTTGAAAAAAAATATAATGTATCGTATGTACTTTGAGAAACATTTATGGTGCCATTTGAGATCATTGTCATATTTCGTCTGCTGTTGTTATTTCATGATGGAAATATATGGGATTTGCTTTGCCAACAGCTTTTGGGAAGGAAACGCTGTTTGATTTTGTCTTGGTGTTAAAAAAGAAATGACAAATGTTTCGTATTTTTAGGGATAACATTGTTAACCTTTAGCTAAGCGGATGTACTTGTATTTTTGTTATTGACCATGACATTTTTTATATTCTCTTTATTTTCCCCATATTTATTTCCTCATATTTATGTAAATCATGAGTTCTAGAACCACTAGGAGCACTCCCCTTCCTTTCCCTAGAGTCTCTTTCCCCTCCCATCTAGGTAGGATTATGATTAGAATTTGTCAAAAAAATTAGGATAAAATTATGAGAGAAGTCAAATTGCTTATCTCTAAAAGTAACAAGGATTTAAAAGATAATTAAGCCATAAAAACAGAGGATTAAAGTTTAATTCCAAAACTAGCATGCCCCAAGAAGTAATTAAACAAGAAAAGTTAGGGGCAAGACTTAATTTCATTTCTTTAAAACTGATAGGGTCTTAAAAATTAATTAAACTATAAATTTTAAGCACTATCTTAATTGTAATACTTTTAAAATTTCCAGGACTTAAAAATATAATTAAACCATAAAAGTATTGTGGGTCATGTTTATATATTTGAGTTTTTTTTCTTATTTTGATCTAATAAATCTTCTATTTTTTGAAAGGGTAAGTATGATGTTATTGATTAATCGTTACAGGATGGGGCACCGATATAGGCCTTGACAAGCGTAGTATTTTGTCAAATAATTTAAACCTTAATATCAAATTAAATAAATAAAGACGTAGTATAGAGAAGAAGGTGTCGGTCCACAGGGACTAAGGAGTTTATGATATTAGGAGGTTTTGATTCTGACTGTTTCGAGACAATATAGTGAATGAGGGGTTTGAGCAAGAAATCTAGAAAATAACTGTAGAGTAAAAGCGAAAACGATGGAAGTAAATTTTGAAGAGTAAATTAATTAAATTAATTAGCCTCATGCTTTGTTCCGCTTCAATTCAAAATGATCACCAAAAAAGAATTTTTACTTCGGATACATGCCGGTTACAGTCTACAAGGCCCAACCCTTGTAACTTATTTTTCTCTTCGGTAAACTGACAATCAAAAAATCAATTTTTAGATTCCAGTTTTCTGGTTAGACTAACCACAACTATCGTCGTTAGAATAAAACAGTTTTAGAATTTGGAAAAACCCGACTCGGATTATATTGTCTCGATGAGAATCGAACCCGATCTCAATTTACCTTAGCGAATCCGTCGCAAAGTGTGTTCATAGGAAGTCGAATTTGCTACAAGCCAATCCTTTCTCCCAACTATAAATCTGAACAATAATCAAGTCAACATGCACTTTTAAAATGAAAGCGAAAAGATTTTAATAGAAAGGCCAATTGCCGATATAAGTTTTCAGAAAATTGAGAATGTAAAACGAAGTTTTGGGTGCTTTTAATTCTTACAAGGTGAATTGAAGCTTCGCTTTAAGCCCTTGGCTAATAGGAAAATTAGCTAAGCATGATTATGGTAAAAAACCATGCTTAGCATTTAAAAGAAAATAAATAAAAACTAAAGAACAAAAATACAAAGAAGAGAGAATTTTATAAAACTTCAAAAGTAAAAACAAAGCTAAGAATAAGAATGATTTTTGAGTTTATCTCAAAAGGGGTATTTATAGTCTTCTAAAACCCTAAAAGTGATAAAAGATAAATCCTAAAAATATTTAAATTAAATACAAATGATAATTCCAAGTTTGAATTTTAAATCCCAACTGATAAGCTATCGATACGCGGTTGATAAGCTATCCGACGCTGTTGACGTCATCTTCTAGAAGCTGCTGACGTTGCCTTCTAGAAGCTGCTGACTGGACGCCACGTCAGATTTCATGCCCACTAGCCCAGCCTTGACTCCAGAAAAATAAAAGCTGCAGAATTTCGCCCTTTTTAGCACAATTTCTAGAATCCAATGTCCTGCACAGAAAATAAGAGAAACGACCAAATTAGCAACATAAATCGACAAACAAAGAGTAATTAATAACAAAATAATAACTATTTAAATCACTCATTAGGCCTCATTAAAAAACCCCCCTAACACCTAATGGAAGAAAAAGAGTGCATTGTATCGGCATCATGTACAAAATATATCTGCACATCTCATTTCAACAACAACCTACACATATTAGGAACAAACTCAACTAAGCTAATAACATACCTCTGCTTGCAAGATTCAACACAAAGAAATTTATCCATTAGCACCCTACTTCTACTCTCCCACTTGGTTGTAAACAAGCAACAAGAGAGAAAGACAGTCCTCTACCCATGTATTATAACACCACACTGCAAAAAATTTGGACTCTTCCATACGCAAGCAACAACCCAACACAGACCTTTGCCACAAGCAGCCAACTCTCCAGTAAAGGCAACGCTTTTCATTCATACATCTCCATCAGATCAATGGTTCTCCCTATACCTTCCCGAGCTAGATGATGGGCTAAACAATTACGTTCTCTATATTCGAAACATATTTTCCTGTCATAATTTAAGCAGAAATGATGACACTTCATTACCATTTGGGCAAAACAAGGGGGTGCACAACTTAGATTTTTAATTCAACTTACAGCAAGAAAGCTATTCGAATCAATGCATAATTTATTCCTATTAAACCAACGAGAAAAATAAAAAACCTGGCAAGCTTCATGGATGACGACCAACTCAGCTCCAGTAGGGTCTGACGTGCCAATTGATTTGGAGAACCAAATCAGAACTTTTCCACAGTGATCTCGGAGAATCCCACCGATGCACGTCTCTCTAAAACTCACTTTTACTACTATATCTATATTAAACATTGGCAGCCATCATTAGGGGCAGACCACGAGCCTAAAATGGGCCTTTTATTAGGCCTCGGCTGAAGAGACACTGTTGCAGGGCACCAGACAAAGGCATTAACCGAAGCTATAGAGTCGAGCCATTTTCTTTTACACCAATGTCTGATTCGTAGGAAGGCCAAGTCGATTAGGCAATCAAAAACACATGGTTTATTGTTGAAGATGACTTCGTTGCGTTGTAACCAAATTTTCCCATACCGTTGAATTTTCTCATACCGTTGTAAGTGATTTTAGAGAATTCAGGATAACTATATGCATATTCCGCACCCTACACCAAGCTTGCCAAAGTTTCCAAGAAACAAGACAATGGCACAATAAGTGATCAATAGTTTTCGGTTCCTGAGCACAAAACACACAATTAATCTGGTCATTTGGGCAAATCTCTTATTAAGTTCAGATCTGGTAGGAATTCTTCCTTGGACAGCTCTCCATAGGAAAATTTCCACTTTAGGAGGAGCTAAGTTGGACCAAATCCACTTCCACGACTTGTCGGATTGGGATCCATCGGACAAAGCTAATTCACATAAAAGCTTGGGGTGATAGGACACCCAATGTAGAGCCAGTCTAGCTGATACAGTCTGTAGAGGTTGAATTTCTAGATGCATCATTAATGGAATTCAGGAAGCTCTCCCACCGACCAATCTCCCAATCAAATAACTTTCTACAAAGTGTAATATTCCACTTCCAATTCTTATTAATTTTAAAGCCAAAGTCAGCAACCTTCCCTACCTTTTGCCTTGCTAAAGTGAATATCCGAGGAAACTCGGATTTAAGCGAGCTACTGCTAGCCCAAACATCTTCCCAAAAATTGATTGATCTGCCGTCTGAAAGAGGGTGAATTATATTTTTCCACAGCCATGAAATATTATTATTGTTAGAAGTGGTAGGCAGTAAGCTTCCCGAATCTGCTCCTAGCTTGGCGTCAATGACCCGTCTCCACAAACTGTTAGGCTCAAGGCCGTACCTCCAAACCCATTTGTTCAATAAAGAGCAATTTCGCAATTTAAAGTCAAAGAAGCAAATTCCACCGAACTCTTTAGGCTTGCAAATATCTTGCCATTTAACCCAGTGGATAAAATGATTGGAAGAGGTACCTTGCAGTCATTTTGTTAAGCTTAGCTGAAATCGACGCTGACATCTGGAAAAGGGACAAAAAATAGACAGGCAAGCAGGTTATAACTTATTTTATAAGGGTCAAACGACCACCAAAGGACAATAACTTTACATCCATCAAGCCAAACCTGAACTTTATCAATAACAGGCTGCCATAATGCCGACGAATTACGAGGATAGTCGATAGGTAAGCCAAGGTATTTTGTCAGAAAGGCATCAACGCCACAGTTAATACTAGCAACCCAATATTCCATACTGCTATCATCATCATTAATCCCAAACAGTCTTGTTTTTTCATATTTAGCTTTAACCCTGAAGCTACTTCAAAGATGCAAAGAATTCTTTTAGTGTTACGAGCATTTTCTTCCTTAGCCTGTAAGAATAGCACAAGATCGTCTGCGAATTGTAGGTGCGATACTGTTAACCCATCGGACCCAACTGAGATCCCTTCTAGAATACCAAATTCAATGGCTTTACTAATCAAAACGTTGAGAGCTTCTCCAATCAGGTTGAAAAGAAATGGTGAGAGAGGACAGCCTTATTGTAAGCCCCTTGATATCTTAAACCTATTAGATGGTGCACCATTTATAAGCACCGAAATGCTCCCTGAAGATACACACAATTGAATCCAATGACGCCATTTAAGGCCGAGCCCTATAGACTTCATCACAACGTCCAAAAAAGGCCAATCAATAGTGTTGTAAGCCCTTTTAAAATTTGCTTTTAACATAATAGCCTCACGCTCATTGTGTATTAAATAATTGATCAATTCATTAGCAATGAGAGCACAATCAGAGATTTATTTGCCTGCAGTGAACACGAACTGAGTTTTGCCAATCACCTCATTGATACAGCCGGCTAAGCTTCTTGAAAAAACTCGAGCAAGAATCTTATACAGACTGCCTACGAGGCTAATAGGTCTGTAGTCCTCCACTCCTTCAGGTACCGATGTTTTCAGAATCAAAGAGATGAAGGAATGGTTGATCGATTCATCCATTATATTCACTTCAAAGAAGTGTTCGAAGAAAGCCATCACATCCTTCTTAATAATTGGCCAGAATTTTTTTGAAGAACTGCAGATTGAATCCATCTGGGCTAGGTGCACGGGAACCGCCTGCCGAAGAGATTGCTGCCCAAATTTATTCTGTTGAGAATGGTTCTTCTAGTGTGGTAGATGAAGTATCACTAAGGATCTTAAAATTACCCACAAACCTTTTCACATGAATGGTGGAACTCTCATTATGTGGCCTTAAAATAATCTGCAAATGCCTTGGATATTGATTTGTGATCAGTGAAGCAAGAATTGCCCATATGAATGCTTGCGATATGGTTAGTTCTCCCTCTCATCGATGCAACAGCGTGAAAACACTTGGTATTTTTATCTCCCCCCGAGAACCACTTTAACCGCGACTTTTGCAGCCAATCCCTCTCGTCCCTTCTGTGTTTATCCCATAAGGTCTATTTAAGACTAACAATCTCATGTAATATGCTTGATCTGTCACCCGGACCCTCCAGATCCTTCTCCAAGCTAGCAATTTTATCTTTGATATCACCAATTGACACACCAGTGTTAGCTTGAGACTCCTTAAGCCAAGCTTTTGATGCAGATTTCAAAAGACGGAGTAGCTTACTAGCGCTAATACCAGAATTACTGTTTGTCGTACTGTTTATCAAAGCCACAAACTCTAGGATCTCCGCCTAGCTAGAGAAATACTTCAAAGGTCTCTGCCCTCCTATCGCTCCAATCTCCTTTAATTGGATTGGATTATGGTTAGAAAGACCTCTTGGAAGGACACACTGTAAAACTTGAGGGAATGCAATCCAGGCATCAGGCGAGAGTAAGAACTTATCGAGTCTACTTGCTGTCATATTGGCACCGACTTTGAACCATGTATATTTGCTGCCTGATAAGGGAAGATCAACCAAATTATTAGTTTGAATGAAATTAACAAAATCGCTTGCTGACTGGACATTGACTCCAACTCCTATATGCTCCTCAGGTTCTTTTACTGAGTTGAAATCTCCTCCAATAATTACAAGGACATGCAGTGAATCGATGACCCCAGATAGGGAATCCAAGAGCACCCTTCTCTCCCCAATATCTTTTGGAGCGTATATGTTTAACAACCCACACCGAAAGTTCTTTGCAACAATAACTCCAATTAGCAGAATGAACCTTTCATGAATTACTTTATTCTCGACGTTAAAATAGCTAGAATCCCACAACGAGATTAGACCACCCGACGCTCCATTGGAAGCCGAGAATGCCATATTCCCAGCTCCCGCACCCCTTAATCTTCTAGATAGCCATGATTTTTTTGTGGGAAGCTTGGTTTCTTGTAGAAAAACAACACATGCCCTGTTTTATTACAATAACCCTATTCACTGCTCTTATTTTCTCTAAACGACCCAAACCCCTTACATTATATGAGAGTATGCTTAAGTCTGTCATAAATTAAATAGAGGAACACACTAACAATTAGACTAAAATCTTACACCTTAACAGCCATCCGCTTCTTCCAATTCATGAAATCGCTTGAGAACTCGATCTTCAAAAGTTGCAAACTCGACGCCTAGCTCCTTGCTCTTGGCTAAGGTGGCCACTGCCTCATTCAAAGGCCCACCCCACTACGCAAGATTGGGGAACCCATGTCAGATAAGAGAGGTGTTGTCCCCAAATTTGATCAACTTGGTGAAACAGTCCCCTTTCTTTTCCTCTTACCCCCCTTCGACGTCGCCTTGGTTTTCCTGTTTGTTTTTTGAAAATTCATCCACCAATTAAGATTATTTATCCCTGCACGTAGGCCTGTACTCCTTCCACCATGAGGTCGAGATTCTCCTACTGCCCTAACACCATTAGCACTGTTAAATGCGGAAAGAAACACAGACACCTTCATATCACTAGATTTCTCACCAGCAGTCTCAATGTGCACCTCCTGTAGCCTAGAAGCATTAGAGATGGATTCGTCCTAGGCTTCAAAGCCATTGTTTATGGGAACGGGCCCATTTAAAGTGTTAGGACACTGCATCGGTAGCCCATCATCACTGATAATGGGAACTTTATGTAGGACCACCCCACTAGAACATATTTGAGCCACGTGAATCTCAGGCTCTTCGGCGAAAGGGGAATTAACATTAACTACAGGAAGATTCTTATCCCTCATGACAGACTCCATCATAGCAGCTCGTGTCTCGGAAACATAAACTGGCTCAGGTTCGTTACTACATGGGGAAGAAAGCGAGGCGACACAACCATCCACCCTAGCTGGTTCGAACGGTGATTCCCTATCTGGTTCAAACGGCGATTTCCTATCGATGAAACACCAGTCTTCGTCGTATTTTACTGTCCTAACTCTAATTCTATGAATACCTCCATTCACCAGGATCGATATACAATCAAGAATTAGTGACAACTTTTGAACTGAAACCAGCAGCTTGGCAAAGTCAAAGCGGGTACGATGTTGTGTCTCTTCATCCACCTTGATAACTTTGTCCACCTGCTAACCAAATCTATAAAGAATTTCTTATCCCAAACTTGGAGCAGAACATCCTCCAAAAGAACCTAGGATTTGACTCGTCTTTTGCCTTTAAACCCTTCAAGTAATTCAATCCCGTCAAACCAAGATCGCAACATTTCAACCCTATTTGACCATCACTAGACCTTGAATCTTGATCATGAAACTTGATTACAACAAGTAACCCATACCAAAGACACACTTGGACATTATAACCATCAACTCTCATGGCTTCCTCCATTAGCTCTAGGTTGTACATGTTCTTTATACGACCAACCAGACAGCAACTCTGCCACCTGACTTTTGGTATGAAGATCTGATTCGGTGAGGCTATCTTCTCTCCCTGCGGTCTGTCTAATTTTCCCTCAAAAACTGTAACACATGTAGCCTCTTTTAAATGCAAACAGTTTTTGGTGTTCCTCATGTCCTCATCGTCACCTTGACTGCTTGGAGTAACCACTGGCTTCCGAACACCCATAACAACCTCCTTAAATGACCTTAAATCCCTTGTTGCATAGCCAGCTCTAGGGCCGTTAACCGATGAGCCCTTCGGTTTAGCTTTCTCTCCGGGGAGGTTCCTATCTAAGAAAACTCTGATTTTGAAGCCGTCCATAAGCCTTCCGTCACCATGGGTAATTGCTTTCTTCGCCTTATATTGGTTCCCAAATCTCACGAAAGAAAAGGCGGCGAGCTTTCCTTTTCTCCTATGGTTTCTATACGCGATGAAGGAATCAATAACGCTGCCGTAACTCTGAAACGCCTCACAAAGAGCTGACTGGTGAATTCTTTTGCTGACATTGGTGACGACCACTAAAAACCCTAGACGCCGACGAATGGAAACCTTTGTTGGGTGACTTCTGAAAGTGGAAATCTCCTCTCCTGGATGCATTTCAACTCTGATTTTTAGAATTTGTTCAAAAGTTATCAATTGATTACAATGCTTAAATCTTCTTATTTTCTAATGAAAATGGTATTTTCTTTTCTATTGTAGCACATTTTCTTTATTCTCATAGCATATTCTCTACTCTCATAGCAAGTTTTTCTCTTTTTTAGGATTGTATTTGACGTTTCCTCTCAAGTTTGTGTTTATTAGAATATTTTGTTGATCTATGCTTGATTTGAACCCTTAGACTAGTTTTCTCTAAATATTCGCAATCACCTTATGTATGTTGTGCTTGAACTGTGATTAAACTAATTATCAATGTGTCATTATCGTTATATTTAATTTTATGTTAGTGTTGAGGATATTTATTTTTCACCACCGATAATATTATTTGTTCATATCTTCTATTTTTTTTCTAGGTGTTTGATTTGATTTTCTAACTATATTCATAAATGATCATATTTTCATTATCTAGTAGTTACTATAGTTAGTTTGTACTCTTTGGTAATCTTAGAAAAAAGATGATGACTACTTTATTATATTTTCTCTTTATATATTCAATAAAATTAATTGATCATATAAATTAAAAAATATATGCTCTAATTCATCAATTTAACCTACTTCACGTGTATGTTAAAATTTTAAACACATATAATAGGTCTATTATAGACGTTGCAAATATTGTTATTATATTTCAATAATTTAACTGTTATGATATTTGCGTTAAATTTTTAATAACGACGTCAATTTATAACGGTTTTAGTCGGCTAATCATTTTATAATTTTTAATAGTTAAAAAAATCGAAAAAAAGCTCTATAATTGAAAGTTATTAACGTATTTCACCCTAACATTCTTCACTTTGATTTTTCTTCTTCTTGTTTTCCAATACTGTCAGTGTCACGTATCAATTTTATAGGGATTATCCTTTCAATAAATAATACGTGTAAAATTTAGTCAAAAAATAATACGTGTAAAATTTTAGTTAATTTCCGGATTCTTAATTCAAAAAATGTTTATGGGCATCAATAGCCCTTGATTTTTTGCCATTAAATCTTTGAGAAAAAAATAATTAAATTCTTGAATTTTTGTTTGTACCCAATTTAATTCTTATAATCTAAAATTTCATCAATTTGTCCCTTTGTCCAATGACCATTAAAAATAGTCTTAATCATTTCCCCACCTCACCAAGGACCAATAGGAAGATTTCCTTGGCTAAAGGGAAAGCTTAGTTTATTAATTTTCACCAAATCATGCCCTTTCACAATTTTAAGGCAATTGATGACCCCTTACCTTCCTTTTTGAGCCATCTCACGTGAAAGGGGTGGCAAGCAAGTAGGTGAGTCATACCCCTACTTCAAATCTTTTCAATTTGGTCACCAAATCGATTTGGAAAGAGAGCCGTATCGATACTATCGATACGGCTAGGCTAAGTTGGGTAAGTTAGTTAAAAATAGTTAGGCCGTATCGATACAGGTCCTACCATATTGATATGCCTTGCCCAGATTCAGCATTTCTAGCATTTTCAATGAAACCCCTAACTTCCATTCCTTACAAAAAGGTCCAATAATTTTAATTAAGCCCAAAATGACTTTTATTACGTCAATATAAGATACAAAGGCTTGAGCAAATACATCATTTGACATAACTGACACAAAATTTTCAATCACTAGAACCTAATTCCGACTAGACCGATTTTTGGGGTGTGAAAACTCCCCCTTAAGAAAATTTGTCCTCGAATTTTCACTATAACTGAAAAGATAAGAATACTGATTTTGCATCATTTCCTCTGGCTCATACGATGCTTCTTCCACTATGTGACTTCTCCAAAGACTTTTAATAGGGGCACAAACTTGTTTCAAAGTCTCTTGACTTCTCGCGCGAGGATCTGCACAGGTTCTTCCTCGTTCGTCAAATTGGACTGAATCTCTACAGACTCTGGCTCGATCACATGGGAAGGATCGGATCAGTACTTTTATAGCATAGACACGTGGAAGACATTATGTATATGACTTAACTATTTAGGAAGAGCTATTTGGAAGGCAACGGGTCCAACTCGTTCGATCACCTCAAATGAGCCAATAAAACAAGGATTTAGCTTCCCCTTTTTGCCAAAATGAAGGATCTTCTTCCACAGGGATACCTTAAGGAATGCCTTATCACCAACATCATACTGAATGTCCCTTCTTTTCAAATCAGCATTAGCTTTCTGCAGGTCAAACGCGGCCTTGAGCCGGTCACGAATGATGGTTACCCTTTGTTCGATTTCCCGAAGTAAGTCAGGGCCTAACACTTTGCCTTCCCCCATCTTGGTCCAACAAAGAGGGGTTCTACATCTCCCCCCATAAAAAGCTTCATAAAGAGCTATCTTAATCGAAGCTTGGTAACTGTTGTTGTATGCAAACTCCACTAAATGTAGGAATTTTTCTCACGTATTCCCGAAGTCAATAACACAGGCTCGAAGCATATCTTCCATAATCTACAAGGAAGAATCGGGATTGGTATGAAATACTTGTACATATAAATAGAAGAGATACAAGGTTACTTGAATAACCCTTTCGGATTACCAATCGGTTTGAGGATGGAAAACAGTACTTAGATGCACTCGAGTTCCCAAAGCCTCATGTAAAGTCCTCCAAAATTGGGATACAAAACGCGTGTCATGGTCGGAAATGATGGACACAGTAACTCCATGCAAATGAAGGATCTCACGTATGTATAATTCAACAAGTTTAGGCAAGTTGAAATCTATTCTTACCAGAAGAAAATGAGCTGATTTGGTGAATCGGTATACAATGACCCAAATAACATCATTTTTCTTTGGTGTCATTGGTAGACCGCTTACGAAATCCATTGTAATTGTTGAGTGGATCAAATGATAGTGATTTGGCCAAGAGGGGGTGAATTGGCTATTTAAAATTTGAGGGAGCAAAACAGAAATTGAAAATTGAAGGACAAAGGCAATTATAGTGGTTCATGCTTCTAACAAGCTCTACATCCACTACCTTAGCTCCCACTAAGGATTTTCAACAAAATCCACTAGATTTTCTTCCCATTTTCTAGGATTAGGAGGTAACCTTTACAATCGGTCAATCTTTTTACCCAAGGATTGACCCAAGAAATCTCTCAATACAAAGAAGAAGTTCGCAATCTAAATGTATCTCTCACAATATGGATATTGCCCAATTACAATCAAAATACACCCCAAACTCTAAATAAAGATTTACAATGAAAAACTCCAAGAGTTGGGTACAAAGATATGACTCTATAAGGCACAAAGGTTTGGATTAATGCTTGGATGTTGCTTGATGATTCAATAGTTGTTGCTGGTGCTTTGGAGGCTTGCTTTTATACCCTTGCATTAATTTCTAGCCGTTTGGGTGGTTGAGATTATTATTGTAGCCGTTGGGCTGTATTTTTCGCGTAATAAATGCTCTTGATCAACCATCTGTATCGATACACGAAGGCCCGTATCGATACCTGTCTATAAGAAGAAAGAGCCGTTGTGCACAAAATAATAGGGGTGTATAGATACACAAGGAAGTGTATCGGTACGGTCTTAGTGAAAACAAAAGGGGCGTATCGATACAGAAGAAGCCATATCGATACAATTTTCTTGCTTCAGCTAATGACTGAACATGTATTAGCACATCTTGAGGGTGTACCGATACGAGTCCAACAACATTTTAAAATTGGCTTTTTCTAATAACTGACTCTAACGGCTATAACATTAAATGTCGATATTTGAGAAAATCTTTAAAGCGTATCAAAACACATAGTGGCGTATCAGTACGCAATGCTTAAAACTTAAACCCAGTATGAAGTCCGTATCGATACAGAATGAGCCGTATCGAAATAGATGCTCACAGTGGTCAATGTTTCAAAAATTGTATCGATACGCTTAGAGGTGTATCGATACACATGGGCGTATTTCAATAGCTTGGCCTTTAAAACACTTAGAAAAATTTAAGGCTTTAAGTTTTTGACTTAGAATCAAATGTGCTTTAAAATATTTGTCAGTTTGGGACACTTTAAAAATTTGATTGCTTTACAATTAAGTCCTTAAAAATATTTGTTATATCAAAATCATCAAAGGTTTTACAGTAATACGTTTCCACTTCCATTGTGGAAGCTCAATAGGTTGTAGGAGACCAGTAGGCACATTGTGCTCAACTTTAACCCGTTGGCAGGTTAGACACCTAGCCACAAAGTCCATGATTTCACGTTTCATACCGGACCACCGATATAGCTCATTCAAGTCTTTATACATTTTGATAGCTCCATGATGAAAAGAAAAATGAATTGAATTAGCTTCGCTCAAAATTTGATTCTGAAGGTCATCACTATCGGGGACACAGATACGGTCTCGAAAGCACAATAAGCCTTCGAAATTTATAGCGAAATTAGGATCTAACTTATCCTTGATTACGAAGATCATCACCATCGGGGACACAGTTTGCAACTCCTCGTTAGATTCCTAGAGTGCTTTGGTTTAGGGTACAATGGTTGATTGAATTCTCAATTTTGCCAACAACTTGTCATACTTCTTGAGTCAGAAATGAGCACTTAAACATCTTAGGGAGGGAGTGGGCTTCTAACTAAGAGCGCCGACCACAACATTGACCTTACCGGGGTGGTAATCAATAACCAAGTCAAAGTCCTTCAAAAGTTTCATCCACCGACGTTGACGGAGATTCAACTCTTTTTGAGTCAGAAGATACTTCAGGCTTTTGTGATTAGTGTACAAGTAACACTTCTCACCGTAAAGATAGTGCCTTCAGATTTTTAAGGCAAACACAACAACAACTAACTCCAAATCATGTGTTGGGTAGTTTAACTCGTGCGGTTTAAGCTTACGTGAGGCATAAGCAATGACTTTTCCTTCTTGCATAAGTACATAGCCTAATCCTAGGTGGGATGCATCACTGTATACTGTGAAGTCCTTGCCTGACCCGAGTTGCACCAAGACAGGGGCATGGGTTAAAACTTGCTTAAGCTGATCAAAACTCGTTTGTTACTCCATTTTCCACACAAAGAGAGTTTCTTTACGAAGAAGCTTTGTCAAGGCTACATCAATCATCGAGAACCCTTTTACAAATATACGATAGTAGCATGCAAAGCCTAAAAAGCTACGAACTTCTCCAACATTCTTAGGAGGAATCCAATCAAGAACTACTTGAATCTTCTTTGGGTCCACTTGGATTCCCGCAAAAGAAATCACGTGTCCCAGAAAAGATACTTTCGATAGCCAGAATTCACATTTACTGAACTTAGCATACAAATGTTTCTCTCGAAGAGTCTAAAGCACAATCTAGAGATGTTCTTTATGAGTAGTAGTGTCCTTGGAATGAATCAGGATGTCATCTATAAACACAACCACAAAATCTGTCTAGATAGGACTGGAACACACGATTCATTAAGTCCATAAATGATGCATGTGCATTCGTGAGCCCAAATGGCATTACAAGGAACTCGTAGTGGCCATATCTAGTTCGGAAGGTAGTCTTTGGAATGTCAGAATCCTTCACCAACATTTGGTAGTACCCAGATTGTAGGTCTATCTTAGAGAAGACAGAATCACCCTTCAACCGATCAAAGAGGTCATTGATCCTCGGTAACTGTTACGCATAATAAGTGATCCACAATTGTGCAAGTGTACACGTCGCAAGTTATAGTATAAAAAATATTGTCTCCACAAGGATTGGTGCCACTTCAAGAATCTAGTCTCTTGCACTGCAAAAGTAAAAGAACACAAGTAGAAGATTGTAAGAGTTTTAACTAACAACTAAACTAGAAAGTAATAAAGTAAAAGAAGATATAATCAAAAGAGGGGGAATAAGCCAGGTTATCGTGAGTTGATGAGTGATAGCCAATTGGATCATCTTGGTAAAAGAGTGCAAGGGCAACTCAGTTACCGTGGCAACTTGCGCAGCTGGGTTGCCTTGGCAACTAATCGAACGGTTGCCTGGGCAACTGTTTGGGGGCTGGGCAGCAACTTCAAGGTTCGGCAGAGAGTTCTTCAATGGTTTCTTCTTATCCCTAAGTCAAAACTCTAGCTAATTGTGCATGCCTTGACAATACATCCCTGCGTGAATCAAGGGTGAAAAACAACCAATCTTGCGCTCCTCTTAGCCGTTGAAATCCTTAACTTATTCCTAAGCCGGATTAATCTTCACCATCAATAGATTGAATAAAGACCATATTCATTCATTTCTTGAATCTAACTCTCCCGATATTAGATAAATAGATAGAATTATGAGATCCTCTCCCAATTCACTCGCAAACAAGAATAAAAACCAAGAATGAGTAAACCTTGAATTGAAAGTGCAAACTCTTATTACCTAAACAAAATCCAATTGTATCTCACAACCACAAAACATAATAACCTTATCCAAATAGATTTAGTTTATGGCTAGGTTCCAAAGAAACACAAAACAAAGAATCCCTAACATAAATCTAATCGAACAAGAAAGAAAAAGATGAAGAATAGTTAAAAGATTCTTGCCGATTTCTCTCCCCCTTTGCACCTCCTGGAGTTTGACGGCTTGATCCTCAATTTATAGGGCTAGGTCAAAGTCTTTCTTGAGGAGGAAGTTAAGTTGGAATTAAATACTTTTAAAGAATATAATTCTTTATTATATTTAAATTCCTCCTAGATCTTCTCATATCTTCTTGGGATTTAATTTCTCTTTAGCCTCTTCATGGAAATCAAACTCCTTTGGGATTTAACTTTGCTCCACGTCATCTTGGGTTTATCTAGTCATCAATATCAGCTGCCATATCATCTTATCCCTTATCGACAATTGCCCTGGCAACTAGCTCGACATCTCCTTCATGTACTGCCCTGGCAACTAGCTCGGCATCTCCTTCATGCCCTGCCCTGGAAACTAGCTCGACATCTCCTTCATGCACTGCCCTAGCAACTGGTTCCAGCCTTGCTTTGGCAAGTGATTTTGCACACACAAAAATAACTATCGGCAGCACCATTTTTCCACAAAATTAAGCAAAATATGATATCAAGCTTAACCACCAAGGAAACAATGAAAACATGCATGAATGGTTAATAATGCAACTAATATGAGCCTAAGTATAGCAATAATATGAATAAAAAATGTGAATAAAATAGCACTTTTAGACACTTAACAGTAATGGATACTTATTCTTGATTGTTACCCTATTCAGCTGACGATAGTCAATGTAGAGTCGCATCGATCCATCTTTCTTCTTGACAAACAAAACCGGTGCTCCCCAGGGTGAGAAACTCGGTCGAATAAATCCCTTTCCCAAGAGATCTTGGATTTGGGTCTTCAATTCTTGTAATTCAACTAGAGCTATTCTATACAGAGTAATGGAGACGAGTGTGGTCCCCGGTTGCAATTCAATTTTGAATTCCTCTTTTCGGTTCGGAAGGAGCCCTAGAAGTTCATTGAGAAACACGTCAAGAAATTCCTTTACCACCATCACATCATCGGGCTTTGCATCTTCTTTAGATTTCATAGCACACATGATGGCTCAATTAGACTCGAGTTTAGTTTTCATCAGAGTTATGCTCTCATTGCCAAGTCCACGGAGATATAGCTTATTCTTCGAACAATTTACTCAGGCTTGATGTTCAGCCAACCAATCAAGTCCTAGGATAAGATCAAACTCATATAAAGAAAAGGCCATCAAATTGGCCGAAAATAGGATTCCTTGGATCCTTAGATGACAAGCTTTACAGATTAACCGTATAACCACACTGTCTCCTAGTGGTTTAGAGACAACTATCTCAGAAATGATTGGTTCATGTTCTAAGACATACTTCTCAATCAATAGTTCACTAATAAAGGAATGCATAGAACCGAGATCTACCAAAACATAAACAAGATTAGAACATAATTCCACCATACCTGCAATCATGTCAAGATCGTCTTCTTACTCTCGACCTCAAACATAGTACATTTGAGCTGAGGTCTGAGGGTCACGTCCAACTAAAGGAGGATTTGTGTTGCGAAGTTTCCCTGCTAATCCAGTATGCACTTGTTTCACTCCTTTTCCCTTAGCAGAATTATTTTGAGAAGCCACAAAAGTAGGAGCATTTGAATTCTGTGGATATTGTCTGATAAAGTGACCAGCTTCACCACAGAGGTAACATGATCTGACCTATCCGTGATGTTGCCTGGGATGCCTCTTTTGACAAAAAATACACAGAGGAATTTGAGAACCTCTCCTAGAGCCACTCGTACTATCAACTGAAGCTGTACGAGAGACATATGTTCCCGGAGATTAGGATTGTGACACATATCCCACCTTTAGCAACTGCTGAAAGGTGGCAGACTTCTGGTCCCACTGTCTACTCTTCTTTTAAGGTAAGAGAGGTTTGGAATCATCTCGAAATCTCTTGTCAGATCTGGCTTAGTTCCCATTCCTTCTCTCATAAACCTTTTGGAAGGTTTCAGTAGCAATCGTCTGGTTAACTAGATTTTGAAGTCCTCTAACTCTAAAGTTGTGAAGAGATGACGTAATTCATCATAAAGGCCATCGATGAACATTCTACACTTCTCATTCTCTGAACGTATGATCTCTACACCATACCTCAAGTACTTGTCAAAGTCATTGATATACTACTCCACGGGTTATCCTTCTTGTCTCAGATGGAGAAACTTTTTACGCCTTTTAGCAAGGTAATGGTCGCTGATATATTTCTTATGGAACTCTTGAAGGAAGAAGTCCCATGTAACTCTATGCTCAAGTACGATAAGCGTCACGGTATCCCACCAGCTCCGAGCCTCTTCAGAAATCAGTGCCAGAGCACATTGTAGCTTGTGTTCATCAAGACACTTCATCTGCTTGTTCAGGACTTTGAGGTGTTTTCCAGCCAATACTTTGCAACTTCAGGATTGTCCTATTCTTGGCCGGTGAAAGTGTAGACCATATACTGTTTGAGCTTATCAATAGGAGGTCTTGAGATAGATGAAGATGCTTGAATAATTTGCGGTGGCGGCTCTTGCCTGAGAGACACGACCACCTGTTTGATCATTTCAGCCATGGACATCAAATATTCCTGCTGAGCGGGAGGCATCGGAGGAGGATTAGGCAGATCGTTCTGTCCCACATGTTTTGGTCATACTTCAGCTCCAAGATTGTCCCCCTATGTCGAGGATGAGCCAAGGTGTGGTTCTACCGTAACATGTCTGTTATCGGGTGTAGACATTCTTAATCTAATCAAAAAGTAGAAATTAAATTGTGTTAGTTGAAGGTAACATATAACATATACAAATAAACTCCTAGGTGGCATATGCACATACAAACTTATGATAGGCCTCGGTCTAGTACTAGAATCCACTAAACCTAAGCTCTGATACCAGAAAGTTAACATCCCCTTCCCGGCCTAGTAGAGAGCTGGATCGAAAAGTGTCATCAGAAAATATATTCAGAGATCGGAAGCTTATTTAGAGTTCAGAATCTTATTCGGGATATCTTATTAATCTCTTTTATAACTTATTGAACTAACTTATTAATAGCTTACCCAATTTGGGGGTTAATTTGTAAACCTTTTTGAACTTAGGGACTAAATTGTAAATTTTACAAGTTAAGGGTCTTCATCAGAATTTCTTTTTACTGACCTTCAATTGAACTTACCAATTATTAGCCTGTGAAATTTCGTTATTGACGGAGATCATTTACCCCTCTGATTAGATCATTTAAAGTTTAGTGACCAATCTGTAAACTATTTAAAACTGTAGTTTAAGTCTTTTAGCAGAATTATCTACCCCGTATCGATACACCTTGGAGCCGTATCGATACTGTAGACACTAATTTTGTCCGGGTTAAATTAAATGCTAGAAATAAAATAAATCTATATTACCCTTTTTTAAGTACCCAATACCTTACCTTATACCCTAAGCCCAAAATTTCATGGCCCATTATATAATTTTATATAGTAAAAATATATACAAAAAAAATAAAAATCCCAACTCCTTACTCACCAAGGCTTGGTTCTCATTGGGTGAATCAATGCCTCATTCTCATTGGTTAAAAAACTATTTGGTGAGCAAGGTCTTAATTTTCACTGGTTCTTATTTTAAGGGGATAAACAAAAAATACCCTTCATCACTATATAAATACAAATCTCGTGAACCCTAAAAAAAGAACCACTAACCTATTTTTCCAAGTCATCCGGCAACTGAAACCCCGATAATGCCGCATTCTTCATTTTGAATGAACACCCTCACTACCCCATTTTTTCTCACCTATACGACACTTTGCCTTGGCCTCCTTCCCTAAATGATTTTTGTAATCCATGGTTTAGGGAAAAAATCCCTTAGCCGTTCTAATTAATTCCCCACTGCCCCTTACACCTATTCGAACCATTTTCACACCTTATTTACACCCATTCGAACCACAAGGAAAAATCCTTGAATCGAGTTTCTTAACCCCAACAACAACACATGGAATTTGGTTGATCGAGCATAAATATTTGGGTTTTGGGTACATTCTTCCCTTTTCTTTTTATTTATGTATTTTTTTATAGTTCAATGAAAATGTGGATGATTTTATTGATAACCTTTGTTGTTTATTTTAGTCTCTTTTTTATGTGTTTTACTTTATTTTATTTTACTTGTGATATGTATGTTATTTCACTTGATGATTGTTGTTTAATTTATTATTAGCTTGTATGTTTACTTTATCATCATGATTTCATATTATACCTTTTATAATATATTTTTTATATGGTATATAATATAATTAAAATATATTTTCTTAAAAGTATACATGTAGTCTTTCATTTGGGTTTAGTTTAGAAGTTTAGGTCTTTTTATGTTTTAGGCTTAATAGTTTGGGTCTCTTGGTTTTTTGGGCTTTGGGTTGTTGAGTTAGCTTTAGATTAGTTTAGGAATTAATTTAATTAATTTATGTTGTGTGCTCGTCTAATAGGGGCACGACCCTTAAATTAATTAAGTTAATTCTAGGATTAGGTTTAGAGCCGCAGTTAGTCTTAAGGTTCGAACCAGTTTAGTGAATTTAAATTTGCCATTGGCTTATTGGAGTAAATGTTAAATTCATTAAAATTGGTTGAACACCTTTTAATTATCTTTTAAGATACAATTGACATGGAAATTAGACTAACATTTTAATTTAAAGCTATGATTAATTAATTTGGCTTATTTTAAATAGTATTCTTGGCTTATTGGGATACTAGTTTAAAATTAGTCAAATTAATTATTATATCCCAAGATAACTCATAATTTATTAGGGTTCTCTAGCCTTTTTAGGATTAATTAATTTAGGGTTAATACGAGAAGCACCTAATTAGTAACTAGATCATTAATTAAATTCCCATAATTTAGGCCATTTAGGTTAGGACTTTTAGTGAGACTTTGTGTGTTTAATTTTCAAGTCTTTGTTTGACATTCATTTTATTTGTTATCATTTGGCCTATTTGATTTACATGTTAATTAATTTAAATCATAAAAGGGGGTATTAATTAATTTCGATATTTGTGTCGCAACAGTCCGAACTTAAAGGATGTTGACCAAATATTTGAATTAATCCTTACCAACTCAAGGTAAAATTAAAACTTAACCAAATCATTACATCATATTTTAAAATGCTTGCATCATGCATAAAGGTGACGTGCGGGATTCGAACCATAAAATAACATGACAGTCGGGCTTATTCGTTGTCGGTTTAATCTATGATCCGATGTATCGTCAACCTTATTAATTAAATGTCCAATTAATTTGAACCCACCAATTTGATAAAGCCCGTTCAATTAAGGTCACCGAATTAAATTCTTTTCAAATTCTGTCAATTTCCTTCGATTAAAAGCAACAAATATTTTGGTGCCGATTTTTGGGTGTGATGGGGATGCTAATCCTTCCCCACACGTAACCAACTCCCGAACCCTTTCAAAATGAATCTATGGTTTTGTGGTGTCCGGCCTACCTTATCCAAGTGGCCGGTGGCGACTCCCAGTTTCAATCAGTTTTCCAAAGAAAAAGAATTTTCAAAAGAAATCCCTTTAAACCAAGATTAAAAAGAAAGGATTTTTGGGATAACCCATAGGGCCGAACTTATATTTTTTCTAAAGGTTTTTCAAAAAACGTCGCTACAGCATGGTGACTCCTCTGAGGACCAATTTTGTTTTTAAAACAAAAATGAGAGTTAGGCCAAATAAAATATTTGCCGTTTTTAATGATGGAAGATTGTCGTAATTTCAATTGATTCTAGTAAGGTTTACCCTTTCTTGAAAATGTAACTACAATTGAACGAGCTTTGATAATTGGTGGCCTTTGAATTAATTTTTCATTAATTTCTAAGGAATCACCGACATGTGTTGCACCATTTCATCAAGCTTTATACCTGAGCTCTATTCCTTAAGTAGGAGCGAAATGCCACATACCCACGTGAGTAGCCCTCCACGGGTCGGTAATTCACTTCTGGAATCCACGCCTTTTGGCACGTGAACAACCCTCCACATTATTAGGTTGTGCTTTCCCTCGAACCGAAACCAATTCGCAAGCTTGTAATGGGCCAGAATTGGGGTTCTTGTTGCCTTAGTAGGTAATAAGATAGGTTCGGGTACCCCAATTAGAACCGAACCCATGTGTGTGAATTTAAGAAGCCTACCCCTATTAGAGCCATGCGGATAATTCTAGCGAACTAGAATTCACGCGGTTAGGGTTCTTCCTTTATGTGATTGTCTTTCGTTTATTTCCCTCGTATTTATCTCTTATTGTTTTATTGAATTCATTATCCATCAGTTGACTAACCCTTTTCCTTGTCTTCTCTCTTTCCCTTTGTACCTTTTTGTTTTGCATACTTTGTCATATCATGAAGAGCACATTGAGTCAGAAATAGTCTGAAGTTAAATACTAGATTAATGAGAGGTTTGGTTCGAAACAATGATGAAAGGAATCACGGCGTACAAATATGGTCAGAAGGGGAGCATTTACATGATGGGGGTAATATTTCAGCTAGAGGTTCAAGTCAACAGTGTCAGCGTAAACCTTTATGAACACAAAAGTTAATGATGTGTCCGAGTGGAAGTTAGTGTGGAATAATTGGGATTCCCAGGCAAGAAATGCTTTCAAAGATGAGTATAACGACATCTCATATTCACTTGATGTTCCGATCGACCAACCGCCACTTCAAGCAGTGGTAGAGTTTTGGAACTACCGCCTATGGTTGTTTCACGATTGACGACTTTGATTTGACCCTAATAATTGAAGAGTCTCAAACCCTTGCAAGAAGATCAGCGATAACCGCATCTACTCAAAGAACAAAGCTTTCCGGGGCAAGCTCAAAGGTTTCCCGGGCACTTTGTCATCTTGGGTCGACAATCAAGTCTCGACTTAGAACGAGAAAGAATATTTCGGGTAGGAAGAAATTATGGCCTTAACTTCAGTATACCCCGAGGGTCGAGTTTAGCGGGACCCTTTTCGAAGAACAAATCAAGTGTACCAAATGCCAACATTTGAGCGACTATAATTCGCCGCCTACACCACTTGGGGGAAAGAACAAGAATTGGCACATTTGTTAACTCCGATACAAGAGGCCACCCGGAAGTCACAATTCCTAGGGGAAGATGTTGCCAAGCTTCAGGACTATGCGGATGATGAATCCGATGAGAGAGAAAAGACTGTTGACCTATATGCTAGCTTAGGACCATTTGCAAAGCGAGTTTTCTTGGGCTATTGTAACAAAATGACTTCCTATTAATACGAGTCGTTTAACGATGATATTTGTCAAACTCGGTGTCGCTTTTTGCATTCATTCATGTTTTTATAGTAGCATTATTTTGTGATATATAATACATTTTGTACATTCACATACATCACTAATCAGGGAAAGCATTCACCTCAGAAAGTATGAGTGAGGAGGGAATGACTTCTGACCAGTTCGACTCCAGAAATATGAATGACCTAGCAGCTAGGGTAGTTAAACTCGAACAACTTCATGAACAATTGGTTTGGAATCAAAGGGAGACAATATCATATGTGGAAAAGTTCCAAGAAGAAACAAAGGGGCAAATCGATGAACTGATGGGTATGATTACCAAAGAAGAGGGCATGAAAGATGATCTTTTTGTGCAAGAAGATAGTAAAAAGTGGGATTGTGACTTCACAGCGGAGTAGATTTTATCTGGTGAAGACCAAGCTATCATCAAACAATATGAGGTAGCGTGCATCACTTCGGAGTGCCCTACCAAATTAGTGTTGGATAAGACCGAAGACTCTATCTCAAAAATCTTATCGTTGCCAGCAAATAAAGAACCAAATTAGTCAGAGCCACAAGATGAGAGAGGTACAATATGCAACGAGAGGATAAAGATGCCGACTACACTATCTTCTAAATTTTCATTCATGTAATCACATGATCAGCTTATGGTGTCTGTGATTCCAAAACCTTATCAAATGTCGATTAGCCAGGCTTCCAAGGCTCAAGAAAGAAAGAAAGAATCGAAGGACTTCCAGTTCACTCCCAGTCCTTTCACCTATCGAGACTTGTATTCCAAGCTGCTACACGCTCGATTGGTGGCACCTTGCTTTGTTAAGGCCCTGTCACTTCCATATCCGAGTTGGTTCAGTGAGAAAGACCACTGCGATTACCATTCCAGAACACATGGGCATTCTGTCGAAATATGTGTAAGTTTTAAGCGTAAAGTTTAACATCTCCTAGATATCAGGGTATTAGAGTTTGAGATGATAAGTCCAGGTTTGAAGATTAATTTTCCAGACATGGCCGATACCATGAAATTAGGAGAAGGTCAGGTTACCGTGATGGAAGGGGTGGATGAGGCGAAGTTGCCGACGTTGGCAAAATTAGGAAACATCAGCAGCCATCGCAATCACGACCGTTCCATAGGAAGCTCAATCTTGAAACCGCTTAAAAGATCTAAAGCAGTTCCGAAAGAGTCCACAAAAATGACATGCCCTAATAATAGTGATGTCTTCCGAGAAGGGGAGCCCTTGTTAAGGAAAAATGGGAAAAAGAAAGCTAAAGCGCATGATGCAAGATGGATTGACAAGAAGACAAAGATATTATTCCCAATGACAAATTTGGAGCTGTTACATTTGTTAGTTTAGAATAAACTCTTAAAGATACCTCTCCCGACACAGAATGCCTATTTCAATCCCAATGTGCTTGGCAGTAGGGTTCCATGCGAATATCATCATGGTGAATTTTGGCCACACAATGAAAGAATGCGTGTTTTTGAAGGGCAAGGTCTATGAACTCGTTAAGAACGAAGTGCTTTCCTTTGAGAATAGAAGACCTAAGTTTAAGAAATAGGCCAAGTTTTTGGGAAGGTTTGGAGCGTCAGGATGAATGACCAATGTTGCAAGTGTCAAGGATTTCTAGGGCATCCTATCCTTGTTTTATTATTTTTGCTGTATCTGTTTTTCTACGCATGTTAACTTTGCTTTTGTTTACCCGAAGGTAGTAGTAGTGATCTTTTGGGAATATTCATGTTATGTTTGTTTTTGTCATTCCAATGAAAGGATGCTCTTTTCTTAAAAGTGTATATGTATATATTATTTCTTACCTTCGTAAACCCCCGGATATCACGTGCATGATGCGGCATTGATTCTAATGAAAGAGATCAATTGAATGTTGTGATAAAGATGAAGCGTGATTCCCTCTCAGTCTGCTCTGGTCAATAAAGCGAGAGAAGCAAGATCACTACTCCTTGGATGATTAAGAAAATCTCCTAGGCGAACCCAAATGGATCTACTTGAATGTGCCTAAAAAGGAAAATAAAAATAGAATAAAACAAATTAATTTAACTTTCAGAGCCTGGTAATAGGCATTTTCAAAAAAAATACTTCAAAGCCTGGTAATAGGCATTAATCAAAAAGCATTCCAATGTTCGAAACCTGGTAATAGACATTTTCGGATACGAGTGCAAAATTTTAGGGGCACTTCGCTGAAGCCCGAAACTCCTCGCTTCATGAGTGATGGAAATATTTTCAAAATTATGACTATGCCGAGTAACTTGGGGTATTGTTGTATGCTCCATCATTATCCTCGAGACAAAGGATTGTGATGATATGAATTCCCCTAAGAAAAAGGAAATGACTGAACAAATTGAATAAGTATCAGAGCATTCTGATGAAGCTGTGAGAGGAGAATGAATCTAATAAGGAGCTACGCTCCATCTTTTCAATACCATAGTGTCAGAGATAATTCCTTGAGGACACTGACACAATATTGAAGCATATACTTACACTTGAGAATTCCTAAATTGACATTATCTGCGTTCCATGGGCAAAATAAAAGTCGAAAAGCTTAAAAATTTGTTAATAGAGAGGGATAATGAGAACTAGAAGGAGTAGTTTTCAAACGGATCAAGTGAGAACCATAATCATGAGGATGAACCGAGCAATTTGGGAGGAATTTCACTACTACGAGTATCGCCACAACATTCAAAGGCAAACTGCTGATCACCGGAAGGGTTGAATCTAAGATGCTCCTACATTTGATATCTGGGGCATTCTATTCTTTTTCATTAATTTTGATTTTGTATATTAAGCTAATAAGCATCCTTTGTTGAAATGTTGATTAGCAAGCCAATGTAAAAAAGAAAAAAAGAAAAGAGAGAGAAAATAAAAAGAGAAAAAAAGAGAAGAAAAAGAGAGAAATAGAAAAGAATAAAGTCTCCGTGTTTTAGAATGGAGTTTAGGGCGCAATGCCAGATGTGCATATGATTGACCTGATACAAACCTGTCAGCAGTCTTGAAAAGAAAAATAGTAGGGCGTAGTATGCTACACGATTCAAAGACTTGAAGTGAGTATCTACCATAAAACCTTGGTCGGCCCAGAAAAATAAAGATTGAATTCTATATGAAATTTAGATAATTATGGGGCATGTTTTCAGCCAAACATTGAGATGGAAGAAGGACCATACCAAAGAGTCAGGGACAAATGACCGTTGAACCCAAAGAAGAGATAGAGTACTACTAAGATCAGTAAAAAGGGGCATCTTAAGAAAGTCCTCAACTCAGCCGACCGACATTGGTCAGAAGTTAACCAAAGTGCAAGGCGACGATCTATCAAGCGAGTGAGGTATGCTTACATCAGTTTACAACGAAACAAGTTGCGAAAGTTGAAGCAGATCTAGAAGGGATGGGATCGATGGTTGACGATTTTGCGAGAATTATAGTGACATTGCACGCTTGATGTATGTTCGAATTAATCAGCGTTCGTTCTGAGCCATCTTTCAATTTTGGTATTCTACTTTCTATTGCTTCACTTTTAACATGGAAGAATCGATGTCCATGGTTAAGGAGTATTCTACTTTGCTTAATCAAAAGAATAATCATAAGTGATGGGTTTGCACAAAGCCGTTGAAGTCCCATGATTCCCCTTTGAAGCTTAAAACCTTTGCCGAAATGAGTAAAGATTGGGGCAAATGTTTGATTCAGAATCGCCAAGGTAATACCTCCCTTTCATGGGAACATACCAACACACCCGGATGTGGACATGGAGCTTCAGTTCAAGGGTTTACGTGATTGACCATCAAATTTTGAATAGGGTTTAGAACAATAGAGATTGAAAGTAAGAAGAATTTGGAAGTCTAGGGGGCAAGCGTTCACCCCAATGCCGAGAATAAAGAAGACTCGTAACGAAGAGTCAATGGAGATAAAATAATGAAGTCCAAGTTGAGAGGGGCAATGTTTCGAAGACAGACTCAAGGAAGTGACAGATTTTAGTCAAATTAGTTTTGGCCAACAATATCCTTTCAAGATAAGGTACAAGTGAAGACTTAGTGAAGACAGAAAGCCCGTGGAAGTTAAGGGTGATCAATCGGAAGGCAAGAATTTCTCTCCGGCATCTCTAAAAAATGACTCCACTCATGTATCACATTTAGTTAGACATCCATAGGATAGGAGCATGCTAACTCATATCATCAAATCATTTTTGATTGTTTTGACAGATTCGAGGAATTGAGAAAATTTTGACCCGAAGCTTTCCATTTTGAAAGGTAGATCTTAGTAGAGGTAAAGAGTCTTTAATGAAGAGAACGCGCCTAACAAAGATTCAAGGAATTTTTGATGAGAATGATTCACTTAGCAAAGAGAGAGAGTTGACCAGAACGAAAAAGCTCTAGAAGAACTGTTTAAGCATTAAGCTTGATGGAAAGATGAGAACCTCAAGAACTTGTTTGTAGTTGAGAAGAACAACTCCAGACTCCGAATTCTGTTAGAGAATCCAAGAAATTTTTAGTGAGAAAAGCTTTAAGCTTCGTCGACCAATTTATTTTCCGCCAAGACTTTTGGGCCAATAGTAAGCCATTCGAGAGTGATGCTAAGCTGCCCACACAATAGAAATCCGTAGTCTCAGCCACAGAAAAGCAAAAAGTTTCAAAAGAATCGGTGATCTTAAGGCCATAGTCAGGGAGGCGAGATAAAGTTAGCACTTTTCCGGACATTAAAGGAATCTGCCAAAACTAAGGTGGGGGGGCATTAGGTACGAAATTGGCAAAATCTATCAGGAAAAGACAACGAATATTTCTCATCCAAAGGACCAGAGGTGAAAACCTGTACGAGCACCTAAAAGGAAAAAAAGAAGAGAAAAAAAGAAAATGAGAGAAGAAAACAAAAGAAGAAGAAAAAAAAAGAGAAGAAAAGAAAGAAGAATGAAAGAAAAGAGAAAAGAAAAAGAAGAAAAATGAGAGATAAAAAAAGAATGAATAAGAGATAAAGGAGAAAAAGAAAGAAAAATAAGAGAATGAATAAAATAGAGAGAAGAGAACGAAAAGAGAAAGAGAAAAAAAGATAAGCAAGTCTAAAGTGAGAACTTGAAAAGGATTTCAAAGCCAGAGGTTCTATATAGGAAGAACCTGAAGCTCCAGGATTTCAACGCCAAAGGTTCTATATAGGAAGAACACAAAGCTCAAAGATTTCAGGCGAAGGATTTCAAACTTGCCGTGTTAGAGTTTCCGAGCGAAGGAGACAGATACTCATAGTTTAGAGTTTTTCAAGCGAAGGAGGCAGATACTCAAAGCTCACGGACTTCAGGTGAAGGATTACAAACTCACCATATCAGGATTTTAGAGCAAATCAGGTAGTTACTCAAAGATTTCAGGCGAAGGATTTCATACTCCCCGTGTTAGAGTTTCTGAGCGAAAGAGGCAAATACTCATAGTTCAGAGTTTTCAAAGTGAATGGGGCAGATACTCAAAGCTCACGGGCTTCAGGTGAAGGATTACAAACTCACCACATCAGGATTTCAGAGCAAATGAGGTAGATACGCAATGCTCAAAGATTTTAGGCGAAGGATTTCAAACTCATTGTGTTAGTACTACCGAGTGGAGGAGGTAGATACTCATAGTTCAAAGTTTTTAGAGCGAAGAAGGAAGATACTCAAAGCTCAAGGATTTCAGGCGAAGGATTTCAAACTCGCCATACTAGAACTACCGAGCGGAGGAGGTAGATACTCATAGCTTAGTGATTTTGAAGCGAAAGGGGCAGATACCTGTAGCTCAAGGACTGTGGGGCAAATGAGGCAGATACTCATAGCTCCATGTTGTAGGGAGAGAAAGAGTGAGCAGTTCTATATAGGAGGAACTCGAAGCTCGAAATCTCCTAACAGGGAAGTAGGACAAAATTAGTGCTTATAGTTTTTGCTTTATTCTTCTTCCACAAGTATCAGCAAAGAAGGGCAACTGTATACACTAATTTTTTCAGGGTTAAATTAAATGCTCGAAATAAAATAAATCCACATTACCCTTTTTTTAAATACCCAAAACCTTACCTTATACCCTAAGCCCAAAATTTCATGGCCCATTATATAATTTTATATAGTAAAAATATATACAAAAAAATAAATATCCCAACTCCTTACTCACCAAGGCTTGGTTCTCATTGGATGAATCGATGCCTTATTCCTATTGGTTAAAAAAACATCTTGGTGACCAAGGTCTTAATTTTCATTGGTTCTTATTTTAAGGGGATAAACCAAAAATACCCTTCATCACTATATAAATACAAATCCTATGAAACCTAAAAAAAGGAACCACTAACCTATTTTTCCATGTCATTCGGCAGCCGAAACCCCCTAATGCCGTATTCTTCATTTTGAAGGAACACCCTCACTCCCCCATTTTTCTCTCACCTATACGGCATTTTGCCTTGGCCCCATCCCCCAAATGGTTTTTGGAATCCATGGTTTAGGGGAAAAATCCCTTAGCCGTTCCAATTAATTCCCTACTGCCCCTTACACCTATTCGAACCATTTTCACTCTTTATTTACACCCATTCGAACCACAAGGAAAAATCCTTGAATCGAGTTTATTAACCCCAACAACAACACGTGGAATTTGGTTGATCGAGCATAAATATTTGGATTTTGGGTATATTTTTCCCTTTTCTTTTTATTTATGTATTTTTTATAGTTCAATGAAAATGTTGATGATTTTATTGATAACCTTTGTTGTTTATTTTAGTCTTTTTTTATGTGTTTTACTTTATTTTATTTTACTTGTGATATGTATGTTATTTCACTTGTTGATTGTTGTTTAATTTACTATTAGCTTGTATGTTTACTTTATCATCATGATTTCATATTATCCCTTTTATATTATATATTTTCTTGTATATGGTATATAATGTAATTAAAATATATTTTCTTAAAAGTATACATGTAGTCTTTCATTTGGGTTTAGTTTAGAAGTTTAGGCCTTTTTATGTTTTAGGCTTAATAGTTTGGGCCTCTTGGTTTTTGGGGCTTTGGGTTGTTGAGTTAGCTTTAGATTAGTTTAAGAATTAATTTAATTAATTTAGGTCGTGTGCTCGTTTAATAGGGGCACAACCCTTAAATTAATTAAGTTAATTCTAGGATTAGTTTTAGAGCCGTAGTTAGTCTTAAGGTTCGAATCAGTTTAGTGAATTTAAATTTGCCTTTGGCTTATTGGAGTAAATGTTAAATTCATTAAAATTGGTTGAACACCTCTTAATTATCTTTTAAGATAAAATTGGCATGGAAATTAGACTAACATTTTAATTTAAAGCTATGATTAATTAACTTAGCTTATTTTAAATAGTATTCTTGGCTTATTGGGATACTAGTTTAAAATTAATTGAATTAATTATCATATCACAAGATAACTCATAATTTATTAGGGTTCTCTAGACTTTTTAGGATTAATTAATTTAGGGTTAATACTAGAAGCACCTAATTAGTAACTAGATCAGTAATTAAATTTTCATAATTTGGGCATTTTAGGTTAGGACTTCTAGTGGGCCTTTGTGTGTTTAATTTTCAAGTTTTTGTTTGGCATTCATTTTATTTGTTATCATTTGACCCATTTGATTTACATGTTAATTAATTTAAATCATAAAAATGGGGTATTCATTAATTCCGATATTTGTGTCGCAACAGTCCGAGCTTAAAGGATGTTGACCAAATATTTGAATTAATCCTTACCGACTCAAGGTAAAATTAAAACTTAACCAAATCATTACATCATGTTTTAAAATGCTTGCATCATGCATAAAGGTGACATACGGGATTCGAACCATAAATTAACACGACAGTTAGGCTTATTAGATGTCGGTTTAATCTATGGTCCGATGTATCGTCAACCTTATTAATTAAATGTCCAATTAATTTGAACCCACCAATTTGATAAAGCTCGTTCAATTAAGGTTAATTTTCAATTAAGGTCGCCAAATTAAATTCTTTTCAAATTCCGAAAATTTCCTTCGATTAAAAGCAACAAATATTTTGGTACCGATTTTCGGGCGTGATGGGGGTGCTAATCCTTCCCCATACGTAACCAACTCCCGAACCCTTTCAAAATGAATCTCTGGTTTTGCGTTGTCCGGCCTACCTTATCCAAGTGGCCGGTGGCGACTCCCAGTTTTCAATCAGTTTTCCAAAGAAAAAGAATTTTCAAAAGAAATCCCTTTAAACCAAGATTACAAAGAAAGGATTTTTTAGATAACCCGTAGCACCGAACTTATAATTTTTCTAAAGGTTTTTCAAAAACCTCGCTACAGATACGGATACACATAAATCTCAACTTTATTTGACTCTACCAATCCATGTATCAATACTCCATCACCCGTATCGATACAAGTTGACCAATTTTGACTTTGTTCAAGGACCCGGTTTCGATACAACTAAGCATGTATCGATATGTGTTGACCAAGGTTAACCTGTTTCGATACACCCTAAGACCATATCGATGCAATTTATTTCCTATACCTCACTGCCAAGATCCGTATCGATACACCCCATTTTGTGTATCAATACGCCCTATTTTCCCAAATCCAAATATGCAAGGACGTATCAATATAACTTGACCCGTCATGTCTTGTAATGACAGATTTTAACTGGTATTTAGTTGATTTAACCTGTTAATTGATGTCTGAATGCCATGAAATTTTGTCAGCAAGTTATTAGTCCATAATTCGAATAGCTTACATATTTTTAGAACATTTCGAATCTGTTTATTATGTTTTTACCTTTTGGTATCTTAAAGCCCATTTTAACTAGTTTTACTATTTTGCAACATACCATATTCCATATTTAACACTTAGACACTTTAAGGCCATTACATACATTTCAAAATAGACCAAAGTAACATGTCTAAGCCCTATGCCACCTTACTAGGAGTTTAGAACATAATGTGAACATACATATAGTTGATGGGAGTGACTTGCAACTTCAACCACACGATCGATGCTCGAAATTCTTAAAGATCCTAAAATGCATGAGACACAATGATGTTAGGCTTACATAGCCTAGTGAGGTAGTTATAACAAATGCAACCAAATTCTTTAGTGACATGTATAACATATAAGCATGCTTGAATGACATATACATAACATTAACATATACAATTCATGCTTAGCATCAACATATAGTAATTTTATATATTAAATGCAACACATATATTCTTCATTTTCCCTTGGACATAGCGACCAATGGATACGCGGATTCCCATATACACCAAATCATATTGAAAGTAGGCCTTAGCCTTGAGCATAGCTCCGGAGTCACTTACACAATCCAACCTTTTCTCCCCGTATATAGGCCGTAGCCTCGAACCGTAGTCCAATCTCTTACTTAGTGAGCTCAAAATAACCCTATGACATGCCAATTATACCCAATGTCCATAAGTGTCTAAGGTTACACATATCATCATAAAACTCACCTTTGTGCCATTAGGCCATATTGGATTGCAAATTGAGCCTTGGCTCCAAATAGCATATCATAACATTTTCATATCAAATTCCACATATAGCATATTCAATTATCACACATAAGTTCACAAATGTAGTTAAACAATATGAAGGACTTACCATACTTACCATTGAATCCACATATACTTGCTCTACTTGAGCCCTTACCAAGATACAAGTTTTTAAAGCACAAAACAAATGCAATCGGGATGGCACCTAGCCAATCTCATGACACCACTACACTCACATAGCGATATGAGGCTTCAAGATTCCCGGATTACAATCCCATTGCCCTCGGAAGCGTTTAGAATAGTTGATGGTGAAGATGGCTTGCCTTCCACCACTTGAGCTAGTTCAAAATTAGAGGATTGAATTAGAATCAAAACTAATGATTCACAAGCGTTTTTCAAGATTACCAATGCTTGCAGACAACATTAAAATAAGGGAATTGGATTTCTAACACATGAGCTCAACTTGAACCTTCAAAACTCAATTCTTGCAATTAAACTCTTAGGATTGAAGGAATCATCAAACTGGCATAGGGATTTTACTTACTGATTTACAAGCTTTCAAATGGTGTATTGAAATCACACAAAGCTTAAGGATTGGATCGAGCTGCTTGCTTGAGCTTACGGAAGAAGATGACAATGGAGGTGTGTGCTTAGTTTCTTCAATCAAATGTTAAGTTTGGTTTCAAGAGATTCAAACAAATAAGAAGGCTTCTCTTTAATCACTTTAAGAAAGCCATAGTCTTAATCATCTTCCCACCTCATCAAGGACCAATAAGAAGATTTCCTTTGCTAAAGGAAAGCTTAGTTTATTAATTTTCACCAAATCATGCCCTTTCACAATTTTAAGGCAATTGATGACCCCTTACCTTTCTTTCTAAGCCATCTCATGTGAAGCGGGTGGCAAGCAAGTAGGTGAGTAACACCCTATTTCAAATATTTTCAATATGGTCACTAAATCGATTTGGACAGAGACCCATATCGATACACCTTATGGTTGTATCGATATGGCTAGGGTAAGTTAGTTAAAAACAGTTAGGCCGTATCGATACGCCTTGCCCATATTCTGCATCTCCAGTATTTTTAATGAAACCCCTAACTTCCATTCCTTACAAAAAGGTCTAACAATTTCAATTAAGCCCAAAATGACTTTCATTACGTCAATATAAAATACAAAGGCTTGAGCAAATACATCATTTGACACAACCGATACAAAATTTCTGATCACCAGAACCTAATTTCAACTAGATCAGTTTTTGGGGTGTGAGAGAGATGGTGACAATAATCCCATATTGGAAATGAAAAGAGAGGTCTTGGAATATGTAAGTGATGGTACTGCACATCCTATCATACATGTCTTTTGAGAATAGGGTAATGGCCCCGTGACATAAGCCACTAGTCGCCGGTAGCATGGTGTAGGTTCCCCTCCGGTTTAATAATCCTCTTTCATCGTGGTTGGGTTGTCTGACTTACTCGGTGGTCTATGGTCTTGCTCTTGGGTCATTTTTCTCCATCCCTTGCACCAAGTTTCGAGGGGAACAATTTCTTCATGAAACGATTGTTTCAGTGCATGTGTACCGATGGAAGTTTTGCGTTTTGTAAATCAGGCCTTATGTTTGGGAGCCCAAATCAAGAATATTTGAATTTGGGCTTATGGTAAAAATGAGGATTGTGTGTGTTTATTTATTGTTTAATAGAAAAATAATTAGGGGGTATTTTAAATAAAATGGTGGCTGATAGGATGAAAGAAAGAGAAAAAGGAGGAAAAGATATTTTGAGAGAGAAAAAAGAGGGAAAAAAGAGAAAAATAAGGGGGAATTTTTCAATCTCGATCTACGGTCGCCAGAGCCGTCGTGGATTACATCACCGACATCATCAGCTCCAGCTCTACGAGACGAGTCAGCCGGTGGTCCTTTCATCGCTGTTGGAGCCACCGTTTGCCAGATTGAGGAATGAGAACTTTTGAATGAGCTAATTTGACAATTATCGACTGTCACCATCGTAAACCGAGGCCACCAGCGTGTCCACCAGTCGAAGAACTGTGTGAATAGAGCTCACCACCGTCGCTTGGCTATCGGAGGATGGCCTATGCGCCGCCAAGCGAGTGCACCGTACCACATTGGATCCCTTTCTCAGGTGCACCTGGTCCTTGCTGCATTAGATCACGTGTACCTTAGCTGTTGTGCACCTATACAGCACCAGATCACTAGACCTTTGACCAATCTTAGATCGGTGTTGATCGTCTGTTGAATTAGATCTTTCTTCAAGCCGATCAAACATAACCAAGGTTTTGATCGGATATCACTTACCTTTATCACAATATATAGACAACTTTTTCCTTCGTGTATAACAGAGTACCGCAGAATTTACACTTTCGTCGCGTTCACGGACACCATTCCTTTAAATCCATACAACTTTTATCAAATTTCCATCAGAATGTTCTCAAACACAACCATTATCACCGAATTTCCTTACATGTACTCTTATACCGGTTACCTCACATAATTAAACAATTATTCTCTGTAGCGACATTTTTTTCTTTTCTTTTTAAAATATATAGGCGTGGGCATGGTTTTCTTTTAGAAAATCCGTCGATACGAATAATCCCATAAATCACTTTTGAAATCTTGGTTTAAAGGGATTTCTTTTGAAAATAATGAAAACTTATAGTTGCCACCGACCACTTGGATAAGGTAGGTCGGACACCACAAAATTAGAGATTCATTTTGAAAGGGTTCGGGAGTTGGTTACGTGTGGGGAAGGATTAGCACCCCCATCATGCCCGAAAATCGGTACCAAAATATACTTTTAAGAAAATATACTTTAATTATATATTATATATCATATACAAGAAAATATATTATAAAAGGGATAATATGAAACCATGATAGTAAAGTACATACAAGCTAATAATAAATTAAACAACATTCAACAAGTGAAATAACATACGTATCACAAGCAATAAAATTAAAAAATAAAACACATAAAAAGAGGCTAAAATAAACAACAAAGGTTACCAATAAAATCATCCACGTTTTCATTGAACTATAAAAAGGATTATACATAAATAAAAAGAAAAAGGAAGAATGTACCCAAACCCAAATATTTATGCTCGGTCAGCCAAATTTCATGTTGTGTGGGTTGAGAAGTTTGATTCAAGGGTTTAATAATGGTGGAAAATAATTTTGATTAGGGAAAATTATAGTGGATAAGGGAATCGAATGGTGAGAGAGTTGGGGGCTTGAGTCTTTGGTGGTCTTAAGGAATGAAAAAAACCGGCAGTGAGGGGTTGATGATTTTGTTTTTGGTCGTGGGTTATATTAGGTTATATATATATATGATGAAGGGTATTTTTGGTTTATACCTTTAAAATGAGAACCAATAAAAAAAAGACCTTGGGCACCAAGTTTTTTCAACCAATGATAGTCAATCCTTAATAAGGAAGTAGTTAAGATTTTTATTATTTTTTATACTTCTTTTTCTATGTAAAATCATATATAATGGGTCGTGAAATTTTGGGCTTAGGGTATAAGGTAAGGTATTGAGTATTAAAAGGGGTAATATGGATTTATTTTATTTTGAGCATTTAATTTAAACCCGGACAAAATTTAGTGTCTACATTCTCGATATAAATTAGATCTTCAATTTCACACGCATGAACCATCTCAGGTTCTTTATTCAGATTCAAATCCATTAAGTTAATCTAATTCACAAACAAATGTTATAGGCCTGGTTGAGAACCGGGTCGGAGCATGCTACCGTTGAACGATAGAGTGATCAGTGCTATAAAGTTTCAATCAATAGCTAACATTCAATTGGTATTATACTCTTTAAATATTACCAAGTAAGAGCATTAGTCTAATTTATCCTGTATGGAACAATAATCCTTCAATTAGGACTAATTTATAACTTTTACAAGTTTTAGGGACTAAATTGTAAATATGATAATTTAGGGATCCTTTTCTATAATTAACAATACCAAAATGAAATTCAATGCAATAATAGTGATCTTGTAAAATTTCATGCTAATCAGAGTTCATTAGCCCTATCAATTAGACTTATAAGATTTTAGTGACTATATTGCAAAAACTTAAAACTGTTCTTTAGCCCTTATAACTAAATTACTTGTCACCGTATCGATACCCTGGAGACTGTATTGATACACCAGCATAATCCAAGGATTCCAGATTCAAATGCAACAAGCCCATATCGATACAGCTGAGACCGTATAGATACAAGTTGACCACGTTGACTATATATCAATACACTCCATGACTGTACCGATACCTTTAATTTTTTCAGATTCCAGTGACCAAAATCTGTATCAATACACCCTAGTCAGTATCGATACGATCCTTTTGACTCATGTTGACCAGACCAAATATGCAAGGCCATATCGATACACCACCACTTGTATCGATATGCCCTGCCTTGTAATGATAGATTTTAACTGTTTTTTATTCAATTTGACCTAACAAACGATGTCCAAATACAATGAAACTTTACCAACAAGTTTATAACCATTTAATCTACTAACATGCCAATTTTCATGTCAATATGAATCCATTTACTAGGTTTTCACCCTTTTAAGCCAAATATGCACTTTAAGCCACTTTTAACCAAAACCAACATATCATTTAGGACCTTTAAGACCTATACATAACATAGGTAATACACACATAACAAATTTACCATATACCACTATTTTAACTACTTTTCCACCATTCTAGGAGTTCATAAGGACAAAACACATTACTCTAAGCTTGTGGTGTGATGAGTGATTTAAATAGTTATTATTTTGTTATTAATTACTCATTGTTTTTTGGTTTATGATGCTAATTTGGGCATTTTCTCTTATTTTTTGCGCAGGAAATTGGATTCCAAAAACTATGTAAAAGGGCAAAATTCTGTAATTTTATTTTCTAGAGTCAAGGATGGGCTAGTGGCCATGAATCTGGGCATGAAATCTGACATGGCGTCCAATCAGTAGCTTCTAGAAGATGACGTCAGCAGCGTCAGATAGCTTATCAGCCGCAAATCGATATCTTATCAACTGTGATTTTAAATTCAAACTTGGAATTATCATTTGTATTTAATTTAAATATTTTTTAGATTTTATCCTTTATCATTTTAGGGGTTTTCTCAAGCTATAAATACCCTCTTAGGGGAAGCTTAAGAATCATCATACACTTAGCTTTTATTTGTTCTTAGGAAATTTTAATTTTACAAAGTTTTCTTTTTAGCTTCATTTTTTATGACTCAATTCCAATCGTGAGAATTGAAAAGCTCTTCATATCTTCGAGTATATTTCTCAATTTTCTGCAAACTTGGATTGGCAATCGGTCTCTCCTTTTAAAATCTTTTAGCTTTAAAATTCAAAAAGGTCCCGTTGATTTGAATGTTGTTTCGATTTACAATTGGGAGGGAGGATGGGCGATAGTCGTAGATTCAACTTCCTGTGAACTCACTTAGCGGCGGTCCGCTAAGAGAAATTGAGATCAAATCAGATTCTCATTGAGACAACATAGTCTGAGTCGGGTTTTTCCAGATTTTAAACTATTTTATTCTAACGGCGATAGTCGCGGTTAGTATAGTCAGAAAACTGAAATTCAAAAATTGATTTTGGATTATCGGTTTACCGAAGAGAAAAACAAGTTACAAGGGTTGGGCCTTGTAGACTGTAACCGACATTTACCCGGAGTAAAATCTTATTCGATGATCGATTGAAAATTAGTCAAAACGAAGCTTGAAGCTATTCTATTTATTGATTTTATTTTTGAAATTTACTTTTACAATTTTCTCTAAATTTATTGTATTCACTTTTATTATTTTAAATTTATTTTATATTCTCTTTATCAAACCCCCCATAATCTTTATTTTTGCCTAAAGTCAGAATCAAAGCCTTTCTACATCAGAAACTCCATATTCCTTGTGGATCGACCCTTCTTCTCTCTATACTACATTATTATTATATTCATTTGAAATTAAGGATAATTTATTTGACAATTACGATGCTTGTCAAATTACCGCCGTTGCCAGGGACTTTGGCAGAGTTACTGATATAGTTTGTTTTGATTTATGACCAATAAGAATTTTTCATAGTGCTTGTAGTCTGATTCAGGTCGTCGAGCTAAACGACGTTAAAAAGCGCTTGATGGGAGGTAACCCATTTTATTTTATTTTATTTTGTTAATTTATATTTATATTTATTTTTAATTTTATTTATGATTAATTTTATCCTTTTTTAGGTACCCAAGTTTGTTGAATCGAACATTCATGATGACCATCGGTCGAGTTATACAACCCTTCACCATCACTAGGCGCATATTAGCTAAAACCCTTGCCAATCAAGGTGTGTGTTAGCCGAACCCAATCTTCCACCATCCCAATCGCGACAGAACACTTTATCCTTATTTCAAACTCATTTTTCCTTTTCAATTTTAAACTCTCCCCCGTGGACCCACGCTTGTTTCCCTTTACCAAGTAAACTTTTTTCTTTATTGTTTTATTTCACATTCCCTACCACGTGATTAAAGCAAAAAAAAAACCTAAACCCTTTCTTTCCCCACTCTGCCGCATACCCAAATCAACCACATACGCATAATGGTAAGAATAAGGCAGCGAGCACCCCTACCTCCTCCGGTCGAACCCGTATCTTTATCCGTTCACACCATTGCAACCGTCATTAGAACGGGAAGTATATTTATTCCCTTTCTATGTTTTTTTCATTTTGGGACAATATGACTTAAGTGAGGGGTGGAAATTGCATCAAATTTACCTTGTTTATTTGGTTGATTGGAATTGGGTTTTTCTTGAATTTATGTGTTGAAATTGATTGTTACATATCTCATTTTTCACCTTGTTTCTTTGATTTTTCTTGTGAATTTCGATCTCGCTTTTGTTGGAATTTAGGTTGTATGAAAGCACTTGGCATGACTAATTGGAATTTTTTTAAACTTTTGATTGGCATTCCATGCATTTGTTAGTTGAATTGATAGCATGACTTAGTACAATTTGAACTTTTCATGTGAGATTTTGAGCCTAATGAGCATACATTTGCATTCTTGCTCTTTGTTTACTTGAGTGTGCCGACTAATTCTTGGCATTCTAGAACTTGTAGCGTAATGCTTTTCGAGACTATACGATTGAATATGTTGCTTTAGTATGATAGGGGCATTAGGATTGAACCATTTTCTCTTCCCAAAAAATAGCCTACCCTTGTTTATCTTCCCCTTAGTGAGCCAATTTTTGAGCCTTATATCCTTTTCTTTGTTTACCACATCATTAAACCGTGCCTATTTTTATCTTTGTTTTTCCTTTTTTCTTACCCTTTTTCAGGATGAAGTTAAGATTGTTTCACAGATACACGAAAAAAATACATTGTTCGAACAATGTAGAAAAAATAGTGCAAAGAAAAAAGTAATACAGAGAAAAAAACAATGCAGAAAATTTGAAATGGTTCGAACAGCAAAAAAAACAATACAGTTTGGTTCGAACGGTAGCAGAAAAAGGAAAAAACAGAAAAGTTCAACGAGAAAAAATAAAGAGTGAATAAAGCTTTGATTTCTTATTTCCTTTCTTCCATTTTTACTTTCTTTTGAATAATCCTTTGGAATGATCTTCTTTTTGTCTTGAAGTTTTAACCGAATCTTTGGCCTTTATCCTACCTAAACCTCAGCTCCATTACAACCATTTTAAAGACCTCTTGATTATTACATCATGTTCATACTTGGTAGTGGAGATTGGATTTAGTTACAAGCTTATGGTAATGTTTTGATTAGTTAGGCTTGAGCGATTCTTTCACCCGAAACACTTTGAGCAGAATAAATGAGCCACTGTGAGGTACTAAGTCTTGCTTCTTTGAGATCAACGGATAATTGGAATGTCATGCTTTGCTTATACTCGCTTTTAGTTAAGCCTTTGCTTGATTGCTCTTAGATTTCAACATTTGCTTTGATTTTGATTTACTTGAAAGACTTGGAATTTTTGTAAAATAGAGATGGCAACTTGAGGTTTTTGATACATTGATTGAGGAATGCTTGAGGACAAGCATTGTATAAGTGAGGTGGAATTTGATGAGTGATTTAAAAAGTTATTATTTTGTTATTAATTACTCCTTATTTTTAGGTTTATGTTGCTAATTTGGGCGTTTTCTCTTATTTTTTGTGCGGGACATTAGATTCCAGAAACTATGCTAAAAGGGCAAAATTCTGCAGTTTTATTTTCTAGAGTCAAGGCTGGGCTAGTGGGCATGAATCTGGGCATGAAATCTGACGTGGCGTCTAGTCAGCAGCTTTTAGAAGATGACATCAGCATCGTCGGATAGCTTATCAGCCGCAAATCGATAGCTTATTAGCTGGGATTTTAAATTCAAACTTGGAATTATCATTTGTATTTAATTTAAATATTTTTTTAGATTTTATCCTTTATCATTTTAGGGGTTTTCTCAAGCTATAAATACCCTCTTAGGGTGAAGCTTAAGAATCATCATACACTTAGCTTTTATTTGTTCTTAGGAAATTTTACTTTTATAAAATTTTCTTTTAGCTTCATTTTTTATGATTCAATTCCAATCCTGAGAATTGAAAAGCTCTTCATATCTTCGAGTATATTTCTCAATTTTCTGTAAACTTGGATTGGCAATCGGCCTCTCCTTTTAAAATCTTTACGCTTTCAAATTCAAAAGGGGCTCGTTGATTTGAATGTGTTTTCAATTTACAATTGGGAGGAAGGATGGGAGATAGTCGTGGATTCAACTTCCTGTAAGGGAAATTAAGATCGGATCAGATTTTCATTGAGACGACATAGTCCGAGTGGGGTTTTTCCAGATTTTAAACTCTTTTATTCTAACGACAATAGTCACGGTTAGTATAGCCAGAAAACTGAAATTCAAAAATTGGTTTTGGATTATCGGTTTACCGGAGAGAAAAACAAGTTACAAGGGTTGGGCTTTGTAGACTGTAACCGACATTTACCCAGAGTAAAATCTTATTCGATGATCAATTGGAAATGAGTCAAAGCAAAGCTTGAAGCTATTCTATTTTATTGATTTTATTTTCAAAATTTACTTTCACAATTTTCTCTAAATTTATTTTATTCACTTTTATTATTTTAAATTTATTTTATATTCTCTTTATCAAACCCCCCATATTCTTTATTTTTGCCTAAAGTCAGAATCAAAGCCTTTCTACATTAGAAACTCCATAGTCCCTGTGGATCGACCCTTCTTCTCTTTATACTACGTTATTATTATATTCATTTGAGATTAAGGATAATTTATTTGACAATTACGACGCTTGTCATGGTGACTTTTCGAACTTCCAACTAACTCCAATCTCGATCTAATATACTTTCTTAACCTGAAATGTGGACGATGAGCACATTAGACTTACATAGTCTAAGTGAGGTAGCCATAACAATGAATGAGCATGGTATGCAATCCAACTTGCTTCGATAACAATTCTAACCATGTTAACAAAAGGCATATGATTGAACATGGCATAATTATCATGTTCAACATATAACATGGCATCTATGATCAACATGGTAACAATAATCAATGACAATGTTTCACAACAATAATCAATAGCATTATTTCACATCAATGGTCAATAGCAATACTCAATGGTTTCCTTGGATCGATTTTACGGTATATGGATACACGAATTCCACATCTGCACCAATATCAATAATAGTCTAGTCATATTCCCTCCGCCGCACCAATTTGACCAATACACATTAACATCCCTCTGCCACACCACAATAAAGGTTGTAGCCTATGCCCGTACCAATGAGCTCATGAATTCTATGGCATGTCAATTGTATCCAATACTTTCGATCCCAAGGTTCCATAATCAATGATTCAATATCAATGTATCAATAGCAATGATTCAATAACAATAGTTCAATAGCAATGATTCATAACAATAAATCATAGCAGTGATCCAATAGCAATATTCATGTGTCAGTATTTCAACAGCCTAGCATAAAAATGCCTCAATGCTTTCCATGGCAACAATAACGATGTTTCGGACAAGATTTCAATGCAATACTTACTCATTCTTGCCTACATGACTTTCAATAGGGTTTTATGCAAAAGCCTTCAATACAATGGTTAGAAATACAATAAGCAATAATCAATGATTCGAAATGGCACCTAGCCAACTCTCGAGACTCCGACTACACTCACCTTGAATTTCGATGCTTTCAAGGCTCACGAATGGTATTATTCCTAGCTTTCGTTGGAGACGATAAAATAGCTTCCTCCAATTCTTGAGCTAGGAAACTCACGAAAGAATTGTTATAACCAATATAACAACATCAATAATTGATTCTAAACTTAAAATAGCCATTAGCTATTCGATGGGTTCATAGGTTAAAACTTGAAAAACAATGGCCTAGTTTTGAGAGTCATAACTTGAAATTGGACATTCAATAATCAATAGAATCAACAATAGATTTAGGGCTTTTACTTACCCAACTGATAGCTATGGAATGAAGCTTTTAAAGCAAAGAAGGCTTGAGTTTAAGGAGTCCAATTGGAGAGGTGTGTGCTTGAGCTTGGTGGGAAGATGACAATGGAGGTGTGTGCTTGATTTCTTGAAACAAGGGATGGGTTTGGTACGGTAAAATCAAACCAAAAGAGAAAGCTTGTTTTTTATTCCCTTATTAAGGAAACTATTACCCTAATCATTTCTCACCTCACCAAGGACCAATAAGAAGCTTTCCTTTAGGCAAAGGAAATCTTAAACTATTATTATCCATCCTTCTTATCCCTTTCTCAACTTTTTACCAAATGATGACTAATTGTCATCTTTCTTGGTCACTCTCACGTGAAGGGGTAGCAAGCAAGTAGGTGAATCATCCCCTAATTCCAATTCTCTCAATTTGGTCACTAAAATAGATTCTAATAGGGACCCGTATAGATACACCTATAGCTTGTATCAATACGACTGGCTCAAGTTTAGTAAGTTAGTTAGGAAACAGTTGGACCGTACCAATACATGTCCTACTGTATCGATATGCCTAACCAATTTTTAGAATTTAAACATTCCAATAAGGTTCCTACTGAACATTGGACACAATTAAGGTTCATTATCGATAAAACTAGAATCCACATAATCAATAACAATGCAACATTTAGGGTTCTCGGTGTAGGGTTTCTGATCGCTGAAACCCAAATTCGACTAAATTAATTTTTGATGTGTTACGATAGACATTCCTTGCAAGTACGGATCGAGCTATTATGGGCAAAAAGGTTCAATGCACTTATTACAAGAAAAGATTCGCATCGGCGTTCCAGCTTAGTGGAGTACGATTATGATCTAGGGGCATGCACAGACCATACACCCTATGATAGATGAATGGTCGATCTACCTAGAAAGACGTAATTCTAAGCTCTAATACCACTAAATGTAACACCCTAGGCCCACATATGCATTATAAATAATTATAGGAGGTCACGTTAGGGTCACAAGAGCGACCCACAAAAAAATCCCGATTATAATTCTTTTCTTTTGAATACATTTAAAACCAAAAAAAATATTTGTTAGAACATCATTACAAAAAATCATAAAACAAAAATCTAAATGTACATTACAAACTCTAATATGAAATAAGACACGACATACATGCCCACTAATTGTACCAGTACCATACTTTGAAAGAACCACCGAGAGAACTCTAAACACAAATGTCGATCACTATATCATGATAGATTTCTTCTAACCTGTGATGGTAAAAACAACGTGAGCTTGGAAAAGCTCAATAACAACGAGCTACCTCAAGATGCTGAAAGCACATGCATGTATATGGCTAAACGTAAAACTGACATGATAAGTTTGGTATCAACAAGTTTTAGATATGATATAAGATTTCATATTGTTACTATACTTGAATGTAACAATCATTCTTGATTTGATCACCAGAGTACCAAGCAAGATGCCTATAGTCCAAATAATCAAAAGAGAGGCAAATTAAGGGAGTTGAATGTGTGTTCCAACAAGTGCATATTGAATCAAAAACTTAGCATCTTGATACAGTAGGAATTATCCTAGCCGAAGTATAGAAACCTGTTACATAAAGAATTACCCTAGCTGGAGTATTGGAACCTGTTACATAAGGAATTACCCTAGCCGGAGCATAAGAACCTGTTACATAAGGAATTACCCTAGCCAGAGCATAAGTACATGTTACATAAAGAATTACCGGCCTGGTTAGGGCTAAACCTGCAGAAACTTCATACCATGTCCCAAGCACCCCAGTAAAACAGTTTAGGAAAAAACAATAATGTTAATAGTAAGTTGTATTAACAAAAGATATAAAACAAACAATTGTTTTAGCCAAACAGTAACCAGAGAGCATGCTATCAAATTATGTACTTAGGAGTAAATCAAACAGATAGAATGATCGTGCTTAAAATCAGAAGATAAGTTATGTTTGCGAAATCAGAGTATATCAGTCATGTGCACATGATCAGTTCAGACAAAACATTTAAAACATTTATATAATACACAAGAAACACACTAGACAGTCCAATTTAATTCTCTGAGGCACTTGGTAATTATAGGAAATGGAACATTGAACTTTAGACAAATTCAAACAGGTTTCAGAATCAGGATCCCTAATAAAAAGGGTTCAATAACTAATGGCTCTACCTAGGTATTTGAGAACTGATCTACCAAGATCATACAAAATTTGGATATATTGACATTAATCCCATCATTAAGGCCTACAATAGCATTTTAGTCAATTTAACTTCCATAGCACATTTATAATTAAACCTAATAAGTGTAAAATAGAAAATTTCAGTGTTTGGGATTTTCAACGATTTATCAATCCTCAAAGTACACTCGAACTAACAGATCCCAACATTGCAATACTTACCAAGCATTTGAATGAAACATTTGAGGTTAATTGCTTTATCAATTATTCACTGAGCTTGAATTTCTTACCGATCTTTAAATTCTTATTCGATTCATTTAGACCTTAACCAATTCACTTTCATTTATTGAAATCAATTCAACTTTAAAACACTTATCGATAAACACATAAACAATCATATTCGTTCATGTATTAACCAATTTACCAACGAGTTCTGTAAAGTATGTGATAGGTAGTAAAGTATTACCTCCACTCCGAGCTACCACAGTCAACTTTTGAAACTCATTTCTATCGCACTCAAGCTCGAATTTGATGTCCCTCATTATCTCGGATACATGACAAAATAGTTTACATCAGAAATATAACTAAAACGCGATATTCAGATTTATCTAGAAAGTCAAACGCTAAATAATAGCTTACCGGGTTCGAATTTGGCGAAAAAAACTTCAAAAATGAACTCAGAGCGTCGAAACCCCAAAAATATGACTTTTCTAAAGAAAGTCAACTTTTGGTCAAAGTCAACCTTAGTCGGTCAACAATCAACGAGTCAAAGGTCAAACTAGGTCAAAGTTGGTTCAGATGATCAACTGGTTTGGGTGGATCAAACTGGTTTAGTCCGGTTCTAGTTGGACAGGGTCTGGACCGGTTCAATTTGGGTCTTGGGTCAGATTTGATTTGGAATGCCTCAACAATGGGTTCGGTCTTCAGTGGGCTTAGTTTAACAACACACAGCCCATTTCCATTTTAGACCATGAGCTAGGGTTTACCTAACCCCAATGGCAGTGTAGGTCACCGGCGATGCTAACTACTTCCCAGTAACAAGAAATTATGACCAAAATGGTCACTTTTGGCCAAAACAGATTTTCCCAGATGCTCGGTGTCGGTCGGATGATCAAAGGGGTGTGTTACGTTCGTGATGGTAAAGTGGTTACGACAGTGGTGTCGACACTACCAACTAACAACTTTCAACGGCATAACGACGATAAAACAATGAAAGAGCACTTGTTTTATTGTTGAGCCTTCAGACGACTCTCCACGTTAGCCAGCAAGGTCTCTCGGCGAGTGGAGCACGAGGCTCATATCAGAGCAGGGTGGTGCCCACGATGATGTGGGTGGTGACAGTCACCGACAAGTGGTGGCAGGGATCAGCAACAAAGAGAACCAAATGGTCTTTTTACCGTTTCACCCAAGCGAAGGACATGAGTGGAGATCGACGGTCATGGTGGTAGTGGGAAGCTCGGCGATGGTGGCGGTTTCAGTTATGAACGGCAGAGGTGGGATAAATCGCCAGAAAATAGAAATAAACTATTATTTTTTTTCTTGACGAACCTTTAAACGAATCTCCCCGGTGAACGAAGAGGATACACCGTGAGTGGCGGCTAGAGATGAAGTCAGGAAGAGGCAATGGTCGCACCGGCGTCGACGGTGACGGCCACGGTGGGGCAGAGACGAAGATTAGATGGAGGATAATGGGTTGGGTAGAGGAAGAGTCTAGAGAAAGTTGGATAATTCCCTCCCTTCTAGATACAGATCGATGCCATAATGGGGGCATTTCATGCCTTAATCTTATTATTACCACACAGGCATTAGAATAATTCAAAAGATTTCAGGGTAGGTTTTAACCAAGAAACGTTTTAGCCTAGACGGTTAAAGCTTGGCTTCACCGAGCCTAAGGTTAAAGGTCCAAACCCTCTGGACAACAATCTCTTTTTTCATTTCATTTCATTCTTTCTTCTTTTCTTTTCTTTATATTTTAATATTATTTAATTAGGGTGTTACATATATATATATATTTGATGGAAATTGTGTAAGGGTTGAATAATGGTAATATTCGAATAAATGGATTATAAAGCAGGTAATTAATATTAATTGAATGAATGCGTTAGTAAACAAACCCTAATGACTTTCATAAGCTTTAGGGATCGTATAAGCATTGTAATATCTTTCTATGTTGGGACTGTCTGCACTTAATAGGTTAAATCATAGCAATGCCAAGAAATTCTTTACTTTTTAGTAATCTACGTCAATCTATCTGTAGGATATGTAGATAGAGGAAGCGAGAATGAAATTTTGTTAATATTTGAAGAAATGTTGGAGTGATTTGAAAGTCATGGCAAATATGAAAATGAAAAGATATAGATGGTATCTAATGCAACAACCCTAAACATTGACTGTATGATGCAATAGCCCATCGACCGTAGTAGATCTCTCACTTGTCATCCTTGACTAAAACATCTATTGACCCGTGGATCGAGGTATAACCCTTTGACTGGAACAGATCCTTTCAATCGGATTCTAAACACATAGTTTATCTAAATCGCCCTTTCCGGGTTTTCAATTCAGATCCTCCTTTGGTTTTAAGAAGCTCGTTTCTAGGTTTTCAACTTAAACCCTTCTTTTTCTTTTTCTTTTTCTTCTTCTTTTCTTTTTCTTCTTCTTCTTTTTTCTTTTTTTCTTTTTTTTTCTTTTTTTCTTTTCTTTTTTCTCTTTTTATTTTTTCTGCAAGCGTAATACTTCTTGATAGAGTCCGAGTTTATTGGATTGCTCAATTCTATTTCATTAATCTCTACCAGGATTAACGCCCCCCGAAAAAGGCATTTTTAACAACGTAAGGCCCTTCTCAATTATGCATCCACTTTTCTCGGAAGTTTTTTTGATTTAATGAGATCCTTTTGCGTACTAGGTCCCCCTCTTGAAACTCCCATGGGCGAACCTTTTTGTTATAAGCCCACATCATCCTCTTTTGATATATTTAGCTGTGACAAATGGCCCTCAACCTTTTTTCATCAATGAGGTTCAACTGATCAATCCTGGCCTGCATCCACTCGGCTTCTATGGATGTCGGTTAATTCCCTGTATTTTAGTAACCATCCCTAACATCGTCTTTTTTTTGCTTTTGTACATGTCATGGCTGCTTGATGGAGGAGGGGACTAGAGAGAAAGGGCGAGGGCAATAAGGCACTGGTGGTCTGAATATGACGCGGTCGAGTAGCGGTGATGTGGTGTCTGGTCAGTGGCTCTCTCTACCAACGTGGAGGTGAGGTGGCGGTACTAGGCAGATGAGGGGTCGGGCAAAGAACTCCACGCACGAGTGGGGGAGCCGAAGCGACGGGCACGTGGGGACTCTAGAACCTTCCCTACCTTGATCTTGGGTCGTTAGATCTCCCCCAGATCTAACGGTTAGAAGCCGACTGCTCAAGGGATAAAAGAGGATTAGTGTTTTTAGGGGTTTAATTGATCTTGGGCCTTATCGGGCCTCTTAATGTAATATGTATATATATTTTTACGGGTTTTGAAATGTAATTGGACTTTATAAACTTAGGCCTTTTATTTAATTGTTATATATATATATATATATTGGGCTTTTGTTTAATTATAATTGGTCTACATTTATTTTATTAAGTCCTTTTTGGATTATGTTTAATTTAGCTTAATAACACAAATAATAATATTACTAATAAAACAATATGATAATATATAGATAACATAATATAATATACTAATAATATTTTTAGGTTTTTTTTTTCAATTGGATAATAACCAACACGATAATATATATCACTAGTATAATATAAGACTCCTAATACTTAACAAATAACCCTAGTAATATTTTTAGTGTTTTTGGGTTTTGTATGTTAATGGACTGGACTTATAATAAAATAAGTGGCTTTATTTATATATATTGGGCTTCATTTAAATTAATATAGTTTATAGTTGTTCTTTTCTAATATAATGATAATAATAATGACAAAATATAATAATAATAATAATAATAATAATAATTTGTTGAATTTCAGATTTTTCCTTTTTTTCTCATAATGATAACAAGTAACTGGTAACTAATATTAATTGATAATAATAATAATAATAATAATAATATTCTTTGAGTTTTCATTTTTTAATTAACATAGCCATAACTCATTAATAATAATAATAAGACAATAATCTTTTTTTGTTTCTTTGATTTTTACATATATAGTTAAAATGGATAAACAAAGCCCTTTTATTGCAAAGACTAGCAAAATATAAAAATGGGTTAATACCCGGGACAAAATTAGTGATTACACATTCAAGATTCAAAAGGATGGGATCTCTACCTCAACAGGTAGTACTGCTTTGGTGTCATATACCAGTGAATACGTCGTTGCCCCCGTAGAGGTTCTCACAGAGGTTCGATAAGCAAAAGAGCTAATGGTAGCTTCTCGTGCCAATCCCTAAAAGTGTATGTAGTTTTTGCTATGATCTTTTTAATATTCTTATTTGCCACTTCTACCGCCCCATTCATCTTGCGATGATAAGTAGTACAATTATGGTGAACAATCTTGAATTGTTCGCACACTTCGGCCATAATATTGTTATTCAAATTGGAAGCATTTTCGGTGATGATTCTTTCCGGTAGACCATAGCGACATAATTTTCTTTTAAGGAACTTGCAAATCGTTTCTCTTGTAATGTTGGCATATGAAGCAGCTTCTACCCACTTGGTGAAGTAATTGATGGCTACCAAGATAAAACGGTGCTCATTCGAAGCTTTAGGGTGTATTTGGCCAATGACATCCATGCCCCAAGCAGCGAAAGGCCATGGTGAATTCATGGTGTGTAGTGGCACCATAGGGGAATGTATCTTGTCAGCATAAACTTGACATTTATGACATTTCCTCGCATAATTGACGCAATCTCCCTCCATGGTTGACCAATAGTAGCCATATCTCATAATTTTTTCGGCCATTTAAAATCCACTAGCGTGGGTTCCATACAAACTATCGTGGACCTCAGCTAAGATGGTTTTGGCTTCTCGAGCATTGACACATCTTAGCAACATTTGGTCTCTGCTTCTTTTTTACAAGATCTCTCCAGCAAGGACATACCCTGGCGTTAGCATTCTAATGGTTCTTTTGTTGTTATCATCAGCCTCTTTTGGGTAAGCCTGCATCTTGATGTATAGGAGGATATCATGGTACCAAGGATTGTTGTCCTCCTCCTCCTCCAAGTTATAGCAATGGACCGATATCTCAAAAATTCACATATCGACTGGCTTCATCTTGGCCCGTTAGCTTACTTCATATACTACGGCTAACATTGCTAGAGCATCGACCATCTAATTATCCTTCCTCGGCAAATAAGTAAAATTGATTTCCTCAAAGTCTCTAACTAATTCTTCGATCAGATCGTAGTACTTGATCAACTTGGGATTTCTAGTCTCCCACTCTTTCCGGAGCTGGTAGATTACCAAGGATGAGTCCCCAAAGACTCGAAGCACCTTGATTTTCCTTTCTATGGTTGCATGGAGTCCCATGACACAAGCTTCATATTCAGTCGTGTTGTTGGTGCAAAAAAATTTTAACCTGCTTGTAAAGGAGTGGTAAACATTCTCGGGAGAAATTAATACTCCCCTATCCCATAGCCAAGGGCATTAGATGCTCCATCAAAATAAAGCTTCCAATACTCCTTCTCAGTTGTGAGCTCTTTCTTGGACAAATCACAGATCAACTCCTCATACGGGAAACTAAAATCCAATGGCTCATAGTCGTTTGAAGCACAGCCTGCCAAAAGATCCGCCACTGCACTTCCCTTTATCACTTTTTGACTTACAAAGACAATATCTAACTCGGACAATAACATTTGCCAATGGACCATTTTCCCGGTTAACGCTAGTGCCTCCATCAGAAATTTCAATAGATCCAATCGTGAAATTAAGCAAGCGGTATGGTACACCATATATTGTCTGCGTCACTTAGTAGCCCATACTAAGGCACAACATAGCCTTTTTATTAATGGGTACCGTGCTTCGCACTTGGTGAAGTTTTTACTTAAGTAATAAATTACCCTTTCCTTCTTGCCCAAGTCGTCAAGTTTTCCCAACGCACAACTCATCGAATTCTCAAAGACTGTCAAATACAGGATTAACGGCCTATTCGGCATTGGCGCTACTAAAATTGGAGCATTGGTCAAGTACTTCTTGATCTTCTCTAAAGCCTCTTGGCAATTTTCTTCTCACACTCTCAAATTGTTCTTTTGGAGCAGTTTAAACACAGGGTCGCATTTATTGGTCAAATAAGAGATGAACCGAGAGATGTAATTTAACCTCCCCAAAAATCCTTGGACTTCCTTTTGAGTTTGAGGCGAAGAAAGATCTTGAATTGCTTTCACCTTATCGAGGTTGATTTCAATCCCCTTTTGGCTTACCACAAAACCCAAGAGTTTCCCAGATGTGACAGCAAAGGTGCATTTAGCCGAGTTAAGCTTTAACTGGTACTTTCTTAGCCTTTGGAAAAGTTTCCGCAAATTTTGGATGTTCTCCTCTTCGATTTGAGACTTGGCTATCATGTCATCCACATACACCTCAATTTCCTTATGCATCATGTCGTGGAACAAGGTCACTATGGCTCTCTGATAAGTTTCCCCGGGGTTTTTTAACCCAAAAGGCATCACCTTATAGCAAAATGTGCCCCACATAGTCACGAAAGTGGTATTTTCCATGTTTTTGGGGTGCATTTTAATCTAATTATACCCAGAAAATCCATCCATGAATGAGAACCAAGCATGTTCCACAGTGTTGTCAACTAGTGTATCAACGTGGGGCAATGGGAAGTTGTCCTTAGGGCTCGCCTTGTTAAGATCCCTATAATCTACACACATCCGTACCTTCCCGTCCTTCTTCGACACTGGTACTATGTTAGCTACCCACTACGGGTATTTGGAGACATTCAAAAATCCATCCTCAAATTGTTTCTTTACTTTCTCTCTAACTTTTAATAGCATGTATGTTCTCATTCTTCGAATTTTTTGCTGAACGGGTTTGCATTCAGGCCGTATAGGGAGCTTGTGTAACATAATATCGATGTTTAAACCAGGCATATCTTGGTATGTCCATGTAAACACATCTTTGAATTCTAAAAGAATTCCTGTTTAACTTCTGAGGACATGGAACTATCGATCATTATTTCTTTCCTCTCTTCGTTAGGCCCTAAATTTATGACTTCTACTTCTTCTTGATGCGGCAGTATTTGTTTTTTCTCACTTGCCTTTAGTCTTAACAACTCATCTAGGACTTTGTCATCTTTATCGATTTCTGCCAAGCACAAGGATCGTTCGAAATCTACCTCGGGACTAGATTCAGGATCATGCATACAGTTTATGTAAAGGGGCCTCCACAAAATTTGAAAATATGCATTGGGACTAGAAGGGGACAACTTATGATATGAATAAATAAATGAATAAATAATGAATGAAATGAATGTTATGTTTTTCGCTTAAGAAAGAGATATAGAAAAGTTCCATTTCATTGAAAGCATATAAGAATTGACATGGCTTCCCTTTTACAAAGAATCCCCATTATTCTCGGGCAGAAGTAACGGGCTGCTCTGGGCATTACTCTGATTTGGACCTAAAAATCACAGGCATCTCCACACAGGTCCAATTGTTTAGCTTTTCACCTGGGAAGCATGGGCGGATCTTAGCCAAAGTATGGACAATCTTGTCACCCTTGCTGATCACATTCACATCTATCTCCTCCAATGCTTCACAGTTTAGTTCTTCACAGAGGCATCTCTCGCATTCTTGGATTGCTTCTTGGACTTTAAGCTCAGTGTTCCTTAGTCTGCTGGACTTGAAATGTACTTGAAATCTATGTAAGTGATGGGAGCCCAGGGAATGTCGTCCATTCTGAATTGGGCCTTCATTTGTTCTTGCCTCTTCTTCCACTCTTGTTTCTTTTACAGGAAATTGGGCCTATAGCCAAGCCCAAAACAAAAGTTCATGTGGATAACACTCACAGGTCGGAGGCGTACTTACAGGTTCCTCCCACAGCCTTTCCTTTTCCTTGCCCCCGTTTCCAAGGTCTCCGATACCACCATCTTGGTGCAGATGGACAGTTTAAGGCAAGAGATCGAGCTCCCTTTGACGAAAAAGGTAGCATTAACGAATTTCAGAGCCTTAAAAGCACACTCTATTGCCTCCTCATTGGTCTGGATATATGGTGCATCCGAAGCCACCGAAGCGATGATGTCTTGTTCGACATTAACCATGACCAGTTTCCCTTCAATAACAAATTTCAACTTCTAGTGTAGTGAAGATGGGACGGCACCAACCGAGTGTATCCATGGTCTTCACAATAGAAAATTATAGGATGGTCGGATATCCATGACCACAAAATCAATAGTGTATTCACTGGGGCCAATGAGCAGGGTTACTTTAATTTTCCCAATCACGTCTTGTTAGGTTCCTTCAAATGCTCGTACGGTGTTCTAACAGGGTTTCATATGTCAACTGTCGATTGGTAGGTGTTGCAAGGGGGCCAAAGTCATGACATTTAGAGCGGAGCCATTATCAATTAGTACTCTCGGTACGTGTCCTTTACAATAGGTGGTGATGTTTATGTTAAGAAACACCGGTACACCCCATGACGCAACAAAAAAATTATCTGGCGTTATCCACCACTGATCCATGAACAAGGGATGAATTTGGGTTGATAAAGGATGAAAACATTACCTCAAGTAATCTGAAATTTCACAGCGATTATAGGAGAATCCAAATCAAATCAGAGTCGTCACAGAAACGTTTCGACCTCTACGTAGCCCACCCGAATGGAACGAACAATTTTTCTCTTCTCTAACTGTTAGAGAGGATTTTTGAAAAAGACATGTGTTGGCTGCTAGACCTTATGCCTTTATATAACATTTAAAAACCTAATTCTAATTAAATTCGAATTCTTTAAATATACAATGTATTTAACCGAATATAATTAAATATGTAGAATCTGATTCTACTTTAATTAGGTTTCTTTTAGATATATATATATATTAATATTTGATAATTACAATAACTTATCAAATATTAACATATATATAAAACAAAATTATCCATAATTACAATAATTATAACAATTTTAGTTTCTCACTAATTGCGTGTATAACAAGTTTGTACACATGCTATCTAGTCGATATTTTTTCATTTCAATTATAGGGTGTGACCCTTATAGGTTCATGTAATGTTAGCAGTAATATCCATAACAATTCTAATATTACAAGCAATAATTGGCATCTAGCAATACATCATTGCTACCTAAGTTACATGAAATCATGGTTTGATTTAACTTTTTTCCGTGATTAACTTCTTTTATGTATTTCATCCTTTTGCCCTCAATCTAGATCGGACACAAGTCATGGATTAGTCACACTTGTATAGTCCATCTAATGTTTCTTGATATCTTGAGTAGACTATTATAAACGAATAATTATGATATCTCATATCAATTTATTCAAGCATGGCCATGCATTTTCTAGTCTCACTCAATCAAGTGGCCTATGATATTACTCCTATTATGTATGAGGGATAAATCTTATCTTTATCAACCATATTTCGCTACATAGATTGTGACATATCCAATGTCATTCTTTATAGTGTATTTAGTTATGACACACGTTTGACCGTATCAAAATATGTCACTCATGATGTTGAAATAATAATGATCTCAAGTTTTAGGATCATACATGTAGTTATCACCACGAGAAATGTCGTGACCATCACATAATAATCCAAGAAACATGTTCATAGCGGGTCAGTCTAGTATGTCGTTCTCTAACACATGCTTATGTATTGATTTTCACATCTCTATGTCAATGAAAACACTTTGTCATCAATCAACTACATATTAGTCTTAATATATTATTGTTTTCCACACCCACAATAATCCTCGACTAAGGACATTCAAGAATAACTATATTATTCTAAGGACTTTATTAAAATTCAGTTTATTTATAAGTGCACAAAATAAGACTGAAATAATAATAATGGCTTTATTAACAAACAAGATAAATAAGTATGTCTTTTACAACCATCTCATGTTTGGTCTTTGGGTATACTCCAACAGTTTAGTGCTTTGGTGGATCCCCTACCCTCCACCGATATGTCTTTTCAGTACTTTATCTATGTATGTATTTTGACTTAGTCCTATGAGTCATCTTGATCTATCTCTATAGATCTTGAATCCTAATATGTAGGTTGCTTTACCCAAGTCTTTCATAGAAAAACATTTTCCTAACCAAGTATTTACAGACTGTAAGGTAAGTATGTCATTTCCTATTATTAGTATGTCATCCATATACAATATCAAGAATGTAACAGTGCTCCCACTAGTTTTCTTGAAAACACATGGCTCATCTTCTTTTTTAATGAAACCAAACTCTTTGATTGCCTCATTAAAACGAAAATTCCAACTTCGAGAAGCTTGCTTCAACCCATAAATAGATCTTTGTAGCTTGCATACTTTTAGGGCATCTTTTGGTCGACAAAACCCTCAGGTTGTGTCATGTACACATCCTCGTCTAACATTCCATTAAGGAAAACGGTTTTGACATCCATTTGCCGGATTTCATAATCATAATACGACTATTGCAAGTAATATCCGGATAGATTTAAACATAGCCCTTTGTATGTTTTTACATTGCAATCCATGTCAGTTTTTCTTTTTGAAAACCCATTTGCACCCTATGGGCTTAATCCCTTCGGGTGGGTCGACCAAAGTCCATACTTGGTTTTCTGACATAGAATTCATCTCAGATTTCATGGCTTCTAGCCATTTCTCAGAGTCTGGGCTCTCTACTGCTTAATCATAAGTCTTAGGCTCATCTTGGTCTATGAAGAGAACATCTCCATGTAATGTGGCAAGAAATCCATATCTCTTAGGCACATTGCGTTCTCTCATAGATCTTCACAATGGTTGTGTTTTAAGAACGATTGGATGTTCCTCATCTATTTGTGGAACTTTTTGTTGTTCAATCTCTGGTTTAGTGATCTGTGGTTGACCTTGAATTTCTTCAAGTCTAATATTTCTTCCACTTCCCTTTCCAAGAATAAATTCTCTCTCGAGGAAGACTCTTGTTAGAGCAACAAACACTTTGTTCTCAGATGGATTGAAGAAATAGTATCATTTAGTTTCTTTAGGATACCCTACAAAATTACATTTATGAGATTTGGGTTCAAGTTTTGTAGACATCTGATGTTAAACATAAACTTCGCATCCCCAAATTTTCATAAAAGACATACTAGGACGATTCCCAGTCTATATCCCATATGGTGTCTTTTGAACTGATTTAGTGTGAAAGCAGTTGTTTCTAGCGCATGTCCCCAAAAAGAAGTTGGAAGATCAACATGACTTATCATTGACCGAACCATGTCTAACAATGTTTGATTTCTCCTTTCAGAGACTATTGTGTTGTGGATTACCTGGGGATGTAAGTTGTGAGACAATCCCACATCCTTTAAGAAGTTCATCAAACTCTAGGCTTAAGTATTCTCCTCCTCGATCTGATCGAAGAGCTTTGATACTCTTTCCTAATAAGTTTTGTACTTCATTCTTAAATTCCTTGAACTTTTCAAGGGCTTCAGATTTATGATGCATTAGGTAAACGTACCCATATCTACTAAAGTCGTCAGTGTAAGTAATGAAGTATTGAAACCCTCATCTGGCTTATGTATTCATCGATCCACATACATCACTATGTATTAGACCTAATAAATCACTTGATCGCTCGTTTTTACCATCAAACAGTGATTTGGTTATATTTCCCATTAGGCAAAGTTCACATATATCAAATTGTTTGAGAACAAAAGAATCCAAAAATCCATCTTTATAAAGATTCGATATGTGTTTCTCACTTATATGATCCAAGTGACAATGCTAGAGATAAGTTTGATTAGAGTCATTTATTTTTGATCTTTTTGTATTTATGTTATATATGGAACTGTCTTGATCTAAGATATAGAGGCCATTGATTAATTGAGTTGTACCATAAAAAACATTATTGAGGGAAAAAGAACAACTATTATTCTTAATAATAATCTCAAAACCAATCTTGTCCAAACAAGAAATTGAAATAATGTTTTTAGTCAAACTAGGTACGAAATAACAATCCTCTAAATCTAAAACAAGTCCACTAGGTAATGACAAAGTATATGTTCCTATAGCTAATGCAGCAACTCTTGCTTCATTTCCCACTCGTAGGTTCACATCTCCTTTTACCAATTTTCTACTTTTTAAGTCACTGTACAGAAGTAAAAATGTGTGAACCACAATCGGTATCTAATACCCAAAAAGTAAATATTGATATATTAATATTAATAACATAAATACCTAATCCGGACTATCCATTTTCTCTTGCCTTCTTGATGTCCTCAAGATAGACAGAGTAGTTTCTCTTCCAATGTCCAACATTGTTGCAATGGAAACATTTTCCTTCTTTTGCAATTCCTCATTTGGGTTTCAATGCAGCCTTGGTGTTGGGCTTTCCTTTTCTATTATCCTTTCGGACCATCAGAATATATTTGGAGCCAACCTTTTTCATGTTGTTCTATGTTGTCCTTAACAAACCAAGCAACTGGGGCAATGATTTGTTAATTTCATTCATATTGAAATTAAGAACAAACTAATTAAAATTATCTGGCAACGATTACAGAATAACATTAGTAGCCAATTCAACACTTAGAGGGAAGCCCAATTTTTCAAGGGTCTGAATATACCTTATCATTCTGAGAACATGAGTTCCCACTGGAGTTCCATCCACCATTTTGCATTGAAACAAAGCCTTAGAGGTCTCATACATTTCTTGACGAGATTGCCCCTCATATAATTCCTTAAGATTTTTAACCATCTCATAGGGGACCATGTCCTCATGTTGCTTCTGAAGCTCAGGGGTCATGGTCGTAAGCATCAAGCATCTGACATCTACCATGTCATTTGAGTATTTTTCAAATGCTTCCACTTCATCATTGGAGGCATCATCTACTGGCTTTTTAGGGACATGTTCTTCGATGATTTGCAGTTTCCGTTCTTGCTTAAGGATAATCTTTAAGTTATGGAACCAATCAAGGAAGTTCAAGCCATTCAATTTGTCCTTCTCAAGGACGGATCGCAATGATAATGTGTTTTAGTTTTCCATAAAATCTACAATGATAAAATATGATTTATAAGTACCTTTTATCATGTTTATAAAGAAATTACATTCCCACTATTAAAAAATCCTCAAAATTGAAAAACTTACTAAAAGTATTTCTAGTGGGTAAGGATCCATATTTCATTTCATCCTAGGTCAGCTTTGGCTTTACTCCTAGAATTCAATTATTTAGGTAAGAAACACTTGCTAATCATATCTCATGTAACTCCTATATTTGGTGAACAACTATTGTTCCTAATCATCTCATGGTTATCCAAATCATTAGTCATTAGGTTTCTAATCTCATTAGAACAACCTGGTTTAACCAATATTACAACTAGTGAATATCACTTGCTTATTCTTCGCGTTTAACCAAGATAGATCTAAGTATTTTGTTTGGCAAAACCTACATAGTACCGATCGAGGTTTTAACGAGGGCTAATATTGGATGACTAATTTTAATTAAATATGGAGGGTTTTTTGTTATATTAATCTCACCATTTTATTATGATCTAATCAATTACCATCATGCTAAAAAACGTACATTGTATCACATACATGTAAAGCATTAAATATAAATGGAATGGTTATAGCCCGTAAAACTAAGGTGGCTTATCCCAAGCCAATGGGAGAACCAAAAATGCTAAGGATAGAACTTGCTTCTCAAGCACCTAATCCACCTTTGATTGACCCATCATTCTACTCCTTTGGTTCATGTTTTCTCCGTAAAAATTACAATTTTTCAGAAACTCGTTTTACATACGAGGGAGTAAGATGAGAAGAGAATTACAAGAGAAGAAAGAAAAGCACGACACGCAGGCCGTATTTATATAAAACTAGAGTAAATAGGCTATTTGGGATATAACCTTGCATTTCAAACACCGTGCATATCATCCAAAACATACACATGTTTTATCTTGTTAATTAAGATTACCTAAATAGTTCCTACAACCTTTGTTGCCTACGCAGTCCGGTAGATTCGGGGCCGCCCCGTTTGGTCTGCCTGTAGAGTGCGGACCTTGTGGCCCCGGTATGCCGGGAAAATTTTAATTTTGGCACTTCGATTACTATGGAAAAACCTCACGATTTGATAACTTTTATCAACAAATTCTTGTTTTGGGGATTTTTCAATCTCTAAAGTTTTTCACTCTGGAACAACCATTATTCCTCTGCCAAAAGCGATCTGCTGTCTTAATTGCATGTTCATCATGTCAACTATTAACATATGATTATCAAAATCTTGCCACAACAAACACATGATTAACACTTAACTATCGATCGTAAAGAATTTTTAAAATAGATTAACATATTAATCGAGACTGGATTCAATTTCTACGTTTCGCACAAACATCGCATACTCGTCAAAACATAAAAAGTAAAACATGCATCTCATACAAAAACACCATCCAAGTATTTAAGTTCGAATTCGTATCGTACAACTAGCTCTGATACCACTGTTAAGAAACGCGGTATACCCCATGGCGTAGTGAAAATATTATCCGGCGTAATCCATCAGTGATCCATGTACAAGGGACGAATTCGGGGTGATAAAGGATGAAAACATTACCTCAAGTAATCTAGAATTCTGCAGTGAGTATAGGAGAATCCAAATCAAATTTGAGTCATCACAGCAACATTCTGACCTCTACGCAGTCCATCTGAATGAAACGAACAATTTTTCTCTTCTCTAACTGTTAGAGGGGATTTTCGAAAAAGACATGTGTTGGCTGCTAGACCTTATGCCTTTATATAACATTTAAAAACCTAATTCTAATAAAATTCGGATTCTTTAAATATACAATGTATTTAACCGAATATAATTAAATATGTAGAATCTTTTTCTACTTTAATTAGGTTTCTTTTAGATATATATATATTAATAGTATTTGATAATTACAATAACTTATCAAATATTAACATATATATATATATATAACGAAATTATCCATAATTACAATAATTATAACAAATTCAGTTTCTCACTAATTACGTGTACAACAAGTTTGTACACATGTTATCTAGTCGATATTTGTTCGTTTCAATCATAGGGTGTGACCCTTGTAGGTTCATGAAACGTTAGCAGTAATATCCATAACAATTCTAATATTACAAGCACTGAGTGGCATCTAGCAATACATCGTTGCTACCTAAGTTACATGAAATCATGGCCCGATTTAACCTTTTTCCGTGATTAACTTCTTTTATGTATTTCATCCTTTTGTCCTCATATCTAGATCGGACACAAGTCATGGATTAGTCACACTTGTATAGTCCATCTAATGTTTCTTGATATCTTAAGTAGACTATTATAAACGTATAATTATGATATCTCATATCAATTTATTCGAGCATGGCCATGCATTTTCTAGTCTCAATCAAGTGGCCTATGATATAACTCATATTATGTAGGAGAGAAAAATCCTATCTTGATCAACTATATTTCGCTACATAGATTGTGACATATCCAATGCCATTCTTTATAGTGTAGTCAGTTACGACACATGTTTGACCGTATCAAAATATGTCACTCACGATGTTGAAATAATGATGATATCAAGTATGAGGATCATACATGTAGTTGTCACCATGAGCAATGTCGTGACCGTTACATAATAATCTAAGAAACATACTCATAACGAGTCAGTCTAGTATGTCATTCTCTAACACATACTTATGTATTGATTTTTGACATCTCTACGTCAATGACAACAGTTTGTCATCAATCAACTACATATTAGTCTTAATATATTATTGTTGTCCATGCCCACAATAATCCTCGACTAAGGACATTCAAGAATAACTATATTATTCTAAGGACTTTATTAAAAATTAGTTTATTTATAAGTGCACAGAATAATACTAAAATAATAATAATGGTTTTATTAATAAACAAGATAAATAAGTATGTCTTTTACAACCATCTCATGTTTGGTCTGTAGGCATACTCCAACAGTTTAGGGCTTTGGTGGATCTCCTACCCTCCATCGGTATCTCATCATCACTGAAGGTGTTGTAATTGTCAGCAACAATATGGCCGACAGTCTGGTCTAATTTATCGACCGAAATATCACTCGTGACAAAAGTTTGATTTAGAACCTTTAACAGAGCATCGCGATACTTTTCTAAATTTAGTAAGAGATCAAGTACTAAAATTCAAGTTGGCTATTTCTGAAGTTGCTCCACAATGTTATATTCGCTATGTTTCAAGAACCTCAGGAATTATTAGGCTTGGGTCTCCGTGACTGGTTCTTTAATCTTTGGGGCTGGCTCTTCTTCGAATATCTTCTCAGGTTTACGCTCAATTTCCTTACTTTCTTCTTTTTGTTCATCCGTTGCTTTGGGTTCTTCTGGACTATAACACTGTCCACTTCTTGTGAAATTCCCTACACCATTTACCCCTTCAGGACTCAGTTCTACAGGCCTTTCTGGAGCGGGTTTTGTCCTCGTCATTACCTTCGCACCTTCTTGTGGGCTGGAGGATCCTGTTGTCGAAATTCTTGCGGTATATTTCCATGGGACCAGATGTGTATCTTTGAAAGAGAAAGGTGTTGGGGCAGAAATTATGACCTTGGGGACCGCCTTAGGTGCATTTTCTTCTCATATCTTGAGATCAAGGACAAATGGTCTTTTCGCACTATATTTGGTACCTTGACTATCTGATACACCTTAGGTGTTGGGGCAAAAATTATGACCTTTGGGACCGCCTTAGGTGCACTTTCTTCTCCTATCTTGAGATCAAGGACAAATGGTCTTTTCGCACTATATTCGGTATCTTGACTATTTAACACACACACTTTTGATTCTTTCTTTCCTTATTCCTTTTCAAAAAACTCAATTTCTCCATTATCCATCATACCCTGAATTAATTGATGGAACTCTATACAATCCTAGATCTCATGATCTTTGATTGATGATACTCGCAATACAGGCCGTAACCTTTTTTCATGATTACCATTCCCTAGTCGATGAGTCGTGCCATGCATAATTATTAAAAAACCCACCTCAACGAGGACTGAACTTCGGCTACGCTCACTTTGGCTTTTCTAGCATACTCTTCTTCAATGACATTTACGCCTTGACCCCCATGATTCGGTAGGGGGTTGTTGGCTGTACTTGGTTCCCATAACTGTAATACTTCAGTCCGGATCAAATTTGGATAAATTTCTTAAACGCCACACAGTTTTCAATCGAATGCCCCAGAACATTGGCGTGGTATTCGCAGTGTGCCTTAGGGTCATACCATGCTGGGTAAGGTAGGTTAAAGGGGGTAACATGATAAGGTCGAACTAAATCCGCCTTATACAACTGAGAATAGAGTTTTTTTGCAAGAGATTGGTAGTAGAGTGAAAGACCGACTCTATTCTTCTTTCTTAGGTCTCATTTCTTCTTTCTTGTTGAAGTTCCTTGTATTTCTCATCATGGCTTGGGGTTAGGAAATAGTGAGGTTCTTGACAGCTTCATAAGAATATGTACTATTAACTTCGTGATCTTTCTTCATGAAATGTTTGTGCCACGGTTCACCTCCGTCGATCCTCCTACTTTTAATGCGACTTCAATACGCTCGCCAGTCATGACCATATCTGTGAAATTGTTGACATGATTGATGATCAAACAGTCATAGAGTGTCCCTTTTAATGTGTCAGTGAACATTGGTGAGATCTTGTTTTCATGAAGCGGAGGCTGAACTTGTGCTGCCACATTGCGCCATCTTTGATCATACTCTCGGAGGCTCTCATTACGCTTTTGCTCCATTTCTTGCAACAGAAGTCGATCAAGGACCATGTCAGTTATGTGCTTGTACTGGTCAGTGAAAGCTTTGTCCAAATCCTTCCACAACTTGACTTAGGCTCTTGTTATCTGATTGTACCACCTCGAGGCAGATCCTATTAGGCTATCCTGAAAGCAATGAATCAGAAGCTTCTCATTATCAGTGAATCTGACCATTTTTTGACAAAACATGATTACACCCATGGGGCAAGTTGTACCATCAAACTTCTCGAATTCTAGAGCCTTGAATTTGTGCGGAATTTCCACATCTGGGACCAAACTAAGTTCTCGAGTGTTCAATCCATAGAAGCCTTCTTCATCTTCTTTTACTCGAAACTTTTCTTCTAGATCCTTCTAAGTGTCCTCCAATTGTTTCGAGAATTCCTCCTTCACCTAGTTGAGTTTTTCCAACTCATCAAAATATGGGATGCTATCCCCGACATGTTTAATGTTTCCAAAGGTTACGTCGGTTTGAACTGGGGCTGCAGTGCTGACTTGTTAAGACGAAGATACCCCTTGTGGAGGGTTCAGTGAAGGGTTAATGAAGAGGGGATTCCTGTAAGTTGCGGCATAAAATTTGCCCTCGAGTTTTGAGTAGGATTCTTAATAGCGCCCCTCTCTTTCTGGCCTTATCTTAAGCTAGATTGCAACATCTAGGACATCTCTCTCATCATATCTTGTTGAGATTTGATGATGGTGTCCCTCAATTCCTGTTGTGTTCGTTCTAAATGACTTCTAAGATCGGCTTCCAAATTTGCAAAGTTTTCCTCCATTATCATTGTTTGTAAACGGGTACGATATGGGTGTGGAATGATTGCAATTTACTCTTCAAATTCTCTCTCTCTGTTACAGCATTCCCATTATTAATCATGTTGCATAATTAATTAATGCATGTTATATGTGTTATGCGATGCATGAAATAAAATGTTAGAATGTATGTAAATAAAAGCATTGATTCCATTAGTGGTCGTCTGTGAACAACTTTCATTAAAGATTAAAGAGGTTCTAATCACAAAGCAAGAAACATAAATCCCTACAGATATGGCTCAACCCTAACTTCTAACTCCATGATTGCTTCAAGCAGCTGAGTGAATCTTGGTGCCTCTTCCATGTCTGGAGCTACAAACGGGCGGAGAGTTCGGCTTCAGTGGCCAAGTCCCTCACATGCCCAACGACATTGTACATGTACCATCAAAGTCTTGTAAAAGTTATCTTGGTCCTGAATCATGCATGTAGCCTCACGGAGCGCCTCAACCAATAATTGTCTCCTCCATCCACATCTTCTTCGAGAACTACAATTTTTCCAAGGTAATCCTAAACAGTGGCCTCCAATGTCTTGATCTGGTTTTGGAGTGTTTCAATCTCTTGCTGGGTAGCTTGGAGCTCAAGAAAACCATTACGGGTACGATACTCTTGAAAAGACTGGTCTAAACCCGTAATCTTCTCTTCAAGCTGTGTGTTCTGGGCTTGGCTTTGACTTAAACTTTCGAGGGTGGAGTTGGACATGTGGCGACGTTTTAAATTCGAGGTTTGTTTGTAAAACCCCTTTTTAATTAAAAGATGGCATATGAGGGAAATTCTTAAAAAACTTGTATTTTAAAATAAAATTTGGAGTCACCACCGTTCATTTGGATAAGGTAGACTAGACACCAAAAAAAGTAAACCAGGGATTTAAAAAGGGTTCGAGAGTCGGTTACGTGTGGGGAAGGATTAGCACGCCCACATCGCCTAAAATTGGTACCTAAAGGTTCGTATCGTAAATGCAAAGAAAATCTAAAATTCAGTTTAATTTAAAATTTAATCCCTAAAAATGTATGCATGCATGATAAAAATAAAATGCCCCGATATTCACGGTACCTAAGAATATGACACCCAGAAACCGTGATGACACTCTCACTAGGATACCGGAACAATAAGACCTAAACTATATGTGACAAATATATGTATGAACAATTAATATGCATAAACAGAAGTATAAACATAAATATAGAATGCTAATAACAAAAGTATATATAAACATATTTTATTCATGTAAATAATTCATACAACTTAAAATACACATATAAACATGGCATACAAAATATATTTATTATAAAAACATACCAATAAAAAAATATAAATATATATTACCCTATATCTGAACCAACATTAAAATAAATACAAAGAAAAAGATCGAAGTTTACCCTACTAAAAGCCCGAATGAAGAACTTCAGCCGACCCCCACCGAGATCTTCGCATCATCTAACCATGATCCGAAATCCAACCCGATCAAACCTCGAAAAGGACCTCCGATCAAATGATTGATCGACCCATCCAGGGAATAAAAATTCCCCGGTGAAAGCATTACTCTCAAGCCTCAAAGGGCACTGCCCCGCTTGCCTCTCCATTCTTGCTTATGGGTTCCATGGCTGCCTCCCCCCCGCCTTTTATAGGCAAAGCAAATAGGAGAGGGTGACGTGGATGCCATGCATCCACTTCTTCCTTTTTTTTGTTTTTTTTAATTTAATTTGTTTTTTTCTTTTTTATTATTTTTATTATAATTATAAGATAATAATAAGATATAATAATACTATATTAGGACAAAATGAGTGATTTCAGTACAATCCTTGCATCTCAAACACTTGATTCTTGCTTTCTTGCAATTTTCTTTTCCACAAGGCAGTATTCTATTTCTCTACGTTCATCATTTGCTTGATTTTCTCCACTTCTTGCTTAGCTTTTGCTTTCTCCCATTGAATTTCTTCTCGAGCAGCCTTTCTCACACTCTCAACGTATTGCTTTCTCTTTTCTACCTCTTTTTCAACCGCTTGTTTACCTTTCTTTCTTTCCTCCTTGACTAAACGTATCTCGTTCATCCTTTCTTTCTCAAAGCTAGGAACTTCTTCCGCTCGACATTCTTCACTAAACCCTGAAGTTTAAGAGTGTCACTTTGGTAGAGTGCATTCTTCTCCTCTATGTCTGCATTAAGTTTTAACAACTATTTGATAATCCCATCTCACTCGTCCACCTCTAAGTTGACTTTATAAAGCTCGTTTATGTGCTCGGTCTGTAGCGCATCCATCATCTTTTTGACCTCCTCCAATTTGCTTCTCAGGATATCAGCCTCGGAATAGACTATCTTTAAATGCTACTTAAGTGACATAGTCGGTCTTTCATTGGTCTCCAGAATCTTATCATTAATTCTCTTCCGCATCTAGAAGGCATAGTCTAGGGTGAACATGCACTTCTTATCTGCTTCTACCTTTATACGATAACAATGATCTCATGCCCTAGATGCAACCTAGACCCTTGCCCTAAATTTATTCTTGAACGTGAACTCGGTAGCACTCAAACCAATGGTGACGGGAACAAATTGCCTTCACACCAATAAAGAGCCCCACTTTATGCCTCTGGCCCATGTTCAAGGAAATGAAAGTTTCAGTCAAGATGGTTGTTACCGGATTGGCCTTCTTCTTCATACGCTCAAACAAGTCCAAAATGGCGAATTCAATGTTACCCAAGACCATAGGAAAAATGTTCAAGCCATAGATACCCAAAGCAAACAAATCCATCTTCATGGTCTTGCCGGGATGCGTAGGTATAATGTGTCGGATGCATTCTTATGAAAAGGCGGTGCTATCTCCTCGGTTCTGAGTCAAACCTTTAACCCAATCCTCACTCATTCCGACTAAGGTTCTAAGCTTCAAAGTATAATTTTGAGACTTTGACGGCTTCATGTAAATCCAATCCTTATGAATATTTTTCTGATTGAGAAAAGTTGTAGACTCTTCCACCGTAGGTATCAAGTCCTTCCCGTTAAAAGTGAAGCAGCAAAAGGCCGGATTCTATAACTGAAAAATGGCTCGAAGTAAAGGCTGATTAGCTCGGACATACATGAGATGTACGATATCACCATAACTTTCTCGGAACTAACTCTACAACCGTTGATCCCATCCTTCCCAAATCTGTATCAATTCTCGTAAATCATTTTGTTGTAAACTGATGTAAGTATGCCCCTCTACTATACGCTCGCTCGGTAAGTTGTCGCCTTGCACCATTTGGTTGGTTTCAGACCAATGATAGACGGCTGAGTTGATGTCTTCCTTTTTGAGATACCTTTTATCCATGGTGAAAGATTTCAACTCGGGTAACCCATTAGAATCAATACCTTCATAATTATGAAATGTATATGCAAAACAAAATAAAACACAAAAGGAAACAAGTCAGTACCAGATATAATCAACAAGTATAAAAACGAGAATTAAAAGCATCAAATAAAACAACCCTATTGACATCCTTTCTAAATACCTAGGTTTGACCGCATGGCTCTAAAAGGGGTGGGCTTTCTATGTTCTCTACTTGCAGTTTTTGTGCTAAGAGGGTACCCGAACTGTCCTCGTTGTCCCTTACTAAGGGTAGCAAGGCCCCCGATCATCACCATTATAGGCTATTTTCAACCGAGTTCAATGCAAGGGGACCCATTCGTTATGTCCATATGGAGAAACGATATTAACATGAAAACATAGGGTACACAGCCCTAAAGGTACTTATTAGACCCATACGGAGGAACAATATCTCTATAAAGTGCTAGCGTTTTCCCCCACTTAAAAGGACGGGTTTATTCGTCAAATTTTAAATGTGTTAAAATAAAATCACATTTATAAATAAGCGGTAAACGTTTTTAGGCTTGATTCTCCTTTTTCTAAAAAAAACAAAATTAGGTCCCTAGGGGAATCGCCATGCTATAGCGGCCATTTTTGAAAGCTTATCTTTTTACTTTTTAATATGAAATTTTCTTTTTTTAAATGAAGGTCTCAAAATTTGAAACGGCCGCTAAAAAGGAGTAATAGGTTTCCTTTAAAAATTCATATTTTTGAAAATAATAAAATTTGGAGTCACCACCGGTCATTTTAATTAGGTAGACCAGACACCGAAAATAAAACCAGAGATTTTGGGTTCGGGAGTCGGCTACTAGTGGGGAAGGTTTTGCACCCCCCACTACGCCCGAATATCAGTACCAAATTAATTACCGATTTGTTAATATAAGATTTTGCGAATTAAAGTGACAATTAAACCAAATTTCGGTTATACATGCGAGTTAATTTTAAGGACCCGCTATTCGAGAGCAAGCGACAGAACCACCACCACTACGACTAGTACTAGCCGTGCTTACTTGCGAATAGAGGGGCACCACATTGACAGCTAATATCCCAGATGCAATGCTTGACAATATGGCAAAAACATGAATGTGACAAACATTAATCAAGGCGTGAAGTACAAAATAAAGGGTTCAAAATATCCTACATTAGCATCACATTATGTAATAGGGTATATATTATATAACTATTTACGTGTATGTATAATATATATATATATATAAGAGAAGTGGCAATAGCCACATATACATATATTATATGTTACGTAATATATATAAAATAAAAAACATATACATATATTTATATATATAATCCAACGTATGAAATAATATATAAAAACTATATATTATATATCATATAAACTATGTTGTATAAATACACATATACATAGTGTTTCGAACTATATATTATATAATATAGAAAAACATGTATTTATATATAAAAACCATATATTTAACTATTACATGTAAAAAATATACACACGTTAACACCATATGCTACATTATAAAACATACATAAATATATATATATATATAATGCATACCACATATCAAAACATACATTATATATTTAAAAGAACATAAAAGATAACAACACAAATCATATTAACATAACACATACATATATCAAGGCCACATTACACATGTGAATCATAACAATATGAGAAAAGGCAAAACATGACTGAAAATTAAAGGAAAGAAATTATAAGGCAAAAATGTGAATATGCATGAAAATAAAGGCCAAACGACAAAGATGCAAAAAGGACAGGGACTACGGCTGAGGTTTTAAAAGGCAGAAGGACCGCGGGCGTAGTGTCAAAAACGCGGAGGGATTAAATGAAGTAAATAAACCTTTTACTGTTTTAAAACAAGTATAAAAGCCGTCTTTTTTTTTTACCAAAAATGGTAAAACCCCTTAAAAATGTATAACTCGTGTTTCTCTTCACTCTCTCTGAAATTGGGGATGAACACTGTCGTAGTGTTCATCCCAAAACCCAAAAACCACCGCCAAACCAAAATTTTGGTGGCTTCTCTGCCGTGTCGGCCACCGCTCGACGGCGGTTGACAAACCCACAAACACCCCCAAAACAAAACCTGTTTTACCTTCAAACCCCAATCTACCTAGAGCTAAGCCATATTCCGCTTGAAAACCACAGAAACTTTCTTTGTGAAAATAGAAACCGAAAACAAACTCTCTCATCTGCTTATCCTTACGCCGATTCACCATACGCGGCCTCGAAGAGGCTGGTAGGCTTATCGCCAGCAAGGGAGAACAACCGATGTGGAGAAGAAGAAACGCCGAGAAGACGGACCGACTCCTCGGTAAACACTAGACCTTAATTTCTTTTCGTATGCATGTTTTGATGATGATACGAAGAGAAAAGAAATGCTACCTCTAAAGCTTTTAGTTTTTTTTTGCTTTTCGTTCTCCATTCCTTCGAATTTCCAGAATCCTTTACAACTGTTTGGGGCTTTTGTTATATAGCCCTTAAAATTTACAATTTTTTAAATGAATAAAGAAATTCCCTAATCCCTATTGGTCGATCTGTGCATATTTGGCCGGATTCATATAATCTCCTGCCATCGTTGGTTTGACTTTGTTTATGTTTGTGGTTGCCTTTGTATCCATTTGTGGTTTCTGAGATGTTTTTGTCGTTTTTAGCTCTTTGATGCTCTGTGTTCTTTTTTGTTGCATGTTGATGGTGCTCGAATGGGGGAGGTGTGGGCTGGTCGTGGCAGATGGCTGGAGGAGCTGCACAGTCATACATGAGCGTATGCGTGGAAGAGATGAAGGGTTTCTCTCTGTTTGAAATTCGAATGGCCCTGATCTGATGGGGTATGGCGTGTCGGAGACAAATGGACGCGGCCTGGGGAGCTGAGGAGACGAGCGCGTGGGTCACACGCGCATGTGAGGGATGCGATGAGTCCCTTTCTCGCGTGCATTTGGACCGACAAATTAAGAGTTGATCTGACTGTGAGGGTTGGGTTGTGCAAGATGAATAGAACACTTATCAGATTAGAGCTATGATTTTTAAATACTTGGGCTTATTGGGCCATGTAATGGATATACTATTTTGGGTTTTAAATAAATGTAAATGGACTTCTTTAAACAAACATTTGGGCTTTATATGACTTATCTTTTGGGCTTCTTTGTTTTTATTTAATAATAATAATATAAGTAATATGATAATAATAAATAATGAACCAAAATATGGTAATGTGGCAACTAAAATCGTATCCCATTAACAATATTGGCAATATCATAGGTAAGATTAACATGTAATAATAATTCTTCTTTTTTCCCTTTTTTTTTTCTTTTTTTCAAATTAGACCAACATGTGCTATAGTATAAGATTTTGGGTTTTTAAACAGATAATAACAAAGCAACATAAGGTAAAGAAGCCCATTGTTATCATAAACATAAAACGAGTTAATACCCCGAATAAAATTAGTGATTACACGGGAAAATCTATAGTTTTTTTAATATCAAAAATCTAATCTTCATCTTATCTAGAGAAAAAGGGGAAAGAAAGTGAGTGCTCTTAGTGAGTCTATAACTCATTACCTAAGGGAATATGGGGAAATAAAGATGAGCAACTTGGCCAACATGCCAAATGTGCTTGCTCGAAAAAATCTATAATTAAATAAAAGCTTAATAGGCAAATAGGTGCCCAGACTATGCCCTTTTTTCCAGTTAGGTGCCCAAACTATTTTTTCGAGCCAAATTAGGTCTTAACGTTTTATTCCATGACCCATTTTAGTTTTATCATTAAAGGACACGTGTCATCTCCTGAAATTTCCAAAAATTATATTAAAAATAAATAAATTAATAAAACAAAATAAAAATATATCATGAAATTTTCAAATATTCTCAAAATAGTCCCCAAATTCCTAAACCCCCTAATACAACCACTCCTGTCGGCGTTGGTCGCGTTGCCGACGATGGAATAAAGTGCCCTCCCCTCGCCGAACAACCTACACGTCGTTCGTCTCCCCTCATGATGCCGTTCGTTGCGAATTGTTCGAAGGAACCATTCGACAATTTCGGCGATTCGCACGGCGTCGGTCACCAGAAATCGATGGGGTGGTGGGGGAAATAGTCGTGATGGTCTGGCGATTGATGTGGTGGGCGGCAGCGTGGCAATCGACAGCAGAATCGACCCAAATCGGGATTTAGGTTTTGAGGAGTTCGGGATTTTGAAATTTGGAGGCTATTTTGTGAAATCTGTAAAACTAAGAGAATTTCTAAAAATTAAGTAATCTTATTTATTTTTAATATAATTTTGGAAATTTTCAAGTGATAACACGTGTCCTTTAACGGTGAAAATTAACGGAAAACCTTAAATGGGTCAAGAAATGAAACTTTACGACCTAATTTGGCTTGAAAAATAATTTGAGCACCTAACTGGAAAAAAGACATAGTTTGAGCACCTATTTGACGGTTAAGCCTTAAATAAAATATCACGAGTTTATTGTATCAAATGTTGTTAAACTATAACTTAAATTTAAATTTAAATTTATTTTCAATCTTTTTTAAAAAAATTAATTAAATTTTTGAAGTGGTAATATCATTTGAGTTCAATCTTTTTGTCACTCTAGTTATCAAATACAATATTTAAAAAACATGGATCAAATTTTATTGTATACCTAGTGTATTGACAACTTTGATATAATGTGTTTTGAAAAACAACTTTCATTTTGAAATTTCAATGACACAAATTGATTTTTACATGTCAAATCTACAGTATCCATGCAACATGTATATACATGTTTAAAATTTGAACATAATCAAAAGTGACATATCAATACTCAAGCAACTTACTTTTTCTGAACATAATCAAGCAAATTACTGGACCGATGAGATTACCCAATCGAAATGATATTTGATAGTTTGAAGATAAAGTATCATATTTTGAAGTTTGGAGACCAATATAAAATCCGGATATAGTTCAAAGATGCCTAGTGCAATTAATTCAAAAAAATATTTTGAAAATAAAAAGTTTAAGTGGTAAATAAGTGCTTAAACTATACTGTTTTTTCTAGATAGACAATTAAAGTAATTTTTAGGTTAAACAGGTGACTAACGTTTTTAAAGTTACTTAAATAGGTGTTTACCGCGACTGTCCTTTAAAAAAATTGTTAGCCAATAAAAACATAACACGTGGTAGTATTAAACATTTTATAATGAATTTCATTTTTTAAAAATAAATCAGAATTTTAAAATATTCTGAAATTTTTAAATAATCCTAAAATCTCTAAAGCCACTATATTCGGCCACTATTACCGACGTTGGTCGCGTTTTCAGCGACAGACTGAAACGCTCCTCCTTCGCCGAATGACCCATACATCGTTCATTATATCGTCGTTCGTCGTGAATTATTTGGATGAACCATTAGATGATTTTGGCGTTTCATACGGCCGGTGACGGATGTGGTGGGCGGCGGCATAACAATCGGCGACGAAATCATGTCAAATCAAATTTTGAGTTTTGAGGTGTTAAGAATTTTAAATTTTAAAGCTATTTTGTGAAATAAAAAATATTTTATTTTATTATTTTTTATTTACTTTTAAATATAATTTTAAAATTTTAAAAGTTGACATATCAATAAACAATAAAAGTTAATGGACATTAACGGTAAGGGTAAAACTTTGATACACAAGCTGCGTAAAATTAATTTTACACAAGTCTGTATATTTACACGATAAAATCCTAAATTCTTAACCCTAACACTAAAAAACTAAACCCCACACCCTAAACTATAAACCCTAAATTCTAAACACTAACCTTAAATTCTAAACCCTATAACTTAAACCCTAAATTAAACCTATAACCACTATAACTAAAAGGTACGTGTAAACTAAAATTTACTAATTTACACGGCTGTATCAAATTTTTTTCCTAAGGTAAACACCTATTTAAATAACTAGAAAAAAAAAAGCTTATTTAACCGAGAAGGAACGCGCGAGAGGAAATCCTGCGAAGGGCACACTGGTAAACTACACAGCCCCCCAAAGAAGATTGGGCCGCCACGTGGCAACGCGCTCCGCGTTGTTTCCAAGCACATTTGTTTAATAGACAAAAACTATGTCTTCCGTAATCGGTTTGCTTCGACCGATCCCCGTATTTCATTCCCGAAGAAGAAGAAGAAGAAGATAGAATTCCCATCAATGGAAATTTCTCACCAATCCCAGTATTATCAGCTCAAAGACCGTCGAGTCGATGCACTCGGCAACTTCAGCCGCCTCCCTGACGAGCTCATCTGCGCCCTCTTAGATTACCTAACTCCTCCGGACATAGCTCGTCTCGCTTGTGTCAGCAGGTTTTTATTTTATTTTTGCTCCTTAATTTCCCCAATTCCTATATTCTAACTTTTAATCTCCCTTTCTGTTCTATTTTTTTCTTAATTTTGGTTTGAATTTGTTAGTGTTATGTGTATATTCTGCAATGAAGAGCCGCTTTGGATGAGCCTTTGCCTCAAGAAAGTTAACGGTCCCCTTCAATATAAAGGCTCCTGGAAAAAGACTAGTTTGCATTTGTATTTTACTCTTTGCCATCCAAACTTAAATTTCTGTTTTTATATTTGTTTTAATTTGCATTTCGGTATCTAATTTTGTGGGGGTGTGGGTTAATTTTTTTTAATGCAGAGAAGCTTTGCCGAATGAATGTATTGACTACCGAAGAAAACCATTGCAGTTTGATGGTAACTAATCTCATGTTTTTGTTTTTTCCATGAAAATAAATAGTTATTTTATTTAAATGATAGTATTGGTTTGAGTAATTGTTATTATCAATTTTTTGGGCGTAGGATTTAGCTCTTTCTTCTTATACAAAAGACTGTATAGATGCCATACTACATTAGACGGGTTTGCTTTCGACGATGGAAATGTCGAAAGACAAAATGATTTATCAATGGAACAGTTTGATCGGGAATATGATGCGAAAAAACCGGTATAACATGTTATATATGTATTATGTTTGTTTTCAGTGAATTGTGTTGAACTCACTACTGCTGCTAATGATTTGCTATGGTATCCCCTAGAAATTAGTCTTTCTAGTATTTAGAAGAAATCAATTGCCTTATATCTGTAAATGAACAACTTCATAACTACTTGTGCTTATTCATATTCCAGGTTTTGCTCAATGGATTGGCCGAGTGTTGGCCTGCTAGGAATAATTGGACAATCGACAAACTACTGCTCAAGTATGGAGATACAACATTCAAGATTTCTCAAAGAACCCCTGGAAAAATTTCAATGAAGTTCAAGGATTATGTATCATACATGAAAGAACAACATGATGAGGATCCTCTATATATTTTTGATGAAAAGGTGAGATTAGGGTAGGAATAACATTCATACAGTTCTGTGCGTCTATATATGTGTGTTTCTTTTGAGATGGGAGCAAATGAAATAATGGCCATTTTTAGAAAACTTGAAAGTACTTTGATTGTTTGCCATGTAGTTTGGAGAATCTGCACCTGGCTTGTTGGAAGATTACAATGTGCCCCAAATGTTTCAAGAAGACTTCTTTGATGTTTTAGATAGAGATAGTCGACCACCATTCAGATGGCTTATCATTGGGCCAGAGAGGTCTGGTGCTTCTTGGCATGTTGATCCAGCACTTACCAGTGCCTGGAATACTCTTCTTTGTGGTCGTAAAAGGTACTTTTGAGATATTACCTCTGTATTTATAAAATGCTTCCATGTGTGATTTTGGATCACATTTTGTGCCTCAAACTTAATATTAGTACAAGTCTGTCTGTGGAGATCATTAGGAATACCTTAGAGATGCTTTATTAAATGTTTTCTTTTATCCATTTTATTTGATGTTATACTGGTGTCCTGGTTATTGGTGTGGTGTACCATAAACTGCCTGATAATTGAATTTCAGCTGTATAAGGTTGTCTCTTTTGTTGCTTTGTATAGCTGAAAAGCTGCTAGCCAGGATGTCATATCTCATTTCTTTTGGACAGGTGGGCGTTGTATCCTCCTGGAAGAGTTCCTTTGGGTGTTACAGTGCATGTCAACGATGAAGATGGTGATGTCAACATTGATACTCCAACATCATTACAAGTATATAAACTATGGCCCTCTGCTTGCTCTCCTAGTTCTTGTCACATTTTTCGAGGTTACGCTTGTTGAATCCCTTTTTTTGTGTGTTTGTGCAGTGGTGGCTTGATTATTATCCACTTCTTGCTGATGAAGACAAGCCAATTGAGTGTACTCAGCTGCCTGGGGAGACGATATTTGTTCCAAGTGGATGGTGGCACTGTGTCCTGAATCTGGAAACAACTGTTGCTGTGACACAAAATTTTGTGAATCCCAGAAACTTTGAATATGTATGTTTGGATTTGGCTCCTGGTTACCAGCATAAAGGAGTTTGTCGTGTTGGATTGCTTGCTCTTGATGAAGGCTGTTTAGAGAACATGGAGAAGAACATGTCCTGTGACAAAGACAATTTTAATTATTCAGATCTGACAAGGAAAGAGAAGCGGGTCAAGATTCCAATATCTCAAGAGAGTGAAAATCATGAAGGAATTGCTAATGGTGCTTCTAAAAGATATAATCTATGGAAACATGGCTTTTCTTTTGATATAAGTTACTTGACCATGTTTTTGGATAGAGAGAATGACCACTATACTTCTCCATGGAGCTCGGGCAATTGCATAGGGCCGCGAGAAATGAGGGAATGGCTTTCCAAGCTTTGGGCTGGAAAACCGGGAATGAGAGAGCTGATTTGGAAGGTATGTTACATTTTTAACACAAGTTTGTTCATCCCACCAATCCAGTCCTTTCTTTTTCTTCGTTTTCACTTCCAACAGATGAGTTGACCAAGAAAATTGTTATAGGTACCCATATGTTGTAAGAGAGATAAACTAGGAAAATACTGAAAAAAGGTTGTTTCTGATTGCATATTGTTGAAAAAGAAAAAAATATCATATTGATTGTTTAGAAGATTTGCATGATAAGGAAAATCCTTTGCTGACATTTTTGTATTATTATGCCTGGCTGGTTTCTTCTCTCTTAAATGCTCTATGTTGTGTTTACTGGAGACTTTCCCTAATGTTGTGTTTTGTCCAAATCTTTGGTGGCGTTCACTATTAATATACATCTTTTATCTTGTTTTTATCCTCTATTTTGTAATTCCTCCTTTAATTGTCTTAGGGAGCCTGTCTTGCAATAAATGCAGACAAATGGTTGGAGTGCTTGGTGAAAATCTGCTCATTTCACAATTTGCCTTTTCCCAATGATGATCAGAAGCTCCCTGTTGGAACAGGCAGCAATCCCGTGAGTTCTGTGGTCATTTTTCATCTCTTAAATTCTGTTTCCTTTTACATATCGGAAGTTAGGGGAACTGATTTTGAGAAATCAATTCTAGGATATTACAGAACTTGTCATTACCTTGTTGAGAGGCACGTTTTTCTGTAGTATCATAATAAGCATATTCCATTGGACATGTTCAACTTTGATATAGGATCTCAGAGCTTGGTAAGGAGTACTAAAGAATTGTGATTTGTGAATGATTCCTACATAGTGATCTTCTGCAACATGTGATCTGAGTGTTGTTTACTTAGCAAGTTGATAAGAATTTTGATGTATCTGATCTCTATGTCAACTGTTTTTGACTAAAGATTTTATAAGCAGTCATTTTGTGAACATAGATATTATTTTGTAGTTTTGATTGATTGTTTTAATTCTTCTGCAACAGGTCTACGTCATGGATGAATATGTGGTTAAAATCTTTGTTGAAGAAGGGATGGAATCTTCAATACATGGTTTAGGCACTGAGGTAGGTGCACGTGCTAATTTATTTTGTGTCCATGGATATTTTACATACCGTTAAGTTTTGTGTTTCCATCCATGCAGCTTGAATTCTACAACACTCTTTGTGAAGTTAATTCCCCTCTAAAAAACCACATTCCTACTGTATTGGCTAGTGGCATTCTGCACTTGGAAAATGGATCTTACAAAATTGATTCTTGGGATGGTAAAGAAGTTCCTGATGTGCTTGCAAAGTGCAATTTGATTCCAGAAAAGGGTAAAGGTGATGTTTTCCCTTTTGGTGTACGGAGTAAGAAATTGTTTGAATATAGAAAAGCTGGGTCCCCAGTATCTGGACCAGGGAGTTCTGCTGGGTCCTCTAGTATCTGGCCTTATCTTATAACGAAGCGTTGCAAAGGAAAGATATTTGCACAGTTGTAAGTATTCTTAATTTTACATGGATCTTATCTTCTAGAATGAGAGATGATAAAAGTAGATTGGTGTTATTAATCTTCCATTTAATTTCTATTGCAGAAGAGATGAACTATCAATGGAAGATACGCTTAACCTAGCTTCCTTTTTGGGAGAGCAGCTAAAAAACCTTCATAGTTTACCCTATCCTTCCTTTGGTAATTCATCTGTTTCAGATGTTGAACAGGAGTGTTCTTTTGCCAATGGTATGGACATCGATGTTGTCTCCCACAAATTAGATATTCCAGCTGAATGGGAACTCGTTGTGAGAACTCTAGGTCGGAAGAAGAAGGATGTTTCCAGCCGCTTGAAAAAATGGTATACAATCTATTTGGGAACGATGTTTATTGATAAACTTTTACACCAATAATGATTCTATTTAAAATATGTTAAGGGAAAATTTCCTTTTCTTTCTCCTAGTTGCAACCAATGATACTGTGTTTGATTCATTGTGTTCATACTCCATGTGTTCTGTAATCTTGAGAGCAAGAGCAATACCAGCCATGCAGACCTTGACATTTCCTTTTATACTGTTATGCAGCCAAAAGCTTTTCTCCATGGTTAAATCTTCATTATTCTATGGAACTCGTTGCTACTTTTTTATATATAATAGGAAATTTTCTCAACTCCCTTGTCTTATTTTGGGAATACTTTGAGATCAGTTCTCTTAAAATTGCATGTTTGTTATCTTGTTTTTTTATGTCGCCATTTGCCTATAGTGTTCCCATAGTACACGCCGGGAATAACAATTTCTCAGATAAAGGTTTCTTTTGCTATAGATTTGTTTCACTTATTTGTTTATTTACTTTATCACAGCCTTTAATTATTGGGTGCCTCTAAAATTCTACTATCCAAATTGTAGGGGGGACCCAGTTCCTGAGAAGTTGGTGGAGAAAGTTGACGGATATCTCCCTGATGATTTCCTGAAGCTGCTTTCTGTATCTGAGGTTTTTTGTAGTCCCACTATCTTTTTTTTCTATATTTCTGATATTCCCACTTGATATATCAAGATGTTTGGAACACATTGCACAGTTATAGCTAACTCTGATCATTATTGATTTATTGATAGGAAAATGACATGAAAAGAGCTCTTAAGCCTTTGTCGTGGATACACTCGGATATTATGGATGATAATGTTTACATGGAACCAGGCTGTCCATTAGGCTCAAATGGAATAGCTGCTGCGACGGGTAACGGTTCAGTGAATGGGCATGCTAATAGCGGAGAAGAAAAATCATGGCGCGCTAATTACATCCTTGATTTCAGCAATCTTTCTATAGGTCAGCGTACTTTCTTAATCTGATTATGTTCCCTGTTCCTATGATTAAAGCTGTTTTTGTTTTTAAATCATTCATCTCTTTCCTGAAATTGAATTGCGGAAACATAGTGAACAGGTACTGAGATTAATGTAAATGATAACTTTAAAACTAATATGCTGTTTAACCCAATTTGGTTCTTGAACTTTTTTGGTCCACATTAGTCCTTAAACTTGACAACTTTTCTCATTTTTAGTCCCTGAACTCGACACAATCTCGTAGTGTCACCTTATTAAAAGACAAAAAAAATCCGAGTTCAAGGACTATTGTGGACAAAAAAAAGTTTAGGAGCAAAATTGGGAAAACTTGTCAAGTTCATGGATTAAATGTTGCTTTATCCCTAAAAGGAATAAACCCTTGGAACACTGAAAAAATGATTAACTATGTTATTTCAACTCTTAATTGTTCTTGAAGCACTCGTATCCGACATTTGTAACTGACACATACCTAAATGAGTGTACGGGGATAGTTCCCCTCCAAGGACCCTCTAAATACATGGAAAACTTAGAAAGAAGTAGACATACCCGTGTTGGACACATAATAATCCGAATAACATGAGTATTTGATTTTATATTTGAACGTAGAGCAGTTTGATTTCATCCATCAACTTGAATTGGATTTTATTTTTCAGGTGATCCCCTTTATGACGTGATACCAATACATTTGGATATCTTTAGAGGCAGTTCATGTCTCCTTAAGCAGTTTCTACAAAGCTATAAACTCCCGTTGATGCAAAAAACACCAGAGCACGGATCGCTTACTGCTAGCGATAAGTTCAGACGGCTTTCGTACCATGCCATGTAAGTAATAATGAGTTACATTCTTTCCTTGATATCAGTTTCTCATGCTGGTCAATTTTTGGTGCAAAAAAAATCTGTTTTTCTTTTTTGTATCTGCAGGTGCTACTGTATTTTGCATGACGAGAATGTATTGGGTGCTATATTTAGTATATGGTCCGAACTTAAAACCGCCGAATCATGGGAAGAGGTTGAGCAGACAGTATGGGGAGAATTAAATAACTATGAAGGTGTTGCTTGACATATTAGTCCGACTGTCATTTTTCCTAAAATATCCGCATTCAACACATACCTGGATATGTATCCGAGGTACCATCTTCCAAGTTTATGAAGGAACTTCAAAGGATGAAACACTATGAGGTTGGACACATACTTGTATTTGACACTTAATTCTAGTCTGAATAACGTAGATACATTGACAGCATGGACATGATTTGCATATAAACCAATGATCTGATGTTTTGGCGGCATATTGCAACTGAGCAGGACATTTGATTCATTAGTATTCAAATTAATTTGATTGTGTTTGGTTTCCTTGAAATGTCAATTCATTTGCGTTAAACGTGGTGCTGAAATTGGAATTGTAAGAAAAGAAAAAAAATAGAAGTTTTATGTAATGTAATGAACATATTGTTACAGTATTTATAGCGCAGGTTGGGCTTATTGTTAAGTTCCCTGTATCTAAATTCTTGTTAGTTTATTTTTGACAATAATATCAATAACATCATAATTTTATTAAAAGGTTATGAAAGATATCACAAGAAGAATAATGAAGATTAAATAAATGTCGTAAAAATCTTCGTACGAATATTAAATGATCATTAAAGTATACAAAATCTATATTAAAATAACAAATAAAATGAAATTACAAAATAAAGAAAAACATATTAAAAATAAAATAAAAATTAGTCGTCAACAATAAATACAAAGATTAGTTGCCGAGTATAAATTTTTTTTTTTACAATATTAAGAATAGTACAAAAAAATTAAGTTAAAATCTTTGAGGTTGCGGCTTTTCAACTTGTTCTTATTTAAGAGCGAACGTAGGGGTGGGTTTACTTGGGCCATGGCCCATCTCATGACTAATTTTTGTTACAGATACTTAATTATTTTATTTTACCACTTCAAAGTAGATTCAGAAGAAGCAAAGATAGGAATCAACTAATTCTATAATCTTCAAACAACTAAAATTGAAAGTTATAGTATTTTTTCACTGCTTCAATTTTCTAAATTCCAATCAAGTATCCTTTTTTATTTTTTCTTCAATTTCGCTGCAAGATTTATGTTTTTTTATAATTTTCTATTTTGCAAGAAAATCACGGTTGTCTAAAACGAGGAAGTGATTCTTTGAGTAAAGTATAGACCTAATTTTTTGTTTTTATGCTAGCCAACTTGAAAGAATACTTTCAACCTTGACAAATTGTAGTTGAGCTTACATATCATGTTTGGTTAAATTTATTTGGATACTCTATTGAAATTTTCCATTCAATTTTTAAAAAAAAATTAAATGAGTTCGTGATGAATTTTTATTGATGTAGAAAGCTTTGTAAAGTTAGAGCTAAATGATTTTGAAGATTGAACTAAGGTGATAGTTTCAAGAGGAACAACAAGACCTACAATTTGGTAATTTTTTATGCTTACTATATTATGTAATTATGTGAATATTAATGGGTTCTTTTTATGTTTTGATTATCTATCTTGAATAATAGTGATACAATTACACAAATAAATTAGAGATGGATAATAATTTGTTAGCTAATTGTTTCTTTAATTCTTTTGTTCAAGGTTACAGTAAAAGCGTAAAAGATACTCATTTTTCATATCTTATTTTATTCTATCAAAGATTGTTCATTATTTCTTTTGTCACATCTCATATGATCTATTGTTTTTAATTCTTTTTTTATCGTAGATAAAGATGTACGACTACCAATTTTGTTGAAAATTAAAATGAAAATTGGTTTTATACTCAAGGCAAAATGAGCTTATTACTTCAATAAATCCCTCGCCTTTCTTCTTTTTGCTCTACGAGACACCTTGTTTTCAATTATTTCAAAATGGTCACTGATTTCTCATAGATTTAGCCTCTAGTTTTATTTTACTTCTAATTAGGTCATTATTTGTTAAAAGTTTCTTTAAATTATTTTTCAATTAATAAATTCTTTTTTATTTTTTAAAAGAAATTTATAACTTGTATTTTTTGAAATAAAACCGGCTTTTAAAAACAATTGTGTTTTGTTCCTTTCTTCTTTATTGTTAGTTTATTTACGCTTTTTTATCTTTGTTTTTTTATAGATTGATGTTTTTGTTGTTGTAATGATTAATAATTTAATAATAAATGTGGTGTCTTATCAAACGAAAATGACGGGTTAGCGCCATGAGTGTTGGCGGTGATTGAAGTTCATTTTTCGGGCAATAAGACCGTTAAAATAGATTCATATTCATAAATAGACAAATAAATTGAATTTTACCTGAACTTATAAATTCTGACGTTAAAACATTTTGTAATCGGCTAGGTAACAATTTTTGGGCGTTGTGGAGTGCTAACCCTTCCCCACGCGTAACTGACTCCCGAGCCCATTTTCTATTTTCGCATATCAAAATCGTTGTTTTAATAAAATAAAATATTTTATTGAAATGACCCGTTTTAGGTGATCCAATCACACCTTTTTAAAAGATTGGTGGCGACTCTATTGTTTTAGTTTTCAAAACGTCGAAGACTCCTAAAAGGGGTTGCGATAGCTTGGCGACTCTGATGGGGACAATTTTTGTTTTTACAAAAAAAAAGTCAGGCCACGAGTAAATTATATTTTGTTTTAATGTCGAAATTTGCTAAAGTTCATGTAAAATTTAATTTAATTATCCATTTATGAATATGATTCTATTTTACGCATTTAAAATCTGGTTAAGCTCTACACCTGAGCTTTGTCTCGGTCGTGTAAGTGAGGGGAAATGCTTTGCTCATGTCAAAATATTGATTCTCCGTATGAGCCTAACAAGTACCTTTGGGATTCATATGTCCTTTGTCTTCGTAAGGATACTGATCTTTCAAGAAGACATAGGGAAATGAGTTCCCTTGAGTTGAACTTGATTCGTTTATAGCCTATAATGGGTGAGAATTAGGGGCCTTGCTACCCTTAGTAAGGGACAGAGAGGACAGCTCGGGTACCATTTTAGAACTAAACCTTGTGTGTGAATCTAGAAACACATGCCAATAAAGCCATGTGGAAAACCTTAGGCTTTTAGTCTGGTCAAAATTATTTCGTAAGGATAATCCGTGGAGACATGTCCTGGAGTGTTGGAATGTGCTGCCTAGAATTATTCGTACAATGAAATTATTTTGGACCTTTTATGTTTTATTTCTGTTTTTTTAAAGAATACTAATCCTTTCTTTTTCTTGTCTTAATTTTGTTTTACTTTTTTTGTTGTTTCCTTGCATTTGCATCTCATATTTAGAATGGGTCGATTCTGAAGCATGTTGCTCAATTAGAAGAAGCTTTCACCATGGATGGAAGAAACCTAAAGAAAAAGGAAGACAATATGGATGTACGTCACCGATCTAAGTTCAACCAGTGGGCAAGGAAAATTTTTCGGGTGATCACGCGGAGGAAACATTAAAGTATGCTCACATCAGTGCCAAGAATAATATCATTCAAGTGCTATGGGACCACTTCGATGGTGCAACCAAGTAGTTGTTACAAAATGAAGATCTTGGTTTTTGAAAATGTCAATGAATGGATGATTATTGATCCACTTAACTTAGGGGCAATGTCAGAAGGACCCAGGAGCAAGTCGAGTTCTACAGAAAAATCACATCCTAAATTGAAGACGTAGCTATGAATGTGATGATGCTAGTCAGAGAGGCTACAACCTTTCGCACATACGTCAAACCAATAGAAGAGGTAAAACTAAGGCTCCAAAGACTCACCGAAGAAATAGAGGAACTGGGTGCTCAGACTGAAACATATTCAAAGGCTACTTCTAGAGCAATACTTTAATGGAATCGATGACCCTCCGCCTGCATTCATGCATTTGTATATTTTTTATTGTTGCTTGCATTTATGTCATGATTAATGCACGCATTCACATAAAAAGAAACTAATGACAGAATTTCTAAAATAGCAAAAACTTCATACAAATACGGTACTCATTCTCAGTCTAGAGCAATGGCCATGGAAGACAGATTGACAACTTTGGATAATAGCCACAAGGGTACCCAAGATAGACTCAATAAAATAGAGAAAGAATTGAAGGAAGAAATTGTACGAGCCCAAAGAAACACTGTCAGCCAGATAGTAGCTATGTTGGGTTTCAAAGACCCAGACAGAGGAAAGGCGGTTGTAGCCGTTGATGTTCCATCACCCCAGCTTAGGATGACTAGTCAGACATTTCTGCCAGATAAGAGATTCTAGATTTGCACAGTAGAAATCTCAGCTCATACTCCGGCAAGGTCTAGGATAAATCATGTGGAAAACCAAGGAATTAAGGTGTAGGATCTCCATAAGACAACCAATAGGTCTAGAATGGAAAAGAAGCTAGAAGATCACTGTGGCAGGCTTGAAGAGATCATTAGAACCTTGTAAGAAGGAAACATTTATGGTGGCATAAATGCAAGAGATCTAAGTCTAGTGTCTGACTTGGTGGTTCCTCCAAAATTTAAAACTCTCAACTTCGAGAAGTATGACGGAACCAATTGCCCTTTGGCGCACTTGACCACGTATTGCCAAAAAAATGTCGCCACACTTGGAAAATGAGAAATTGTTGATTCACTGCTTCCAGGATAGTCTATCGGGGTCTACTATCTGATGGTATACCCAATTGAGCTGGGTCAACATACGAACTTTGAGAGATCTGTCGAAAGCTCTCCTTAAACAGTACGAGTATGTGACAGATATGGTCCCAAACAGGGTCGTACTGCAAGATATGGAACAAGGGCCCGACGAGAGCTTTCGCCAGTATGCCCAGAGGTGGTAAGATGTGGCAGCCCAAGTACAACCTCCACTGTTGGGAAATGAGGTTACTCCAATGTTTGTGGAGACTCTAAATGGTCCCTTCTACGAACGTATGTTAAACCATGTCACCGAAGGTTTTGCAGACATGGTCACGAATAGGGATTTGATATTGGCGGCCATCAAAATTGGAAGATTCGGGGAAGAAGAATATGATGAACAACTATAACTTGAACTACTCGAGCTTGGTTAGACTTCATGCCATTCAGGAATAATACTTCACGGCTGGATAATAGAGAATTTTCTCGAATATTGTTGGGGTCATGCTTATAACCAACCCTTTTTGCTTTTGCCTGCGAGCATTATGGATCTTTTGTAAGGGCTTCTATGTTAATCTAATTGTTTAAATATGCATTTTCATTATTTTCGCAAGTGGCAAACATTTCTTTTTATTTCTTTTTAGTTTTTATCCATTTCTCTTCAAAAATATGTCTTTCTAGCAGAGCCCCTATTATTAATTGTATGAATGATTCTTGAATCTAATCCCGAGATAGAGGGGCAAAAAGTGTGTTCAGGTTTAATGGGGAGATCCCATATAAAGAATATGAGTGAATTTTCCTCTCAGACATTGTTGTTAGGGTCTTTGAATGAAGTGATAACTCTAAAACATCTACCAACTGAAGACTAATTCTCTTCAATGATGTTTGTGTGTGAAATGACATTTGGCATTCCTTCTTTTCCCTTCACAAATAAGAAAATGAAAAAATCCATTGTTGTCCCCTTTGAGCCTGATATTTTTCTTGTGATTAAACCCTAACCAAGGATCACTCCCCCACACTAGGGGGCAAAGAGGATGAAAAGCTATTTGCAAGCAAGGGAAAAAATGTCAGATCAAGTTGAATGTCCTAAATTCAAAATGAAAAGGACACAAAAAGAAGAAAGAAGAAATAAAAAAAAGAAAAAGAAGGAGAAAAAGAAAAAGAAGAAAAAAGGAAAAATAAAGAAATAAATGCTGGAGTGCGAAGGAAAATTTGAAACAAATCATTCAAATGAGACATATATCAGAAATGGAAATAAACTCTAGGGTGAAAACCCAAAATGGGCAGTCTAGAGTGATCCAAAAAAGAAGAAGAAGAACCGAGATTTCATCAAGAAAGATTGATCCTTGGTTTAATTACCCTTAAAACATGTATTTGAGCCTATATATCTTTTTTTAGCAACCCGAGCCTAGCCTACGTTACAAGCCTTTAAAGACCATTTGGACCACACATGAATATCTGATAAAAGGAGTTCGTCTTCAGAACATATTCTGCCTTATTGAGTTAACCTTTCTTCAGAGACCTCAAAACTTCTAATGTCTGATTGAGATTAGAAAAGTGGGAAATTTAAAATTTGGTGAGTGTGTGAGTCAAAGAGAGCCACCTAAAAGTGGGGCACTATTCGGTTGATGGATTCATGAATCATTCATACTATTAATTTTGGGGCATCTGACTTTCCTCTTTTCCATGTTTGCCATGCATATTTTCTTTAAATCTCCATTTCTAGCCTTTTCTTGCACCTTACAAGTAGGCTGACATAGATTCATGAAAAACAAATGATTTCTTGGTATTGATCCCAACTATAGAGAACCAAGAACGAATGTTTTCAAATGCTTCAGAAAAATAATGAGGCTGACAATTGAACCTCAGTTTTAACAAGGGCATCACCTTGCATAAGAAGAAAAAAATATGTGTTGAAGAGTTTTAGGTGGACTGTGTTCCGCACATAAGATGTAAGATCCCTAAAGCATGAAAATGGGATGGAATTACGCACAGAGGACAAGCTGCGCCACTAATAGGGGCAATTTATGTTGATCAAAAATTCAAGATGCCTAAGTTTTATAGGCGCGAAAGGAAGAGATTAAGGCGCCAAAATCATGCAAAGACATTTAAGGTGGAAATAAGCTTTTTCTAGAAGGTTTTGCATGTAAACGCTTCAAGATGTCCTGTAGGGGCAAGAATTTGAGAATTTAGAAAAAGCGCTGAAGGTGCTTAATGTTATTTTAAGGGGCATATGAAGACTTGAAGCTTTCAGAGTCACTCAAGGAGGCTTGTCACTAGATATTGATGTATCAACTACAATGATAATTTGACTTGGTTTGGTAGTTAAGTTATTCTACTGGCTAATCATGGGGCAAGAAATCCACATTCCCATGACTGGACAAAGGCTAAAAGAGTGTTGAAGAATATGAGGATAAAGTTAGTCCTCCCAACCAAGATTACAAGTTAATCGGATTGAACGAGCAAATGTGCAAAAGACCAGAAATGTTCTCAGTGAAGCAAAGAAGCACTAAGAATGAGAATGGTGAAGTAGAAATGATAGAGATGACTATCTATGGTTATTTTATCAACCATCACAATTTTCAGATGATCTCCCACACATTAATGATGGAAAGCCTAAGCACCCCTCATATATCCCCATAGAGTTTTGCTTTTAGGTGTCCTAGCAACACTATACACTTCACAAAGAGTTTCCCTGGTTGAAAGTCAAAACAGACGTCACAGGAAAAGATGAATGTATCTATGGCATTAAACTTATGGTAAAACATGGTGATGTTTTGGTGAACTCCAATTTCACCCAAATCGAAGAACGTGTCCTATAGCCTCCGAGGTTAAGAGTAAGCAATGATGAAGATTTCTTTCCAAGGAATGGTCGATGGAATTTTAACAACGAGAAATTGGTGAAGCCAACTAGGATTGAAAGATGGGTGGTTGCTAACTTTTCTGCTTGTTTTGATCCAAATAACATAGTGCAAAGCCATTCAGTGTAGGGAAATGAAAAGAAGTCATATTGTTTCTTCTAATGGGATAGGCCAGAATAGACACTTACCATATGTTGCCAGGGTTGAGAAAATGTTTGAGATAACTAATTCTGATAAAAGGATTATAAAAAGCAAAAGAGACATGCATTCATGTTTTAGACATCCTTAGGGGCATGATTATCATAACCACATCATATGTCAGATTTTTTTACAGGTGTGAAAGGTTTTTTTTCTCTGCAAAGGAACCTACTTATCCATTCGAGCATGAGGATGATGAAACCCTTTTTTCAAAACCTGCTTATCTATTCGAGCACGGGGAGAATAGAACCCATTTATCCATCCAAACATAAGGAGGATGAAACATTTTTCAATCTGTTTATCTATTCGAGCATGAGGAGAATAGAACCCGCCTATCCGTTCAGGCATTTGGAGAACATAATATGCTTATCTATTCGAGCATGAGGAGAATAGAACCCGCATATCCGTTCGGGCACTTGGAGAATGGAATCTGCTTATCTATTCGAGCATGAGGAGAATAGAACCCGCCTATCCGTTCGGGCACTTGGAGAATGGAATCTGCTTATCTATTCGAGCATGAGGAGAATAGAACCCGCCTATCCGTTCGGGCATTTGGAAAATGGAACTTGCTTATCTATTCAAGCATGATGAGAATAGAACCCGCCTATCTGTTTGGGCATTTGGAGAATGGAACCTACTTATCTATTCAAGCATAAGGATGATAGAACCTTTATTTTTAGTACTTACCTATCCGTTCAGGCATCAAGAGAATGGAATCTCACCTTGGTGATCAACAAGTTTGGGATCGGTGAAATTCAGCACCTTTTGGTCTTTGCTCTATCCATGTTTCACTGGAATGAGTAAAGAGGGGCAGCTGTTGTCACTAAATTTTCATCTTTCTTTACCGTTTTTATTATATTTATTATTATGTGTATATATTATTGTGTAATTATTATTATTATGAATATATCTTTTATTATTAGTATTATTTATTAGATACAAAAACCAAAAAATGATAATGAAGAGAGTCTCATTTAACATTTAGTAAGAGTCCATAAAAATAAATAAGGGCCCATTTTACAATGACCAACCCAATTAACCTATTTATCCCTCTTTTATGTAGGTTCAAGGAGGACCATTAGATTTAGGGCTAAGAAATCAAGGGTGTGGATCGAATTAAAAAAAAGGAGAGAGTGGGGAGAACCCCGCCACGCACCATCGCGTGTGGTGCACGCGCGCATGGATCATCTCCCCAAACTCCCTCCCTTGTTGCTGCCAAGTCGCTGTCGGTTCCTCCCCGTTGCGTCTGCATCGTGGCCGCCATCGATGAGAGCACCGGAAGGACCATCGCACTATTGTCGTCCCAACGCCACCGATGCCGCCCCTCATCGTCGCTGTTAGCTTACAAAACAAGGGAGAAAGGGTTTGAAACCCTAGTTTCGAGTTGAAAGAAAATACCTAAAATTGCAGCAGATTAGAGCCAAATTTTTGTTGATTTTCTCAATCATCATGGGAGTCAAATAATCAGATTATACTGGTGGATCAATTTGGACGAGATTTGAGTCTTTTGTCCCCCAATTTTTCCTTGTTCTTCAAGTTCCTAAACACTATAAAACCCTCATTCTTCCCCTTTGTAAATTGGGAGGAATACACACAATCAACACCACCATTACTACACATATACAAAAAAGTTCGGATTGAGCACTAAGATTGTAAGGAAAAGCTTTCGAATCAGCAACCTTTGTACTTGGAATTATTGGAAATAGAAGCAAGCTTTTTTTTGGTATTGTATTCTTCTTCTTTTTTCTTATTATTTGTTCATCTCTTTTAATTATTTTGAATCTAACATGTAAAAAGAATTATTGCTTACCTGTGTTTTGAATCGTCCTTTTGAAATTTGGTTTCGAATTTTTGGTGGGATTTCAAGGCTTTTTTCGTTTATTTCGGAAAAAAATAAAGTCACTGCCATCAGACGGCAGTCGGCACGGTGGCTCGTTCCCGGTGTTCTTCATTCTTGAAGAACACCAAGAACACTTGAGAGGTTTTAAATAAAGAGTGGTTTTGATCCAATTTTGTTGAATAATTAAAATGAAAGGTGTTTTAAATTGGTTTTATACTCAAGGCAAAAATGGGCTTATTACTTCATTAAATCCCCCGCAAGACAACTTGTTTTCAATTATTTTGAAATGGACACTGATTTCTCATAGATTTAGCCTCTAGTTTTATTTTACTTCTAATTAGGTCATTATTTGTTAAAATTTTCTTTAAATTCTTTTTCAATTAATAAATTCATTTTTATTTTTTTAAAGAAATTTATAACTTGTATTTTTTTAAAATAAAACCGGCTTTTAAAAACAATTGTGTTTTTTATCTTTCTTCTTTATTGTTAGTTTATTTACGCTTTTTTATCTTTGTTTTTTATAGATTGATGTTTTTGTTGTTGTAATGATTAATAATTTAATAATAAATGTGGTGTCTTATCAAACGAAAATGACGGGTTAGCGCCAGGAGTGTTGGCGGTGATTGAAGTTCATTTTTTGGGCAATAAGACCGTTAAAATAGATTCATATTCATAAATGGACAAATAAATTGAATTTACCCGAACTTATAAATTCCGATGTTAAAACATTTTGTAATCAGCTAGGTACCAATTTTTGGGCGTTGTGGGGTGCTAATCTTTCCTCACGCATAACTGACTCCCGAACCCATTTTCTATTTTCGCAGATCAAAACCGTTGTTTTAATAAAATAAAATGTTTTATTAAAATGACCCATTTTTATGTGATCCAATCACACCTTTTTAAAACATTGGTGGCAACTCCGTTGTTTTAGTTTTCAAAATGTCGAAGACTCCTAAAAAGGATTGCGACAATTATCAATGACAAAAGAGTCTTTACCATTATTTCAAATTGAGAGGTTTCACCTCAATCCGCTATTACTATCCTCTATTTACCGAACATCTAAATTAGCGAATTTGACTGATCAAACCTCTCAAAATAATTCAAACTTTTAATTTTGGCTCAAAAAGCCATTTATCAAGCAGAGCCTTTATCTTTTAAGAAAAATGAGATTTATGATATTTTTCCTTCTATAAATGTCCCCAAAACAAAATTATCATCTGTCAATAACATTTTAGGGGAAAAACATCATTAAAATGCTTACCCTTAAACTTGATTTATAAATCACAAGAGATAATATTATTTTACCATATTTCAACAAAATCTTAACCAAATCACAAATGTAAAAGATTAATTTAGTTCCAACTAATCTCGAGTATCCAAAAGCAACTAGTTGGCTTTAAGATTGTCTTAAGAAACAATTTTTTTTTATAATTTCAAAAGGCATATCACTTTTTACTTATCAATTTAGAAGTTTAGCTTTATTATTATTGACAAATGATTTAGATAGCTTTAAAGTATATTAAAGGTCACTATTATTTTAAATGATCGTTTTGATCATTAAACTTTTAAAACAATCATTATTTTTTTAAACGATAACAAAATATCATTAAATTCATCGAATTGTTATAAAGTAACTATTAAATTTTATCAAATTGTTATCAAATGGTCATTAAATTTATCAAATTGTTACAAAATCGTCATGAAATTTATCAAACTTTATTATTATTATTATTATTATTATTATTATTATTATTATTATGTCATAGTTACCATTTTATAAAAATTCGATATATTAATGATCATTTTGTACATTTGAAAGTTCAATGATCAAAGCAATCATTTGAATATAGTTTAGTGACTTCTAGCGTACTTTAACCATAAATAATTGGACATACTAATATTTTTTAGGTTTAAAGCAATAAAAATATTGATATTTTATGATTAATAGAATAAATTTTTATTTTGAACTAAGTCATCAGCTTTGGACTAGTTGTTAATTGTTGATTTGTCTCCTTTTTTTTTTCTCTTTCTTATCATTCTCTCTTTTTCAGGCTTTTTCATTATTTTTTTTTGTGTTTTATGTTTCATACTTGAATTATGTTATTTTATTTCATTAAATTATTCTTTTACTTTTAGTATGAAAATTATGAATGTTTTTATCTGTTTTTATAACACGTTTTTCGCCTTTCTTTATAACATGTTTCTTTTTCTGTGTTAGATTTGTAGTCGCTTCTTCGATTGATGTTTATTTGATTACTTTATTGATCTATCTCTGTTTTGGACTATCAATTAACTCTATCAAATTGATAGACTCTTCATTTTGTGATTATGATTTTGTTGAATTTTTTTACTTTTTAATAAAATTTGTTGTTGTTATTAGTTAAAAAAATGAATGCTAATTTTAATACTTTTGTTACTTTTCACATAAACTTCCAACTTTTTATTTGTATTGATGTTAAAGCTAAAGATAAGTGTAGATTGAGTTTAGTTCAACTGGCATTGACGTCGGTATAATATATAGAAGAATGTAGTTTCAAAGCATGCTTAAATGTTCAATATCTTTTAATTTATGAGTTACGAGGAGTTTGGGTAGTATATACTTTATATCAAAATTATATGTTCAAAAACTAAGATAAGTTAAAGTTTCCTAATATTTTAGTAATTTTTCATTTTTAATGTCGTTATATTTTTGGAAGGATAAAAAAATAATAGAAATCACATGGTAAGTTTAACCAAAATTTTATTAATTTTTATTTTACTACTTGTTTTTTTCTTTATCAAATATTTTACCATTTGTTTGGCGGGAACGAGGCAAGACTTAAGGATGTCAACTGGGTGGGGATGGTGCGAAGGGTACTCTTCCCATATCCATCTCTGTCAAGAATTTTTATCTCTATCTCCGCCCCACGTTCCGTTGCGAATACAAAATCTAAAATCATCTCTGCCCCATAACCCGTAAGACTAAAACCATCCCTGTGTGGGTCTTGAGACCCACCTAATCCTCTCTTTACTCGTTATTCGGACTCCCACCACATACTAAAATTATTCTATTTGTCATAATTTTTTAAAAATAATAATATACGAAATTAAAATTGTACAACAAAAAAGTTTGGACTAAAAAGATATTAAAGTATTGTAAAGGATCGAAAATAGTACAAATAACATGTAAAATAATATTTCAATTGCTTAACAAATAAACATTACAGAAAGAACTAAAAAAATAACAATTAAAAAACTTTAAAAAATAAGAACAAATACTGATAGAATCTAAATGACATACAATATTTGGAAAATAAAATTAAAAAGGTAGAAGAATAACATATATATGGTGAGGACTGGAGAAAAGAAAAAACCTTAAAAAGAAGACATAACAACAGATAACAATAAAAAATAAATCAATAAACATAATAAATGTTATATATAGTTATATATATATAGATATATATATATATATATATCAAGATAAGTCAATGAAAATTATTTTAAATTTGACTCTTATTCAAATTAATATATTAAAAAGTATTTTTAAATTTGATACGATCAATTTCAAACTCAATTATATACATATATATATATTGAATTTTTCATTAATATCCCAAGAAAAAGTCAATATAAATTATCTTAAATTTGACTATGATCTAAACCGGTATTGTATTTTTAATAACACTTATAATAACATTTTATAAGATCTGTTGAGGCGGGTGGGGACGATGCGGGGCAGGTGAGAATGATGCGAGGTGAGTGGGGATGGGGCGAGTACAAAGACATATTCACGCCTTCCCCACCACCCACGACGAATATAATTTTTATCTCCATCCCCGCCCCACAACCCAATAAATTTATAACCATTATTTCCTAATTAAATATAAAATGGGGCGAATCCTGCAAAAGTCGCCCCATTGACATCCCTAGCAAGGCCTCAAATGCAGGAACATGAACATAAAACAAACGGCACATGGACGGCTGTCATGGTATTACCGTGCACCCTGGGGTGAGATTACCCATGATTTAGATTCCAAAGGGCAACTTTCAATTTGGTGCTTGGTAGTAATCAATGCCCTTAATTATGGGGGTAAAATTATCTTTTCGTTTCTGACCCTATTTTTCGTATCTAACCCTAACCTATGTAGAAAATAAAAAATTATTAGATAAACTCTGTTCACCATATCATATGTGGTCCTTACTAATTAGGTTCGTCTATCTCATTTTCTCAAAGTAAATCATCACCTCTTTCCTACATAAGTGGGTAGTTATTTTAAAATAAATGGACCTAATTAGTTGGATCACAGATAACGTGATAAACATGATTCATCTAATAATTTTTCGTAGAAAAGAAGAAATCAATGTCTAATGGAGCACCGTAGGACACGTGGGGTCACCATTCCACGCTGGAGGGCCCACAATGTGCTTTGTAGGGGCAAATAATGGGACCCTGCTTAATGAAATTGTGTAAGCCAATTGCCAGGCATACTGCTGAATCTAATTTTGAAGTAGATATTGCTATATATTTAATGTATTTTTTTACTTTATTCAAAAAGCGGATGATATTTATTTTAGGAGATACGAGTTTGACTAGCTTTATTTATAAGGTGTATGTGCATTATTAAAAGATTAAAAATATCTATAAACAAATACTACATTATAATCACTTTTAGACTATTCAAAAAATATCTTACTTAATACATATGATATTATGTGATGATGGTTTAGAAGTCGGGGATCATATTTTTATGGGGGAAGATTTTTAAGTAAAATTATGTCAAAAAGTTAGAAATTACTTAAACTGATAGTAAAATTAGAGAGATTGCATTTGAAAAAAAATAAGGGAAATAGGATAATTAGAGTTTTAATTAGAGATTAACGACATTCTTTACCATATAATAAAAGGAACTTATCGTCCCTTCCAAATGAGTTAAGGGGGAAAATTTTCAACTCATCATCTCTCCCAACGGGATTTTTTGAAAATAACTTTTTATATGTAGAAAAAATTCGTTATGTAATCTCGAAAAAATCCCATTTGAAGTAGTTGAGAAGAATAAAGAGATTGTAGATAAATCAACTCTTTATTCACTAATAAAAAGAACGATAATACTCCGAAAATTAGTCAACTTTTCAATGGAAGAGCACAATAATTTCCATATTATTCTCTCAAGTTTGTAATGTCTAGTCTTCGAAGTTGCACCATTTTTCCAGGCTCCATAAAGCAAAGCTTTTTGAAGGGACTGTAGAGCTCCAATACGAGATAGTGTCTGGAAATCGTATTTGGAATAAAAACGTAAATACGAGGTGAACTCGTAACATATACCACAAAATGACTAATTTACACTTTGGGAGAAGATCATTTGTGGTTGAGAAATAAATTGGAATTGATTAGTAGCTGGAAATCCTCCATCTAAAACTGCACTCTCATTGCTCCACGTGTAAACAACTCATTCCAACTTCTAACCCTCCAACTAATACTTCGGGATTTTGGTAAGCAATGTCGTTGACAAATGACACGTGGATCTTGTGGTCATTTACTAACAAGCCACGTAGGTAGTAAGCCAGACAAAGCACCATGTGTCAGTGAGACTTCAATGTACATATGAAGAAATTATTAGATGAACTAGGTTCACCACGTCATCCGTGGTCCAACCAATCAGGTCCGTTCATCTTAAAATAACTACTGAATAACTACCTACTCTCTAATTACATGTATGAAAGAGGTGATGATTCACTTTGGAAAAAAATGAGATGGACGGTAAGGACCACGAATGACGTGGTGAACAAGGTTCATCTAATAATTTTTCGTACATATGTGGGTACTAGGTAGAGTTTTTTAATTATTTTTTTCCTTCCTACGTGTCCATCAAAACGGACTCGTAGGAGAAATTATTAGATGAACCTTGTTCACTACGTCATCCGTGATCCAATCAATCAAGTCTGTCCATCTCAAAATAACTACCTAATAACTACCCACTATCTAATTATATGTAGGAAAGAGGTGATGATTCACCTTGAGAAAAAATAAGATGAACGGACCCGATTGATAAAGACCACAGATGACGTGGTAAACAAGGTTCATCTAATAATTTTTTTAACTCAGACATTTGTCCGATTATTCATGATGCTCGATCTGTGGACCAGTGGTGGAAGATATTCACCATGTGCTTAGAGGTTGAACTGGAGAAGTAGCTATTTAGAATGCTCTAATCAAACCAGAGTTAATTGTAGAATTTTACTGCTTAGATATTTGTAAATGGATTGTCCAAAACAACAGTAAATCATGTAAGTTCCCGATTAATTCTCTAAATTAGCTCGATTCAAAAAAAAATTGACAGCCAAACCACTGCAAAAGTATTAGCAACACTGTCATTGCCACCACTCAGTCTAGACTACGGCGATTTGTATTCCCAAGTGACTCATTGCCCTGGATGCCAAGGAAGTTGCCCGGGATGCCAATCTGGATGCCAAGTAAGTGGTGGCTATACAATCGCAACCGAAGAAAACCAACAACTACGCCGACCAAGTTGGGAATGTGGAGGAAGTTGTCTTTAGAAAGCACGCCATATTGTCACGATCCGCCAACATTTTGTAGCGATGTCTTTTTCTATAATCGCTAAAAAAAACGAGGATTTTCGAAGTGTTTTTGAAAGGTGTTCGTGATTTTTTGGATATAAAATATTTATTCCGTGGGGTTTTTAAAAAAAAAACCGCATTTAAAAAATGGAGTCGCCACCGGTCACTTAGGTAGGCCGGACACCGTAAAACCAAAGATTCAGAAAATATTTGGGTTCGGGAGTCGGTTACGGATGGGGAAGGATTAGCACTCCCACACCGCCCAAAATTGGTACTTTAATAATTACCACTTTATTAATATTGGATTTTCCGGATTAAAGTGACGATTATTTTAAAATTCGGTCATAATTGCGAATAAATTTTAAGGGCCCCGTTATCCGAGAATAAACGCCCAACCACTATCACTACGCCTGATACTGGCCCCGTTTACGCTCGGATAAAAGGGCACCGCATTAACAATTTATATACCATATGCAATCTTAGTGACAAAAATATAAGACATAGCAGATAATTTAAAAACAATAAATATTCACATAACAGAATACTAACATAAATAAAATACGTAATTAAAACACACATTTACATACCAAGCTTAACAGTAAATAAAAGCAAATTTGACATGTCACGATAACAAGACAGGAATAAATACGTGTGTAGACGAACATATATCTCAAGAAAACATACATACTAGAAATAAAACATATTTCAACCTATATGGAACAATATATTATACATAAAACGAAAATACACTAACATGTAACCTAAAAAGCCAAGAGAACCTACGTATATACAAAAATACAAAACATGTCGTGTACGAGTCAACTAGAACATAACATACTTAATACGAATAACCGAACAAAAAGATACATAATCATCATAAACTTAACACACCTATACATGTAAACATGAAAATACATGGCATATACGAGGGATATAAAATAAGACAAAAGACTACATTAACATATACGATCATAATACGAACATGAATATTTACATGGAAACAGGACTGAAATGAAAGAAAAATAAAAGTCTGTGGTAGAAATTAAAGGACAATAACATGTAATTTAAGGACGAAAATGGGAAATAGACAGAACCTAAAAGGATCAAAACTGTAATTGGACCAAGGGGCAGACCCGAAATGAAAAGTTCAAAAACACGGGATGGTTAAAGGGGTAATTTTACCATTTAAAAACTGATTTGGTGTAATTTAGGGACTGGATTGCAAGATTTTGAAATACAAGGGGGACCAGAGTTGTAAATATACCATGCGGCGAGACAGAAGTGAAAATATTGAAAGCGCGGGAGGATTTAATACGTAATTTCTCCATTTCACAAAATAATAACAACTATAAAAACCCCTCTTTTAGGCCGAAACCAATTTTTCAGCCATTTCTTTCATTTTTCAGTTTTATAACCCAAATCCCCTTCTTCATTTTCTCTCAAATCTCCCCTGAAACCCAGAATCTGCCGCCGGCCGCCGCTAACCGGCGCCGGTGAGCCTAAAAAACCTACCAAAATAACCCTCATCTCACCCTCGACACGAATCTGAGGTTGGATTCAGAGGAAAAGCCTCTATCTGCCCTAAATCTAGGAAATACGAAACGAAAAACCCATTTTTTTAACCTAAAACGAAACTACAAGGGGTATCCCACTCCTTTCAGTTCACCGTATCTGGCTTGGGGAAGCCGAAAAGGCTTGTCACTGGTGAGGGGAGACCCACAGACGGTGACGGTAAGACCTCTAACTCTCTCTCTCTTTTTTCTTTTCTTTTGTGTATGCATGCAAAAAATAAAAAAAGGGGAAACGAATATTTACCACTGGACTTTTTCTTTCGATTATAACTTGACTGGCTACAACTTTGTTCCTTTCAATTACAACTCTCTGTCCGTTTGCAAAATATTTGTTTCGTACATATATATATGCATGTCTTTTGTTTTGGTACAAGTTGTATATTATTTGCTCTCTTTTCAGATCTGGACTGACATATTTCTTTTCTTGCTGTGTTTTGACATGTTCTGAGCGCGGTGGTTGAAGATCGGCATGGTGCAGCATGGTGGCGGTGTGGGGGTTCTGTCTGTGGCCAGACGTGTTCTCGGCCGTTAGATCAGATCTGATCTAACGGTCGAGATGGCTTGAAGGATGAACGGCCCAGATGAAGCCTTAATTTGGTGAAACGGCTCCAGATCGTGCCACGTGGAGCTCAGCAGTCGAGGGGTCAGAGTGCGTGGGATATCAAAGCGTCCGCGCGTGGACCGCACGCGCGCGTGGCACTCGAACGGTCCAGACGTGATGTGCACGCGACTGGCAGATATTTTGTTCCTTGGTTGGATCGTGGCCGTTGGATCAGATCTTGATCCAACGGCCCACAGTCACCTGCACACACAATAATTGTAATTAGATAGGGTTTGGGTTTGGGCCAACCGGACCTTGTAATAATATTTGTAATTGGACTTGGACTGTAATTTATTTATTTGGTTTAATATATAATTTTTTGGATTTCATTTTATATATTAGCCCAATAATATTAGTAATAATATAATTATAACAGCAATACACATACATACGTATATACCTATACAAACATTAATTATAACATACCAGTATTCATACATATATAATCAGACACATAATTAACATAACATCTATACACATTAAACAAATACGCTCGTACTAAATATAGATGCATACGCGACACACATACACCATTAATACGTAAACATATATAGTTTATAATATACATGCACGCATAAACTAATAACACTCATGAACATATAATATAATATGTATACATGCAACACTAATATGTATTTACAGATAAAAATGAGTGATTACAGTTGTCCTTCTTTGCTTGTTCTCATGGAATGGGAAACAAAGCAAAGATTTATAAGCACTCATTTTTATCAGACTTCCCTGTTTTTAGCTTTGGAAACACGTGTTCTTTTGGACATCTCCACTCTTCCTCAGCAGAATCTTCAGGCTCGTAAGTTCTTCCTATATAGAGCTTCGTCACCTTCTGATCTTGGAGCTATAGGCTCTTCCTATATAGAACCCTTCGCTCTGAAGCCTCGAGTTATGAGTCCCTCCTATATAGAACTTTTCACTTCGAGACAGTAAAGCTTGGAGTCCTTCCTATATAGAACTCTTCGCCTTCAACGCTGGTTTCTCCTATATAAAACCTTTTGCGCCGCTGATGGATTCTTCCGACTGAGAGTTCCTCCTATATAGAACTGCTAGTCTTCAAACCCTGGAGCCGTCAGTCCTTCCTATATAGAACTTTTGGCGTCTGAAATCTCAGAGCTACAGGTTCTTCCTATATAGAACCTTTTACTCTAAGACAGTGAAGCTCGGAGTCTTTCCTATATAAGACTCTTCGCTTTCGACACAACAGGTTTCCTATATAACCTTGTGTGTCATAGGTGAATTCCTTCGACTGTGAGTTCTTCCTATATAGAACTGCGAGTCTTCACCTTGGAGCCGTCAGTCCTTCCTATATAGAACTTTCAGCTTCTGAAATCTTGGAGCTACGGATTCTTCCTATATAGAATCTTTTACTCTAAGACAGTAAAGCTCGAAGCCCTTCCTATATAGAACTCTTCGCCTTCGACACAACAGGATTTCCTATATAATCTTGTGTGTCATGGGTGAATTCCTTCGACTGGGAGTCCTTCCTATATAGAACTGCTAGTCTTTACCCTAGAGCCGTCAGTCCTTCCTATATAGAACTTTTAGCTTCTGAAGCCTCGGAGCGGAGGATTCTTCCTATATAGAACCTCTCTCTAGAGCTTGAAAACATATGCCTTTCGTATGTGAAAACACTGTCTTCTCATTTGGGATTCACACCACGATGGCCACCGATGTCTCTTTGAATCTGCAGATATTTGTCTGAGATAAAAACAAAATGCTATGACAAATGAATTGACATGCTCCTAATCCTAGTGATGTCTGACTATTCATGATGCATGAGTGTCAATATCTTGGTGGGCTTGTTTTGGTCCTTATTCGATCTCGTTGTTCACTTTCTCCTTTCTCATGGGCGTCGATACCCCACTTCACTGTCAGGCTCAACCATTCCATCCTTTCTTTTTCTCCACTTACGACTTGGAATTCTAAAGTGCCCTTTCGGGTTTTCACTTTAGAGAGAGTTTTTTTTAGGGGTGCCCTTCTGGGTTTTCACCCAAGAGATCTCTCTTGTTATCTCGCATGCCTTCCTTGAATAGACAGGACGTACGCCATTGGTCATCCTATCCTGTTGTTTGAAGCTTTCCGCCTTCCCTATCAATAGCCATTAGTAGGGAACTAGAAGACGGGGTTAACATCGTTTTCTTTGATCACCTGCATTTTTAAGGTTAGATCACAGTAATGCTCCGAAATCTCTTGTTTCACTATAAGCCTATGTTAACTTATTTGACTGAAATTAACAAGAAGGCAAGGAATGGATGCTCAAAAACACGATTTTATTATGATTAAGGGCTTAGGATATCTTAAAAAAGGGTATGACACACATGAGAAAGAAGAAAAGTTAAGTATGAAATACAAGATCCCTCATTATCTTCGATATGAATGATACATGATCCTATCGACCGGCGTAGAATTTTTTTGCCTGAAGCATCCTCTTCATGATGTTCATGGGGATACCCTTCTCTTCGGATATTCAACTTTTCAATTTACTCGAGCTGCCCTTTACGGGTTTTCAACTCGGGTCCTCCCTTTGCTTCAAGACGTCCGGTTTCGGGTTTTCGCCCTGAGCTCTCCATTTTTGTTCTCTTTATTATTTTCTTTTTTTTTCAAAGATAGTATTTCTTAACGGCATCAGAATTTACGAGATTTTTCAGCTCATCTCCATCCATTTCTGTTAGGATCAGGGCTCTTCCTGAGAAGGCCTTTTTTACGACGTACGGTCCTTCCCAGTTGGGCATCCACTTTTCTCGAGAATCTTTCTGGATATGGAGGATTTTCTTGAGCACCAGATCCCCTTCTTTGAATTCTCTTGGGCGCACTTTTTTGTTGTATGCCTGCACCATCCGCTTTTGGTACATCTGACCATGACAAATGGCCTTTAGTCTCTTTTCATCAATGAGATTTAGCTGGTCGTATCTGGCCTGCATCCATTCGGCTTCTTCCAATTTTACTTCGTTTAAGACCCTGAGAGACGAGATCTCTACCTCGATTGGGAGTACTGCTTCGGTACCATACACCAAGGAATAGGGTGTTGCCCCCGTTGATGTGCGGATGGATGTCCTATAGGCGAAAAGGGCAAAAGGCAACTTCTCATGCCAATCCTTGTAGGTATCCGTAGTCTTTACTATGATCTTCTTTATGTTCTTATTTGCTGCTTCCACTGCTCCATTCATTTTAGGGCGGTAGACTGTGGAATTATGGTGTGTTATCTTGAATTGAGTGCACACGTCCGTCATCATTTTGTTATTCAGATTGGAAGCGTTGTCGGTGATGATCCTTTCTGGCAATTCGTATCGACAAATAATCTCCTTCTTTAAGAATTTACATACTATAGTCCTTGTGATGTTGGCGTAAGACGCTGCCTCTACCCATTTAGTGAAGTAGTCTATGGCGACCAAAATGAAACGGTGTCCATTGAAAGCTTTCGGATGAATCTGCCTGATGACGTCTATGCCCCACGCTGCGAAAGGCCACGGATAATTCATGGTGTGTAAAGGCGATGGGGTGCGTGAATTTTGTCAGCATAGATTTGGCATTTGTGGCATTTTCTGGCGTAATTGATGCAATCTCCCTCCATGGTCAACCAGAAATAACCATATCTCATAATTTTCCGGGCTATAGACAGCCCGTTGGCATGCGTTCCATAGAGCCCGTCATGTACTTCGGCTAAAATCTCCTTCGCCTCCCGGGCATCCACACATATCAGCAATGTCTGATCATGACTTCTCCTATATAGGATCTCCCCATCTAGGACATATTTTGTTGCCATTTTTTTGAGCGTTTTTCTGTCATTGTCGTTTGCCCCTTCTGGATATTTTTGAAGCTTGACATATTGCAAGATGTCATAGTACCATGGGTTTCCATCAATATCTTCTTGTACGTTACAACAAAGAGCAGGCCTTTCAAACGTCTGCATCTCAATGGGCTTCATTTCTGCCCCGGTGTTTGTTTTAAACATGGATGCCAAGGTTGCCAATGCATCTACCATCTGATTTTCTTCTCGGGGCAGGTAATTGAAGCTGACCTTTTCGAACTCTTTGGTGAGCTCTTGGATCAATTCGTAATATTTGACCAACTTCGGGTCCCTGGTTTCCCATTCCCCGCGCAATTGGTAAATTACTAAGGATGAATCTCCGAACACTCGAAGTTCCTTAATCTTTCTCTCAATAGCTGAGTTTAGTCCCATAACGCAAGCTTCGTATTTAGCTATATTATTTGTGCAGAAGAATTCCAATCTACTGGTGAAAGGATAATAGACGTCCTCAGGAGAAATTAGCACTGCTCCTATCCCATGTCCGAGGGCGTTAGAGGCTCCATCAAAGTAAAGCTTCCATGGTTTATCATCTGAAACCTCTTCTTCGGTTGTAATGCACATCAAGTCTTCGTCTGGGAAATTAAAGTTCAATGCCTCATAGTCGTCCGAAGCACGACTAGCTAGGAAATTTGCTACGGTACTCCCTTTTACGGCTTTCTGGTTAACGTATACAATATCGAATTCGGATAACAGCATCTGCCATCGGGCCATCCTTCCTGTTAGTGCTGGCGCTTCCATTAAGAACTTCAATGGGTCTAGCTTGGATATCAACCAAGTAGTATGGTACAACATGTACTGTCTAAGCCGCTTGGTAGCCCAAACTAAAGCACAACACAGCTTCTGCACCGGCGGGTACCGCGTTTCGCAATCATTGAATTTCCTGCTTAGGTAATAGATGGCTTGCTCCCTTTATCTTGACTCATCGTGTCGACCTGGTACTGGTGCGACTAAAATTGGAGCATTTGTCAGGTACTTTTTGATCTTTTCTAGGGCTCTTTGACATTCCTCATCCCACACACCAGGATTATTCTTTCTAAGAAGTCTGAAAACCGGGTCACATTGGTCGGTTAATTGGGAAATGAAACGAGAGATATAATTCAGCCTCCCCAGGAAACTGCGAACTTCCTTCTGAGTGCGGGGTGGTGAGAGATCCTGGATGGCTTTCACTTTATATGGATCAATCTAAATCCCTCTTCTGCTTACCACGAACCCTAGGAGTTTTCCAGAAGTAACAGCGAAGGTACACTTGGCAGGATTGAGCCTCAGTTGGTACTTTCGTAGTCTTTAGAATAGTTTTCTCAAGTTCTGTAGGTGCTCTTCCTCTGTTCGGGACTTGGAAATCATATCGTCCACGTATACTTGTATTTCTTTGTGCATCATGTCATGGAAAAGAGTCACCATTGCTCTTTGGTATGTTGCCCCTGCGTTCTTTAACCCAAACGGCATTACTCGATAACAAAAAGTGCCCCACATGGTTATGAACGTGGTCTTCTCCATGTCGTTAGGGTCCATCTTTATCTGGTTGTATCCTGAGAAGCCGTCCATGAAGGAAAACCATGAATGTCCTGCAGTGTTGTCAACCAGCGTGTCAATATGTGGTAAGGGGAAATTGTCTTTAGGGCTGGCTCGGTTCAGATCCCTATAATCTACACACATACGAACTTTTCTGTCCTTCTTTGGTACTGGTACAATGTTTGCAACCCATTCAGGGTATTTGGCTACCTCCAAGAATCCAGCATCAAACTGCTTTTTCACTTCCTCTCGGATCTTTAACAACATATCTGGTCTCATTCTCTGAAGTTTTTGCTGTATTGGTTTGCACTCCGATTTTGTTGGCAATTTGTGCACCACTATGTCGGTATTCAACCCTGGCATATCTTGATAAGTCCAGACGAAGACATCCTTGAATTTCTGAAGTAGGGTTATCAGTTCGTGCTTGGTTTTTGAGGAAATCGTCGTTCCTACTTTTATTTCTTTTCTCTCTTCTTCAGTCCCCAAGTTCACAACTTCTGTTTCTTCTTGATGGGGCATGATCTGCCTTTCTTCGTTGTCCACCATTCTCTTTAACTCTTCCGGGACCTCACTTTCTATCTCATCATATCCTTCCTCAATTCCCTCTGAGACCTCAGGGCATTCAAAATTCACTCCAGGATTGGATCCGGTATCATTCATATCGTTAATCATGAGCGACCTGAATTAAATAAGAATGAATTGTATTAGGAAAGAGACGGCTTCATATGAAGGGAATGAACATGAAGAATGCATGAATGAAATAAATGAAACTTTGGTCATTTTTAGGAAAGTGGGGATATTTTTATTTCAATCAAAAAGTTAACATAGGTGCCCCGTACAAGAGATCCCCATTGTTTACGGGCAAAAACAAAAGGTTGATTCGGAGTATTACTCTGATCTATTCCTAAAAACTACAGGTAGATCAATGCAGCTCCAGTTATCGAGTGTTTCCCCGGGACGGCAAGGGCGGATGTTGGTCAACATTTTGCTGCCTCGGTCCTTTTCAGCTATCATGTTGATGTACATCCCTTCAAATAATTCACTGAGTATCTCCTCCTGGTTGAGTACTTCATTTTTCTTCATTGCCTCTCCAACCTATTGACCTGGCTGGTAGAACCCTCCGGAGACAAAAGTGGTTTTCAAACTAGGAAATGACATCGGTCTCCACAGAATGTCTTCTCCTTTATATCTGGCTTTTCTTTGCTCCTCCTTTCTCTTATATTCCTCTTTCTTCTGTTGGGCACTTGGTAAGTAACCCAGCCCGAAACGATCCTTCTTGGTTATCATATTCTTGGGTCTTAGGTTTCCTTGTAATTTCTTCCCCAGCCCCTTTCCTATTTTGGCTCCTCGGCCTAAAGTTTCTGCGACGGTCATCTTGGTACAATTAGATAACCTGGGGTAGGGGATCCGACTTCTCTCTGAAACGAAAGTGGCATTCACTAGTTCCAATGCTCGGAACGAGCATTCTGCAGCATCTTCATCATTTTGAATGTAGGGGGCATCTGATGTCACTGAAGCAACAAATTCCTGCTCTGCCTCTACTGTGACCAATTTGCCTTCGACTACAAATTTTAATTTCTGATGCAATGATGAGGGGACAACTCTTGCGGAGTGGATCCATGGTCTTCCCAACAAGCAGCTGTAAGATGGTTTTATGTCCATCACCACAAAATCGATCACATATTCAGTTGGTCCGATCAATAGGGGCACCTCAATTTTCCCCATTGTTCCTCTTTGCGTACCATCAAAGGCTCTTACCAAATTATGGCAGGGCTTTAGGTGCGAACCATCTATTGGTAGTTTTTGCAGGGTTACCATAGGCAAGACGTTCAATGCTGACCCGTTGTCGATCAGTACGCCTGGTACTACATACCCTTTGCAGTAGGTAGTGATGTTAAGAGATTTGGTGGACCTCATTCCTCCCTCAGGGATCTCATCATCACTGAACGTTATATGATTATAGGCAGTGATATGCCCCACTATCATGTCCAGATTTGTCACAGAAATGTCCTGGGGCACGAAAGTCTGATTCAGCACTTTTAATAACGTCTCCCGGTACTTTTTTGAACTCAAGAATAATTCCAGCACTGTGATCCTGGCCGGTTGCTTTCGTAGTTGTTCCACTACGTTATACTCGCTATGTCTCAAGAACTTTAGAAATTCTTTGGCCTGGGCCTCAGTTACCGGCTCATTCATCTTTGGGGGAGGTTCCTCTCCAAATATCTGCGTAGGGCTAACAGCTGCACTCTTCCCCTTATCCTTTTCAGCTGCTTTCAAAGTCTCGGAGGAATAACATCTGCCGCTCCTTGTGAAATGTCCTGCCTCACCAGCGTTTACATCGTTCTGGCTTTGTTGGTCTTTCAGCGCAGGCTCTTTTACCTGACCGTGTTCTGGTTTTTCTGGCGTGGTCACATTTACAGCGTAATTCCAGGGGGTTTGCCGCATATCTTTGAATGGGAATGGAGATGGTGCTGAAATGATGATCTTGGGATTTATCTTGTTGGTTTCTCCTTGGGAGGCACCTGCATTCCCTGGCCTGGGGGAGATGATAAAAGGTCTATCCTTCCCGTATTTAGATTTGGGGCTATCTGTCATGTGTACGTCCGACCCCTTCTTCCCCATGGGCTCCTCGAAGAATTCTATTTGTTTTTCATTCATCAATTGCTGTACCAATCTCTTGAACTCATCGCACTCTTGGATATCATGTCCTTCAGTCTGGTGGAATTCGCAATACTCTCCACATCCCTTCTGCCTTGTTATCATGCCTTTGTCGATCACACGAGCCATGCATAACTGTTGAAATACCCACCGTAAAGGAGATTTGATTTCTGACACATCATCCTTAATCCTCTTGGTAAAGTATTCTTCAATAACATTTACCCCTCTACTCCCATGATTAGGCAGCGGGTTGCTGGCTACACTCGGTTCTTCAAACTTCAATATCCCGGAATCGATTAAGTTCTGCACAAGTTTTTTGAAGACAAGACAGTTCTCAGTGAGATATCCAGGGGTACCGCCGTGATAGTCGCAATGCGCGTTTGGATTATACCAAGACGGGAAGGGCGGATTGACAGGAGTAACGATGTATGGACAGACCAGGTCTGCTTCATACAACTGGGAATAAAGTTCTGAGTACGAAACAGGTAGAGGAGTGAAAATTCTTCTCTCTTTCTCTTTTCTGGCGATTCTCTCATCTCTTTGATTCGAGTTTTATGTTTTTCCCACAGGTGCCTGTGGCTGTGAGACTGTGAAGTTCTTCGGGGCGGTATAAGTGCTGGTGGTGTTTGCTTCATTTCTCTTGTTATACTTCCGAGACCCTTCCCCGCCATCAATCCTACCACTCTTAATTGCCAGTTCAAGGGACTCCCCAGTCCTGATTAAGTCAGCAAAGCACTGCGTTGTGTTATTAATGAGGCGATCAAAGAGTGCCCCTTTTAGAGTATTAACAAATAACGGCGTAATTTCATGTTCCGAGATGGGTGGCTGAATTTGGGCGGCCACTTCCCGCCACCTTTGGGCGTATTGCCACAGGCTTTCTTTGGACTTCTGTCCCATATTTTCCAACATAATTCTGTTGGGGGTCATATCTGTTACATGCTTGTATTGCTCAGTAAATGCTTTTGACAGATCTTTCCATGTCTTAGCATTTGCCTTGCTCAACTGGGTGTACCACCGTAACGCCGCTCCAGTTAGGTTGTCCTGGAAACAATGGATCAGCAGCTTTTCGTCCTTATGGTAGGCCGTCATCTTTCGACAGTACATTGTTATGTGCGCGGAAGGACACGTGGTTCCATCGTATTTGTCGAACTCTGGCGTTTTAAATTTTGGCGGTAGGACAAGATCGGACACCAGACTTAAGTCGCTAGCGTCATTTCCTGTTTCTTCATTAGATTGTAACGTTTTAAATTTTTCCTCCATGAGGCGAAACCTTTCCTCCCACTTTTTCTCTACCTCAGTCCTGATCCTTTCAACCATGTTCAGGTCCGGCACTTCTTCTTCATAGAGTGCTTCAGCATCGAGGGGTTGAGTCTCAAGTGCCCCTATTTGAAAACTAGATGACATTCCTGCAGGGTCGATATACACCTTCCTAGCCGGGTTTGGTGCAGTTGGTTGAACCATGTAGTGAGCTGGGGTACCCTCTAGCTCTTGAACATTTTCTCCTTCCACTCTTTTTCCAAGACTCTTAGCCAACAACGTGGTTATGTCGGATACTATAGATGCTTGTGACTGCGCAATCTGATCACTGAGGCTTTTCTGGCCTCTTCAAGCCTTGTCTCGAGCTCTTTTTGCCCTTTTTCTAGACTGATTATCCTGTCTTCCATGAGTTTGCTTTGTAACCGGGTAAAGTATGGGTGATGAATGATTGCGGATTAACTACACACAATGCCACAACATTCATAATGTTAATATGGTTGCAAGAAATAATTGTATGTATAATGATACGAATGTCATGATGCAAATGCAAGAATGCACGCAGATAAGGTATTGATTCCGTTGGTAACCACCCTTTTGAACTACTTCCACGGGAATTAAAGGGTCTAGATTACAACAGAGTTCGTATTACAAAATAAAGATCCCTAATACAAAAGATCTAATTACAACACAGAGTCTTATAGATAAGCCCTAGCTCTATCTCCTAATTTTCCAATTGCCCTGAGCAGCTTGAGGAACCTGGGAGCTTCTTCCATTTTCGGGATTATGAAAGGTCGGAGAGTTTCAGCCTTGACAGCTAAATCATTCACATGCCTGGTGACTCGCTGTATGTCCACCATTAGGTTTGCGTAATATTGGTCCCTATCCTGTACCATCCGGGCAGCGTCACGCAGTCTCTTTTGCCAATAGGTGTCCCCTCCGGCTGCAGCTTCCTCGAACACACTAATTCTTTCCTTGTAATCCTCAACAGTTGCTTCGAGGGACTCAATTCGTGCTCGTAACATGCTTACTTCGCGCTCTCTTTCTTGAAGCTCAGTGAAACCATTTCTGTGGCAGTACATTCGAAGGGAGTGTTCAACTTCCGCCACATTTTCTTTTAATTCGCCATTCTGACTTTGGCTTTGCACCAGACTTTGAATAGTGTCATCGTACAGTTTTTGCATCTCTAACAGTCTATTCCGGCTACTCATAGACTTTCTTTTCCATACGGCGACGTTTTCTTTCTCATGATAGACAGCTTGTTTTCCCTTGCTGGTTTCTTGCCTGAGTCTTTCCTTTTCCTGATCAATGGCCTTCTTGGAGGACCGTTTTTCTTCTTCCATAGCCAACCGGCAACTTTCTATCTCTTTCTCGATTGTTCTCTTGCTGATTTCTCGTTCTTCTTCCACCAAACGGATGTCATTCATTCTTTCTCTTTCCACGGCTATGAATTGACTCCGGCTGGCCTTCTGTATTTTTGCTTGTAGTAGAAGGGCATCTTTTTGATAAAGAGCATTCTTGTCGTTCAAGTCTGCATTTAATTTGTTCAACTGCCTAATGATCCTGTCCCGCTCGTCAACCTCTAAGCTTGCCTTATAGAGCTCGCTCGCATGTTGGGTCTGTTGGATGTCCATTTTCCTTTTAACTTCTTCGAGTTCATTCCTTAAGATGTCAGCTTCAGACGGTACCACCCTTGTAAGCTCTTCGAGTGATACTGCTGGTCCTTGATCAGATTCGGGAATCATATTATTAACCCTCAAACGTCTTCAAAGATCGTAGTCCGGGGTAGTCATGTACTCGGTATCTCCTTCCACCCTGATCCAGTAACAATGATCCCAGGCCCTCATGATGGTCTGAATTTTTCCTTTGAACTCCCATTTGAAAAGAAATTCAGTTTGGCTTAATTCGGCGGTATTGGGAATGAACTGTCGTGATCCGAACTGTCGAGATACTAAAAGCGAGCACAAAGCGATCCTCCATGCAATCCCAACATCATCAGCCAGTTGAAATCACCATAACTGTATAGAAAATAATTAACTTTACCGAGCCATGGGACCCTCCATGCTATGTCTTCATCTTGAATGTTCCTGAAGAAACTAGTCCACATTTTTATTTTCAAATCTTCTCGCCATTCCTTTGCTAAGTACTCCCGTAAAGGCAAAAAACCTTGGAAGGATATCCTCGGTAGGACCCTCGTCGGTGTCTTCCACATGTGACACTGAATCCATACTTGTAACAGTTGTGCGCATCCTCGAAAACGTCCTTCTTCATGTTTCCGGTTAGCATTTAAGGAAATGAAAGTCTCGACCAAGATTGCTGGTACTGGGTTTGCTTTCCGTTTTACCCGCTCAAATAAGTCCAGAATGGCTATATCAATGTTCCCGAGTACTCTTGGAAAGATCACCAAGCCATATATTCCTAAAGCGAAACAGTCCATTTTCTTTGCCTCGCGGATGTGTTGGTATGATGTCCCGAATACTTTCCCATGCAAAATGTATTGTCTCCTCGGATCTGAAGCGGGCCATTAACCCAATCGTCACTCATTCCCGCAAAGGTTTTGAGTTTCGCAGATGTAATTCGATTCCTCGGAGGTTTCGCGTAGATCCAATCTTCCCGAATATTTTTCTGGTTAAGTAAAGCGAGTGTATTATTCTACCGTAGGCATCATGTCCTGCCCATTGAAGGTGAAGCAAAAAGTCGATTCCAAAACTGGACTATAGCTCGGAGTAGGGGCTGGTTAACCCAACATATAACAGTGTGCAATGTCGCCATAACTATCGCAGAACAAGTCTTGTAGTCTTCGGTCCCATCTTTCCCAAATGTTTTGAAGATCCCATAAGTCGCTTGTTGGAGACTCACATAGGTGTACCACGCTATTACGCTGTTCGCTCGCAAACCGTCCCCCTTGGGTTTTCTGGTTGACCTCGACCAATGTCCGATGACAAATTAAGTTCTTCTTTCCTAAGACACCTTTTTCCATGGTGAAAGACTTTCGATCAGGCAAACCACTTGATTCAAGTACCTTTATGTAATGCAAATGTATGATGTATGAAAAAACAAAAGCGAAAAGAAAGCAAGTCAAGTGCAGATAAAATTAATAAATATATAAATAAAAGGACAAAATTAAACAGAATAAACACACAAAACAACCCTATTTATCCCGTCTAAAACACCTAAGGTTATCCGCATGGCTCTAACAGGGTGGGTTTCTATGTTCTCTACATACAATGTTGGTGCTAGGAGGTACCCGAATTGTCCTTGTTGTCCTCTACTAAGAGTAGCAAGGCCCCCCATCATCACCCATTATAGGCTCCTTTCAACCGGGTTCAATTCAGGGGGACCCATTCGCTTATGCCCGTATGAAGGAACGATATCCTTACGAAAGCATAAGGTACTCGAGCCCCAAAGGTACTTGCTAGGCCCATACGGGAGAACGATATCTCCACGAAAGTATTAGTGTTTTCCCCCACTTAAAAAAACGGGTTTATATGCCATATTTTAAATGCGTTAAAATAAACGCGCAATTATGACTGAATGTTAATTTAATAGTCACTTTAATCCGGAACTTCCAATATTAGTAAAGCGGTAATTATTTTAAAAGCTTGACTCTCATTTGTTTTTGAAAAAAAAACAAAAAATTGTCCTCAGCGGAGTCGCCATCTGTAGCGATGTCTTTTTTTATAATCGCTAAAAAAACGAGGGTTTTCGAAGTGTTTTTGAAAGGTGTTCGTGATTTTTTGGATATAAAATATTTATTTCGTGGGGTTTTTAAAAAAACCGCATTTAAAAAATGGAGTCGCCACCGGCCACTTAGGTAGGCCGGACACCGTAAAACCAGAGATTCAGAAAATATTTGGGTTCGGGAGTCGGTTACGGATGGGGAAGGATTAGCACCCCCACACCGCCCAAAATTGGTACTTTAATAATTACCACTTTATTAATATTGGATTTTCCCGATTAAAGTGACGATTATTTTAAAATTCGGTCATAATTGCGAATAAATTTTAAGGGCCCCGTTATCCGAGAATAAACGCCCAACCACTATCACTACGCCTGATACTGGCCCCGTTTACGCTCGGATAAAAGGGCACCACATTAACAATTTATATACCATATGCAATCTTAGTGACAAAAATATAAGACATAGCAGATAATTTAAAAACAATAAATATTCACATAACAGAATACTAACATAAATAAAATACGTAATTAAAACACACATTTACATACCAAGCTTAACAGTAAATAAAAGCAAATTTGACATGTCACAATAACAATACAGGAATAAATACGTGTGTAGACGAACATATATCTCAAGAAAACATACATACTAGAAATAAAACATATTTCAATATATATGGAACAATATATTATACATAAAACGAAAATACACTAACATGTAACCTAAAAAGCCAAGAGAACCTACGTATATACAAAAATACAAAACATGTCGTGTACGAGTCAACTAGAACATAACATACTTAATACGAATAACCGAACAAAAAGATACATAATCATCATAAACTTAACACACCTATACATGTAAACATGAAAATACATGGCATATACGAGGGATATAAAATAAGACAAAATACTACATTAACATATACGATCATAATACGAACATGAATATTTACATGGAAACATGACTGAAATGAAAGAAAAATAAAAGTCAGTGGCAGAAATTAAAGGACAATAATATGTAATTTAAGGACGAAAATGCGAAATAGACAGAACCTAAAAGGATCAAAACTGTAATTGGACCAAGGGGCAGACCCAAAATGAAAAGTTCAAAAACGCGAGATGGTTAAAGGGGTAATTTTACAATTTAAAAACTGATTCGGTGTAATTTAGGGACTGGATTGCAAGATTTTGAAATATAAGGGGGACCAGAGTTGTAAATATACCATGCGGCGAGACAGAAGTGAAAATATTGAAAGCGCGGGAGGATTTAGTACGTAATTTCCCCATTTCACAAAATAATAACAACTATAAAAACCCCTCTTTTAGGCCGAAACCAATTTTTCAGCCATTTCTTTCATTTTTCAATTTTATAACCCAAATCCCCTTCTTCATTTTCTCTCAAATCTCCCCTGAAACCCAGAATCCGGCGGCTGGCCGCCGTGTCCTCCGCCGCCGGCCGCTGCTAACCAGCGCCGGCGAGCCTCAAAAACCTACCAAAATAACCCCCATCTCACCCTCGACACGAATCCGAGGTTGGATTCAGAGGAAAAGCCTCTATCTGCCCTAGATCTAGGAAATACGAAACGAAAAACCCATTTTTTAACCCAAAACGAAACTACAAGGGGTCTCCCACTCCTTTTAGTTCACCGTATCTGGCTTGGGGAAGCCAAAAAGGCTTGTCACTGGTGAGGGGAGACCCACAGACGGCGACGGTAAGACCTCTAACTCTCTCTCTTTTTTTTCTTTTCTTTTGTGTATGCATGCAAAAAATAAAAAAAGGGGAAACGAATATTTACCACTGGACTTTTTCTTTCAATTATAACTTGACTGGCTACAACTTTGTTCCTTTCGATTACAACTCTCTGTCCGTTTACAAAATATTTGTTTCGTACATATATATGCTTGTCTTTGGTTTTGGTACAAGTTGTACATTATTTGCTCTCTTTTCAGATATGGACTGACATATTTCTTTTCTTGCTGTGTTTTGACATGTTCTGAGCGCGGTGGTTGAAGATCGGCATGGTGCAGCATGGTGGCGGTGTGGGGGTTCTGCCTGCGGCCAGACGTGTTCTCGGCCGTTAGATCAGATCTGATCTAACGGTCGAGATGGCTTGAAGGATGAACGGACCAAATGAAGCCTCGATTTGGTGAAACGGCTCCAGATCGTGCCACGTGGAGCTCAGCAGTCGAGGGGTCAGAGCGCGTGGGGCTCACGCACACGTGGGATATCAAAGCGTCCGCGCGTGGCACTCGAACGATCCAGACGTGATGTGCACGCGGCTGGCAGATATTTTGTTCCTTGGTTGGATTGTGGCCGTTGGATCAGATCTTGATCCAACGGCCCACAGTCACATGCACACACAATAATTGTAATTAGATAGGGTTTGGGTTTGGGCCAACCGGGCCTTGTAATAATATTTGTAATTGGACTTGGACTGTAATTTATTTATTTGGTTTAATATATATTTTTTTGGATTTCATTTTATATATTAGCCCAATAATATTAGTAATAGTATAATTATAACAGCAATACACATACATACGTATATACCTATACAAACATTAATTATAACATACCAGTATTCATACATATATAATCACACACATAATTAACATAACATCTATACACATTAAACAAATACGCTCGTACTAAATATAGATGCATACGCGACACACATAAACCATTAATACGTAAACATACATAGTTTATAATATACATGCACACATAAACTAATAACACTCATGCACATATAATATAATATGTATACATGCAACACTAATATGTATTTACAGATAAAAATGAGTTATTACACTTTTAAAGAAGCCAATTCAATTTTTTGGGTGTTTTTGAGGCAAGCATACACCAAAGAAACTTCCAGAATGGCCTAGAGTGGCCTACATCCATCTTAATAGAATGATATAACGTTCTAGGAGGTTCCAAGAGGATCTACTTAAGTCTAGACACATATGGAAGGCTTTAAAAGGCCCTGGAAGACTTTGGAAAGATCGGGACAAGTCTGAAAGTCTATGAAACTCTCTAGAACCTTTTAGACACTTAAAAGAAATATATAAATCCTTGTAGAGTTATCTAGAACTCTCTACACTTGTAAATATCTCCTAGTTACTAGGATGATCTAGAATCATCCCTTAAGGAGGTGGAAGCCTATAAATAAGGCTACTTCATTCATTTGCAAACCATCCCACAATCTCAAGAATTCAAGAATTCCTAACCTTGTAAAGCTCTCTCAAAGCTTAATACAAAGTGCATTTCTCTTACCCTTCAAACTCTTTATTGTCTTCTCTAATTTTTCCTTTTACTAGCCTTTGCGTTTTTGTGAATTAAGGCTTATTAGCATAGTTCAAGAGTGCTAATGTCGCACAGATAGCCTGGAGAAGTTTAGTTCGTAATAATATGCTGCCCAACATGTAACATTTTCCAGTGACTTGATTCCAATCAACACTGACATGCTATCAATGTTCACCATTTTCTATTAAATAAAAAAAGATAAACATATATATATAATAATAATAATAAAAGTTAATAATAATAAAAGAAGGGAATTGTGCTTACCAAATTTAGTTGCGACATATACATCGCAATGTTGGCTATTAATGCGAAAACTCCCACGAATGTAGCTCGTTTGTCATTATTTGAAATGCTGAGACCAATCAAAAGTAAAACAAGGGTTGCCCCACTTCAACCATGATATTGTATACGATAGTCTGAAATTTTAAAAAGTTACTGTTAAAACAAATTATATATTAACAAACAAATATTATATTATATAAATAGAAGAGAAGCCCTTTTATTAGGATAGGGCGTATAAACCATATAGATTATGGTATATCACAGCTCTATGCCTAATCCTATCACATTGATAGTGAACAATAACATGTTGTCTCCCTTAGCCATGCGACTATAGAGTATCCATGTGGAGCAACTAAGTACTAATTCGAAGGGCTGATATTTATTGTCTTCCATAGTTTTCTTTAGTACGATACCAAAGAACTGAGGTATGTGTTCAATATATAATATTACCAATAAACTTTATTTAAAAGCAAAGGTTTAGTATTTAAAAAAGATGGTAAGAGAATGGTTACATTGGTAGTAAAAATACGAAGGAGGGTACATTCCCTGGAATCACAAATAAAAAGAGGGTAAGTAAAAACTAAAAAGGATAGTACCAGAATATTTCATTTAATTTAACTAATAAAACAAGTTATATTTAAAGATAAACTATATAAATGGTCACCGAACTTTTAGGGTAGATCCATTTTGGTCACCGTACTTTTAAAACATTCGATAAGGTCACGCAACTTTTAGTTCGATTTTATTCCCTAGCTTTTATATATCTTACATGCTTTGATAGATAAAAAATCAATTTTCATAGGGAGCTTAATATAATTGCAAACCGAAACAGATATGGTGGCTCGACGAGATATACTTACAAGAGAAGTGCATAAGACGTTGCAGTTGGAAAAAAACTTAGGGGTAAAAATTCAAGGCGATGAAGAAAAAGTGATAAGGGAATTGGTTCAAATAGAATTAAAAGAAAATTAGTAGCAAAGTGGGAGTGGGTATAGACAATGTAGTGGTGGAGGTAGCATCAATGTAAAATTATGGAAAGTGATGTTCGGTTTTTTGATTTGGTTTAAGCTATAGGGCATTCTGCATTCTGAATGATGGGCTATGAGTTTTCCGAGCTTAGTTAAACAACTTTGAATTAAGGCATTATTGGTTTAGTTAATTGTTAGTTGTTTGGAATTTGCTGCGGTTTGAGAAAGTTGTGAGTTGTGATTACAATCTAGTGTTTCAGGAGAGTGAGTAGTAAGCGAATGGTGTGTGTGTTTTGTTTTTTTTTTTTGTTACAAATCTGTTGGACATTGTGTTGCGTGTAGAGGTTTGTTTTCTGAGGCCGCTAAAAGTTGGTTGGGGTTGGAGATTTTTATTGGTTGATCAATTTTGGAATAGTAACATTGTTTTGGGAGGTTATGGGGATGTGATTTGGTGCGAGAGTTGGTCACTTGGCATCTCCCTTCGTAAGCTTGTTGCTATTATGGTTTCATTGTTTTGTTTTTGGGAATCCTGTTGCCTAGCACTTGGTCTGAGTAAAACTAACGCTGCTGCAAGGGTGCAATTTTAGGTTTGGCACATTCTGTTGGAGGCAATGTGAAGCTTTCTTTGTGGAATAAAAGAGTCTACTTAGTGAAGTTAGTCTGATTGTAATTAGGACCTTTTTGGTCGATAAGAGTTAGTATATCAGATTAGGTACTTCTATTAATCAAAGTGATTATATGTAAACGTGTGAAGCTTGAATGAAGTTCATTTTTTTAAAAGCTAAACCTTAAAGAAAAGATTTCTCATTCATGTCAAACTGGAGGAGGCTAGAGCTAGGGTTTTAACATACACATCTTATTTTCTAACGCGAGAGCACTCAAAACATTAATCAAACAGTTGATAGGCATAACATAAACTATGAGATAGTACCCAAACATTAATTAAACAGTTTATATACATACGATAAACTATAATTATAACCATATAAAGGAAATTAAGGATTACGTACCAAAGCTTTCAAAAACTGTTCTAGTGCACTTCATATATGAAGCCTCAAATGAAATCTTTGTCAATTTGCGTATATGAAATTAGGTTACCTTACTGGGGAACAAGTTATTTATATAGGCCTGCAAATCCCGTTTAGCAGCTAACAGTTTTGTAATTATCCATCTAAATTTTGCTGAGTACAGTTTTTTGGTCACTAATTTTTAGAAAATTTTAAATACCAGAAAAATCATAATTTATTTTAATATTCTTATTTTTCAAAGGTTGGTTTGATTTGGTGGACACTAATGTTTTCTATTAAAAAAAAACCCTAATGTTTTAATTATTAAACAAATTATATAATCATTTACTAGTTCAATATTAGTTCAGATATTGCGGGTTTCACATTCAATTTAATCAAATTAGACGAGTAATCTCATCTTTCAACATTTCTGGATCAAATTGTTTTGCAATAATTTTAAGATTTTAGGTTTGAAATTCAATATACACAATTATTGTGTAAAGATTCATGTGCGAATTTTATTCATGTGACATAAATCTTTTAAATAAGGTCAAAAATTCAAATATTAAAGTTGTAAATAAAACAAATTGAGTTGTTCGAACGATTATCTTATAATAAATTTTTACAATATTCGATCTAAATTAATTAATCTAATAATTTAGAAACCACTAGTTCCAATAAGCACAGTTCACTATACAAAGGCATTCATTAGGGGAAAAAAAAGATGCAAACAAATCACACAAATTCCAAGTTCACATTGAAACATAGAAATACATGGTTTCATTTTTCACATTCAGAATTACCGTATTTCTATTCACTTATGTAGAGCATAGAAGCAAAAGAAAAGAACCTAAGGAGATGGTGGCCAACCAAACATTCCGGCATCACCGCCGATTCCTTCATAGAATCTCAGTTCAAGTTCCTCCAGTCTTCCTTCACCATACCACATTTCATCAGAGATGTGGTCGTCATCGTCATCATAGTTGCCCATTTCAAACTCCCAGGCCAAATACTTGAAACTGTCGGAGAAGTCCGAGCAATCATCCCAATCACCCATCTCATAGCAGTCCATGACCAGAGGTCCCAAAACCTTCAATTTCGGGAACTTTTCCTTTACAAATTGATCATCGAGTTTCACATCCCAGCAACCTCTTAAATCCAAAAATTCAAGCTGGGGACAGCCGGATAGGATGTTCAGAACACCTGCAGTGCTGATAAGACGATAGGCCATCTCGAGGCGCTTGAGCCTAGGCATTGTAGCAGCTATTGCGTTCGCCTCGTCATCCTGTGGGAGTTTGCTTGCAGCATCCAGCGGGTGCATGTTGCGGCAAAAACTAACGAGCAGTTTGCAGTGCTTTCCAATGGCCTCTAAAGCACGGGCACCAATTTTACCACAGTAACTCAAATCCAAACAAGTGATTGACGAAAGCCTTCCAGCAGTTTGTTCAACAATTGAATCACTCATTTCACATCTCGACAGTCGCAAAGACAGGAGGGAACCAGCACTTGCAAAATCAACGGAAAAGAAGAAAAAAGGAAAAACATACCATATCAGTTAAAAAGTGTCCATTAAACAATGATCCCTTAAAGTAAAAAGTGTGATCCTGTGTTTCCTAAAGATATTACAAATGTCTCATCAGAAATCTTATCATGAACACGAAATTGCTGTTCAAACTAGTAAATCTGAGGCTAACAAAAAACATACCATAAATTACTATAATATTACTCAATAAATCAATAAATAATGATAGGAAAAATGTTGTCACAGATGAGCCAAGACTCGATACATAACCGATGAATGCAATTACCAAAATGGTCAGTTGAACTTACTTCTCTGCGATAAACAAGAAAATCGTATCATTCTGAAGGCCGGAAACACATAACTTGCGGAGAGATCCACCGCTTCTAGCGATGAGCATTTGAAGCATCCGAACAAGATTGTCGGGTTGGCATCCATTGCTCCACTCATCAATGTCTATCTCTTGCCAACAATAGGGACCCATCACTACCGTTCTCCAGGCTTTGCAGACACAAGGAATGACTGTTAGCATCTCTTGTAAGGACAGGTTACTGAAAATTAGCCCCAATGCATCCGGAATCAGTTCATCCCAGCGTCGAAAGTCACATTGCTTTTCCATCTGATCTTCATTCAAGTTAATGACGGGCAAAACAGAAATACAATAAGCAACTCCAATAATATTAACAGCTAACAATACATAAAAAAAGGGTAGCAGAATAACATAGCCGGATTTATAATGAAGTAATTGAGAGATTTAGCAAATTAAGATGTTACGCAAAAGCTTATGGACACATGAAATAACACAGCTTATGGAAACAGATGATTTTGGTATTAAAAAAGAAAATCAAAACAACTCCTTAGATCCAAAAAGCTCAGAAAGATTGGAAATTTCCGGCAAAATTGTCAAAGGTAAGCTTAGAAAAGGGAAAAAAGGAACAAAGAAACAAATCATAATAAACAACTTGTCAATTGGAATTAAAACAAATATGCAGAGTGAAAGAAACAAAAATTTCACTGTTCGTATATAGATCTAAGAACCAACCGAGAAATGGTGTTGTTTCATACTTGGGAAATTGCATAAAGATGGAACACGAAGAACCCAAAGTATAAATTTTCGTTCTTTTGCTCAAGATTTTCCAACAAAAACAAGTAGAAAATAAAAAGAAGAAAATAAAAAATGGGTGTTACCTCAAATTCGTCCTCTTGATATGCAAAAGAGCCCCAGTTGATCCGCCTCAAACGTCGGAATAGAACAGAAAAGAAAAAAGAGAAAAGAAAAGAAAGCCCATCTAATCTACCCACCAAACCAAAGCATCAAAAGCAGGCCAGCAAAGAAGAACAAGAACCCCAGAGTAAAAACAGAGTTTTTAAGAAAGAAAAAAAATGAAAGTATGTGTAACTTTTTACCCTGGGAATTGGGTTCTTTAATGGCGGATTTTGAACAGCAAAGGCATTTGGTTTTCACCTTTCACGCCATAGATTCATATCATTTTTAGCTGAAAGCGAAGGTGACGGAAGCATTTGGTATTTTGAGTGCGATTTAAGAAAGAGTGTAACTGGGGAGGTGAAAAAAGCAAAACAAAAAAGAAAGGGTTGGAGTGAACCGACACGACCCGGCTCTGTTTTGGTAATCTTAATTATCGGCCTACAAACTACCATGGCTCTGGATTTTCAAAGCTTCCGGTTCCAATGCCATCTGTGTTGAAAATCTTTCTTGTTCTTTTATTTGTTATAATTACATTTGTTCTCTGAAAGTTTGTCCATTTTTACAATATGGCCCATGTTTTTTTTAATCAATTGCAACTTTTTTTCCCAAATATTTTTCCAAATTGACACAATTTTAACTGAAAAGCTTACGTGGCAGTTAATCAAATAACATTCAACTTTATATCTTTGACTGTGTTGGAGTAGTTTGCATATGAATTTTGAGGACATGGGAGTTTAACTCAGTCAGTTGAAGTTCATAGTAAGGTTGTGAGTCTCCAATGTTGATCATAAATACCTCATTCCTTTATTGTTATTTTAGTTTTGATTTTTTTATACTAATATATTTACAATAATATTTAATGTCAATATATATATTAACTGTAAATTAAATATTATATCTGATTAGTTGTACTTGAAATTCTTACATCCAAATAATTTTTTTTTATTTATAAAAACTATCTAGTGTTTCTTGTCACAAGACGATCGGCAAAGAATGCTTGATTCATAGAGTTTTTTGTCAAAGTATATCGTTGTTGGTTTTCATTTAGAAGATTGTGCAAGTTTTTCTGCAAAGTGATAGGTTTTGCTTCTCATGTCTTTCACAGTTCACACCCTTTAAAATTTACTATATTTATTTTTCACATTGTATTTTCAATGTATAATTTATTTGTAATCGTTTTCACTTTGAATACAGTTCAGTATATTTTTTCAAAAAAATAACATTTTTAAATCCAACATTTTTTTGTATGACTTTTATTAGTACACTACAAAATAAGGGAGATGTTCTTCAATAAAACTCAAATCATATTAAATAACAACTAAAAGAATATAATATGATAAAATAACAATAATATCATGATTAGATTCATTTAGAATCAAATTATATATCTAAATCACTTATATTTCGTAATTCAGTCTAATTTACTAGATCTAATAATTAATTTTTTGAGTTGATTGTCAATTGAGTATTGACATAATTCATATTAATGTTATTGCAAGTTATTTGAAGTTGAGATCCCAGTTAGAGTAAATTTAAACATATTTGAAAGTGGTAAGATGTAAAGTAGATTCAAAAATATAAAATGATATAATAATTAATTTTAGTATCCATATTTAATTATAAAAGTATATAAATATAAATAAAAAATTATTTTTATGTTGTTAATAAAGTAAAGAGCAAGAACAAAATAGATGAACAAGAACAATATGAGAGACAAAGAGAGAGACTTGTATTATATTCTCAAAGAAAGGTTGTGTACAATATTTTCTCCAAGCTCTATATTTATAGGCATAAGATGAAAACCCTAATTTCAATGGGTATTAAGCCCTAATAATAAAGTACATTAAAGTCTAATTTAATATATGGATATCCACCATAAATAAATATATTCATAACACTCCCCCTTGGATATCCATGAAGATAATGCGCCTCGTTAAAACCTTATTAAGGTAAAACCCTATGGGAAAAAATTTTAGTGAAGGAAAAATAGTACACACATCTTTGATACGCATAACATGTTGCATCATTAAAAACTTACCAGGAAAACACATTGGGACAAAACCTCAGTTAAGGGAAAAAGAGTGCAACGCGTATTTACTACCCCTCATGAAAATATCACATAAGATCTTTGAATCTTCATAATTCAATCTTGAATATAATCTTCAAATATTGAAGTAGACTATGCACTAGTGAATAGATCTTACAAATTACTTCTTGAAATGATTCATCGAATACTATTTTTCTAAAGATCATAAGGGACGAAACTTTGAAGAAATATGTTTCGTTTTGTCACATTTGATGTATCCACCTTGAGATATAAATTTTCCATTATCTCTATACAAGATAGCTTGCATCTTATCTTGTAAAAGCAATTCACATATCTTCTGGATATGTTTAGCAAAACACATATTTCTTCTTTGCCTCGAACATAGCAATTATTTACATGATTTGGAGAGGCATCAAGTTTTGAAAGATCTAAAGGTAATGATCTCGTAGCAATTATTTTTCGGCTTTGCCTCGTGCTCAATGGATGTGCGTTATGCATGTAAAGTCTCTTTAAATACTTTTCTATGTATGTTGATTGATACACAAGGATCTTATTGTCAGGGAGATCTCTTCATGAGTCTCAATGATATTCAAATTATCAACATACACAATAATAACAAATCCAGAGCTAAACCTCTTAATAAAAATGCTCGAGAAAATCGAATCATTCTTATAGCCTTTCGCTAATAAGTATTCACTAAGGCGATTATCCAACATGCGCCCAATTTGTTTATTCCATAAATAGATGTTCAATTTGATTGAATAATATTCTCGAGAACTTGAATTAACTGCTTCTGGCAGTGTAAATCCTTTTAAAGTTTCATGAAAAATATTATTATCAATAGGCGCATACAAATAGGATGTAACGACATCCATTAGGCTGAAACTAAGTCTTTCTTTTATTGCTAGGCTAATCAAAAATCTAAAAGTAGTTGCATCCACCATCGAGGAATATGTTTCCTTATAATTGATTTCATGTCTTTGTGAGAATCCTTGTGCAACCAAACGAGCTTTATATCTTGCGATTTTCCCTTTTTCATTTGTATTTCTCACAAAGACTCATTTATATCCATGAGATTTACACATTTTGGTGTATGAACTATAAGCCCAAATACTTCTCTTTTCGAAAGAGATTTTAGTTTTGCCTCAATTACCCCTTTCCATTTTTGGCCAATGATTTCTTTGTTTACATTGTCCAATTGACAATGGTTCATGATCCACATCAAAATCTCTAGTGCTATATTGCATGCAAATATATTATCAATGTCAATTTAATTTTGGTTCCACTTATTATCAGACATGACATAATCTATTGAGATTTCTTTATTATCAGGTACCCGAGTCATGTCAATGTCTCTGTTGGAGACCTTTTAATCTCTTCTAGATATTTTCATAATACGTTGATTCCTCGATCAGACCATCATAAAATATAGCTCCTTTTATTTTTCGAGGATTTTTATCTTTGGAACCAACTTGTCTACAACGCTACAGGCGTAAGTTAGACTCGTTAGCAACTAGAGTTTGTCCTTCTAGGACATCAAATTTAATCGGAGCATTCATAGCTGGTATATGTGACTTAGCAATTCTTTTAGAGTCGGCAAAATCATCTGGCAATTGATTTGCTAAATGAATTATCCTTTGAACTTATAGTTCACATTGTTGAGTACGTGGATCAAACTGAGATAATGACAATTTATTCCAACTTATTTCTTTTTCCACCTATTTATTTTCTCCCCCTAATGTTGGGAAAACTGACTCATTAAAATGATAGTCAGCAAATCGAGCAGTAAATAAATTCCGCGTATGAAGCTCGAGATATTTAATTATCGAAGGGGATTCAAATTCGAAATATATTCCCAGCCTTCTTTGAGGACTCATCTTTGTGCGTTGTGGTGGAACAATTATAACATATACCGCACACCCAAAAATTCTAAGATGAGAACAATTTGGTTCCTGACCAAAAACCATATGTAAGTGGGAGAACTTATGATAATTTGTTGGCTTGATGCGAATTAGTGATGTTGTATATAAAATGACATGTCACCAGCATTATCAAGAGTGGTTATCTTTATAGGGTAATCTGGAAAATGTGCTCATAATTTTATCAACTGAGCAAGTAGCCTCACAAACGCTAAGTTGCGAGTTGATAACAAGGATACATATGACCATCTAGTCGATGCATCGATTAAAATTGTAAAATATCTAGATGATCTATAAGAATGGTGTAGGGCCCACATATATCACCATGTATCTGTTCCAAAAAAATTAATAGATTCATAATCTATCTTAGCTGGTGATGGTTGAAAAATCAATTTACTTTGAGAGCAAGCATCACATAAAAGAAACATTATTTCGAAGAATCTGTCAGTTCTTCAATTAATGACCACATGAAGTATCAATAAATTTTCACATCATAATTGAACCGGGCTGGCCTAACCGGTCATGCCAAATAATAAAGTTATCAATAAACTTCTGGTTTACAATAGCATGAGCTTCAATTTTGTACTAATTCTTGTGTAGTACAATCCGGATGACAGTGCATGTAATTTTGTTAATATTTTCTTATTGCCTTAGTTTATACTCGTAATATGGAGATATTCAGCATCCTGTTGACTAATAGTCACAATATGATATTCATTTCTGTGAATATGCTTTAAAATTCAATAAGTCTCTTTGCAATTTTGGCGAGTATAACACAGTGTGAATATGGAATAGAGTTCCATTTGGCAATAACATATTTGTTCTTCCGGAGCCTATTAGTACTTTTGGATATAGTACTCGTATTATTCCCTTGCATTTTAAATGGGAAAATATGTATAATTATGCACCTTTCAATATGTGCTTTGTTCCATTCACTTCGAGGAATGAAAAATATGTGCTTTGTACCATTTACTTCAGGGAATGAAAAATATTAAATATATCACATATCAAATCAATTATCTATCAAAGATAATGTCACAAGAACTTATTACTCTTCTTGAGGATTGATATTATAGTACTTTGAGATATAGTACTCACATTTTTTCCCTTGCATTTAAATGGAAAAATAGTTCTTATGCTTAAGTATAGTATGAGTACTTTCACTATTTGCTAAGCATAAATCGCCACAATTCATTGCATATTTTATTCCGGAAGTAATCATATTCTTCAAAGGATGAATTAACATAAAGCGTAAATAAATAATATGTAAAACAAATTAACATAAAGTAAATTAACATAAAATAAATAAATAAATGATCAATTATTCCCTTTAGAGGTTATAAGGGAAATAAAATAAATGGTGAATTATTCCCTTGAAGGGTTATGAGGAAATCAACAATATCTAATTGAGCTGGACCAAAAACGCCATAATTATTTTCGACATAAACAAATTTCGTTTATATTTTCTTTCCTTTATAATTCATGATTATGGATAAAGGTTCATAATACTTCGGCGTTCGACAAATATAAAGCCAATGATTTAAGTTGACACATCTATGACGCATAGATACTTCTTTCTTGGAATGATATTTTGCACTATTGGCATCTTTATTGTTCCATCTGTGATGGTTATAATTATTCTTAAAATGACCATAATATCTATGTCTATAGTCTTGACCATGACCACAACTACTAATGTGACATTTATTTTTTTCATTATAAAATCTCACATTCACTTCAGGGAATGAAGTGGAGCCAGTGGACCTTTAAAACATTTTTCACGATATTGTGTCGGAGGACAACGTTATTTGCTTGAAAAGTGGAGTATGTTTTTTTTCTAACATATCCTCATCAATAATATTTTGACCACATAACTTCAATTCTGAAGTAATTTGAAACATAGCAGAATTATACTCACTTACTGATTTAAAATCTTGCAATCTCATATGCAACCAACCATATTAAGCTTTAAGTAGAATAACAATTTTCTGATGGTCATATCATTCCTTTAGATTATTCCAAAGAATAAGAGGATCTTTCACCGTTAAATATTCAGATTTCAACCCCTCATAGAGGTGACAGGGAAGAAGTATAATGGCTCTGGCCTTATTTTGAGCAGATTATTCCAAAGATTTAATCCTCGTACGTGGCATTGTTAAACCAATTCACAAGGTCCTTTAGAAACCTTCTTTGAGACCAATAGCCTCGCAGAACGGGATGTCCAGCCAATATACTTGGATTAAACTAACAGAACATAGAACATAAATCACCATAATTTATATCAGTCTTCTTGTAGATCATAAATCACCATAATTTATTGCACTTTAAAATCGTAATTTAAAGAATAAAAAAATAGAGTTTATCGATATTGATTTTCCTCTCGAGGACAATGGAGATCTTAATATATTTAAAATCTCATCTTTTGATTCATAAGGTTCGTGGAATATTTAATCGGGGATGAAAAGAATCCATAATCGAATATAATAAATTCAAAAACAAAAACAAAAGGCAAAAAAATATCCCTAAAATTAGTTTATGACCTACGATTGGATTATAAGAAAAACCTAAAATCAGTAAGGGAATAATATCTCTAACATCAATCCATGGGAAATGTTCATAAATAAATTAAATTGATTTTTCTTACCGTCTCAAGAACACAATAAGCATACCAGACTTTTTGGACTGAGTTGAATATATAGTAGATGTGATCACCAATATCAAATTAGAAATTTTCCCGAGAATCATCAACAAGAACCTTGGTAATGGAGCGAGATCGTGCTGATAACGTGTTATAAATAAAGTAAAGAGCAAGAACAAAATAGATGAACAAGAACAATATGAGAGACAAAGAGAGAGACAAAGAGAGAGACTTGTATTATATTCTCAAAGTAGGGTTGTGTACAATACTTTCTCCAAACTCTATATTTATAGGCATAAGATGGAAACACTAATTTTAATAGGTAGTAAGCCTTAATAATAAAGTACATTAAAATCTCATTTAATATATGAATATCCACCATAAATAAAGATATTCAAAACATTTTAATATTCAATCAACCATAACATTATAGGGAGAATCCCTGGAATAAAAGATGAGTTCTCAACCTTGGATGGTTTTCAAAAAACACAGCATCACAACGAGACAATTGATGAGGCGCATCAATAATCAAATTTTGAACAGTTATTACGACCTAAGTGATTGAAAATATTTTTATAGAAAATTTAATAAATAAGTATTACGGAAATCTAATGAATTTTTAGATAAATTAACAACTCAGTGTTCAATCCTTAAAGTATTACTTTTAATTTTTTGTTATTTTAAAAACTATGTAGAAGTACGAAAAGATAAATATATTATTATAATAATAATAATTTCCATTTAAAATAAAAGTGATTCAGTAATTTTATAACTGAACTGAAACTTGATTAACTAGTGACTCTAACTTAATCAAATACTTTATATATATATATATATATATATATATCCCACTTTCTATAAAAAAAATATTTTAAGGAGAATTTGAAAAAAGTTTGTATTTTAAAATAAACATTTGGAGTCGCTACCGGTCACTTGGATTAGGTAGAGCGGGCACCGAAAAATAAAACTAAAGATTTAAAAAGAGTTTGGGAGTCGGTTACGTATGGGGAAGAATTAACACCCCCACAACGCCCGAAATTGGTACCTAAGGGTTTGTATCGTAAATGCAAAGAAAATTTAAAATCAGATTAATTTAATATTTAATCCCTAAAAATGCATGAGCATACGAGTCGAGCACCTAACTCGCAACCCACGATACCAAAAGAGATGACGTATGAAGACTTAAGATGACACTCCTACTAGAATATCGGGACCTCGAGCACTGAACTAAACTATTGCGATAAATAAACATGGCAATTAAAATGCATGAACAAATCAACAAATGCTAATGTAAATAAAAGATAACATGGATAAAGCAAAATAGAGAACAACACGTGTATAAGATAAGGATATAATAACATATACATAACTTATAGCATACATAAATATAAAGATTATTAAGAAATATATATATAAACAGAACGTAACATAGTATATATGATATACGATATAAATAACATAATATATATATATATATTCGAATTAAATATTTTATAAATTACAGTATCCAGAGAAGATGGTGCCCGAAAAATCGGGACGACACTCCTAATAGGATATTAAATACTGAAATTAAATTGCACATTACAAAATTGTATGTATGAGCAAAATATTATCGAATTGAATAAAGATAAATAAAAATAGGAAATAAATATATGAATCCAAAAAGGACCGGATTGAACAAAATGAAATAATAAAAAATAAAAAAAAAGTGTACGAAAATTAAAATGACACCAGATGTAGGACCGGATTTGAACATAAAAGTGCAAAAATCAAATAAATATTCGGAAAGGACAGGATCTGGCATAAAATAAATTACGGAAAATTAAATAAAAATCCGGAAATGACCGGATCTAACAGAAATTAAAATGCGTAAATTAAACACTGAAATTAAATACTGAAATTAAAAGTTAGTGGTTAGTTGTTAAATGTTAGCGAACCGGGCCATAAATAATACGGGTCGTTTCCCAGTTCAGGTCATCGTAAGGTCGTGTTTGCGATAAATAAAAAAGTACAAAAATTTAAATACATAAAAGTAAATGGACTGGAATATTAAAGGCTAAAATATAAATTCCAGAAAATAAATAGTTGAAATTTAAAAAATGGAAAAAAGCAAATCTGGAAAAAGGACCAGACTTAAAAGAAAACAAAATTCAAATGTTAAATTAAAACAAAAGGGAGAATCATATGCAAATTAGTGACCAAAATGAAAGACGTGTGAATATGGTGTCTTGCGGAGTAAAATAAAGTAGGGCGGAAGGATTTAATGAAGCCAATTAGACCACTTTGTTTTAAAGCTAGTACAAAACACAACTTTTTTTTACTCATTTGATATTCAAAACACACAAAAAAAAACTCTCTTCTCTCTCAAAAATTCAAGAACACCTTCAAGGTGTCCTCTATCTCCGTCGCCCAGCCCAAATTCCAACGACGGTGTCTTCGTCAGTCGCCGCTTCGGCCATCGGCGGCTGCCACTCGCCGGTGTTAAAATACCAAAACCTAAAAAAAATCATCGTTTGATATATCGTCCCCTCCTCTACCTAGATCTAGCCTCGACTCTTTCAAAAACCCACAGAACTCAACGAAAATGAAAAAAAACCGTTCGACTCCTCGAACTCCGGCAATTCAAAAAAAGGTTGAAAGAAAGAGATCCAACCACACTCTACTTTATTCTAAGGTAATGACTATTAAAAGCTTTTTTTTACTCTATGATTCAAAAAAGAAATGAAAAAAGATGAGTTACTTTTTTATCTAAAAAATTCTTTTTTTTTGTTTTATTGATTTTGAATCTGCCTCCCATTACATTGGATTTTGCATACATATATATTGGATTGAAAATATGAAAAAGCCTAGTCTAATATCTACCCAATAGTTTATGGTATGGGCTTAGGGTTTATGGGTAAAAAATATTGGGCTGATGGGTATTGGTTTTAATTGGGTCTGGTATGTGTATTGGGTTTTGTGATGGAATGGACTATTGGAGTTTTTAATTTTATTAATTCGGAAAAAATTTGGGTATTAAAATTGCCCCTATTTGCTCATTTCTGTGAAACGGAAATAGATCAAAGACTAAAAGAACAAATTTTGTCTGAGCCGACTGACCAAAATTTTTGAGCTGCAATTTCTTCTGAAATGTTGATCCGCTTCTGCTTGGAGCTACAAGTTCTTCATATATAGAATTTGCTCTTTTTGGAAAAGCCAATCCACTTCCTCTTCTTTGGAGAGACATTACCTTTTGCTTTCTTTGGGTAGATTCTTCGAGCTGCAAGTTCTTCCTATATAGAACTTTTCACCTTGAAATCTTGAAACTATGAGGTTTTCCTATATAAAACTCATCGCTTTGAAGTTTTTGAGCTACAGGTTCTTCCTATATAGAACCTTTCGCTTCAAAGTGTTAGAGCTGTGAGTTCTTCATATATATAACTTCTGACTCTGAAATCTTGGAGTTATAAATTCTTCCTATATAGAATTTTTCACTCTGGAGTCTTGAAAATATGGGTTCTTCCTATATAGAACCTTTATTTTTTAAGTCTTGGAGCTACTAGTTCTTCCTATATAGAACTTTTCACTCTGAAATCTTAAAAATACAGGTTCTTCTGGAACTTTCCGCTTTTCCTCGACCAATTTTTTCAAGCTTCAAACCCTTTAATGCCCCAATTTGTACTTGTCTCGACATCAAAAAAAGCTTGACATCATGCCCAAAGGTTTTACTGATGGCCTAAAGGTCTTGTCACCATGCTCGAAGGACTTACCGGTGGCCCGAAGGGCTTATCATCATGCCCGAAAGACTTATTGATGGCCCGAAAGACTTAAGATGAGGATTCACGCCAATAGGCTACCAATCCCTTAAAATGATGCCCCGATTTCTATCAGTCTTAACATCACATTAAGGTTAGCATCATGCCCGAAGGACTTACTGATGGCCCGAAGGACTTATCACCATGCCCGAAGGACTTACCGGTGGCCCGAAGGACTTACCGGTTGCCCAAAGGACTTAAGATAAGGGTTCATGCCAGCAGGATACCAAAAATCTTTTAAAAACATGGATTCACGCCCGAAGTCTATCGGAAATCTTTTTGTGATCTACCTCTTCAATATTGCAGATCAAATTCTTCGAATACATGTTAAAACACTAAATGCTTATAAGTTAGCATGCTCCTAACATAGGGATGTCTAACTATATGATGCATGAATTGTAATATTTCGAAGCTGCTCAAATAAACTCATATTCCCTGAATGCTATTCTCGAATTTCTATATCTCATTTCTTTGCATTATGCTCTTCAATATTCATCTTATCCATTGGATGCTCATCCCAAATCTGATCAGCAACTCGCTTTTAACTCTTTTACACGAGCAGTTTTCTCATCTTCAGGGTTACTACTTTTCTTTGTAACCAAATTTCCATTGGTCCCTATACTATTCTTATATAGGAACTCTCATCGTCTTCTATGTTCAACATTGCCACCATTCAATCTTGGGTGGAGTTATTTTCTCGTATTTGACCCAATCATACAGAGTCTTCAAATATTTCAAATGTAGGGCGAGCGAAAAACCTTAATCCCCCGAAACTATCTTTGTTTCTTTTTTCTTCTTCCAACTCGATGATCATCAACATGCTTTCATCAAATTAAATGTTATTGCCCCACTCTTTAGGGTCAATCTATCTCAATTCTATGTTCACATTCTTCTTCTTCATTCTCGGTAGCGGTGGTATCTTCCTCATATTCAAGTTCAACCACTTTAACCATTTTCCTTCAGAGTTTTCTCAAAATAGAAGGTGCATATGACAACAAGTTTTCATCCAGCTTCAAGGCATTCAGATTTAACAAGATTGAGCCTGTAACTTTTCATGCAAACTTACATTTGCCTACATCGTTTATTTTCATGGCATAATCATAGCAAATGTTATAAATGGCTATGAGATCGTTGCAGATTTCTTTCATTGGCCTTTGACCCTCCTCCAGCTCCAATGTTTTGTATAGTTCCTTTTTGTACTTGTCGTAAACTGCCTCAACAGTTGCATTGTTTTGTTCTTTATTTGGGCAATTTAGAACACCGCACATGTCTTTTCTGTATTTCTCGTAAAGTACAGTCCATTTTTCTCGGCCCTTTTTGATGACTTCATTGTCAAAGCCAGGGGCTTTTGAATTTCTATTTGTTAATTTTTAATTGAACCTTCAGGCCAAGGGACCTCGGTTGATTTCATATTTTTCTTCTTCTGTTGGGGTAAGTGGACTTCATCATGGGACTATGGTTATTCGTCAATCATTTGCCCCAGGTAAAATTAGTTCTCAAACTCTTTTCATCTTTGATTAAACCTTTAGGCCAAGGGACCTTGGTTGATCTCTTCATTCAAAAAGTATTTTGGCTTCTTCATGTGCCAGTTTTTCACTCTTTGGACCTCTATATTTTCTGTCGTGCATTCTTGCTACCTCATATGGTATTGTTGCCCCATTCGATCTCTTCATTCAAAAAGTACTTTGGCTTTTTCATATGCCAGTTATTCACTCTTTGGACCTCTATATTTTCTGTCGTGCATTCTTGCTACCTCATGTGGTATTGTTGCCCCATTCGATCTTGGGTTTAACCGTTGTATTAACCTGTCATGCAGCCTCTTTCTTTTATCACTTCCAAAAGGGGAGCGAATGCTCCAATACTCTGAACCCATCTTTATACTCAATTTTCCTTGCAGAACTCAATTGAAGCCTCTTGGGAGGAAGAAATTCTATATCTCTCTACTTTAGATTCTCTTTTTCTTTAAAGTGATGTGAAAAATGATCAATTTGCTTGTTTATTTCAAAAATGACAATTTTTGAAAGAATATCGAACATTTTAAAAAACTATGTTCAAGGAAAAAGAATAGTATATCACAATTTCAAACATTTTTTAGAAAATTAATGTTTGAGGGAAAATGTAAATATTTCAAAATTTAGAGGGGATGCCACAAACACTTGAAAAACATTGTTTGGCCCCAAAATGATAAATGCAATAACACATTTATTTTAAATGGACAAATATCAATCCAAATGAAGTGTATATTTAGAAGATCTTGACTATTGTAGAGATATGTGCACATGTGCGGTCTCTTTTAATCCATTAGGCTTTTTAGAGGAACGATTCTCATACCTAATTTCTAACCCATCTACAGTGGCTCTTTTAATCTCACTATCTCACCATGTGCCATCCTTCTCTAATCTAGTGTCTATCAAGCACTTGAAATTTGACGTTCCTTGAAGCAAGGTTGTCCCTTTGGTGGAATGTGATCTGAAGACATTCTCATTCAACTTAGATATCCATGTATGATCAGAATGGTCTTTTGTAAGTTCGCAAGTTTGGCCATGGCTCGTTGTTAATCAAGGACAATCTCTTCACAGTGAACTCGTATTTCTGCACTTGTGATCTAATATGCAATTGAATTTTTTTTTCTTTTTATTCTTCGGATCACTCTAGACTACCCATTTTTTGGGTTTTCACCCTAGAGTTCATTTTCTTCTTCTGTAAACTTGGACCGACTTACATCATGGTTAGATATTTGACGATCGATTCTCCAAGGTTCTTCAAAATCAAGACTCTTTTGGATATAATATATCCCCAGAGTCATTTCTTCCAATCATAATCTTATTCTTTGCACTACATGGTATGCTCGGATGAAATATTCTTTTTCTTTATTCTTTGGATCGCTCTAGACTGCCCATTTTTGGGTTTTCACCCTAGAGTTTATTTCCTTCTTCTGTAACCTTTGAGTATACATCTGTAGGCTATATTGTATCCTACTTAGTATTGATGCGGGTCTTCAGTAAAAGATTGACCCTCTATGATCCTTCAAAATGGTGGATCCCTTATTTGTCTCTTGCTTTCCTTTTATTGCTATTTTACTGATTCTGCTTTTGATTGTTTCATTTTAACTCAGCCGACTCTTTGATCAAAGCTTTTATTTCATGTCTATTTTTTTGATTTTTTGTGCCTTTTCGGGTTTTCACCTTGAAGTATTTCTGCTTTCTTAGTCCTCATGCTTTCTTCTAACAGTCTTGAGCTTCAGTGTAAATGACCCTTGTCTTATCTTAGCATATCCTTGTATCTCAGTACCCATAGTTTATTTTTTGTGATTCTTTGGCCCTTGCATTCAATGCGTCCAATCTCATCTCTGCCTTCTTGATAAGTGAACTAATATCATTTGTCATCCCATCCATAGACATCGAGAAAGTTTTCAAGGGATAGAGGTTTAGGGTTAACATTCGACTCAAGGATCTCAAACAACAAATTCCTAAGAATGAATTCCTAAATGGGTATGCCCATTATCTAAAAACTTGTTTCGTTTCTCTGTTGGCCTAAATAGATAGCAAATGTTCACATTTGCAATGTCTCAACAACATCCAATTATTTCTAAACATAAGCATCTTAGGATTGATTTTGGTATTCTAATCAAGGTTATCTTTAAGATAAAAATGATATGTACATATTGAGAAAACAAAAGTGTATATGTGCATGGGAGAATAAAAACTACCCTAAACAATAGAAATTGCAAAAAAGTTTGCTAAACAAGAATGAAGAAAATATGATTATTATTCTACCAAAACAAGCAGACATGTATTTTTACAAAATTATGCTCAAAAGGGGAAGCCAAAATGTGATTTTAATTTAAGCCACTGATAAGGTGTCTTTTCACTCTGCCCCTTTCAGCATGGTGCAAACTTGCCCCTCCTTCTTTGCTTTTCATTGCTGGATCAAATCTTGTGTTAGGATTCCCTTGTTGACCAGCTTCTTAATCTCCTCCATTAACGGCCTACGCTTCCTAGTGGAATATCCAGGTGCCCCTATATAGAAATCACAAGTACTCCCCAAGTAAAAACTATGGGCCGTTGAGTTAGGCGTAACCTTCATTAGCCTAGGACTAAGGTACCGGCCTTCAACGAGATGTGAAAACATGTCTGAAATAGGTATTTTATATATTTCGAGGTCCACACTTGTTTGAGGAGTTTTTTGAGGTGACCCAGAATGATCAACAAGTCTTTTTCTCTTGCGATTATGAGCCCCTTGAAAATGAATCTTGCGTACCTCTCTATCATCCTGACTAGCCTAACTTAGAGACTTAGGCCCCAACCTTCCTGTCTGGATACCATATTCTATCGCCATAAAGTTCTCAAAATTGTCTCCTGATCTCTCGATCATCATATCGAAAAAGGTGTGGGAAGAGCTAAATGGAATAAAGGATTCATTTCCTTCTCGTCATTGGGGTCTACACCTGGGTTACTGTATTCCGCCACCATAAAGCGTATTCTTTGAAGCTCTCATCTGGTTTTATCTTCATGTTTTGAAGAAACTGACGACTCAGTGTTTGTATTATCCTAAAAAGGCCTTAGCTAGGTCTCCTCATGTTCAGATTTGGTCTCTGCTAAGTTGATTGTACCATATTGTGGCAGACCTCGCCAAACTGTCATGAAAGTAATGGATCAACAAATCTTTATTTTTTAAGTAACCCTTCATCTTTCTGCAGAACATCGTCAGATGAATCTTGGGACAAACGGTACCATCGTACTTCTCGAAGCTAGAAACCTTGAAATCCGAGGGAATGACCAAGTCAGGGACTAGACAAAGCTCATTTGCATTTAAATTGATGGATTTGAGGTCCATGACAACTTTGATTGATCCTCGAGTTAATGCCATTGATCCCCAAGATTTTTAGATTATGAAAGAAATGTTGTAAATGAAGGAAAAAATAGAAAAGCAATCAATAAATATAAAGTGCAAAAATGGATGCAAATGAAGTGTTGATTCGCAAATAATTCTCTAGGAAAAATTTAATAAAAAATGTCTGAATAAAGAAGACTGATAATATTCTATAGGTTTCTATTAGCTATTCTCCCTTGTATCTCATCTTCGTGAAGCCAAACGTACATTCAGTGCTCTAATTCTGTCTTCATTTGCTCTTACAAACCATATGATTATCAATCTCTGTATATTACATAATGTCTTTCTTATTATAAAGATCTTCTAACATGAGACAATTCTTGAATCAACATTTATGATATACAATGAAATGAATGCAACAAGGTTTGGTCCTAAAGCACTCATCGTAGAAAGGCTTTTATCGAACAAAGAGGCTTGTTACATCGGATATGATTCCTCTAAGCTTTAAAGATACTGATGTGCCCTAACACCCGACCAAATTTGTTTTCCTTCGTGATTTAATGCCAAATCGATATTATGTTTTAATGGTCTCGCTGCATCAACCAAATTTGCCAATGGCGGAGCCACCTCACGTGCTTGGGTGACACAAGTCTTCATGTCATTGCTCATTTTATTACATCTCTCATCTAGCATATTGCCATTTAAAAGTTAACTTTATAGTGTTTTATATGCAAACTGCTCGTAAGCTTCAGCACAAGTCTCGTATGTGCGTAAAGAAACTCATAAGCTTATCTACCTACCCATTTGTTGCTAACTGGATCCGCCAACTGGGTTTCCAATAGCTGAAGATATTACCATCTATATGATAAAGGTATCAGATCGAAATGATAACTTTTAAACTTGGTCTTCTGGTCATCAGTCGAGAAACAAACATCATGGTTTGAACCTCGACCTCAGTATTGGCTCCTCTTCACATTCGCACCTCAGACGACCACTGGTTCACTATAGAATTCAGGCTTTCCGTATTCAGAACCCAATACTCTTTTGTGATCTTTGACTTTATTTTCAAAGTTTTGTAATCCTCGGTGGCGTGGCCCGAATTCCCTTGATGATAAATGCATCCAATATGAACATCGTAACCTTTCGGGTACGAAGGTCTCTTCGTGTAGACCGAACTGGGGTAACGAAGTTCTACTCGACGAGCATCGAAAGTAAATCACACGTGTATGTCCTATAGTATTTGCTGGTGTAGCCTCTTTCGAAGGTAGAAACTTGACCGTCGAGCTTCATACTTTGATTATTGACCTATTCCTCTTTACCGACGATCCATTTTTCTTTAGCCATAGTGGTCATCAAGCCCGTTATCACGGCCATCTACCCCTTCAATTCTCAATTTTCTCATCATCAACATGAGTAAAACCCGCTTTGTCCGGTTTGAAACCTTTAAATATACCACCTTCTTTAATCCCTAGTGTATTCCTGCTCAGAATCCTCCTAGTCTATCTGATCACAAGACCCCTTATCCATTATGATCGCCTTCTACAGTGATGGTCACTTGCGAAACTAATACCTTGTAATGATATATAAATGCAATGCAAATGCAAAAGAAAATAAAAACAAACACAAAAGAAAAATGTGTCAATATGGTGCAATGATCAAATAATAATAAATAAATGAAATATAATAAAAACAAGATAAATTAAAACAAACAAATACGCGATAATAACAAGCAAATAATACAAATAAAACAAACAAGGCCTAAGCAGGGTTATCGCTAAATGGGTAGAGTACCAGTATGGCTCTAAAAAGGTGAGTTATACAGTTCACTACATGTGGTTAAATTCTAGAGCAAAAGGGTACACGAACTGTCTCTAGGACATCAATTCGGATGGATACGACCCATATATCATACGGGGTGTGAACCCCACGAAATATAAGGACCGAATCCCATAAATGAATTACAACATCATACGAAGGTGAACACCCCACGAGGCAAAGTAATCACTCCCACTTACCGGTTCTAAAACTAATGCATGATGACAATTATATCAAACAAGGTTAGGGATTAAAAATTAAATTAAATCAAATTTATATTTTTCTTAATAATTACTATACGAACCCGACAAAGGCTTGACTCTATCTTTTTATTTTTGAAAACAAAAAATTTATCCCGAGCGTAGTCTCCATGCTGTAGCGACTAAAAATTACCATGGATCCCACTTTTTATAAAAAAAATTATTTTAAGGGGAATTTAAAAAAAAGTTTGTATTTTAAAATAAAGACATAGAGTCACCATCGGTTACTTGGATTAGGTAGACCGGACACCAAAAATTAAAACCAATAATTTAAAAAGGATTTGGGAGTCGGTTACGTATGGAGAATGATTAGTACCCCACAACGCCCGAAATTGGTACCTAAGGGTTCGTATTATAAATGCAAAGAAAATCTAAAATCGGTTTAATTTAATATCTAATCCCTAAAAATACATGAATGCATGAGCATATGAATCGAGCACCTAACTCGCAACCCACGATACCAAAAGAGATACGCCTGAAGACTCAGGATAACACTTCCACTAGAATATTGGGACCTCGAGCATTGAACTAAACTATTGCGATAAATAAACATGGCAATTAAAATGCATGAACAAATCAACAAATGCTAATGTAAATAAAAGATAACATGAATAAAGCAAAATAGAGAACAACACGTGTATAGGATAAGGATATAATAACATATACATAACTTATCGCATACATAAATATAAAGATATAGTAAGAAATATATATAAACAGAACGTAACATAATAAGAAATTAAAAGTTAGTGGTTAGTTCTTAAATGTTAGCGAACCGGGCCATAAATAATACAGGTCGTTCCTCGGTTCGGGTCACCGTAAGGTTGTGTTTACGATAAATAAAAAATACATAAATTTAAATACATAAAAGTAAATGGACTGAAATATTGAAAACATAAATATAAAGGCTAAAATATAAATTACAGAAAATAAATAGTTGAAAATTAAAAATGAAAAAAAAACAAATCTGGAAATAGGACCAGATTTAAAAGAAAACAAAATTCAAATGCTAAATTGAAACAAAAAGGAGAATCATATGCAAATTAGTGACCAAAATGAAAGACGTGATAATATGGTGTCTTGTGAGTAAAATAAAGTAGAGCGGAGGAATTTAATAAAGCCAATTAGACCACTTTGTTTTAAAGCTAGTATAAAACACAACTCTTTTTTTTACTCATTTGATAACCAAAACACACACAAAAAAACTCTCTTCTCTCTCAAATATTCAAGAACACCTTCAAGGTGTCCTCTATCTCCGCTGCCCAGCCCAGATTCTGGCGGTAGCGCCGTCGTCAGTCGTCGTTCGGCCACCGGCGACCGCCGCTCGTCGGTGTTAAAATACCAAAACCCAAAAAAATACCGTTTGATAGATCGTCCCCTCCTCTACCTAGATCTAGTCTTGACTCTTCCAAAAACCCACAAAACTCAACGAAAATGAAAAAAAACCGTTCGACTCCTCGAACTCCGGCAACTCAAAAAAGGTTGAAAGAAAGAGATCTGGCCACACTCTACTTTATTCTGAGGTAATGACTATTAAAAGCTCTTTTTTTACTCTATGATTCAAAAAAGAAATGAAAAAAGATGAGTTACTTTTTGATCTGAAAATTTCTTTTTCTTTGTTTTTTTTATTGATTTCGAATCTGCCTCCCATTACATTGAATTTTTCATACATATATATTTGATTAAAAATATGAAAAAGCCTAGTCTAATCTCTATCCTATACTACTTTACATTAAAAAAATTTTGTGATGGCATGGGCAAGCGAGAAGCCCGGTGGCTCGGCTCGACGTGGCTGGGGCAGAGACGGCGGCGACTAAGAGCGGCGGCGGCGGCAGTTGACATAGGGTTAGGGTTAGCCAATAGTTTACGGTATGGGCTTGGGGTTAATGGGCGAAATGCGTTGGGTTGATGGGTATTGATTTTAATTGGGTCTAGTATGTGTATTGGGTCTTGTGATGGAATGGACTATTGGAGTTTTTAATTTTATTAATCCGGACAAAATTTGGGTATTACAATATATATATATACTAGTTTTACATTAATTCATGGCTATTAGATGGGTAAAATAGATTGATGAGATTAACTCTTTACTTTTTTTTTCAAATAATAATCTTCACATATCTTACTTTTAATCTCATTTATCCATTTCACTCATTCAATAGTCATAAATTAGTATAAAATTAATTGAATTTTACATAATGTAATTAGATCTCATCTTATATATAATGCTCTGGAAAGTAATGGATGAAATAGTAGATTGGATCTTAACCCTTAGAATGGTATGGAAAATTGATAATTGACTTTTCATTTTATAAGAACCCGACCCAATAACCAGGTCAAGTAAATGGTGTTACGTTCTAATACCAAAATTTAAAATATTTATAATTAAATTTAAAACTATAAAAATGAACTTACAAAATAAAAAGACCATTCTGAACAAGAAACAATTAATGAGGGTCATAAAACAATTTGAAACTTCAAACATGGTAATTTAATCAAATCATGATAAACCACATAGAATGATAGAAACTCATCTAAAACATTAAAAACACGTAGTAAAACTTTTTAAGTTTTATACGTTTTTTGAATCGTTTGATGAATGAAATGAATGACTGGGATTAATCTTAGGATATGAAGATTATTACTTGAAAAAAAAATTAAGAAATTATCTCAGTCATCAATTTCACTCATTCAATGATCCAATAAACGTGTAAAATACATATTTTTACATTGTGTGTAAGAAAGAAAAAATTAACGAGTTAATCTTAGTCATCCATTTCACTCATCCAATGATCCAAAAACGTGTAAAACTTATATTTTTACAATGTGTGTAATTGAATCCTAATCTAGATCCTACCCCCCCCCCCACATATATGTAAAATTAGGATTCACTTACATTGTATAAACTCAATTACTTTTACACATTTTTTAGACCGTTGAATGAGAGTAATAAATGGCTAAGATTATTTGCTTATCTTTTTTTCATGTAATATTCTTCACATTTTCTATTGTTAATCTCAATTATCTATTTACCTTTATCTAATAGTCCAAAAAACATAAAACTTTCAAGTTTTACATAGTGTAAAAGTATTTATTTATATATATTTGAGCAAGTCTCAAATAGTAAATACGGCCTGCATGCAAATTTTCCTATCAAAACAAGTTTTAAATAAAAAATATATATATCTATTGAATTCTTAAATCTAAGCATGATAATGCTTATTTTATCTATTTATTCTAATATCCATAAAATCCAAATTTTACAATAAGACATCACTTTTCCATTATTTTAATACATAACATTCAAAATCTCATATATATATATAATATATAATTTATCATATAATACTAGTATTTGCATGAGAACCATTTTTAAATTATGATTCCATACAATTCTAACATTTGATTTTATTCACTTTAATCCCAAAAACTTTTCTTCAATTACAAATTGACCCCCAAAACTCAAAACTAGCTTAAATCAGCATTATTGATCAATTTAGAATCAAAATCTCCATTTAATTCTTATTTTACTCAATTTAGGCAAAATTTTCATTTACCCCTCAAACTTTTAAACTTTATGATTTAGTCCTAAATAGAATTTCAACATTATTTTCTCTTAGAAACTATTATCTTAACTCAAATTAGTCATATTATTATTTCTTAATACAATAATGGACTTGATGATAGATATTAATGACAATTAAATATCTTATCTTATCGACCTTTTTGGACATTACATATTCATTGCTTAGTTCAGCTGAAAAATAAGATGAAAGAATAATATTTTTTTTTACGATGACAACTTGATTTTATTAAAAAAATATGGAAAATATTAAAAATACAATGCATTCAGAAAGGGAGAATAATAAGGATTATTCCACTAAAATCTCATACAAAAACCTAAAAGTGCAAAGAAAAGTAAATATTTTCATAGAAATTTGTATACCGTCAAAATCCAAAAACTTTTTTGAATCTCACTGTCTCTATTCAAACGATACGCATTACGAGATAAAAAGGTTCAAAGAATAATACTTTTGAAAATACAATATTGAACTAGATGACATCTCTGTGTATTTTATCTCATATGTTCTTTCCAAATTATAATGCTTTATTTTTACGCATGGGAAGGAATAATATTTTTTTTGGACATTACATATTCATTGCTTAGTTGAGCTGGAAAATAAGATGAAAGAATAATATATTTTTTACGATGACAACTGAATTTTATTAAAAAAATATTAAAAATACAATGCATTCAGAAGGGAGAATAATAACGACTAGTCCACTAAAATCTCATACAAAACTTAAAAGTGCAAAGAAAAGTAAATATTTTCATATAAATTTGTATACTATCAAAATCCAAAAGCTTTTTTGAATCTCATTGTCTCTGTTTAAACGAGACGCATTACTAGATAAAAAGTTGCAAAGAATAATACCTTTAAAAATACAATATTGAACTAGATGACATCTCTGTGTATTTTATCTCATATGTTATTTCCAAATTATAATGCTTTATTTTTACACATGGGAAGGAAAATGATTAGGTTGGGTTTTTTATACACATGTTTTGTAAAAAATATTTTACACAATCTGTCTATTTTATGCCTAAATTTTTAAAATTTGAAATTATAAATCATAAATTCTAAATCTTAAATTCTAAACATCTACCTAAATTCTATACCTTATAACATAAACCACTAAACTTATACTCCAAATAGGATTTTTAAACCCTACAATTGACAAATTTGTATATCAAAATATCTTTTAAATGACTACCCTCTTTATTTTCTAACTTGCTTCTCTTTCCTATCAAGCACAATCAAAATTTATTTTCTTTATACTTTTTATCTCATTCCTTTCGCTTCTCCACTCAACCAATCGAATAGAAATTCTTTGTTCCCTTTTAGTACCTCTTTCTATGGCCTAACAGTAAAAAAAATAGGATTTAAGGTTAGAGATTATAGTTTAAGATTTAGGGTGCATAATTTAGTTTGTAAGGTTTAGAGTAAGACTTAAAATTTATTTTTTTAGCGTTAGAACATATATAGATACACCGTATAAAGAATACTTATTGGTCCAAACTGCCAAGCCGAACCATTTATTCATGTGCCTTTCTGAGCCCAAATGTACCATTTATTTTGTCTTGGGTCTCGGCTTAATACCAACCCATGACTTGAGTGACCCTTGTGGATTTGGTGCCAAGTTAAACAATAACAAGGACGGAAATTCGGACTCAAGATTTATATTCGGTATAAGTGTTATTTTTTTATGTTTTAATATATGGATTAGTAGTATTGTTCAAAAAAATATATGTAGATTAGTAGTAAATAAATTTTATTTAATAAAATTTACTCGATCGTATGACTTAATTTAAAAAAAATGAAAATAAGTATATATCATTTTTTTGAATGTGTATTATTTTATACTTGAGTTTTTTACTTTTAGTTTCAAGTTTATATTTTTAAATATTTTTTATATTATGACAAATTATTTTAATGTTTGTATAACGAGTATGAATTTTTCTTATGTTAATACTTATTTACAAACATGTCATAAACTCATAATGTTATTATTTTTCTTATGTTAATACTATATCATTATTATCACCCTAATATTTAGCATCTCTATGATTGTAATAAGGATACATTTGATAATGTTTTGAATTGAAATTGAAATTTAATATTAAAATGAAAATTCGACCGGATAGTATGAGAATATAATAGTTTTAGTATTAGGTCAATTAATCCCTATAGTTTTGACAAATTTAAGATTTAGTCCATGACTTAAAAGGCTACAATTGAGCTCCTTTTTCATTTTTTAGTGGTTTAACCACCCATATTAAATCTATTGATTAATTAATCCGAATTAAAACTTTATAAAAGTTAATTTGAAGAAATCTTTCCAACCCAATTTAAAGTATTTACTGTCTTATTGTCGACTATTTTTACTTTTGGGATGACTATCAATTTTATAATACGAAGTGGTGTTGTCTTCCAATAGAAGACATAAAAAGCTTTTTTATTAAAATAAAACGATACTTAAAGTTCACACAAATAGGGAAAGAATTCATTCTTTGTTTAGACAAAGTTTATACAGAGCTTGTAAATATACATTAAAAAAAGCATCACTCTTCCATTCCACAGTTTCCACTGACGTTTGCTCAGACCAGCGTTTTGCAAGTTGATGTGTCAGGATCCCACATCGCCGGGATCAAATACTTTCGCCCGTTAACCCCAACGCCGTTATAGCTAGCCCCCGTGGTTTTGTCCACCAAAACCTCTCCGGGATACCCCGGGTACGCTCCTTTCCCGAATATCCCCGTACACGCGCTCACCGCCTCCAGTGGCGCTTCCGCCGGCCCCTGGAAGTACCCGTTGTTGAACGGATTCGTCACGGCTCCCGCCAAAATTAGCGCCAGATTAATCACCATCCCGTCAACCCCGACGTCTCCGTTTGGAGCAACCAACGGTGGAGTTTGCGGTCCGTACTCGGGTTGATGAAACGGCCACGCGCAATAACCCGGACACTGGCTCTCCGAGTTACCCACCCAAGCGTAAACGAACATGTGCTTCTTAACCCGACCCGAACCATGTGTCCCGCACCTACTCTCGCAGAACTCAGCAACCGCAACGTCAGCGGAAGTCAAAACAACGGTGACCACTCTTCCGCCATTTCCGTATCCTGCTTTGGAAGTCAAAGCTCTGAGTTGGGAAGTTTTAAGAGCCTTCCCTAAAGAGTACTTAACATCAAGGATTTGTTTCCCTACAACGACGTCGCTCGAACCACCTCTCCGGTACTTCTCAGTCGTGTGCCACCACGAGGAAACCGATGGCGACGAAGGCGTCTTGGCGGAGCTGAGGGAGTTGAGAAAGTCGACGATAATGGATCGCTGTGAAGAGGAGAATTTACCGTACCAAATGAAATTAAGGGTGATATTACCCTTGAGGAAAGGACCGTTGTGGTATTTGAGAAGTACGGGCTGTTGTTGAACGAGAGCTGAGGGTTTTCTAGCGGTGGCTAAACAAGGGGAAGGCGAAGAGAAGGAGAAGAGGAGCAAAAGAAGTGAAAAGAAAGGAATGGCGCCATTGGTAGCCATGTTCGAGCTAACTTAGCTGGTTTGGGAGTTGTGAAAGGAAGGGGAGTGAGTATATATAGGGGGTGAAAGAAATAGGTAGGATTGTTGGGTTTAAATTAAATGTAGGCGGGGAACCGTAGGGTTGACTCATTCGGGTGGATAGTGGATACTTGGATACCTCCGTAAGTGATCATCCTCTTTAGAGACGCCTTTTTCAATGCTTCTTACAATAACAGATAATTTGCCTTGATATATAGGGTTACTATGTAAACTTTATTTAATTTTATACTTTTTAAACGGTTGAATGAGCGCAGATGAATTACTAAATTTATTTTTTAAAATATTTTTATTTTTTATCGTTAATCTCAACCACACATTTATCTTAATCTAACGGTCTAAAAAGATGTAAAATTTTAAAATTTTACATGTTGTAAAACAGTCCTACCTTATATATGTGCATGCGCGTCCGTGTGTCCATTTTTGTGTAGTTATAGAAAATTATGTATATGCACAAAAAATAATAACATTTTAGATAGAGAAAAACTTCGATACATAGTCCGTGTAAATTAAAGTTCACATGTGCTTGTCAAATTTAGGGGGTTAATGGTATAATTTAGAGATTAAGAGTTTAGGTTGTAGGATTTAGAATTTAAGATTTAAGGTTAGAGTTTATGATTTAGAATTTAGGGTGATAGGGTTATAGTTTTAGATTTTAGATACTAAAGAATGGTTGTGTAAATTTTATTTAGACGGAATGTGTATTAAGATATAACTCTTTTAGATATATATTTAAAATGTTATGATGTTTATAATAATTTATATCTACTTCCATAATTTTATGTATCTTACTTTATTTTCACCTTTAATAAATGTTTCTTGAAATTTCACATCAAACAAGATAATATCATTTCAATGTATTAGCTTGTATATTATGAGTAATAGTTTATATTTTTTTGAACGTTAGTGATAGTTTATATATTTTTTTGACAAATCTTAAGAGTGGAAGGGAAAAGAGGACAATAGGAGAAGAAAAAAGGTTTTTTTAGTGGATATAGAATTATTTGAGGGAATATGAGGGAACAAAAATGAATAATTTATCCAATCAACCAAATGTACTTGCTCTAATAGTTTATATTTTTATTCTTTATTTCTAATACTATATATATATTAAACATGATATGAAAAAACAACATTGGAAGACAATAATTAATGTAATATAGAACCCAACAAGAACGTCTTGTCAAAGGGTTAAAAATATATATAAACAGATACTAAGTTATAGTTAACGTGAGACTATTAAAAAATAATGTAAATATGTTTTACTTGAATTTAGTAATAATGTAAACCGGGGATACATCCAATCTAATCAAAAAGGACACTCAAGTGATTCGTGCACATTGTTTGTTGATGTTGCTCCCTCATTTTCACCTGAACCAAAAGCTGCGACCTCTTAAATTTTGGAGCCATTGGGGGAAAAAGAAAGTGCCATTCTTTCGAATCGAACAACGAACAACTAGGAACAAAGCTACATTGTTTATGGGAGTTGCTGTTGGCCCTCCGGCAGGGGATTTTTTTTACATAAATGTGAATTTACCCCTGCCTTTAAAAATTTATTTTTTGCTCTCGCCTTAAATTTTGGTTCCGTCCATGCTAACAACAAGAACAGGGTTGAGAGGAAATGTTGGATTGAGAATATAAGATAATGAAAAAATTTAGGTGTAAATCTTTTATTCAATCCTGATTAAAAAAGAATAATTGAATAATACAATAAAAGTATCTCTCACAAAAATTATACTATACTGCTTTTATATGTACTAACATGTTTGCATGTTCTATAAATCTTTGTCTTATGCCACTGTAGCACAAGTTGAGGTTGCTGGGTCAAACAAAGCCGGGAGCAAGTATTTTCTGCCATTCACACCACGTGCATTGTAGCTAGCTCCGGTCATAGTGTCCACCAGAAGGTCGCCGGCATAGCCCGGATAAGCCCCTTTCCCGAACATCCCAGGGCAAGCAGAAGCAGCCTCCAGTGGCGCCTGTTTTGGACCCTGATAATAGCCATCTCCAAATGGGTTCGTGGCAGTCCCGGCCAGGAGGCTAGCTAGATTGATCACCATCCCATCGAGACCGACATCGTTGTTCGGTGCAACCAATGGTGGAACCTGTGGTCCGTAGATGGGCTTGTGGAATGGCCAAGCGCATTTACCCGGGCACTGTGTCTCCGAGTTGCCAACCCAGATGTAAGCAAACTTGGAGTCCTTGCTTGAACCTGGACCATGGTTTCCGCACCTGCTCGAGCAGAACCCTTCGGCAGCAACATCAGCCGATGTCAAGACGACGTTAATGGCGTTCTGCTGAGCACCCTTTGCTGCTAATTGCACGATTTGCTGATTCGTTAATGACTTCCCGAGAGAGTAATTCTCGTCTAGGATTTGTGTACCCGACGAAAGGACGAGGGGAGATGATTTCTTGGTGAGACTATAGTACTTTTCAATGCCTTTCCACCATGTGGCTACCGAGGGTCGAGTAATGGCAGGGCTGGAAGATGAAAGGGAAGCGATGAAATCGGATATAACGGCACGTTGATAAGGCTTGAATTTGCCGTACCAAATGAGATTAACCGAGATTTTGCCGGATAAAAGAGGGCCATCGTGGTACTGGAATGGAAAAGGCTGCTCGGATGACTCGGTAAGCGTCCTCGCCTCCGTATTGAAAAGAAGCAGAGAGAGCGAGAAGAGGAGGCAGAAAACAACGTTGGAAGTGGCAAAAGAAGCCATGAACCGATGAATGGAATGGTAAAACGGAGAAGTAGAGAAAGAGAGAAGAGGAGATGAATTGTGGGGATTGGGATGAAGAGAAGTAGTAGGAGGGAAATGTATTTATAGGGGTGGGGGTTATAATTAACGAGTGGTGGGGAGTTTATGAGACATGGTATATTGGCATTGCCAGCCAAATGACGCGTTTAGCGACGCTCTCAACAGAATCAATGCAGATTAAGACAGAGGATACGTGCTTAAGGAGAGATGAAGAGGACAACTTGAGTCAGGGGCCAAAATGCATATTATTGATGTTCAAATGCTCTATAAGTAGGGTTTGGAATTGAGTTGGGAATATCCGAAAACTGTGGGGATTTAAACCGATGGAATGGAAAATAATCGAAACCTTCACCCATAGGGATGGGGACGGGAAAAATTTTATCACCGAAGCTCAAATAGAGATAAGGACGAAATTGCTATATCCGAACAATGGAGATAACTGAACCGTCCGTAACTATATAAACAACTGTTTGGATCCCTAAAAATATATGCAAGGATCCTCGATATTTTACATTTTAAAAATATAATTAACCCTCATTTACTTGTATAAGTATCTATCTTATCATCAATATTTCAGTCCATCAAAATATTTGTGTCTTTTACTTAAACCTTATTAAGTTTGGGTGATCACTCTAGTAATTTACCCTTTTTGTTAATTAAGAGTATATAATCTATTTATGTCCTTCATGTTACTCAAAATTTTGTTCTCCTTCAACCATATGTGTAAGTGTATTGAGTATATGACTTGTAAATTGAAATTAACCATATATTTTTTTGTTAACAAAATAATAAATTTTATTTAATTTTTCGGAGATGGAGATTTCCCCGAAAATTGTATGAATTCGATGAGTATGATGATGAGATAAAAATTACCGAAACATGTAATAAGAATTCCCCAAAATTATAACCCACAAATATTAGGGACGAAATGAAAAATACAAAATCATCCCGTACCGACTGATTCACACCCGTCTATAGTCATGTCTAGAGGTTCTTATTTGCTCCCTCGGGTTGTCCCGGGTAAAGTTCAGAAACTTTAGTGTTATTTAATATAGGTTAATTTACATTTCGGTATCTGATTTTGGTTTTAATGTTCATTTTGGTATCTAATTTTTTTTATCTAATTAGGTACTTAAACTTGGATTTTGTTTAAATTTATGCATAAACTTTGTTTTGTTGTCCAAATAGGTATATGGACACTACTTCTCCGTTTAAATTGGTTAAAAATTGCACGTACTTTTTTAAACTAAATAATCAAGTATAGATGTCAATTTGAACCAACAAGTCAGCTTCAAGTACCTATTTGAACAAAAAGGAGTTTACAAACCAAACTGAACTTTAAAGATAAATCAAAGTACTGAGTTAAATACCGAAAAAACTTAAAGAATAATTTAGATTAGAATCATATAAAAAATCTTAATTGTTAGAGCCAACAATACACAAAATGTGTAAACTTTAGTTTATACAAATATATTTGGTATAGTATTTATGAGTCTAATATAACATTTATTGCTTATTTGGTGTAGGGTTTAAGGAAAAAATCTTTTTCATTTTGTATTTCACCCTTTTGGTCATCTAAGATTTTGATGAGGCCGTCACTTTTTTTTTTAGTGTCCGCTCTATTTTATCCGAATGATAATTTATTTTTTAATAAATATTAATTTTAATTTTAATCATAATTACATATAAAGAAAGGAAAAGTGAGACCTTAAGAAAAAAAAATGTATTCTTAATAAATTTAAAACTCATAATCTAAAGAAACATAAGATAACTAGCCAAATATATTTGTTTTGATAATTCGAACTTTTAATCACTTCCTGTGTCATTTTAAGTAATAAAATGGATCACTGGACAAATTCAAGCTTCATGTAACCAAGGGGCCATTCCCCAAATAATAAAAAGGAAAAACAAAATCAACAGTGCAAGTTGCTTGCATATCACGTTTCTATAGTTTTGAATCATTGACGGCAAAAACACATGTCATGGATTGTCATGTTTATTTTTATTCCTATTATTTATTTCTTTTGAACACCATGTCATGTTTATTCGGTGCATAACATTGCAACAATGCAACTTTAATGAGGTTGGAATTTGTTTTATTGATATATTGCTATAATTAAAGAAAACTCTTATTATTATTATATACGGTAACAATATTTACATAAATAATTATAAATATGATGATGAATTAAAATTATTTATGAAAAAAGAAATAAACTGTTACTATATCAAATAATTATATAAAAGTAAATCTGGTTATATTTTAATACACAAATTGTGTAAAAAAAGTACACAATCTTTCATATTTAAGGTATAAAATTTAAAACCTATATCTAACACCCTAATACCCTAAAACATAAGCCTTAAACTCTAAACCCTAAATTCTAAGTTATAACCATAAACCTTAAATTTTACACCCTACATACTAAACTCCTAAACCTTAACCTAAATCTCAAAGCCAAAAAATTGAAAAACTTGTGTGTCAAAATATTTTTCAAACAAATTTACCTATATCTATTCATTATAATAACTCAACTAATTTATTGATAACTTGCTTGTATTAGTTTGTCCAATACATTAATTTATTCTACCATTTTATAATCTTATTTAAAATATTTTATATTATACATTATTATGCTAATGATATAATCAATATAAAATGATATACCACCAATTTTTTTTAATAATACCTACAAGCTAGAGGAAAATTTTTTTCATTGGATATTAAGCATAACGGATGATGGCGATGGCTAAAGGGATCTCCCTAAATTTTGAAGATTTACATTTTATTTTTCAAGTATTTGAAAAAAATTAATTTAACCCCTTCAAAAAATTTAAAATTTTCATTAACTTTGTATTCTTTAATATTTTAATTAAGCCCGCTATTAAATTTTTGAAAAGTTTCCATTAAATTTTTTTTCTTGAAAATTTTAGTTTAAACTTTTAAAATCTACTTGAAGAAATTATTACATGGTCTCGGACCACCACATCATTTATAGTCTTCATCTACTAAAAATAAGCCACACAAAATTTTTTTTCTATGTCACTAATTCATTCATAATTAATTTCTATGTAACCATCCACTCTTTATTTATATGGCTTAAAAAAATAAAAATTCATCTTAAAAAAATAATATAAAAATAGAAATTATAACTAATTTTTAGTAAAAGAGACTATAGATAACGTAGTAGTATGAGATTATGTAATAACTTTTTGTCAACTTGATATACCAAGATTTTCTTCCGATATTGAAGCCAGAATTTAAAGAGGGAAAGAGATATTAACTGGAGGTTTAACCCCTTGTTCAAACATTGGTTGACACCATCTCTTTTATTTGATATTTATATACAGCCAATCCTTCACACCTTGAACAGGAGCCCATCGAAAACTTACCTTCATGTTAGCATTTTAAGAACATATATTATATCCTGGATAAAGCATCATCGGTTTCCATTTCCCAAAATTTTAGAACAGGACATGTGCTTGGCGAAAACTAAAGAAAAAGTAGGGGTGGGCAAAAATATCTGACTCAATTGACTCGATTCGACGATCCAAACTTAAAAATGTCGGGTAATTTTATTATAAAATTGCCCGACCAGGTAATTTTTCTGAGACACGGGCTAGAAATTTTATCTTATAGGGTACTCGACTCGACTCGATAAATTTTAATATATATTTTTTATATTTTAAATTATATTTTTATTTTAAGTTTCTTAATATTTTTACTCTAAAACTAAGTTTAAATCCCTAAATTCTTTATATGTTTGTATTATATACTTCTAAGTTTAAATTTTTAAAAAATATTTATGTGTTTAATATGTAATTTTTTTTAAAATTTTAAAATTAAAAAATAAAATATATATATATATGAACCGGGTACTTGATATCCGATTTTTCGGGTACCTGAATTTTACGAGTACCCGAATAACGGATACCAGAATGTGATAGGCCGAGACACGGACTGAATAATGAGGTACCCGAATGAACCGGGTTTCCAATTTTTCGGGTACCCGATACCCAATAATGCCTACCCCTAAAGAAAAGCCGTTGCGTGAATAATTGCAACAATACCCTTTTTTGCATAGTTGCTTGAAAATGAATATTTTTCTTACTGGGTCCATCCTGCTGCTAACTTGCTTTTTCTCTTAGTCTAATTCTCTTTTTATTCTATTAAAAGAAGACTCTTATTATTATTATTTGGATTTTAATATCAGTATATTGTTTTTACATATTTATTTTTACTTGAAATAAATTATTTATTTTTATCTAGAATTTCAAACAGGGAAGTTTTCCCAAGAAAAAGAATGACAGCCAATAATGTAAAAGCACAACAAAGTAGATTCTGATCTATATTATGGGTGAAGAACATAAATAATCACTTAACTATTCTAAATAATAGATTCTCAAAATAAATATTCTAAATAATAAAATGGTTATTAAATTTTAAAAATTACTTAATCAACATTAAATTTTGATTTTTTACAAAATAATCTTTAAGTCATTAATCCTTTTTTTAAAGAGGTGATATAAATTTATATAATAACATATTTAGTCCTTCAAGTGACATATACAATTTTTTTTAACTATCATAGTACTCTTTTAACTACAGTTAAAAGCTTAATGATCATTTTATAATATAAATTAAAATTCATGTAATTTTTGAAATTTTAATGATTTGTATTTTTTAAGATAAATAAGTCGCCATTTGTGTACTTTACGCTCTATATTATTATCCCATAAAGTGAATAAATGAACAAATAAAAGAATCTTACATTCAAGCTAACACTAATTTGCTAATATCACTGCTTCAACTCATTAGTGATTAGACCAAAGTTAAGCAAGATGAAGTAGCAGGATCATACAAAGCAGGAAGCAAGTATTTCCTTCCATTATCGCCATTAGCATTGTAGCTAGCACCAGTCGTAGGGTCTTGCAACAGGTTCCCAGCATAACCCGGATAAGCTCCTTTACCATAAATCCCCGGACAAGCCGATGAAGCTTCCAACGGCGCCTCGGCAGAGCCCTGGAAGTAACCATTCCCGAAAGGGTTGGTGGCAGTCCCGGCCAAGAGACTCGCCAAGTTGATCACCATCCCATCGAGACCCACATTGTTGTTCGGTGCGACCAACGGAGGGCTTTGCGGTCCATAGATCGGTTGGTGGAATGGCCATGCGCATTGCCCCGGGCACTGGGTCTGGGAGTTACCGACCCAAACGTAGGCGAATTTGGTGTACCTCTTGGCCTTGATGTGTCCACTGCTATATCCTATAGCAGACCCGTGAGTCCCACATCGGCTCATGCAAAACCCTTCGACGGCAACGTCGGATGCCGTTAACACGACGTTGATTGCATTCTTTTGGTCACCCTTTGAAGCCAGCTGGACGATTTGTTTGTTTTTGAGCGATTTTCCTAGTGAATATTTCTCGTCGAGAATCTGTTTTTCCCAGAGACAGGGAAAGAGAAGGTTTCTTTGAGGTGAGGTGGTAGTATTTCTGGGTGGTTTTCCACCACTGAGAAACCGTGGGTTGCTTGTTTTGAGATACCGGGGTAGTTTTAGATGAAAGGGAAGTGATGAAATCAGATATAATAGCCCTCTCTGAAGGCTTGAACTTCCCATACCAAATCAGATTGACTGTGATTTTCCCGGAAAGAAGAGGGCCGTTGTGGTATTTCAAGAGCTGAGGCTCCTCTACCACCCGTTTCCTTCCGGCCAAACAGATTTGAAACAAGGAGATTAAAAGGAAGACATTAAAGAAACATTGAGCAACAAAAGAACCCATTTTTGATCACCAGAGAAAAAAAGGCTAAGCAACTGAGATAGCTTTGAGTGTGTTTGATGTGAGGATCAAAAGGGTGTATATATATAGGCTTGAAAATGAGTTTAACAATTGAATCTTTAATTAATTGTATAAATTAAAAACAAGGTTTTTTATGGGGTTGAGTAAACCTAAGGAACCAGCTGAGAAACATACGATAAGAGAGTTGTCTTTATTGTTCCCATTAACGAGTTGCAGCTTCTCCAATAAGCTTGTGCTTTTTCTAACCTAAAAGTTGAACCAATGGCAATATAGGCGTGTGAATGGTTGCAAAAGAAAGCGCGTGCATTAAGGTTTTTCGTCGCTAGAAAACAAAAAGCAGTACAGCTTAGTCACAGTTAGCCTAATCTGTGGATTGACGTAAATAGCCTTGACATTGTAGGACATGAGGGAATGTTGGGGGGTAAAAGAGGGGAAAGAGTTAATTTTATTGGGTAAGGAGGAGGGATACAGCTGGAAGAGGGGAGTGGATAAGGAAATGGAATTGAGTAAAGCTGGAGGCTCGTGAAGTGAGGAAAAGGGATTAGTTAATGCTCCATTTATCGGTTGATTTAGAAATAGGGTGAGCTGGATCAAGCCAACAAGAGCTGAGATACAGCTGTTGACTCGGTAGTGGCTCGGCATTGCCACCCAGTCCCAACCCTTATCACTTGAATAGTTTCGCATTCCCTGCAGGTGAACGTTGGTTAACTTGGTTCTGGTTTCCCAAGTTTGAATTTGAATTTCAATGGCCCCTCTCTCATTTCAAAGCATTATTTAGAAACTAAAAAAACCCCAAGGTTTTGAAAAATAAAATCAAAATTCTCAAAAAAATATATAATAATAACAAAATAAAAATTTTAAAACATGACTTCTATAATAATTAATTCTCAAATTAATTGATTTTTTAAAAATAATTTCTACTTAGGAGAGTAAAAGAGAAAATTTGCTATTAAGTCTTTGATGAGTTTCAAACTCACAACCTAAAAGAAAATTTTAATTGAAAATTTTAACAATTTATTTTAATTATTGTTGACAATTAATTAAAATTTCATAATGTTTGAACATTAAACAATTTATCAAATGAAATTTATCGTGGTAAAGCGTAGGCCTCTTATTTTACATTTATTTAATACTGTGGTATATATAAATACACAAAATACATAATCATATTACTAAATACATTTGTTTCTTAAAAATAAATAATGATAGAAATGCATAGAACCAATTAAACTTTCATTTATGATATCAGAATAAAAAACTATAGAAATAGGTTTACGAATTACAAGTACGAATAAGAATAACTGTAGCCCCGCTTAACTCATTTTTTCTCTCTTTGGAATTGAAGTCTAAAAATTCAGTTACTTCGAAACGCTCGTTTAAATATTAAAACAAATGGATAAATGCACGTTAAAAGCCAAATCAAAAGTTGTTTAGGGTTGCTGTGGTAAGTAAATGTCGTTTGCCACATACACTACAACCACAAATACAGCCTAAGACATTAATTTTAATGCCAATCGACGATAATCGGTATTTTTTTTACTTTTTTTTGTTTTGTTTATCTCATATTTAAATTTTTCTTTGATTTTTTTTTAAAATTCATGATAAAAATAATTCGGTTTTTATGACACATTTTTTCTCTCTATTTTGACATGTTTTTAATCGCTTTATCAGTCATTTAACCATTCTTTTCGATTGTTTTTTTTTCTCATGGTTGAATTTGATATCGCCTCAACTTATTAATATGACATGTATTTGTTATTCTAGTGATCTTTTCTTATTTGGACCATCGGATTAGATTTGAATACATATTTTTGCGTTAGTGGATATGTAGCGACTATTTTTTTGCGAAAAATCATTTATTGTATAGATTTGGAATCGCCACCGGTCACTTGGTTCAGGTAGACCGTGCACCAAAAAACAAAATCAAAGAAAAGTTTGGGTTCGGGAGTTGGTTACGCATGAGGAAGGATTAGCATCACCACAGCGCCTAAAATTAGTACATAAAGGTTCGCATTGTACTTATCAAGAAAAACAAAATTCAAATTAATTTTAATTTTAATTTCTAAAATGCATGTATGCATTACAATGTAAAATTCACCTCGATATCCACGGTAGTCAAAGGAGATGACACCCGGAGAGGGGGCGCCACTCCCAATAGAATATCGGAATAATAAGGCCTAAAACTGTATACAACAGTTATATGCATGATCAATTAATTCGAAACAATATATTAAATTACAACAACAAAATATGAACGAAATTAAAATGTAACATGAACATATATAAACATTATGTGGTCAAAATATTTATATTAGTATAATTGTAGCTATAATACATAATAATAATACAAAGTACAATACAAAATACTAACATAATAATATACAATAATAATAATAACAAAGTGATAATATACTAATATAGCATGTATATAATGTAATATATAATATACAATACGTAACTTAACTGTACTAATAATAATAATAATAATAATAATAATAATAATAATAATAATAATAATAATAATAATAATAATAATATAACATAAGGGTAACCTACTCCAGTGACTACCGAACTAATTGAGGATACCAATTTTGACCACCGAACTATTAAAATCGTCAATCAGACCACCAAACTTATTAAATCAACCTATTTTAATCACCATTGTTAAAAAACTAACAGAGAGGTGACATGGCAGTTAACGAAAATTTGTAAAATTATACATTTAGTCCATGTTATTTACTTATTATACCAATTTGATCCTAATTTTATTTTAATTAAATAAAATTAATCAACCAAGTATATGATGACACGTGTCCTATTTATTTTTTAAGTTTTAATTTATTTAGTTTAATAAATTTAACCAACCAACCAAATGGTAATACGTGTCACCATCTGATTGGCCGTAAAGAATGAGAGGAAATAAAATTAACATGAATTGCATCTGTGGGGAATTAATCTCGTGCCAAACGCATGGAAGACCAACACTCAAACCACTAAGCCATTGGGGAGAATTAAACCCGAGACCTAAGGGTGTTAAACACACACCTTTACCACTGCACCAAACTACACTTGATGATATAAAATGCACCCTTGTATATACATATCTTATACTGCAGTAAAGGTTAGGAAAAAAAGTAACAATGGTTAAATGTGACTCGAACCTAAATCACTTGGAATGTATAAAATCACACAAACCACCAAAATACTTAATATTTTCATATTTAAATCACATCGAATATTTAATAACTACTTTAAATATTTGATTTAATTTAAAAATATTCAATTTAAAAGAAAAAAATGATTTAAAATATTCGAATATTTTTCTTTTTCATATTTAAATTAAATTGAATATTTATTAAAATATTAAATATTCGATTTAAAAGAAAAGAAATTTGGCTCAATTTATATATTATATGTAGTTACATTTTCCTAACCTATAAGGTTCATTTATTGGTTTTGCACAATTAGTCCTGAGTTTGAATACCATTAATTCCCCTTTATACTCTTTAGTTTTCACCAACAAAGTAATCTTTTAATAAAATATGTTAGTATTTTATATCATATAGTGAAGTTGGCTTAGTGGTTTGAGTGTTACCTTTCATGGGATCAATTCTCCACAAGTGCAATTCATGTTAATTTTTTTCCTCCCATTCTTTACGACCGATCAGATGGTGACCATCTGATTGGTTGGTTAAATCTATTAAATTAAATAAATTAAAACTTAAAAAATAGATAAGACATGTGTCATCATATAATTGGTTGATTAATTTTATTTAATTAAAATAAAATTAGGATCAAATTGGTTTAATAAGTAAAAAAACATGGACTAAATGTGTAATTTTACAAATTTTCCTTAACTACCACGTCACTCCTCCGTTAGTTTTTTAACGGCGATGGTCAAAATAGGTTGAGTTAATAAGTTTAGTGATCAGATTGACGATTTCGATAGTTCGGTGGTCAAAATAGGTATCCTCAATTAGTTCGGTGTCACTAGGGTAGTTTACCCCATAATGTAATATATAATATAAAATACGTAACTTAATTGTACTATATTATACACTACTACTACTACTACTAATAATAATAATAATAATATAACATAATAATAATAATAATAATTTGAAGGACTAGATTGCAAAACAAATTAAAATACAAAGGACCACAAAAGGCAATTACACCATGCGTAAGGCCAAAACTAAACAAGGACTTGGGGTAGAAGGACTTATAATGCTATTTTTCCATTTTATTTATTTAATTAAATTAAAGAAAAAAGGATCAGATTGAGAAAGAAAAAAACAACAGGGACCAGTTTCATGATTCTACCATGCAGTAGAGACAAAATGAAAAGAGTTTAGGGGCGGGGGACTAAGTGTGTGATTTTCCTATTTTTTAATGGTTTATAACCTAAAAGCCTAAAGCCTGATTCATATTTTTTTCTTTATTTGATTCCAGCCGCTCCCCTCCCCCCAACTCTATGTTTTTTTAAGTTTTACTTAGAAAAATAAAGCCCCTAGATCCGGTTGAAACGACGATTCGACCCCGGCGATGATGGCACTATTTCAAAACCGGACCAAGATAAGTTGTTTCCCTTCCCTTTATTATTGTTTACATTCGAATAAAGGGTAAAAGGGCAAGAAAATATACCTCTTGTTTGTTAGAAACTCGGATCTGAGAGATTTTTTTTGTGTGCTCGAAATAACTTAGATCTGAAAGTTTTTTTTTGCTTTTTTATTTCATGTTCGAGAAAAAGCCCCCTTTTACAGATTGCATGCATGGGTTTTTTATACCTATTTTTGATATATATAAAATATACAAAAGAAATGCCCATTTAATGTTGATTTGGCTTCGAAATGATGATATTTCAGGATAATAATCTCGTTTCCTTTGCTTTTTGCAGATCCGAAGTGACTTTAGGCGGTGGAGCAGACGTGACAGGGCTAAAGTGGCGCGCATACGAGCCACGGTGGCCGAAAGGCTAGCGCGTGGCTCCACGCGCTTGGAAGGTGAAGGGTTGGTGCGGTGGCATATGAGGGTTAGGTTTTTTAGGTTTGTGTAATTAGGGTTAAGTATTTGGGTAGATGGGTCATGGGTAAGGTTTTATATATATGGTCAATGTATTTGGTTTGTAAGTGGACTGGTTTTATGGATTAAATTTGAATTTAAATATGGGTTTTATCTAAATTGGATTTGGTTTAATTCTGGGCTTAAGCCCGAACAAAATGGCTTATTACAGCTGCCCCTCTTTGCTCATTGCTATGTAACAGGAATAAAGCAAAGACAAAAGAATAACCATTTTTGTCCGGTCAGGTCCAGGGTTTCTTTTATCTGGCCACTGCCTATTCTTTGGGCTCTAGTTGGTCTGCCTGGCCGCTTTTGGAGGCAAAATCTTTAAAGTAGGGGGATCTGTTAGAGACACAATCTTTAAACTAGAAATTCGAGGTTGCCAGTTCTTCCTATATAGAACCGTTCCCTCATCTTCTGTCTGGAGTCTTGGAGAAATGAACTCTTCCTATACAGAATTCAGTTCATCTTTGGCAAAGCTTTGGACTGCAAGTCCTTCCTATATAGAACTTTTTGCCTTTAATCATCAACACTGCAAGTTCTTCCTATATAGAGCCTTCTTCGTCTTGAGTGGATTGAGAGTTCTTCCTATATAGGACTCCTCGTCTTAGAATCCCGAAGTAGACATTTTTCCTATATAAAACTTCTTGCTTCAAAATCTTTTAAGCTATAGGTCCTTCCTGTATAGAACCTTTTGCTCTTTCTGGGGTGAATTCTTCAAGCTACAAGCTCCTCATATATAGAACTTCTTGCTTTTGGATCTTGAAGCCATAAGTTCTTCCTTCATAGAACTTCGAACTTCTTACCTTGAAGTCTTAAGACTACTAGTTCTCCCTATATAGAACTTTTCATCTTAAGGTCATGAATTCTTCCTATATAGAATCATTTTCCATCAGTAGCACTCTGTTCTCTGATGCCACAAATATCAGCAATTCCTACTATTTTTTCGAAGGCTGAAGGACAAAAATGTTTGAAATAATGCCCCAATTTCTAATTTTCCAGGCGTCATTAATCGGATATCCTGATCAGACTCGACTATTGCTTCTTTGTTAAGATCTGCTTGCTTGGTTGCGCAAATCTAATATCCCTTCGATTCTTAAATACCTGTCAATAAAATGATGATATTTGAAAAATTATGAGTTAACATGCTCCTAGGCTTAAGGATGCCTATTTATATGATGCACGAGTGATGATATCTCAAGATCATTTCGACATTTTTGTTTTGATTGGATGATGTAGATTCCCTTGATGTTTCATTCTTTTCATTATTTCTTGTAGTAGTGATACATCATCTCACATACAGGTTCAGTCTTTTAACTTTTTTCCTTTTATTTCTCTTTTTTTTCTTCTATTTTCTTCTCTCCCCCTTTTTTTCTTCTTTTTTTCCTCTTTTTTTCCTTTCTTTTTGCTTGGCACCTTTTTGGGTTTCTGCCTCGAAATTCTTATGTTCTTGTCATTTTCGTCTTCTTGCTTTTCTTGGACAAATTTGAGCGCATTCTGAAAACTTGTCGCCTGATATCCCCGTGTGGGTGCACTGTGGCATATAGAAACCTCCGTACCGAGGTCAATTCTTCCCCTAAATCACCTGTACTTTGTAGGCTAGAACTAAAACATAGTAATGCCAAGAAATCTTTTGCTTATCAAGAATCTATGTTAACTTACTTAAGAAAATGAAAAAAAAGGTAAAACAATATTTTATTAGTAAATTCAAGATAGTTTAAAAAATCATGACAAACATGAGATAAAAGAAAACAAAAGCTGATACAAAATTCCAGGTATTCACTGCATGAATGACACGTGAGCCCAGCGTCAGAGGTAGAATCCTAGCCTCAAGCTCTTCTATAGAGCATCGGTATTTTCCGATAGGGTTTGTCTGCTGGATGCCCAATATCAAAATTCATTTAACCCACCATTTATGGGTTTTCAACTCAAATGCTTAATTGGTTTCAAGAAGCCCTTTTCGGGTTTTCATCTTGAACCATTTTTTTTCTCTTCTTTTTTCCTTTTTTGTTTTTTCTTCAGGCGTAATACTTTTTGACCGAGTCTGAGTTTACTGGATAGCTCAGCTCATTTCCGTCCATCTTTGTTAAGATCAACACCCTCTAGAAAATGTATTCTTAACGACATATGGCCCTTCCCAATTTGGCATCCACTTCTCACGAAAGTCTCTCTGAATTGTCTGGATCTTTTTAAGCACTAGATCCTCCTTTCAGAATTCTCTTGGGCAAACTTTCTTGTCATGAGCCCTCATCATCCTCTTTTGATACATTTGACCATGGCAAATAACTCTCAATCTCTTTTCTTCAATGTGATTCAGCTGATCAAACCTAGTCTATATCTATTAGGCTTTATCTAACTTCACTTCGTTCAAAATTTGAAGCGACGAAATCTCTACTTCAATGGGTAGTACTGCTTCCATAACATAAACCAGAGAATAGGGTGTTTCCCTGTCGATGTACGTACAGACGTTCGGTAGGCGAATAGAGCAAATAGTAGCTTCTCATGCCAGTCCTTAAAAGTGTTTGTCATTTTTTCTATGATCTTCTTGATGTTCTTATTTGCTGCTTCAACTGCCCCATTCATCTTAAGACGATAAGTGGTGGAATTATGGTGCATAATTTTAAATTGCTTGCACACCTCTTTCATCATTACATTATTTAAATTGGAAGCATTATCAATGATGATTCTTCCTTTCAAGCCATATCGGTAAATGATCTCATTCTTTATAAACTTGCAAACTGTCACCCTCGTGATACTGGCGTAGGATGCTGCTTCTACCCACTTAGTGAAATAGTCAATAGCCACTAAGATGAAACGATGTCCATTGGAAGCTTTTGGATGAATTTATCCAATAACATCCATACCCACATTGCAAATGGCCATGGTGAGTTCATGGTAGCAAAGGTAGTGGCGGAGAATGAATCTTGTCAGCATATATCTGGCATTTATGGCATTTCTTGGCATAGTCAATGCAATCTCCTTCCATGGTTGACCAATAATACCCATATCTCATGATCTTTCGGGCCATTAAAAAGACATTGGCGTGTGTCCCGCACAAACCGTCATGTACTTCTGCAAGAATATTTTTAGCTTTTCGAGCATCCACCATCTTAACAATACCTGGTTTTTGCCTTTCTTATATAGGACCTTACCATCTAGGATGTACCCAGTCGACATTCTTCTAAGAGTCCTCTTATCGTTCTCGCTTGCTTCTTTAGGATATGCTTGGAATTTGATATACTGTAAGATATCATAGTACCATGTGTTGCCATCCGTTTCTTCTTCTAGGCTGCAACAATAGGCAGGTATTTCAAAAGTTTACATTCGTATTGGTCTCATCTCCGCCCTTATACTTGCTTTAAACATTGCGGCTAAGGTTGCCAAGGAGTCTACCATCTGGTTATCTTCCCTTGGAAGGTAGGTAAAACTAACCTTCTCGAACCCTTTAATCAGCTCTTGGATCAAATCATGATATTTAACTAGCTTCGGGTCTCTTGTTTCCCATTCTCCGCGAAGTTGATAAATCACCAGAGACGAATCTCCAAAAGCTTGAAGTATCTCAACCTTCCTCTCAATGGCTGCATGTAATCCCATAAAACAAGCCTTATACTCAGCTAAGTTGTTTGCACATAAGAATTCTAATATGCTCGTGAAAGGGTAATAGACATTGTTTGGGGAGATCAATACTGCACATATTCCATGACCAAGGGCGTTAGATGCTCCATCGAAATACAACCTCCATGACTTCTCCTCAAGTGCAGTTTCTTCTTCAGTAGTGATGCATATCAGGTCCTCATGAGGAAATTAAAGTTTAAGGATTCGTAATCATCTAAGGCACGACTTGCTAAAAAATCAGCTATAGCGCTCCCTTTCACTGTATTCTGGCTTACATAGACAATGTCAAACTTTGATAACAACATTTGCCAACGGGCCATCTTCCCACACTAAAGCACAACAAAATCTCTGAATTGACGGATATTGTGCTTCGTAGTAAGTGAACTCTTTACTTAAATAGTAGATAGCTCTTTCTTTCTTTCCATACTCATCATGCTGTCCCAATACACACCCCATTGAATTCTCGTAAACTGTCAAGTACAAGATCAATGGTCTACCCGGTTCTGGTGCCACTAGAATTGGTGGATTCGTCAAATACTTCTTGATCTTTTCTAGAGCCTCTTGGCATTCTTCATCCTATACCCCTAGGTTGTTTTTTCGAAGTAGCCTGAAGACAGGATCACACTTTTAGGTTAATTGAGAGATGAACCGAGATATATAATTTAGTCTTCCTAAGAAGCCTCAGACTTCTTTTTGTGTCTGAGATGGCAGAAGATTTTGAATAGCTTTCACTTTGTCAAGGTCAATCTCGATTCCCCTTCTACTAACTACAAATCCCAAGAGTTTTCCGGACGTCATTGCAAAGGTGCATTTGGCAGGGTTGAGCTTCAATTGATACTTTCTTAATCTTTGGAATAGCTTTCTAAGGTTCTGAATCTGTTCTTCCTCAGTTCGAGACTTAGCAATCATATCATCCACGTACAACTCAATTTCCTTGTGCATCATATCGTGGAAGAGAGTCACCATGGCCCTTTGATAAGTTACCCCAGCATTTTTAAGTCCAAAGGGCATTACTTTATAATAGAATGTGCCTCATTCGGTCACAAATGTTGTCTTCTCCATATCTTCCAGGTGCATATTTATTTGATTGTATCCCGAAAAGCCGTCCATGAATGCCCCGCCGTATTATCAACCAGAGTGTCAATATAGGGTAAAGGAAAATTATCTTTTGGGCTTGCTTTATTGAGATCTCTATAATCAACACACATGCACACCTTCTCATCTTTCTTTGGTACCAAGACTATGTTCGCAACCTATTTCGGGTACTTAATGACTTTGAGAAAACCAACACCAAATTGTTTCCTCACTTCTTCTCTGATCTTCAGCAATATATCGGTCCTCATCCTCCCGAGCTTCTGTTGAACTGGTTTACACCCAGGCCTCATTGGTAGCTTGTGTACCACAATGTCTGTATTCAGCCCTGGCATATCTTGGTAAGTCCAAGCAAATACGTCTTTAAACTCTTGAAGTAGAGCTATCAAATCATGTATAGTCTTTGAGGAGAGGGTTGTGCCAATATTTACTTCTCTTTTATCTTCGCCAGATCCCAAATTAAGAATCTATACTTCCTCCTGGTGAGGTAAGATTTGTTTTTCCTCACTTGCCATCAACCTTACTAGCTTATCGGGGACTTCATATTCTACTTCCTCTTCTTCTTCATCTATTTTTGCCGAGCACATAGGCTGTTCGAAATCTACCTCGGGGTCAGATTCATAATCATTCATACAGTAAAACGTAAGGACATTGCGTGAAGTAAAAAATGCGTATTTTGGATAATTTAGGGTGATGGATCTTGTTTCAAGTGGATAATTTGGGGCGAGAGATCTTGTTTCCTTCCGCGACAAAAGTCGCGTTTACAAATTCTAGAGCCCAGAAAGAACACTCCAAAGCATCTTCACTTGGTGGAATATATGGAGCATCAGTCGTTATTGAAGCAATGATGTCTTGTTCTACTTCAACGCTCACCAATTTTCCTCCGATTACAAACTTTAATTTTTGATGTAGTGATGAAGGAACAACACCGACAGAATGAATCCAAGGCATTCCTAGTAAGAAATTGTACTTCGACTTAATGTCCATCACCATAAAGTCAATGACATACTCTATTGGCCTAATTAGTAAGGGTATCTCGATCTTCCCCACTAAGTCTCTTTGAGTTCCGTCAAAAGCTCTCACCGAGTTATGGTACAGTTTCATGTGGGAGTTATCGACTGGTAACCTTTGGAGAGTAGCCAAAGGTAACACATTCAATGCATAACCGTTATCAACGAGTACTCATGGCAAAACATACCCTTTGTAGTAGGTAGTGATGTTTAGCTCCTTGGTGGACCCCATTCATCATTCCAGAATTTCATCATCGCTGAACGTGATATAATTATCTACAACGATGTGACCCACTATCCGGTTTAGCTTAGCTACAGAAATATCACTCGGAACAAATGTTTGATTCAACACTTTCAATAATGCATTATGGTGTTTCTCCGAGCTTAAAAGTAACTCGAGTACTGTAATTCTAGCTTATTGTTTTCGAAGTTGTTCAACAACACTATACTCACTATGTCTTAAAAATTTCAAGAATTCTTGAGCTTGTGCTTCAGTCATCGGCTCGTTTATTTTTAGGGATGGTTCCTCACAGAATACTTTCTTAGGCTCGACTTTTGCATCTTTATCCTTCACAGTCTCAACGGCCTTTGAATTCTCTAGCGAGTAACATCAACCACTTCTAGTGAAATGTCCTACTTCATTTACAACTTCGGTTTCTGACTCATCCATATCCTCCTTCTATACGAATTCTTTTTCAACATGTGGTTCTGGCATAGAAACATGAGTGGCATAATTCCAAGGAACTTTATGTGTGTTCTTGAACGAGAAAGGGGTTGGAGCCGAGATGATAATCTTGGGAGCCATCTTTGTACTTCCTACTTGGGGTGAACTATTCTCTTTTGGCTTAGATGAGATGACCAAAGATCGGTCTGTGCTGTATTTGACACTAGGATTGTCTGATGTGCATACGTCCATCTCTTTCATCCTTTCAACTTTCTCAAAAAACTCAATTTCTTTATTGTCCATCATCTTTTGGACCAACTGCCTAAACTGTTCACAACTTTGGATCTCACGCCCTTCTTCTTGGTGGTATTCGCAGTAGGGCCCACATCATTCTTGCACTATTTCCATCCCTCTTTCTATTAGACGTGCCATACACAATTGTTGGAACACCCATCTAAGAAGGGACTTGACTTCAGATATACCCTTCTTAGCTCTTCTATTACTTCCATCTTCAGTGGCATTCATGCTACACCCTCCATGGTTTGGTAGGGGATTAACAACCACGTTTGGGTCATCAAACTTTAAAATCCCCGTATTTATCAGATTCTAGACAATTTTTTTAAAAGCAATACAGTTCTCTGTTGTATGTCCTGAGGCGCCAGTGTGATAGTCGCAGTGAGCGTTTTCATCATACCATGCAAGAAAAGAGGGCTTGAATGGCGTGACATGACATGGTCGAACCAAGTCGGCCTTATACAACTGAGAATACAACTCAATGTATGATATCAGCAACAAGGTAAAAGATATCTTCTCCTTTTCCTTCCTGAGGGCTCTATCTTCTTTCTTGTTCGAGCCTTGTGTGTTCTCGGTAGAAGCCTGTGGTTGAGAAATAGTGAAGTTTGCAAGGGCATTGTAGGTGCTGGCGACATTTACCTCATTGTCCTTCTTCTTGTAATGCTTTCGAGAATTTTCCCCAGTATCAATCCTTCCATTTATTATGGCTACTTCAATCGATTCCAGTCCTTATCAAATCAACAAAGTTTTGAGCGGTATTATTTATCAGGCGGTCGAACAATGCTTCCCTCAGAGTGCTTACAAACATAAGAGTGATCTCATGTTACGGAATGAGCGGATAAATTTGGGCAGCTATGTCACACCATCTTTGGGCGTATTGGCGCAAACTTTCATTTGGTCGTTGTTCAATTCCTTCCAACATAGCTCAATTGGGGGTCATGTTAGACACATGCTTGTAGTGTTCAACAAAGGCCCTGGAAAAGTCTTTCCATGATTTAATACTATCCCGACTAAGCTAGCCTTACTCCCCTATTCGCCCACCCCTAGCATGGCTCTAAATTGTTCTTCAAAGAGGCGAAACCTTTCTTAATTTTTTCTTTCCAACTCAGTTCTAATATTTCCACTATGTTTAGATCTGGTATCTCTTCCCCGTGGACCATCTCTGAATCAATTGGTTGTTTTGTAGTTACCTATTCTTGCTGGTTAGCATGCGTTCCAATAATGTTAATGTATATTCTCCTTTGGGGTATCGGCGTCTCCGACTGAACCCTAATGTGAGATGTAGTCGCAGTGCCCTCTGGTTCTTTAACGGTGTCATCTTAAACCTTATCTTTACCAAGCAAAGTAGCTATTTGAGCCAAAATTATTGTTTGTGACTGGGCAATCTTTTCGCTGATGTTTTTCTCAGTTCAATCAAAATGGGATTCAAGGTCCCTCTGGCTTTGTTCTAGGTTGGTTACTATGTCTTCCATTATCTTTGTTTGCAAACGATTGCCGTATCGATGCAGAATGAGTGTAGTTTGAATTAAACTTTCTGTCATGATATTTTCACAATTAATTCAATTATTCTTAGTAATGTATGCAAAATATAATCAAAAAATAAACTGTTAAATATTATGTTATGTCAGAATGAATGCAATGGAGGCATTGATTCTTAGATAGTCCTTAGAAAGACTTTCATTAGATAAAAAGGTCTGATTACAAAACGCAAAGATAACGTATTACATATAGCGTCTAGCTTCTATTCCTAAGACCTCGACTTCTTGAAGTAAAGCATGTACTAGGGCTCCTAGCGATATCCCTGGACTGACACACGTGCGTAGTTCATATGCTTCTCTTGCCAAACCCTGGACGTGTTGGGCCACCCTCTGTGCCTGTACCAAGACGTCCATCATTGCTCTATGCTGGTCTCGAATTAGCTGACCGACTTGTTGAAGTCCGTACACTATTCAATGGTTATCTTCCTGTAGGGCTCCTTCAAAAGAGACAAGTCTTTCCTTGCATTCACGAAGGGCATCTTCGAGTTCGGTCACCCTTGCTTTTAAAACCTTATTTTCTTCTTGAGTAGCATTGTCTCGGTTGTGGTATTCCTATAAAAGCCCCTCCAACTGCATAATTTGGGCTTCAAATTCTTCGTTCCGAGCTCTTAGTTCCTGAGTTATAATTTCTAACTCTTTTATCTTCTTTTCTATCTACTTCTGGCTAGCTTCATACTTTCGAGCGTAGCTATCAGCCCTCTTTCTTTCTTTCAGGAGCTTAGCGGTTACCTCTTTGGCAGTGGTACCTAGATCGTGCCTTCGTAAATTCTGCTTCAGTTCTTGCTAATCCCGACTCAACTCTTCATGGTCTTTTTCGAGTATCTTCTTTTGTTTCAAGACATCTTTTTCTTACCGCTTGTATTTCTCCACATCCACCGAGGCTAAATAATTTGTCGCTTCCAGTTTAGAAATACGTTTTTCTAAGGCACACACCTCTTTTTCATGAGCCCTTTTAGCCTTCTCCAAATCAGAAGGAGCATCATTCATATGCTCTCTCAAGGGTCGAGCATTTTGTCGATTTGCAGAATGAATGATATCGTTGACCTGAGTGAGTCTCCATTGCTCGTAACCTGGAGTGATCGATGAATCATAGATCCCAATCATGTGTATATTCTTCCAAGAGCGATTCATTTTCTGGACCTTTGCTTTTTAGTCGTCACCTTCTGTTTAAAGTCAGAAGCATTCAAACCCCGAGTAACAAGAATGAACTGCATCGAACCATATTGGCATGACACAAGTAAGGGGCAATATCCAGTTCCTCCTTAAATTCTAGTTAAGGGTACCCATTCATATTCTCTATAACGGTAGAGGAACTCATTCAAGATTAACCAAGGTACTTTCCACTTAACGGTGTTATCTCGGAGGTCTCGAAATGCGACCTTCTATTGATCTTCAGTCATAGTTTCGGCTTGATACTCTTCCAAAAAAACTTTTATTGGAGAGAAAGTGGTGAGACACATTTGATAGGAAAATTTCAAATCCCAGAAGTGACTTCAAATCCAGATTTCCTATAGTGGTATACACCCTAAAAATCTACCTTCTCCCATTTTTCTACATGCGGTTAGTGGCCGAAAAGTCTCTGCTAGAATAGCTGGTACTGGATTAATGCCCTTTTTTAGTTTGTTAAACAAATCTGATGTGGCGTAATCTATATTCCCCAAGGCTTTCGGAAAGATGACCATCCCATAAATGCTGAAAGCGAACAAGTACCTCTTTTTCGGTGGATCAGGGCGTTGATGGATTAACTCCCAGATATGTGCTCAAGCTATTCAATCAGTCTTTCCTCTTCTCGCAATCTTTCCTCGGAACCATTCCTTGCTCATCCCGATGATGTCAACTAGACTTTGTAGGAAAGACGGCTGGTCTTTGGGTTTGATGTAGACCTTCCCTTCCATGAATTTCGAATAACGGAGCGGGGCCATATATTCCTCGATCGTGAGAGTCATGTCCACCTTCCCAAAAGTGAAGCAATAGTATCCCGGATTCCAAAATTGTGTTAAGGCTCTAAACAAATGCATATCGTTCATCATGTCTAGTAGAAGAGCTATGTCACTGAATTCTTGTTGAAAGGCTTCCCTCACATCCGAACCCCAACTCTGCTATATTTCTCTCAGTTGATGGAGGTCATTCTGATGTGAAACAATCAAAGTGGGCTCGATAACCTCTGACACATGTGTTGCCGTCAAGCTATCCCCTTTTTCCATTTGTATTCGTGTAACGCCCCGAAAAATGGGCTAGAAGATTCGGGTGAATTATCGGAATCGGGTTGAAATTTTGGGTTAGGCTTTGACTAATTAATTAATTCCGAAAAAATATTTAGGTAATTAAATTGATTTTCGATAAATTTATTGTGATAAGTGTTTGCAAAAATATATATATTTAATGAATTTAATAAAGGATGAAATTGAGTTTGGGAAATTTTAAAGGAGTTGCTTTAATATTAATTAAATGGTGATTATTTTACAAAAGATTGTAAAATATTGATAATGACATTTTCGTAAAAATAATTAAAGTGGTGGTTTTATGGGATTATTTGACCCATTTATTAAATAAGGATTTTACTATCTATTTCCAATTAGAATTTGACGACCGTTATTATTTGTCAAGAAAGAAAGATATGTCTAAACTTATCTCTTTTTTTCTCTCAAGATTCTCCCAAACACCATTTTAGTTTTCTTAGATTTTCTTATCCAATTTCAATTCATTTTCTTCCTAAACTATTTCTAATCAATAGTCACACAAGAGATTTTGATTTCTCTCATCTTGTTCAATGGATTTCATGTTGGAAGATTGGAGGAACAATCTTCATTTTCAATTTCCAATTTATTTGGGTAAGCGTTGATTTTCTAATGATCTCCTAATTATTTTGTGTTGATTTTCTATCAATTCCATAGTCTTTTGATGTTAAATGAATTTTAATGGATTGATTTAATTTCTAGATGCTAAAGAGTGAATTATGATTTGATAGATGAAATCTAAATGTTTTAATTGGATTATGAGTTATTTTTGTGGGTTAGATATAATCTAATATCAATTTTGTGAAAATTGATTTCGGAATTAATCTAATTAGTTGAATTTAGATTTGAGTTCTTAGATGGGGTTATTGGTAGAATGTTTAATTGATTATTTGGATCAAATATGAGGATGCACCATAGGTGTTTAATTAATTTCTTGTAAGGAAAAAAAAGAAAATAGGGTGGCTTTCAAACCTTACGAAGCATGGGGGTATGCGTGAAGAAGCAGGGCAGCCACACCCTTGGTCGCACAAGGGGTTGTGGAGTGCCGCTGCTGCCTGCTCCCTTGTGGGCACCTTGCGTGTTTTAAAAAAAGGGAAATGGAATTGAATTGTTTCCTTGCAGCTTGCGTGATTTTAAGAAAAATAATAATAATAAGGGGGTTTAGTTGGTTGGAAACAGAGGCGTGAAAATTTTGGAAAAGGGGAATTGGAAATTGGTTCTTTCCAGAGGCGTGAATTTGCGGGAGAATATAATTGGTTCGAATAATTTGTGTTATGGTGGTGCTATAGTAAATTGGTTATTTTAGTGTGGCCTAATTTATAATAATCCTTGCATTCTCTTGTGGAAGATGGCGAGTGTTCGGACAATTTTCGGATAGGCGTTGAGGCGTTGGCGTTGAGACGTCGACATCGGGGCGATATCAAGTTGGTGAGTGGAAACGTTGTTTACAGCTTTAAAAAAAGGTTTGAAAGAGATTTATGGGAGTTTAGATTGAGCTTGAAACACCAATCTAGGCTCGAAAGTAAGTATGGTGACATTTGCTCTTGGATTTCCGTTTCCCATGGTTTTAATGATATCATGCTCATGCTTTGATTATAGTTTTGTTACCTACTATTTAATGCATGTTTTCTTATGTAAAACATGATGAGATTTATCCCATGAGATAGAATTGTTATGACAATGAAATATATTATGCTTTTGAAAAGCTTTGTATGGTTTAATGCATGAGATTTGGGACATGGAAATGGTTTTGATGGTGCTTTGGTAAAAAGAATAGGTTAACATGATTTTAAATTGTATATTGGCAAGTGATGATGATTGTTAAACTATGTCGGATATAATTGGTCGACCAATAGGATGTGAGTGCACTATAATATACAAAATTCGCGCGTGTGCTAAATTCTTCGGTTACGCAATAGGGGTAGTGCTATTGTGTTGTGAGTGATAGGTAGTGCTATCACCAACGGGCAATGCGGGTAGTGGCAACCCGGCTGACGTGAGATTATGGTAAGGGTAGTTTCACCATGAGACTTGATGGGGGTAGTGCCATTAAGGTGTCCGCATATCCGAACATAAAAGGATGGGGGTAGTGCCATCCAAAGGATAGGGGTAGTTCTATTCGGATCATTTGTATTGCCAATGTATGTGTTAAACATGTATCATGCTTTTAAATGATGATTTGTATAATGTGATTTATACATGAGAAAGATTTGTATAATGTAGTTTATACATGAACTTTGCATAAGGTGATATTATGCATGAGATTTAAAATGGAAGCATTGCTTGTTGGCTAAGTATGTAAGACTTGAGATTTTGCATTGAGATATTCCTTTAAGCTGTGCTAATGGTGTTTTGGTAAAAAGAATAGGTTAACATGATTTTAAATTGTATATTGGCAAGTGATGATGATTGTTAAACTATGTCGGATATAATTGGTCGACCAATAGGATGTGAGTGCACTATAATATACAAAATTCGCGCGTGTGCTAAATTCTTCGGTTACGCAATAGGGGTAGTGCTATTGTGTTGTGAGTGATAGGTAGTGCTATCACCAACGGGCAATGCGGGTAGTGGCAACCCGGCTGAAGTGAGATTATGGTAAGGGTAGTTTCACCATGAGACTTGATGGGGGTAGTGCCATTAAGGTGTCCGCATATCCGAACATAAAAGGATGGGGGTAGTGCCATCCAAAGGATAGGGGTAGTTCTATTCGGATCATTTGTATTGCCAATGTATGTGTTAAACATGTATCATGCTTTTAAATGATGATTTGTATAATGTGATTTATACATGAGAAAGATTTGTATAATGTAGTTTATACATGAACTTTGCATAAGGTGATATTATGCATGAGATTTAAAATGGAAGCATTGCTTGTTGGCTAAGTATGTAAGACTTGAGATTTTGCATTGAGATATTCCTTTAAGCTGTGCTAATGGTGTTTTAGCATGAAAGGCTTGTTTTGAGTTTTGCATTTGAAGATGCATGAGACGCATGATACATGTTGAGAAAAGATTTGAGAATCTTGGTTTGAAAGAGATCATTGAGCATGAGATGATTTGGGTATGATGTTAGAGAGTTGTTTTGAGAAAAGTATTTTGATGCATAAGGTTGCTATGCATGATTTGTTTTGGAAATAAACGGAATAATGCTTTGCGTGGATTAAGCATATTTTATATAAATGTCTTGAGAATGAATGGGTCATTATGAAAGCATGAGACATATGTTTCGAATAAGCTTGTTCTATTTAAATGCTTTGAAAATGACGTGTTTGACTTGCTTAATTATAGCTTTCTAATAACGGTTTGGTTTTAAAACTACATTGACGTTTTACCCTTTTTGAGCGCACTCATTAGTCATTATATGCTTACGCTATCTTTTCTTCCGTCAATGCAGCGAATTCAGCAAATGCGGGGGTCGTGGTTCGAGGCAAGGAGTGATTCCAAGACAACTGTATTTAAAGAGTATGTTATGGAAACTTTATTATTTGTAACAAGGCAATGTGGGAAAATATTGGGAGGAATAGTTTTATTGAAATTATGAAAACTTGTTTGATTTAATATTATGTTAGAATTTGGTTGTATTTAATGGTTAACATGTTAGTTTATTTTAATGTTTTGTATCCTTGATAGTTATGATCAAATGATTTAAATAGTTTAAATAATGATTGGATTGATATACTTGTGTTCAATGAGTACTTATGGTTATACGCTTTAATCCCTTAATTAATCTTGGCTTATGCTAAGGTCTTGACCATTTGGAGTTTAATGGATAAAGATTTATCTTGTTAGGAAGTATGCCTCTAGACAACTTGTATAAATACGAATTGTGATGATTAATTGGTATGTAATTATTTGAGTCTATGTGTTTAATGGTGGTATAATATTAAAAGCTCTATTTATGTTGTTTGTAATAAAGTGGATAGGTTGGTTTGGAATTCAAGTTCCCAAAATGCAGTAAGTGCAGCCCGTGTATTGCAATTGGTTTGTGGTTAATTCGATCATCAGATTTTACCAAGTTTTGGGTTCTTTGCATTTTGGTCACCATATGTCGTTACATCAATTGGATAGGTAAACGAGGTCCGTTTGACATGATATTTTGCAAGCATGTTTTAGATGTATCCAATTGCTGTGTGAAGCTTTTGTAAACGTGTTAGTCCCTGTATTTTGGCTGTTTTACAATTTAGTCTGTAATATCATATTTTGCTAAATTGGATGCGTATTTGTTATCCGTTGGAGCTGAAATTTGTTATGCTGCCATAAAACATGATTAATTAAAATTTGGTAACCTGAAACTTGGGTAAGTCCTTGTAATTATAAAAATTTATATTTTGATCCCTAATACACTTACATTTGCAATTGAGTGCCTTATCGATGCTCAAATCGAATGAAAATTGAACCGCTACTTGAATACACACATTAGGTCCTAATATTGCATCTAGACAAGTTGAAAGAAAAAAAATGTACAGTAATTTGAGTATCATAATTCGGGTTTGCTTCGGCAAACCTAATGTGATCTTCTTGGTTCGGATCTTGCGACTAGACTAGGTCAAGGGGGTTACAATCCGTTCAGACCATCCCCATACTTCATCATTATTGCTTTTGATTTTACAGAACCTCCCTTCCATGTCAAACGCCTTCTAAATTGGACTTTTCTCGAATCAATGCCTATGTATGGTATGACATGCAAATTAAATGAAGGAAAAAGAAAAGGAAAAGGAAAAGGAAATAAACACAGAAAAAACAAGTCAATACAATGAATTTGTTGAATAATAAAAATTAAATAAATTAAGCAGCAAATAATACCATATAGTAATAAATTAAAAGTACAAAAAAGTACAATAAACAAAAGTAAATACATAGAAAACATAACCTAGAAGGGTTATTTCTAAACAGGCGGCATTCTAACATAGCTCTAAAGAGGGTAGGTTCCTACGGTCTACTATATGGGGTTGAGTTCTAAAGTAAATGGTACCTGAACTATCGCTAGGACATTGATTTGGGGAAATACGACCCTTATACCATACGGAGGCGTGAACCTCACGAAATATAAGGACCTGATTCCGAAAGTGAATTACAACATTATACGGAGGTAAACACCCCACGAAGCGAAGTAATCACACCCACTTAAGGGTTCTGAATCTAATACATGATGCCAGTTTATACCAAACATTATGCAATTAGCAAACAAGGTTTAGAAATTAAAAATTAAATTAAATTGATTTTTTTATTTTTCGTAATAATTACGGTGCGAACCAGATTAAGGCTTAACTCCTTTTTATATAAAAAATTAGTCCCTAGCGGAGTCGCCAAGCTGTAACGACTATTTTTTTGCGAAAAATCATTTCTTGTATAGATTTGGAGTCACCACCGGTCACTTGGTTCATGTAGACCGGACACCAGAAAACAAAACCATAGAAAAGTTTGGGTTCGGGAGTTAGTTACGCATGGGGAATGATTAGCACCCCACAGCGCCCAAAATTGGTACCTAAAGGTTCGCATTGTATTTATTAAGGAAAAAAATTCAAATTAATTTAAATTTTAATTTCTAAAATGCATGTATGCATGACAGTGTAAAATTCACCTCGATATCCACGGTAGTCAAAGGAGATGACACCCGGAGAGGGGGACGCCACTCTTAATAGAATACCTGAATAATAAGTCCTAAAACTGTATGCAACAGTTATATGCATGATTAGTTAATTCGAAACAAAATATTAAATTACAACAACAAAATATGAACGAAACTATGAACAAAATTAAAATGTAACATGAACATATATAAACATTATGTGATCAAAATATTTATATTAGTATAATTGTAACTATAATACATAATAATAATACAAAGTACAATACAAAATACTAACATAATATATTATAATAATAATAATAATAATAACAACAAAGTGATAATATACTAATATAGCATGTATATATTGTAATATATAATATACAAGACGTAACTTAACTATACTATATTATACACTAATAATAATAATAATAATAATAAAACATAATAATAATAATAATAATATAACAATAATATAATAAGTAATAATTAAAATTCGAAGGACCAGATTGCAAAACAAATTAAAATACAAAGGACCATGGAGGTAATTACACCATGCAGAAGGCCAAAACTGAAAAAGGGATAGAGCGAGAAACCGAAATTGTTATAATTATTGTAATTATGGATAATTTCGTTTATATATATGTTAATATTTGATAAGTTATTGTAATTATCAAATATTGTTAAAGTATATATATATATGTATATCTAAAAGAAACCTAATTAAAGTAGAATTAGATTCGACATATTTAATTATATTCGGTTAAATATATTGTATATTTAAGAATTCGAATTTAATTAGAATTAGGTTTTTAAATGCTATATAAAGGCATAATGTCTAGCAGCCATTTATTCAAGGTTTTTGAAAAACTTCTCTAATAGTTAGAGAAGAGAAAATATTGTTCGTTTCATTCGGGTGGACTGCGTAGAGGTCGAAACGCTATTGTGACGACTCGGATTCGATTTGGTTATTTCGAATTCCCTACAGATTTTCAGATTCCAAATTTATTAAGGTAATGTTTCATCCTCTATCACCCCGAATTTGTCCCTTGTACATGGATCACTGGTGGATTACACCGGATAATTTTTCCGCTGCGCCATGGGGTGTATCGGCGTTTCCCAACATAATATGGAACAAGCTAGGAGACACATGACCAACGATACTTTGTGTCCAATTTGCGAAGTTGTGGAAGAGGATGTGAGCCACGTCCTTCGTGGGTGCTCAACGACGGTTGTATTATGGTATCCATTGATCAAACCTGCTCGTGTAAGGGAATTTTTCATGATGGGGATTAGAGAATGGGTGGTGCACAACCTTTCAAAACATGATTATTTCACTCGGGATCCTCTTAACTGGGACCTCTTTTTTTGTGCTTTGACTTGGAATTTGTGATTGGCCAAGAATGCCTTAGTGTTCTATTTTGGAAAGAAGTCGACAATTACACGTTTTAGCAGTCCATGTGATTACTACTAGTTCAGGTATTTCACAGGGACGTCCACGAATGTCTTATGGGATGAGTAATTGTTCCCACTGGTGGAAGGGAGGATGAAGCTAAACATGGATGGGGCTAGACGAGGTGTGGATGGCTTATCGACTTGTGGTGGGGTTTTGCGTGACTTGAATGGTAGCTGGAAATTTGGGTTTGCAAAGTTCGTTGGTATTTGTTTGATTTTAGAGGTGGAATTATGGGGTGCATATGTTGGTCTTAGTGGAGCTTGGGATGTTGGGTGTCGCCAAGTGGTGTTAGAATTGGATAGCTTGGAGGCCTTTAGATTTTCACGCTGATTCAAATCAACGGGGTCACTCTTCGTTGCTGTTGCATTTGGATGAGTTGAGGCAAGGGTTGTGGATTATGCGTCTTCAACATGTGTGTCGGGAAGGTAATCGAGTTGCCGACGCTCTAGCTAAACTCGCGTTGCAAGGAAATTGATGTTTTGTGGTTTGAATCTCCCCTAGTTGGTGTTGGTAGTCTTTTGGATAAGGATGGTTGTATTTAGTGTTTCTTATCATTAGCTTTGGATTTGTAATTTGAACATTTAATTATTATCTCGTGTGTTTTTTTTCTTCAAACTAAGTTTAAGGAGTTTCAATGAGACACGTAATACTAATCCTTTTTTCATCGAAAATGATGTAAAAAAATTGCTAGGGGAAGGGGCAAGACATCCTAAATATACTTGAACAGCTTTTATAGGATTATCTTTATCGATCATTCAAATAAAAAGTCGTATTCTATAAACACTCTCATTGTTACTATAAAAGGATAATCTCTAAATCATTTAATATCGGTTCACAAGCTAAAAAATGTTTTTTCTTCAAAATTTTAAGATCTTCGAAGAATTTGACGAAATTCTGATAAAATATTGTTCGACCAACAAAAAAGGACAATTTATTTTATTTTTAAATAAACTCTAAAAAGCCCTTGAAGTAAAATCAAGTTAAAGATAATCTCTGAGACGGACTTATACATCCAAACATACAAGTCTCAACATCTATTGGACTAATATACATGAAAAATAGTATAACCATTTTTTTGATTATGCTGATGTGATTATAAGGTAATATCTGTTCAATTTTCTTAGCCCTTTAATAACACACCATGCATACATGGTGCTCAAACCTGGGTCACCTGGATGAAATATAACATCCTTTATCACTAGGACCACTCCATGGGTTCGTATTGACATATTTTTACAGAACAAAGTAAGGGCCAAATATAAACCACACTTGATACAAAATTGTAAGTCATTTAAGTAGTACCAAGAATATATTTTTCCAAGGTATCTATTGGAGCTAGTTACACGGTTAATTCTTCATGTTTTGTTTGTCCATATAGAGATAGACGTTGGCTACAAATTCGCGAATATTTTTTATACAACAAAAATATAACTAGAGAAAAAAATATAAATATATTACTATTTATAAAAATAGTTTTTGATATATTAAAATTTAAATAAATATACGACCTCCATATACGATCATAATAATAAAAAGAAATATATATATATATATATATATATATATATATATATATATATATATACATGTCCTTTTCCCCTTCAATTCGATGATCGAATAATATGTTTCATTTGATAAAAATAATACACTAATATAGTACAATTTCGTACACACGAGATAAATGAATCATGAGATATAATCCGTTAAGAAAAACATAATTGATGAACCTAGCAAATGGCTCTAATGGGAAAGACGATGATTTTTATTCTAGGAAATTTGAGCTCGAGCACATGTGTATGCCCACCTTAAAATTTGAAATTCTTTCGGTTACTTATCTACTTTATTAATTGTATGCACTACAAAATTTGAATTTTTTATGTTAATTCTCTATTTTACTAATTGTGTTTACCTTAAAATTTGTATAATACGTGTTCAACTTAAAAAATATTTTTAGATCCACAGGAAAGGTTTTGATATATGTAATGGGTTTTGCCCATTGTTTCTCAAGGCCGGGTATTGATAAAATATCGAGGGACAATATGAAACACGGTATCTGAGAGCGACCCTACATCCCACATCATGTATGTGGGGATGAGGTGCAAATGTGCTATCCATTTCTTATATTAAACCCAATATGAGCTACCATATGTTTATGGAATCCCATGATGTGACACTACACTGCACTAGTTTTGGCTCCCTACAAATCACTATAAAGTTTGAGGTAGATTTTAGGGTGAGACACCCTTAAGATGAGGCGACCCTACATCCCACAGCATGGATGTGGGGGAAGGGTGCAAATGTGCTATCCATTTCTTATAATTAAACCTAATCTGAGTCACTATATGTTTCTGGAATCCCATGATGCAACACTATACTGCATTAGTTTTGGCTCCCTACAAATCACTATAAAGTTCGAGGTAGATTTTAGGGTGAGACACCCTTAAGATGAGATTAAAATGTAGTTTTATATAAATTTTTATTATTTCTGTAATGATTTGTGTAAGACTGTGTAATAATTTATGTAGAACCGAAATTCTTACTAATTGGATAAGAATTTATGTAACTATTGGGTAGATTTTGCCTTAGGTAAGAATTTGTGTAGTTATACAAATTCTTATATTATAACCTAAATTTTTACCCAAATAATAAGAATTTGTATAAATTAGCTTCATTTTAGTCTTACCCTAGTATCTCTCGAAATTTAAACTAGAAAACTAACTTACCCACCTCTATTAGTTACATCTCAATTATATGTTTACGATTAATATTATTAATAAAGTAGAACCATTGGTGTTTTTATATAAAGCTTCGCTTTTTATTATCAAAAGAAAGCAGTAACCTGTCGCATAGAGATGTGAATAGGAGTTATTTATATTAGGGATAACTGTATAAATAATAACCCACTTATTCTCGCGTTACTGTTTTAGCACTTTACCTATTTTTTGTCAAAATGATACTCAACGTTACGTTTTTGTTCTGTTTTGGTACCCCAACTGTTAAAACAAACAGAGAGATAATTGTATAAATAATAATCCACTTATTCTCGCGTTACTGTTTTAGTATCTTACATTTTTTTTTGCCAAAATGACATTCAACGTTACGTTTTTGTTCTGTTTTGGTACCCGTTCGTTAAAATAAACGGAGAGAATGACGCGGCTTATTTTTAATTGGGATAATCACAGTTTTAGTCCTCAAAACTTATACATTTCTATCAATTTGTTACATACTCTATCAATTTAATAATAATCTTAAATATTTGGGCTAAAACTGTAAATCTACTATTTTATTTTTTCTTCCCCGAAAACCCTAACCCCATTTTTATCTCTGATCGGGAGGAATGTGCTATGTCATCTGCATCTTCATCGTCGATGAATAATAGTAATAAAAGGAATGATGAAAATTCCACGAATTTGGATCAGTTCTTGGAGTTTACGACTCCAATGGATCTTGTTCAATATTTTCCCAAGGTAACAAAGAAAACCCCACTTTTATCAATCAAGATCTATTTTTTTCCTTCTATTTTCTAGTTTGGCTTCAATCTTTAATTTCTTTGTTCATTTGATTGATTAAAAACAATAGTCCAGCCCCTTTTTACGTTGACATATATTTTTTCCTTTTAAGGCTTATCCTAAGTTACTAATTGGCTGCAGTAGTTAAAGTACTAGACTTTAATTTCTTATTTAGCAAAACCCAACAGAAAATTGTTTTATTTCATTAGTTAGAAACGTTGTAAATTGAATATTTTGTAGAATAGCAGCAACTCAGTCAACTAGCAACTGTTGATTATTAATAAATGTAAAGTAGTGAATTGTGTTTTCTCCCCTAAATGATTTGCTAAATATGAAGTTATTGATTAGTCTTGTATCAATGGAATTTTACTCTGCTTTTGTTGAATGGGTGTGACTCTATAATGCAATACTATGTGCCTTACTTGTCTGGGATTCAGCTGTATATAGATCCATCGAGACCCTCCATGAGGCTGAGGTAAGGCACTTGTACCATATCTATAATCTATGTAACCATCTGCTTTAGTTTTGGCCAATAGCTTGGCCATCCTATCGTTTTATTGCTTTTCTTGACTGAGAATTTGTGATGGCCCTCAACAGTTTTTGGACCCTTATGTGGTTAATTAGGAACTGGAATCGGATTATTAGAGTAAGATTTATTCATGAAACTTGCTTGATAGTCGATATGATCTAGGTTGTGTTGTGTTATTCCTAATGTTTTGCTGATTTGCTTTAAGCTTATCTGCTGCTTGGTCAATAATCTTAGTGAGATAAATCCAGCTTGAAGTTCAAGGGAAAAAGAGGGGTTAGGGTTTTGGGGAAGAAGAAATAAAATGGGGGATTTGCGGTTTTAATATAAATATTTAAGATGATTATTAAATTGATAGAATTTAGACCAAATAAATAGAAATGTATAAATTTTGGGCTAAAACTGTAATTATCCCAATTAAAAATAAGCCACATCATCCTCTTCGTTTGTTTTAACGGTCGAGGTATCAAAACAGAATAAAAATGTAACGTTAGGTATTATTTTGCTAAAAAATATATAGAGTACTAAAACAGTAACGCGAGAATAGGTAATGTACTATTTATAATATTTACTTAGTTATGGCAGATAAAACTGATAATCCAAATTTTTATTTATTTTAAAAATAATAAACCTAAAAATCAATTGACTGGGTGATATGATCATATATTAGATTAAACAGCCAGAATGAAATAATAACTCATAAGATTGGGAACAATAACAAAGACAGCATCGATCCAAGAAAAAATACTGAAAAACTGTTGGTGAATCGAAAAGCGAGACAGCCTGTCTGCCTAAGAGCTTTTGAGAACACTTGCTGCCCCCATTGCTTCAATCCCTTATCTATCAAAACTGTATGCGTCATTATTATTGTTGTTGTTTAAGATAAAATATGCAATTGGTCACTGAATTATATCGAAATGTTTTTTTTACCACCGGTTTTTTAAAATTATTATTAAATTTTTGAGTCGGCTATAAAATGAGAATAGCGTAACACTCTACAATAATGATTAATATTTCATCTAAAGTTATCGCAGAAAATACATGAACCAGTTTGATTTGGTTGCCAGCGATGTCCATATGTTCGGCATGGATGGTTTTAACAGGCTCATTTCTGAGTCAGGGCTATAAGGGCGCTTATCCAGACTCTACCACCCATAATTAGAAATAAATCAATCACGACTATGGGTTTTTGGTGGCCTATTTTTTAATATTTGTAATTAGGGTTTAATTTTTTTAATATTTTTATATTCTTAAATTTATTTATTTTTTTGATATTTATTATTAGGGGTTCAATTTTTTTTTCTTCTAAAACTTATTAAAATTCTATTTTTAAAGTTTATTTTTTTTAATATGTTATCGGAGGCCTAAATTTTAGGTTTGTCTTTATGTCACCAAAATCTTAAGAACAATCCTAGGTTTTAAGTTACTCGAGCTTGTGGGGGCATGCGATGGACCTGCCTGTCATAAGTAAGTTTGTAACAACACTCCTAGCTTTTTGCCTTTTCGGCTTCTTTTACATTCCTTCAGACATTTTTGTCATGATAAATTCCAAGTTTTGAAGGATTTTCTTAATACATTTCATCGTTTTGGTTATCCCAATAACAAAAACTGAAAATTTGGATTTTGGATCACTTTCCATTAATTTAGCTAATTCTTGAACTTGCTTTCTTCCAATTTATGTTAAAGGTGTGTGAACACATGAATATCTCTATTTTAACTAGTGATATGGTAAAATGCTTTCAGTGCTTTTGAAATTATTGCTTAGAAATTTTGAAAAAAAACATTAGAATAAATATTTGAATGTATGTTAAAGATAATGATGAAGTTTTATGATAAAGACTTTAGGATAGTGTTCAAAAGTCTATGTAACTTTGGGATGAGTTGATAAATATCATTGGACTATCCCAGAGGGGAAAATGTATTGTAATCCAACCAATATGGTGGTTCTTTTCTTTTTTGATAAAAAAAGAGATCACTATAGATCTTATTTGACTAATCACGTCCGGAGAGTTACGATAAAGAAGGTAATTAAAATCCGGTGATCACGACATCTTCGCTAACCCATCGGTCACCATATTTCCTTCACGAAATACACGGCGGATCTGAATATCCCAGCTACCATTAATCAATGACTTGTCCTTGAAGCATGCGGATTACTATATTGCTGTCCACTTCCACCACTAACCGCGTTGCCCCCAAATTCCATGCACATAGCAGCCCCTCCATCATAAACATCCCATAATTCAGCTTCAAGTGTCGAACAATCCCTGCTCGTTTTGGCAAATCCCATCAACCACTGCCCCTGCTCGTCTCTGATCACACCCGGCAAGCAGTCATTCCATCATTTGAGCGTCTTGCTCCATCCGAGTGGAGTTTCCACCACCCCTTTGGAGACTGCTACCATGTAGTATCCTGACGTAGCACTCCTCCTGATGAGTTCGGGAAGTTGGTCGCTGCTGAGGCAATCACAGCAATTCACTCACGCTGCATACCACAACTCTCACTACAAGGAAAAACACTTTTAGTGAACAGTGAAAATGATCACTAAAAATATTAAATTTAGACACTAGAATGTATTGTGACAATTTTCAAGTCGTCACTCGTCGTCACTAATAACTCCTAGTGATAGTTGTACCAAAATTTGTCATAAATGTGAATTTTTTGTGACCATCTTTTCGACACTAATAATCTATCTTTCGTGATGATTCTTTTCGACATTGGGAACAAATGTTGTGATAAAAAAGTTTGTCACAATTTTTTATCATTTGTGACAAAATATTTGACACTACAATAATTGTGATAAATTTGTTGGAAACTGAAAATATATTTTGTGACCAACAATGTTGTCACACTAAGTATTTTTTCGTAACCAAATGTTTGACACAATAAACATTAGCAATTGTGATAATTGTGTTTGTCATGGAAAATATATTTTGTGACAAAGAAAATAAATCACAATAACAATTTTATGAGCAATTATTGGACGCTATAATCATTAACAATAGTGATAAATTTAATAGTCACAATATCTCTTTAAATTGTGACCAATATATTTCATACTAAAAAATAAAGTTGTGACCAAAAACTCGTCATAATAACTATTTTTTATGATAAATATATTGTCCCTAAATGTATTTTCAATAGTTATAGAAAAATTGTCACATATGTGATTTTATTAGAGATAAATGCCTCATCGCTGGTAATGTACGAGTTATATAGACTTATATCATCACTAATCAATTAATATTTTTTTATGTTTAAAAATTTTAAATTATTAAAAATATCATTTGTGAATAAAAATATGATTGCATAAAAGTGTTATCACTTCTTATTTTTATCAATACGAATGAATAATTATAATATTTTAAAGTGAATAAGTAAACTAAATTGTAATTAATATCAAACAATCAAAAAATAACATCGAAAATAAATTCTAAAAAAACTAAGTAGTTCATAATATATATTTTTAATCTTAAGATATTGCAATATCTAAATAGAAGTTCAAGCCAAGTACTCCCACCAAAGATCACTCTTCAACATTTTCCTACAAAATATACAATACGAGAAAGAATAAGTTAATTAGTATACAAAATTAATTATGCCGTACGAGATAAAACTAGTTAAAACAGAAAATCTTTAATTAATTTGACTTAGATGCATTAACTAGGACTAGGCGTTCGATCGGGTCGAGTCGAGTCAAAAAATTTCAAGTTTTTTGAGTTTACAAGTCATATTTTACGATTCAAACTTTATTTGAATTTTTTCGAATCGAGTCGAGTTTGTAAAGTTCGAGTTGAGTAGAGTCAAGTCAAGTCAAGTTTTCGAGTTTCTGTAAAAATATATTTCTTCATATATATTTCTATATGCATATACGTAGCGGTGCACATATATACTTCTATATGCGTATACTTAGGATTGGGCGGTGCACATATTGATTCCAATTTTAACAACTTTCTATATGCATCTATAATATGCATATATATTTCTTCATATTTTCATATGAGATATACATAATATATCATGCGAATTGAAAAACTCGACTCAAATATGAAAACTGATAAACTAATTACTAAAACTTTCGAGTTATCCGAGTTATTCAAATTTCCATTTCATAACTCAAACTTTATTTAAATTTTTTTCGAGTCGAGTTTATGAAATTACGAGTCGAGTCAAAATGAGTCAGTTCTTTTGCTTCAAGTTGAGTTGAGTAATTCAGTTTTTTCGAGTTGAGTCGAGTTTTGCCCACCCCTAGCATTAACCAACACATTTACCAAATAGAAACAAACTAATCAATAATTAAAACTAGAAAAATAAAACAAGCAGTCAATGAGAGAACAAGATAAATTATCAAAACAATCTAACACCAAAAACAATATCAATGGTATGAAAATATACAAAATAAGCAGTTGAAAACACAACTATCAGTCTAAATAACTATGAAAACGTGATCAATGTGATGTAATAAATATAAAATAAAATACATATAAACACGAAAATAAATCGATCAAATAATCATCATTCTATATAGTTATGAAAACACAATCAACTTATTTTTTAAAAAATAAAATAAAAGTTTAAAAGCACACATAATAGTAAAATACGATGGTAAATCTATGAATGATATTTTGTAAAACTAAAAAACATAGAAAAAGGAAGAAAAACATCTTACCGTAAGTGACATCGTCGATTTTTTGAAAGAGGCAAGAATGAGAAATTAAAGTTGGAGAAAATAAAAGAAGTTAAAATAGAATAATTAAGAAAATTAAAATATAGATCATGTGATAGCTGGTGATGAAATGGATGCTTATGGTGATTGTAGTGACAAACAAGTGTTTTTAAAAAACATAAAACACCATTTATTTTTTACTTATTATTTTAAAATTATTTTTATACTATTTGTAGCACTTGTTGATGATAAGTAACTTTATAAGATAAATAATGATATTCATTTTTTAGTTTTTCAATTATAGTTTCTTTAAACAACTTTACTATTCACAATCCTCTAAATTAGGTACTTCAAAATTCAAATTACAATTTTTAATGATAATTTTGCATATAATTTAATTAACTAAAAAAGAAATAAAGAAAATTATTGTTTTCCCTACAACATTTTTGCAGAGTTTTATTTTGTTGTGTACGAGATATAAGTTAGAATTTGTTGAAGTGCGTCTTAAAATAAAGGCCCAAAATTATGTGTTGAGTTAGAAGACCAAAATAAATTAAAAATGAGCTGAGAGACATATATTATGTATTGAAAAGGCTTAAATGTATTATATAATTTTTAAAAGGGTTAAAAATTAAAAGAAAATAGATTTTTTAACATGGAACACTATCTTAAAATTAATATAAAATATAATCAACTTTTCGAAATTGGTTATGGATTTAAAAAAATCAAAATTTAGTGTTTGATATGGATTTGGAGAATTCAAAATTTAGAGTTGATTGTAGATTTTAATATTTTTCATAAACAAGAATATTTAGTATGATATGAAATAACTTGTAAATTGTCAGTAAATTATTGGCTAGCTATATAATATTTATTTTTCTCTACATTTAATGATTATTGGTTACAACATGTCTACCAATTGCATGATGAAGCAAGTGAAATAGTCAACAAACAACTACTTAATCTAGCTTGTGGACTCGATAAACGAGTTTTTCACTACACAAGCTATCTTAATTTAATTACGATAAATTTACTTCTATTAATGATGATGATTGAACATATACTATATAAAGTTTATTTCTAAGTCTCAATATTAGATTTTTTCTTTTATATTTTGTTACTTCATTTATTAAATAAAACTTTTAATTTGAAGGATTTTATTTTATATTTTTTATTATAAAAAATTAAATTTTATACATTGTCATTGTTGAGTTGATCAAACAATGGCAATTGGCCAAGAGGGGGTGAATTGACTATTTAAAAGTTGAAGGGTGCAAGTTGGAAATGTAAAAATTGGACACAAGCAATTTTAGAGTGGTTCAACCTTAGAACAAGCTCTACATCCACTACCTCAGCACCCTACTGAAGATTTCAACAATTCACTCACTGAATCCGTCCCCTTTTCTCGGCTTAGGAGGAAACTGTTACAATCGATCAAAGCTTTCTACCCAAAATTTGATCAAAGACACTCTTACAAAGAGAAATTGTGGTAAACAGAAAAATGCCTATCAAAGGTAGATAAGTTTACCCAATTACAAGTTCACACAAACCCAAACTTGAATAAAAATGAATACAATAAAATCTCTCAAGAAGGTTACAAGAATTTGACTCTATAAGGCTCAAAAGGATTGGATTTATGCTTAAATGTGCTTGACTTGTTCAATAGTTGTTGTTGTAGCTTCAGTGACTTGTTTATATACCTCTTCATTGATTTCTAACCATTTGGATGGTTGGCATCATCAATATAGCCGTTGGACTGTATTTTTCCTGCAATAAATGCTCAACTACAACCAACCGTATCGATACGCGGGAGGCCGTATCGGTACGGACCTGAAATAGAAAGAGCCGTTATGTAGGTAAAACAAAGGGCGTATCGATACGTTTTTACTCACTTGGGATACTTCCATAACCTGTATCAGTACGCCACATAGGTGTATCGATACAGGTTAACTGATTTTCAAAATCTCATGTTCCCAATAACTGACAAGGCAACGTTCGAATCATAAATAAAAATATTTGAAAAATCTCAACTACCATATTGATATGCAAGTAGCCGTATCGGTACGCTGTTCTTAAATCTTAAACCCAGTATGAAGGTCGTACCGAAACAGATGGCACCGTATCGAAATGCCTGAGTAAAAACCTTAGCCCATATGAAAGACGTATCGATACAAAAAGAACTATACCGAAACACCCATATCGAAATAGGTTTGTCTGTATCGAAACAGATTCTTATAGTGGCCTTTTAAGTTAAACCCGTATCGAAACGCTCGAGGGCGTATCGATACGCCTGGGCGTAAAAGTTAAATTTGGCTTTAAAAACACTTAGAAAAGTTATGAGGTTTAAGTTTTTGACTTTAAATAATTTTATACTTGAAAAATCCTTGTCAATTGTGAGTCTTTGAGATATTTAAAAATTTATTTTCTTTTACAAATAGGTCCTTAAACAATTTGTTATATCAAAATCAAACTTTTGTTTTACAATCTCCCCATTTTTGATATAACAAAACCAAGTTAAAATTTTAAATCTTTTTGAAAAACTCCCCCTTACTTGAAGATAGGTTTTAAAAACATTTTTGAAATTTTTTGAAAACTTAAGCTCTTTTACTTCTCCCCCTTTTTGTTAGATCAAAATCAATGATAGTAAAGGATATAAACAAGAAACATAATAATGAAGCATATTTCAAAGCATAATCAAAGCAACATAATTATCATTGAAAGTTCAAAGCAACATAATCCAAATCCAACTTAAAACTTAAAAACAAACTAAAATCAAAGCATAGGTTCTTAAAGGAAATAACATAGGTGCATAAAATAAAATTCCTAATATGACATGTATGCAATGCAATGAATGTCTAAGGAGCATCCTCATCATCCTCGTCCTCTTGATCTTCATCTTCGTCATGGGTTTGAGTAGCCTGAGATTGTCTCCATTCCCCATGGAAAGCCGTGAGAGATATGTCCATCGAACTTTGTTGGCTTTCGATTGCTTGAACTCGTTCCTTTAAGGAACTGAATCAAGTATCAATGGCTGCAAACCCTTCATTCATGGTTTTCTTCAATGAGGTCACAGAGGTGTTCAATGTAGTTAATTGCTCATTGAGATAAACCATGAGAGCATCCATAGCCAGTAGAGCTACCGGAGCTTGATGGGTGACTTATGGAGGGGCTGTCGGTTCTTTGAGGATGTCATCATGTGGAAGCTTGGTGAGACGAAACCACTCACCATTGAAATAGTAAAACTTTGAATGAACAAGAGAGCGCTCATCAATGGGATTGGTAAGAGGCTCTGGAAAGTCTTGCGAGCAATCGATCTCCAATTGAGTAAACAAGTAACTCAATGTTGTCCCATAAGTGAAGGATGAAAATAGAGAGGTGTGGCGATGTTGGATGAGGTAAACTAGCTCTGCGAACATAATTCAAGCAAGATTGGGTTGCTTCTCTTCACGAAAATTGTCACATCCCTAAAACTGGCCTAGTCAGAATTTGGTTCCGACGACGAGAAATTTGTATCGAATATGCTCGGATATGTAATCTCTCAATCCTTGTACCCAAAATTGTAACAATGAATGTTAGTTGGGCTTGATTTAAATTGTGGAGGACCTTTTTGTAAGAAATTCAAAGCTAAAAATGTTGAAAATGAGCCAAGCGTATCGATACGGTGAGATCAGTATCGGTATGGCCTAACTGCCCATAACTAACTTACATGTTTTAGCTTAGCCGTATCGATACGATCATAAGGTGTATCAATACAGTCCCTTGTAAAAATATATTTTGGTGACTAAATTGAAAGGAATGTAAAATAGAGTGCTGAGTCACCTACTTGCTTGCCTCCCCTCACGTGGATTAACTTAGAAAAGATAGTGAATGGCAATCAATTACCTTAAAGTTGAAAAGGGGCATGAGTGATGGAAAACAATTGTTTAAGCTTTCTTTCACTTGAGGTAAAGCTTTCTATTTGTCCCTTGAAAGGTGGGAAATGATGAAGTCATGGACTCCTTAAATGAATAGAAGAAAAGCTTCTCTCATTGTTCTGTTATCCACCGAAGCTAAAACTCACCTTTTGGTTTTAAGAAGAAGCATACATCACCATTGTCATCTTTTTCATTGAGCTCCCCCAAGCACCTCAATCTCATATCCATCCTTTTCTTAATTTGAATACACCAACTCGAAGCTAGAAGCTTGGTGAGTAGTTCCCCTTATCAATTTTGGTCATCTTCACCTATTGGAGTTTAATTTTAAATTGAAATCTTGAATAAGCAAAGTTGAGCCCATGTATTAGGAGATTAATTTCTCCAATTTGGTGTTATCTTTAAGCTTTAGTAAGCTTAGAAAATGTTTTGGAATCATTGATTTTAATCTTAATACAATCCTCTAATCTTGATTAGCTCAAGTTGTGGAAGCTAAGCCACCATCTCCATATCCTAATCCAAGCTCTTCCAAAAGTAGGGGGATCATTATATGAGAGCCTTGAAGCATCCCGATCCTTAGGCGAGTGTAGTTGTGTTAAGGGATTAGCTAGGTGTTATCCTGTTCCATTTGTTTTATATATATGTGTTGCATTTGCTAAAGGGGCTCAAGTGGAGAAAGCATTATGAAGTCAAGGTAATGGCCATGGTAAGGTCAACTTATTGCCTTTGATACATATTTGATGTTATATGGGTACGTAATATGTGATGTGTGATATGATACGTGAAAAGGAGCTAAGGCTTAACATGTGATTAAATGATATGTTATGGCCTAAGGGCAATTGATAAGGTAAAATATGAAATTGTGCTCCTTGGACACTTGTAAACGTTGGATACAATTGGCATGCCATAGGATTATTTGAGCTCACTAAGTAAGGGATTGGACTACAGTTCAGGGCTACGACCTATATGTGTGGAGAAAATGTTGGATTGTGTAAGGGATTCTGGAGTTACAGCCTATTTCTGGTATGTATGGTGTACAAGGGGATCCGCATATCCAAGGGTTGATATGTTCAAGGAAGAATTGATTATGATATATTTATTGATGATATGCTATGGACTATGAAAAGTTGATATTCAATGTCATATATGATGTATTCATGTTTAATAAAGTTGTAAATGGTCATGAGAGCATGCTATATGTTATACACGTCATTTAGGGCTCAATATGCATTGTTTATAACTACCTCACTAGGCTATGTAAGCCTAACATTTTAGTGTCTTATGCATTTTCAGGGCCTTAAAGGAATTCCAAGCTCGATCGCGTGGTTGCTTGTATTTTCAAGGCCTATTTTCGATATGTATGGTGTACAAGGGGATCCGCATATCCAAGGGTTGCTATGTCCAAGGAAGAATTGATTATGATATATTTATTGATGATATGCTATGGATTATGAAAATTTGATATTCAATGTCGTATATGATGTATTCATGTTTAATAAAGTTGTAAATGGTCACGAGAGCATGCTATATGTTATACATGTCATTTAGGGCTCAATATGCATTGTTTAGAACTACCTCACTAGGCTAAGTAAGCCTAACATTTTAGTGTCTCATGCATTTTCAGGGCCTTAAAGGAATTCTAAGCTCGACCGTGTGGTTGCGTTGTAAGTCACTTCCCACAAGTACATGTATGTTAATTTTGTTTTAAGACTCCTAGTATGGTGGCATATAAATCAAACATGTATATTTTGGTTAGTTTGAGGTGTGTGCAGAAGTTGGTATGTTAGGAAGGTCATATGTGCATTTTTGGTACTTTGGTGATTGAACAAAATTGCTAAAATGGACGTATAATGCACCAAAAGGTAAAATCCTAGTAAATAAATTCATATTGGTCTAAAATTTCACATGCTATTAGATTTATGTGTTTATAACTTGTTTGTAAAATATGGTAAGGTTTGAGCACCATTTGATAAGTTAATTCGAATAAAAACCAGATAAAATCTGTTATTATAGGACATACGTATCGATACAGGTCAAGCTGTATCGATACGGCCTTACATAATTGGTCCTAGGAAAACAGAGCATACCGATACAGGTCAAGCTGTATCGATACGGATCTTGGCAGTGAGGTCTGGGAAATTAATTGTATAGGTACGACCTTGAGGTGTACCGAAACGGGCCAACCTTGGTCAACACGTATTGATACAGGCTTAGATGTATCGATACGGGCTTATCACCCTTAGTTATGACATTAAGAAATTTGGCTTAGCGTACCGATACGGCCCTAAGTGTATCGGTACGGTGTCAGTTAATTCTGTTAAAAGACTTAGGCCATAGTTTTAAACAATTTATAGAGTAGTCACTAAATCTTAAGAAAGTTAATCCGATGGGTAAATGACCCCCGTTAATAAAAAGATTTTATAGGTTAATAATTTATAAGTTTAATTGAAGGCTATGAAAGAAAATTCTGATAAAGATCCTTAATTTATAAAATTCACAATTTAGTCCCTAAATTTGAAAAAAGTTTAAAATTGACCTCAAATTGAGTAAGCTATTAACAAGTTAGTCCGTTAGGTCTTCAAAGAAATTATTAGGACATTTTGAATAAGATTCTGAACTCTAATTAAGCTTCTGATCTTCGAATCTTTTTCCGGTAACACTTTCCAACCCGGTTCCCTAGCGGGCCGAGAATGAGTGTTACAAAAACATCTAATCCAAAAGTCGTCCACTTGTCAGATAGTGGAAAACTTACCACCGGATGGCCGAAACCACCAAGTGATCATCAATTGTAAGATGCGATTGTGAGCATCAAGAATAGTGACAGAACTACCAAGAACATGTCCCATGGAGTCATCATCGTTTATTCCCTCATCTTCTATCCCAAAAACATTAAACTAGAGTTTGAACATCAATACAAAATTTCTTTCTCATTAAGAATAACTCAATAGCATTAACCTTAGAAAGGTCTTCATTAGGGATGCATGGGGCATTAGCAAAGAAAATTGAGTAAAATTCCAAGATTACGGTATAACAACCCGAGAATAGCCAAAAATTGAGTAAAATTCCAACGTCTCAAAAGATGAAGATATTTAAGGATCTGTGCCCACACATACCGACACGCCACGTAGCGAATCGAAACAGGTGTACCGGTACCCCTAGAAGGGGTACCAAAATATGAGTCCCGTATTGGTACAGACTCGACTGTAGCAAAATGCGTTATTGAACCCGTATCTATACGGTTGGACCCGTATCGATACACTTGTACTGAGAAATGCAATCTGGGTTGAGTCAAGAATGGTGTATCAAAACACCTTCACCCGTTTCGAAACGGATAACCCAGAAATGCATTTTGGGCCACAAGTTACTCAAAAGTTCCATTTTATTCGAACCGAAATGCATGCAAATGATATGTGAACAACATGTATAGTCTAACATGGATACATATTCCCCTAGCAACAAGAATAGATGCATCAAGAAGCAAAATCACAAATGCATATCAATCAATTGAATTCAAGAATTTTTTTGACCTTAAAGGGCTCTAAAGGGTCAAAAGAGTCTGGTTAAACCTAGCTCTCTCCTAAGAGTCCAAAATCGCTCTTTATCTAAAGGTTTGATAAATATATCCGCTAATTGGTGTAAGGTGTCAACATACTCTAGAACTACATCATTTTTCAAGACATGATCTCTAATGAAATGATGTCTAATTTCTATGTGTTTGGTTTTAGAATGTTGGATGGAATTCTTAGTGAGACAAATGGCACTAGTGTTGTCACACTTAAGAGGTATGGTACCTACATCGACTCCATAATCTAAGAGTTGTTGCTTTATCCAAAGGACTTAAACACAACAACTCCCAGCCAATATAAACTCTACTTCGGTGGTAGATAAAGCTACACTATTTTGTTTCTTAGAGAACCAATATATGAGCATACGACCTAAGAATTGACAAGTTCCAAAGGTACTCTTTCTATCTATCTTACATCCCCCATAATCCATATCTGAGAAAGCATGAAGATCAAAAGAGGAATCTCTAGGATACCAAAGACCTAAACTAGGTGTATCTCTAAGGTATCTAAAGATTCTCTTAACGGCTATAAGGTGCAATTCTCTAGGGCTAGCTTGAAACCTAGCACACAAGAAAACACTAAACATAATATCGAGTCTACTTGCTGTAATACCCTAAATCATGGCCTAGTAACATGTCACAAACTAATTAGAACTTAATTATACAAACAATCTACAAATTAGAAGAATTGATTAAATCTAGTGACCAAATTAGATGGAGTTGATAATTAAATGGTCGAACCATGATGACCAAATAATAACCATATTTAAATGTGGTTTTGCATGCAATTAGAATGTGTAACTAAGGAGTTATGAAACAATTAGACCCTTGATTGCCAAGTGGTGGCATTTGGCCAAGCCAAGTGATAACAACTTGGGTAGGTGTCCATCTACCTATCATCTTCTCCACTCAACCTTCCTCCTTCCTTGGCCGAAACTCTCTCAACCATCTAGGGAAAGAAAGCCACCATTGTAGAGATTGAAAGCTTGTATGTGATCATATTTTCATGTACTTGGATAAGCTAGGAAGATTGTAAGTGAATTCTAAGTCCTTCATCCCTAGCAACTTGTTCGAATGAATGTTTGATGATAGAAATTGAACTTGAATTCATAGAATTGAATGTTAGATGTTATGCTTGAAACTACCTTGAATTGTAGCTTGAATGTGGTTGAAATGCTATTGAAATTTGGATGAAACTATGCTTGATCGAATGGAATATGTACATGAACGAAACCATTGTTTGATTGATCATGTAACTTGATGAGGTGATTCAAATTGTATGAATTAGGACTTGAATTGAGTAAAAAGCTTGATGGAAATGTAGAAACATGCTAGATTGTGATGTTAATCAATTGAAAATCATGATTGGATAGTGAAAATTGAGCTTAATGATGAAACTAGTCACATTTGATTGTTAAATGGCTAACTAGGGACTGTTTTGAAAGAATTGAGGGCTGGAATTTATGAACTTAAAATAGGGTAATGTCAATTTAAATGCTTGCTAGATTGAATTGCTTGAATAATGATCATTTGAACTACTATAAGATGCTTGCTGAGATGTATGTGAAATAGGGACTAGAATCGAAACCATGAATGATCTAGGGACTGAATTGTATGAATTAAGGGCTGGAAACAATGACTTAAAAACAGGGGAAGTTAGACTAAAAGTTTGTTAACATGAATTGTATGAAATAAACAGAATTTGGATTGTTTTGTAGAACAAATATAAAGGTGTAATTGCACATTATTTTAGTGGACTGTTTTAGCAAAAATTAGGATTGTTAGGGATTGTTTTGTGTAGCATGATAAATACAGTTAAATGGGACTGTTTTGGATAGTTTAAGAACAGGACAAAACTGTTTTAATAAGATTGAAAGGATAAAATTGTTTGATTTTTGGAAATACAATGCTTGACTATAGTTTCTTGTGAACTTGGATTGCTTGAAATGCATTGTTTGGTTATTGATTTTGATTCCATTATATTGGATGTATGTTAGAACAAGGAGTGGATCTTGTTGAAGAAGATAGAGTTGGGCAACCTAGTAACAAGAAAAAAGGGATTTGGACCAAGGATCAAAACTAACTTGAAGTATTGTGAGTGTAGCTTTTACATAGAGTTAGGACTTAGGTCCTAACCAAATATGCATGACTACTATTTCATTGATATGTTTATGCTATAAAATGAATCTAAACTATGCTTGGAAATGAATTAATGGAAGAATGGCTTAAATGGAAACTTGGTAGTAAGATTTTCTTGATGTATAAGTTGGTAATGCAAATGGATCATGTAACAATGGATTGATCTTCTATGGTTCTTGTATTGACCTAATCGAATGATCCAAATATGTTTAGACATAATCTTGCTTGATGACATGATAACTTGAAATGCAAACTTGCTTGAATTATAATGAATGCATGATATATTGAGCTAAGGCTCGAATGGCCTAAGGGCTATCTTAATCTTGATAGATAAATACTTGAAAGGGATGCTTGAATAAGCTACTAAATTGCCATGATCTTGTTGTGTACTTGCCTTGACTTGAAATCTTGAAGCTTACTTAATTGACAAGTAAATCAAACAAAGCCTTGGTTGCTAGTTGGTCATAGGTAGGATAGCATGCCATAGAGTCTAGAGCTCATTGTGATTGGGTAGACTATGGTCCTGGGCCAAGGCCCTTATTTGGCGACAGTTGGAGGGATGTGTGTTATGGTCACTGGCGACAATAGGAGGGTAATATGACTAGTTTCTTGTTTTGGTGACAATTTGGTTGGTGACTCAATTACCTTGACATAACCATGTACCAAGGCCTAATCTAAAATAAACAAGCAAGAAAGAAATACATGGACTAAAGCTTGAATGTTACTTGACTTGATATCTTGAATTTGCTTGTTTACATGATACTTGAAAATGATCATACTCGAATTGATATGCTTGAACATGCCTCTTGTCTTAGTTTAGTACTCGACCAAACTTGAAATGGAAATAATCTTCTTGTTAATTGTTGCTCGAATGGTATTGAAGCATGAATTAATGTATATTACTTGAGATTAAGACCTAATTACATGATCTTGTGCTTGTGATGATGTATATAAGTGGCATAGCTATACATGACTACTTGACTCCCTACTTGGCTTGAAACACTTGAAACCTTATGTTAGACTTAACTTCCCATGCTCAAACTTTAGCTAGGTTGTACTTGATTTAAGACTACCAAAACTTGATAATTGGCTAGTAAATAGTTGCTACCTCACTAAGTACATTATGTAATTATCACTCTTGTTTCCATCCTTCCCAAACCACATGTTTAAAGAGATCATAAAGCTATCTTTTTTGAGCTTAAAGCAAAATACAAGCAAAGCTAGAAGTATGACTTCAAATCTATTTTATAACTCTTCTAGTTGGTGGCACCTAGATATGTACATAATTAAGCTAGATCACGCATCTTGTTCATTTTGAATTTTGTATATATATGGCCTTGACTTTTAGAAGCTTGTAAAGACTTGGTTGGCAATGTTTGATGCCATGATATCCGAATGCTATATGAATGAATTAAGTATATCTTGTTGAATATGGAGATTAGAACTTGATTACATGATCTAGTTATATTCGGTTATACTTAACAATGGGACACTATGTGTTTAACTCTTGTATGTTCTATTCGAATTGATCACTTGGATGATTAGGTTGCTTCTAGCTCAAGTAATCAAAGTTATGATAAGTTAGCCATGGTTTCTAAATGATGTTAAGCTTTCTTGAAGGCATGTTAATGGTGATATGATTCGAATGAATACATTGGTGACCATGTCTAATAATCAACATTACATGTAACCTTGACTTGAAAAATGCTAGAAGATTATGCCTATTTAACTTGACATGAATATGACATTGAAACCATGTTTGACATTGTCTTGAAATGGATCAAAGCTGCGTATACTTGATTAAACTTGAAATGAATTTGAGTTTTGTCTTGAGTGTATTCGATTGCCTATAAGTTCAAGGGACTATGTTATACCTCATTGATTGATACTTGGAGCCCTAGATCTATATTTGGTAAGCTGTAATGTTTGTAAAGCATGACCTTGATAATTGTTTGGCTTTCTTGTTAGGCAAGTAACTCATCTAATAGGACACCATAGGCAAAGTTGATAAGATCTATCGAGGAAGGGCATCGAATGTTGTTCATGTTGAAGTCCGAGGGACTAGAGGTGAAAATTCGCAAGGGCGCCCAAGAAAAAAGAAAGAAAAAGAAACAAAATGAAGAAAGAAAAAAAAAGAAAAAAAGAAAAAAATCTCTAAAGTGAAAATCTGAAAGGGCGCTTTAGAGTAAAAGGTTCAAAGAGCTCAAAAAGGAGGGCATAAAGGGTGAACCCGAGTGAGGGAGGAGACGCCGCCATAGTAAAGAAGAGAAGCGAAAAGCACAAAGGCCCAAATCAATAGGGCAAGAAGGGAAAGTGCCTGAGAGAGTTTAAAAATTGCTATCATTCATGAATCATTTCTAGTTAGGCACCCCTAGGTTAGAAGCATGCTAACCTGCATCATTACAGCTTTTTCATTTCTTTTCACAGATAATCAAAGGATAAACCAAACACCTCCCTAGAAGAAGAGCAAAAGACAAAGCAAAAAAACCTAACGAGGATATCATGCGAAGGATTTCAAGCTCACCACACCAAAACCTCAGAGCAAAAGAGGCAAACGCCCGCAGTTTAGGAAGGTTTGAACAGAAAGGTCAAAAGACTTGTCCATATAGGTCCAAGAAGAATGGAATCTTTATAGCGAGAGCGGCCATTTTTTCCTACCAATTTGGAGGAACACAACGATGCATGCACCTTTGCTACTCTAGGAAATGAGTTCACCTACCATTTGAGGACATCTGACTTGCTCGTTGCCATTTTAGACAGACATGTCGTCTTCGTCAATTTTGTCTTCTGTCATTTCAAGAAAAAAAGTTATTTGGATTTATACGTTACCGCTTCAGATGAATGAATGGCTTACCATCTGGCCCGACCATTGCTGTTTCGGAAGGACATGCCAGCGTTACCCGGTCTATTTTTGCCACTTCGGGAAAACAAGTTATTTGGATTCATTTGTTGCTGCTTCGAAAGAATGATTCATTTGCTGTCTGGCCTATCCATTGTCGCTCCGGAAGGACACACCATCATTACCCAGTTTGTTTTCGCCGTTTCAAGAAAACAAGTTATGTAAATTCATTCGCTGCCACTTCGGAGGAATGAGTCGTTTGCTATCTGGTCCGTCTATTGCCATTTTGGAGGGATATGTGATAAGTGTTCAAAAGTACTAATATTCTTACCCTTTTTACTCATATTATTGTTAGACTTAGGCTCATATTAGTTGCATAATTAGCTATTCATGCATTAATCCATGTTTCCTTCCATCGTTGAGCTTGATTACATAACTTGGTAGTTTTTGTGGAAAATATGCTGCTTTGGTGTGCTTTGTGTGTGTATGTGCAGGATCACTTGCCAAAGCAATGCCGAGCTAGTTGCCAGGGCAATGCATGAAGGATATGCCGAGCTAGTTGCCAGGGCAATGCATGAAGGAGACGCCGAGCCAGTTGCCATGGCAATTGTCGACAAAGAGAAAATGCAATAGGGATGTCGAAATTAATGACTTTACAAGCCCAAGATGACATGGAGCAAGGCCCAAGCCCAAAGGAATTTGATTGCCATGCAGAGATTAAAGAAGAATTAAATTCCAAGAAGATAAGAGAAGTTCTAATAGGAATAAAATTATAATAAAGAATTATATTCTTTAAAGATAATTTAATTCCAACTCAAACTCCTCCTCAAAGAAGGACTTTGGCCTAGCCCTATAAATAGCAAGGAGATTTCGACAACTTGGATAGAGAGAGCAAGAGGGAATTTCGACAAGACCAAGAGAGGAAGCAAAGGGGAATTTTTGACAAGCATCAAGGGCAAGGAGGATTTCGACAAGCCTCCTCCTTCATCCTTTTCTTTCTTGTTCGATTGGGTTCATGCTAGGGATTGTTTATCTTGTGTTTCTTTGGAACCTAGCCATGAACTAAATTTACTTGGCTATGGTTATTGTGTTTTGTGGTTGTGAGAAACTATTGGTTTTTGTTTAGGTAATAAGAGTTTGCACTTATTTATTTCAAGGTTTATTCATTCTTGGTTCTTATTCTTGTTTGCGAGTGAATTGGGAGAGGATCTCGTGATTTCATCCATTTATCTAATATCGGGAGAGTTAGATTCAAGAAACGAATGAATATGATCTTTATTCAATCTATTGATGGTGAAGATTAATCCGGCTTAGGAATAAGTTAAGGATTTCAACGGCTAAGAGGAGCGCAAGATTGGTTGTTGTTCACCCTTGATTCACGCAGGGATGTATTATCAAGGCATGCACAAGTAGCTAGAGTTTCGACTTAGGGATAAGAAGAAACCATTGAAGAACGCTCTGCCCAACCTTGAAGGTTGCTGCCCGTGACGCCCAAGTAGTTGCCAACTAGTTGCCCAGAAACCATCGATTAGTTGCCAAGGCAACCCGTTGTGTAAGTTGCCACGGCAACGAAGTTGTCAGGCACCCTTTTACCAAGACGATCCAATCGGCTATTACACCTCAACTCACAATAACCTCGCCTATCTCTCTCATTTGAATTCATCTTTTCTTTTACTTTATTTGCTTTATAGATTAGTTATTAGTTAAACTTCTATAATCCTTTATTTGTGTTTTTACTTTTACAAAGACAAGAGACTAGAATCTTGAAGTAGCACCAATCCTCGTAGAGACGATATATTTTATACTATAACTTTGCACGTGTATACTTGCACATTTATGTAGCACTTATTACGCAACAAGTTTTTTGGCGCCTGTCGGGGATTGGCAATAGCGACTTTGTTTTTATTTTCTTGCACTTTCTTTTACTTTTCTTGTTTAAAATTCAAAGGGTTAACAAACTCTGGTTTTGCATTGGTATATGACCAGTGGCGAGACCGACTTCACCGTAATATCCCTTTGATCCGTAAATCGAACGAACCTTACAAAGACTTAGACGAAGGATAAGAGAAGTAATGGCAAATCAAGACGGCAATATGAATCAAGATGTTCGAAAGCGGGAGGAGGAGTGATTCTTGCACGAAACAAAACTATTCGAGACTATCTTGAAGAAGATCTTGATGGACTTAACTCGTGAGTTGTCGCACTGAAATTGAAGCCGACCACTTTGAGTTGAAACCGTAATGTTTAATATGATCAACACAATAGGTTAATTTGGCGGCTCAAAGAATCAAGATGCACGGCAACATCTGAAATCTTTCCTCGAGATTTGCAACTCGCTCAAAATACACGAGTCACACCCGATGTCTTACGATTAAGATTATTCCCCTATTCACCGAGGGATAGGGCGAAAGCATGGTTGAATAGCATTCTGCCAATCCATAGCATCTTGGACTGATCTTTGTCGTGATTTCCTTGCTAGATTTAATCCTACAAATTTGACGATAAGCTTCAGAACGGCATTACTTCTTTTCGGCAGTGATGATGATGAATCCATGTACGAGGCTTGGGAGCGATATAGAGAACTTCTACACAAATGCCCCTACACGGATTCCCGTGTGGACTCAAGTAACAATGTTTTACAACGCCGTGAATACACCAACAAGGATGATGCTAGATGCATCGGCAAACGACATACTCTTAGATAAGTCGCCGGAGGAAGCAATGCAAATTTTAAACAGGCTGGCCAAGAATGATTATCAATTCCCATCTACTAGAAGATGAGGAGTTAGACGCTAAGCCACAATACATGAACTAGGATCATCGATTCAATTTCGCACAATTGGCCACTTTAACCAAGATGGTCCGAACATGCAAAAACCAAACAACACACATGAAGTCAAGGTAATGGATTCTTTTTGTGAGTTATGTGGTGATAACCATAATTCTTCGAATGTATGCGTAATCCGAATCCAAATTCTATGTGGGGGAATTACAATCGAGCAATAACGTGATGTCAAATACATACAATCCAGCTTGGAAGAAGCACCCACCGAATTTTTCATGGAGTAATCCCAACAATGCTCTAAACCTGTAACAATTAGAATGCACAAGCATCGGGATTCCAAAGAGAATATGCCACGGCAACAGATGCCGCAAAGAACAACCGACAACATCTAGTTCTTTGGAAAATTCTCTAAATGCTTTTATGATGAAAACTCAATCTGATATGGCTGAGAATAGTAATTTCATAAAAAGAATCGATGCTTTTATTAACAGACCGAGATGAGATTGCAAAACCAAGAGGCGGCAATCAAATCATTGTAAAATCAAGTCGGACAGGTTTGCTCAAAATCAATACTAGACCACAAGGAGGTTTACCTAGCGATATCAAGTCGCAAGAGGAACTCGACCATGAGCAATGTAAGGCAATCACCACCAGAAGTGGCCAACAACTTAGAGAGGTTCAAACCCGCTCACAAACAAAACTCCACAAAAAGATCAAGACGAACCTAGCGGCAAAGCCTCAGATGCTGAACCAAGAATTGCCGCGGCAACCGGCAATAAGCATGCCTCGGCAACCGACGATAAAGACACCTCGGTAACTTGTGAAAAGCATGCCTCGGCAACCCCAGTTGATAACGCCTCGAAAACTCCAGATGTCCCGACAATGCCGTCAATCAGGTTTCAAACCAATGAAAGGACCGAAGATATCCGACTTCCACCACCATTCCCACAAAGGTTGAAGCGACAAAAGCAAGAGTATCAATTCAAGAAGTTTCTTGATATCCTAAAGCAAGTCCACATCAACTTGCCACTGGTGGAAGCAATTGAACAAATGCCAAACTATGCCAAGTTTCTTAAAGATATTGTGTCCAAGAGAACAAGGCTAAGAGAGTTTGAAACAGTTGCCGCAACAGAGGGATGCATGGCAATGTTGCACAATCATATGCCACCCAAGTTGAAGGATCCCGAAAGTTTCACAATACCCTGTTCCATTGGAAATCACTATGTCGGGAAAGCATTATGCGACCTTGGGGCTAGCATAAACTTGATGCCTAATCGGTTTTCCAGAAACTAGGAATCGGGAAGGCAAGACCCACAACAGTTATGCTGCAGCTAGCCGACAAATCCTATGTGCATCCAGAGGGAAAAATTGAGGACATACTGGTAAAAGTCGATAAATTTATTTTTCCCGCTGACTTTATTGTTTTGGATTGTGAAGCAGATGAGCATGCACCCATCATTGTCGGGAGACCATTCCTAGCAACAGGGAGAACCTTGATTGATGTTGAAAAGGGAGAACTCACAATGAGGGTGAATGACCAGCAGGTTAAACTAAATGTGTTCCAAACACTAAGGCATACCGATGATCCAGAAGAATGCCAACTTCTTCATGCCACGGCAGAGTTTAACTTCGATTAGGAATTTAGTTGCCTCGGTAACTACATTACCGACCAAGAGGAACATGAGGAGTATGAAGAACCGGTCGATGAGGAACAACCAGAAGAGGCAAATTGGCTAGCCAATCGACCAGGTACATACTTTGAACCACTAGACTACTCAGGTAAGGAAAGTAAGCTCGAAAAACCCTCTATTGAACAACCACCAATTCTTGAGTTGAAACAATTGCCAGAGCAACTAAAATATGTATACTTAGGGACCGATAATACATTGCCTGTAATTATTTCTTCTAAGTTACAGCCTGAGCAGGAAAAGAAGATGATCAAGATGTTGAAGCTACACAAAAAGGCAATAGGGTGGACAATTACCGACTTGAAGGGAATTAGCCCGGCGGTGTGCATGCACAAGATCTTGTTGGAAGATGATCACAAACCTTCAATTGAGGCCCAGAGGAGACTGAATCATGCCATGAAAGGGGTTGTAATGAAAGAAATCATCAAGTGGCTTGACGTCGGCATTATATACCCTATCTCCGATAGTACGTGGGTAAGTCCGTACAATGTGTACCGAAAAAGGAGGTATAACAAAGGTAAGCAATGAAAATAATGAACTTATCCCAACCAGACTGTGACCGGTTGGAGGGTTTGTATGGACTATCGAAAGCTAAACAAAGCTACTAGGAAAGATCACTTCCCATTACCCTTTATTGATCAAATGCTTGACCGTCTTGCGTGTAAACCCTTTTATTGTTTTCTTGATGGTTATTCAGTTACAATCAGATTGCCATAGCACCGTAAGATCAAGAAAAGACAACCTTCACATGCCCATACGGTACTTATGCCTTCCGAAGGATGCCGCTTCGATTGTGTAACGCCCGACAACCTTCCAAAGATGCATGATGGCACTCTTTTCAGACATGGTCGAAGACTTCCTTGAGATCTTCATGGATGATTTTTCGGTTTTTGGTAATGACTTTGACGGTTGTCTCGGCAATTTAGAGAGGGTGTTAGCAAGATGCGAAGAAACGGATTTAGTCCTCAATTGGGAGAAATGCCATTTTATGGTAGATGAAGGAATAGTGCTCGGCCACAAGATTTCATCCAAGGGAATTGAAGCAGACAAAGCCAAGGTGGTCGTGATTGAGAGATTACCCCCACCTAGTTCGGTTAAAGGAATTCAAAGTTTTCTCGGACATGCAGGTTTTTACAGGAGGTTCATTCATAATTTTTCTAAAATCACTAAACCCTTGTGTAATCTGCTTGAACAGGATAAAGTCTTCGATTTTGATGATTCTTGCACCCAAGCATTCGAAACCCTAAACAAAAAGCTTGCCTCGGAACCCATTGTCGTTCCACCAGATTGGACGCTACCTTTTGAGCTCATGTGTGATGCAAGTGATTTCGCGGTAGGAGCAGTCCTAGGCCAACGCACAGGTAAGACCTTCCATGTGATATACTACGCTAGTAAAACTCTTAATGGTGCTCAAGTGAATTACACAACAACGGAGAAAGAGTTACTAGCTGTAGTTTTCGCATTTGACAAGTTCCGATCCTATTTAATTGGTACAAAGGTAATTGTTCATACGGACCATTCGGCAATCAAATACTTATTTGCTAAAAAGGATGCTAAACCTCGTTTGATTCGTTGGATATTACTTTTACAAGAATTTGATATTGAAATTAAGGACAGGAAAGGAACAGAAAATCAAGTGGCCGATCACTTATCACGTTTGGAATAGAATAGGAAGGAGGACGCAGATCTAGAGATATGCGATGCATTCCCGGATGAACAAATTTTAGTTGCCTCGACAACCCTTGACGCCTCGGCAACCCTCGACGCCTCGGCAACCATGGATGCACACGCTTTGGCAACTCTCAACGCCACAGCAGTCTTTGACGCACACGCCTCGGCAATCTTGGGAGCAATCGCCACGGCGGCACATGCCTCGGCAATACCCTGGTACGTGGATTTAGTTAATTTCCTTGTTTGTGGTATTTTTCCTTATGACATTACTCACCAAGGGAAGAAGCGGTTCCGCCATGATGCTAAGCATTACTTTTGGGACGAGCCTCTTTTGTTTAAACAATGTGCAAATCAGGTTATACGCCAATGTGTCCCTGAAGAAGAGCAACAGAATGTACTCCGGCAATGCCATTCTTCACCCTATGGAGGACATTTTGGAGGAACTCGTACCGTGACCAAATTCTTGCAATCCGGTTTGTATTGGCCAACATTGTACAAAGATGCCCAAGACTTTTACAAGCAATGTGATCATTGCCAGAGGACGGGCAATATCTCTAGACGACATGAGATGTCGCTCCAGAACATCATCGAGGTGGAATTGTTCGATGTATGGGGGATTGATTTTATGGGACCTTTCCCATCTTCATTCGACAACCTCTGCATTCTACTTGCCGTCGACTACGTGTCTAAATGGGTTGAGGCAGCTGTAGTTCCCAGCAACGATTCCAAGACCGTGCAAAGATTCATGCAGAAAAACATATTTACACGGTTTGGGATGCCGAGAGCAATTATCAGCGACAAAGGCAAGCATTTTGACAACAGACTAATTGCCAAGATGTTGCAACGCTTCGGCATATCACACAAGATCGCCACGGCATATCACCCACAAACCAACGGGCAAGCATAAATTTCCAACCGGAAGTTGAAGGGAATACTCGAGAAAGTCGTAAATCCCTCAAGGAAGGATTGGTCATTAAGACTAGATGACGCACTTTGGGCATATCGCACTGCATTCAAAACACCCTTAGGTATGTCCCCCTTCCGACTTGTCTATGGTAAAACATGTCATCTACCGGTGGAAATCGAGCACAAGGCGTACTGGGCAATCAAGACCGTGAATATGGATTGGGAAAGTGCCGGACAAAAGCGTTTGATGGATCTCAATGAGATAGAAGAATTTCGTGCACTCGCCTATAACAATGCACGAATCTACAAGGAGAAAACAAAGCGATGGCACGACAAGAAACTATTGCCACGACAATTCACGCCAGGGCAACTAGTTCTCCTATTCAATTCTCGGCTAAAACTTTTCCCAGGAAAGCTGAAATCAAGATGGTCGGGACCATTTGAAGTCGTCAAACCATTCTCCCATGGCGCCGTGATAATCAAGTCCATCTCTGACAACCATGAATTCAAAGTTAATGGACAAAGATTGAAGCACTACAATGGTGCCCATGTGGAACGTAACAAGGAAGTGGTCACTTTAGGAGATGCATGAGCATGCCCTCCTTTCAATATTTTCTTTTTCTTTTTATTTTCAGTCTTTTTAGGAGACATTTTATTTTATTTTATCAACTTTAGTTTTCAGGTTTTCTTTGTTTTTCACAACAAGACTCACAACTACTATGCTAAGGAAATTTACTGCCGAGATCCTTGCCTCGGCAACCAATGAAGAAGATGCCGCGGCAACCTACATCATGCCTGCCCAAGCTGATGCCACGGCAACCAACCCTAAAGATGCCACGGCAACCAAAGCTAAAGACATCCCGGCAACAAGAAAACAACCATCATTTTCAAGCAAGAGAATCAACACACCGACCAAAAGGAAACTAATCATCTACGATGACGAACTCTCGGAGTAAGTCCTCGTATGCATTTTTATTTTTATTTTTTGTTATTTTTATGCATGCATTGAGGATAATGCCTCACTCGAGTTTGGGGGGGATTGTTATTAGTAGTTACCATGTTTAGTTACATTCACTTAAGTATTACATTTAGGATACATAAATTGCTTGCCATGCCTTTAGTTGAAACAAGAATTGCTTAGATTTGATGAATATTCGATGATGACTTTGCCAATGCACTTAATTGATAGAATTTTTATTCTAGGATAACCATGGAAAAACTTAGAATTTTACTATGATGCTAAATTTGATGAAACACTGTTGTGGTTTGATTGATTTGAGGAATTCTAGTGAACTTAGGTTGATAATTAACAAATTGGGGGATTAGAATAAAAACTGGATGAATGCTAGAGGTACCCGAAATTGGCTCTAGCATGTGCTAAAAAAATTGATCACTAGAGGTGCCCGAAACTGGCTCTAGGATGTGTTAAAATTTTTTAACTAGAGGTGCCCGAAACCGGCTCTAGTCGATTAAATTAACTTAAGAAAACTAGAAACAAAACATAAGAGGTGCCCAACACTGGCTCTAGTTAAAACATGTTAAAAAGAACCCAATGAAGTAATTTGAAAACCTATTGTTTGCATAGGATCCGAAAAATCAACTTGCACACAACTCCGCACACACTAACAAGCATTATAGTTTGATTCCGAGTAACTCCTCAGTTTTCCGAAAAATAAAAAGCCAATCATACTTTGTGCCCCGGTTCAGGGAATTGAAATCAAGTTCAAAGCTAAGTTTGTGAAAATTGAAGTCTTGGCAGGTAATTATGAGTTTGCATTGCTTGAGGACAAGCAATAGTTCGAGTTTGGGGGTGTGATAAGTGTTCAAAAGTACTAATATTCTTACCCTTTTTACTCATATTATTGTTAGACTTAGGCTCATATTAGTTGCATAATTAGCTATTCATGCATTAATCCATGTTTCCTTCCATCGTTGAGCTTGATTACATAACTTGGTAGTTTTTGTGGAAAAGATGCTGTTTTGGTGTGCTTTGTGTGTGTATGTGCAGGATCACTTGCCAAAGCAATGCCGAGCTAGTTGCCAGGGCAATGCATGAAGGATATGCCGAGCTAGTTGCCAGGGCAATGCATGAAGGAGATGCCGAGCCAGTTGCCATGGCAATTGTCGACAAAGAGAAAATGCAATAGGGATGTCGAAATTAATGACTTTACAATCCCAAGATGACATGGAGCAAGGCCCAAGCCCAAAGGAATTTGATTGCCATGCAGAGATTAAAGAAGAATTAAATTCCAAGAAGATAGTAGAAGTTCTAATAGGAATAAAATTATAATAAAGAATTATATTCTTTAAAGATAATTTAATTCCAACTCAAACTCATCCTCAAAGAAGGACTTTGGCCTAGCCCTATAAATAGCAAGGAGATTTCGACAACTTGGATAGAGAGAGCAAGAGGGAATTTCGACAAGACCAAGAGAGGAAGCAAAGGGGAATTTTCGGCAAGCATCAAGGGCAAGGAGGATTTTGACAAGCCTCCTCCTTCATCCTTTTCTTTCTTGTTCGATTGGGTTCATGCTAGGGATTGTTTATCTTGTGTTTCTTTGGAACCTAGCCATGAACTAAATTTACTTGGCTATGGTTATTGTGTTTTGTGGTTGTGAGAAACTATTGGTTTTTGTTTAGGTAATAAGAGTTTGCACTTATTTATTTCAAGGTTTATTTATTCCTGGTTCTTATTCTTGTTTGCGAGTGAATTGGGAGAGGATCTCGTGATTTCATCCATTTATCTAATATCGGGAGAGTTAGATTTAAGAAACGAATGAATATGATCTTTATTCAATCTATTGATGGTGAAGATTAATCCGGCTTAGGAACAAGTTAAGGATTTCAACAGCTAAGAGGAGCGCAAGATTGGTTGTTGTTCACCCTTGATTCACGCAGGGATGTATTATCAAGGCATGTAGAAGTAGCTAGAGTTTCGACTTAGGGATAAGAAGAAACCATTGAAGAACGCTCTGCCGAACCTTGAAGGTTGCTGCCCAGACGCCCAAGTAGTTGCCCAACTAGTTGCCCAGGCAACCATCGATTAGTTGCCAAGGCAACCCCGTTGTGCAAGTTGCCACGGCAACTGAGTTGTCCGTGCACCCTTTTACCAAGACGATCCAATCGGCTATTACACCTCAACTCACGATAACCTGGCCTATCTCTCTCATTTGAATTCATCTTTTCTTTTACTTTATTTGCTTTATAGATTAGTTATTAGTTAAACTTCTATAATCCTTTATTTGTGTTTTTACTTTTACAGTGCAAGAGACTAGAATCTTGAAGTAGCACCAATCCCTGTGGAGAAGATATCTTTTATACTATAATTTGCGACGTGTATACTTGCACATTTGCGTAGCACTTATTACACGCAACAATATGCCAATGTTACCCAGTTTGTTTTTGTCGCTTCGGGAAAACAAGTTACTTGGATTTGTTCGTTGCCGTTTCGGAAGAACAAATCATCCAACATGGAAGTTGGACAAAATTAGTGCTTATGGTCTTTACTTTATTCTTGTTATACAAGCATAAGCAAAGAGGGGCAGATGTAGTCACTAATTTTTTTCGGGGTGTTAACCTATTCTTTTTGTTAATCTATGCAATCAAGGGCTTTGTTTATCTATTTTAGTTATATAGTATGATTAAGATTAAACAAACAAAAAATATCATTAGTACCATCTGTACATATTAGTGATATGTATAGTATTATATCTACTGTCATGTTTGCTTATCATTATTATGTTAGTATCCCTTAAAAAACCCCTAAATATTATTAGTATATTATGTTACTTCCATTATGTAATCTTTCTTTCATTATTATCTTATTACTATTACTATATGTTAACTAGTAGTATTAAGTATTATTATTATTATCTAAATCAAAATACAAAAATATACATATGAACTTAATTAAATAAATAAATAGCCCAATTTATTATCATATAGTCCTTTACATTAAAGCCCAAGTTTATGTATTATCAGCTCATTATCATAATAAATAAAAGCCCAAAAAGATATATAATAGTACATGTTGCCCAATAAGGCCCGAAATTAAGGAAAACCCTAATCTGATGCTCTCTATCTTTTGCACAACAGATTCTCAGCCATTAGATCTAAGGAAGATATAACGGTTCATGATTAAGACATGGAAAGTTGTAGAACTCCCACACACCCACGCGCGACCCTCTGATGTCCACACACGCGCCTTCTCAAATTCCTTGCGACTGTCGAGATTGCCATATCGATCAAAGATCAAGCCACGTCGATCCCTCTCCACTGGTGCCCTCCCCTCTTGTCACATGCAAACAAAGGAAAGAATGTCAGAATAGGAGCGGCATATCCCAACAAAATTTTAGAGATTTCATACGGATGTAAACAAATGATAGCAGAACCAATAGCATTATTCATTCAATTTTCCATGTAACTATAAGAAATTGTAATTCAGATATATAAAGAAAAAAAGCCAAACAGTCGTAAAAAAGGCAATCATTTGGGAAAAAGCAGATTGATATCAATACAAAGAAAGTTTCTTTTAAGGTATATGATAAGTGTTCAAAAGTACTATTTTTCTTACCCTTTTTACTCATATTATTGTTAGACTTAGGCCCATATTAGCTGCATAATTAGCCATTCATACATTAATCCATGTTTCCTTCCATCGTTGAGCTTGATTACTTAACTTGGTAGTTTTTGTGGGAAAAGATGCTGCTTTGGTGTGTTTTGTGTGTATGTGCAGGATCACTTGCCAAAGCAAGGCTAGAGCTAGTTGCCATGGCAATGCATGAAAGAGATGCCGAGCTAGTTGCTAGGGCAATACATGAAGGAGAGGCCGAGCCAGTTGCCAGGGCAATTGTCGACAAGAGCAAAGGTGATATGGTAGTCGAAATTGATGACTGACAAGCCCAAGATGACGTGGAGCAAAGCCCAATCCCAAAGGAATTTGATTTCCATGAAGAGATTAAAGAAGAATTAAATTTCAAGAAGATAGGAGAAGTTCTAGTAGGAATACAATTATAATAAAGAATTATATTCTTTATGGATAATTTAATTCCAACTTAACTTCCTCCTCAAATAAGGACTTTGGCCTAGCCCTATAAATAAGAGGGAGATTTCGACAATCCAAATAGAGAGAAAGGGAGGGGAATTTCGACAAGCATCAAGGAGGGCAAAATGAGAGAATTTCGACAAGCATCAAGGGCAAGGAGGATTTCGACAAGCCTCTTTCTTCATCATTTTCTTTCTTGTTCGATTGGGTTCATGCTAGGGATTATTTATCTTGTGTTTCTTTGGAACCTAGCCATGAACTAAATCTATTTGGCTATGGTTATTGTGTTTTGTGGTTGTGAGAAACTATTGGTTTTTGTTTAGGTAATAAGAGTTTGCACTTTTCTATTTTAAGGTTTATTCATTCTTGGTTCTTATTCTTGTTTGCGACTGAATTGGGAGAGGATCTCGTGATTTCATCTATTTATCTAATATCGGGAGAGTTAGATTCAAGAAACGAATGAATATGATCTTTATTCAATCTATTGATGGTGAAGATTAATCCGGCTTAGGAATAAGTTAAGGATTTCAACGGCTAAGAGGAGCGCAAGATTGGTTGTTGTTCACCCTTGATTCATGCAGGGATGTATTATCAAGGCATGCACAAGTAGCTAGAGTTTTGACTTAGGGATAAGAAGAAACCATTGAAGAACGCTTTGAAGGTTGCTGCCCAGACGCCCAAGTAGTTGCCCAACTAGTCACCCAGACAACCATCGATTAGTTGCCAAGGCAACCCCGTTGTGCAAGTTGCCACGGCAACTGAGTTGCCCATGCACTCTTTTACCAAGACGATCCAATCGGCTATCACACCTCAACTCACAATAACCTGACCTATCTCTCTCATATTTGATCTCATTTATTCTTTTACTTTATTGCCTTCTAGTTTAGTTATTAGTTAAACTCCTATAATCCTTTATTTGTGTTTTTACTTTTTACAGTGCAAGAAGACTAGATTCTTGAAGTGGCACCAATCCCTATGGAGACGATATCTTTTATACTATAACGTGCAACGTGTATACTTGCACAATTGCGTAGCACTTATTACGCTCAACAGTATACTTCTCTCTTTTCTTTCGAAACACATCATATACATAAAAATGGGGGCTAGGGTTTCATTTACCTTCGATACGTCGTCGTTCCATCTCCTCGCCCTTTTGCCTCTGTCGGTAACAAACCCTATGGTTCCCTTCGGGGATGAACGAGTGAATCGGTGGAAAACAAACATTAAAAAGGGCGGTGGAAACCTTTTTGGTGTCTCGATCTTTTGGGTTTTAAAAAGGGAAAAGAGACTCGGTTTTGAAATGTATGGGTAGATTCGGAGTAAGGCGGAGGGCCGCCAATTTTTGGGCAAGATGGTGGCTTTGGTTTCGTTTTGCAGAGAAAATAAGGAGGGGTGGGTTACAAAACTCTTGAGAAGTGGCCAAAAGAGGTACATGTTGGCTAAAAAGGGGCTTTTATAGCCGGCCCCGTTTTAAAAATGATGTATAATCATCTTTAATCCCTCTGCCCTAACTTATTTACGCCCATAAGGGTTTCTACGTCTTTAAATCACGCGTTTAGTCCCTCCATATGGGTTAATTACGAGCTCAAGCCATTTCGCGTTTCATATTCTTTTCCCCGGTCCCTGTGTTTTTCAAATCGTTTGCAATTTTGTCCCGTCCTTCGTTCAAATTTGTTTTGAAATATGGATCTTTAATTTTGTTTCTTTGCAGTTTAATCCTTTTTCCAGTGTTTTAGGCCCCTAAATTCATGCATTTTATTTTCAGTTTTTATCTTGTTGATGATCTTGCTTTTTTTTATTAAATGTTAGTCATATTTTAGTGTGTTACATTTATGGTTGTTAAGGTTACAACATGTGGTTATGATTGTTGTTTTTTATATAATGTGTTTATAATATATCGTTAATATATAGTATATAGTTTTTTATATGATGTATAATATATAGTTTAATGTTCTACAAAGCTTATATAGTATAATATGATTTTAAAGTATATAACATATATATGGTTTTGTAAAGGCTATAATATGAACATATAGTTTTCTAAAAATATATAATATGGCTTTTAAAGGATAATATCGTATTTTTAGAAATTTATTTAATGAGTTCTTAAAAGCATAGTGTATATATATATAGTTTCTTTTTTTATATATATAACGCGCTTTTACTATACAATATAAATATAAATACTTTTCTCTAAATATACAATATGGTTCTTAAAATATATAATATTTATGTAGTTTCATAAAGTTTATAATATATAGCTTTATATAATATGTAATATTTTTGTAATATATATATGTACTTATTTGGTTTTTTGGTGTAGGCTTAGATTAGTGGTTTAAGCTCTTGATGTGTTTTGAGCCTTGTTGCTTTGGGCTTAGGGTGCTTAGTTTAGGTAGTTTGGGATTGATTTTGTTTTGGGTTTAAAGGCTTGTTAGATTAGCCTTAGATTAGAATTAGGCTAATTAATTTAATTAGTTTAAGATCGTGTGCTCGTCTCATAAGGGCACGATCTTTAAATTAATTAGATTAATTTAGGATTAGTTTAGAGCCTTAGTTAGATTGAGGTTCGAATGAGTTTAGTGAATTTAAATTTACCTTTGGCTTATTGGGATAAATGTTAAATTCATTAAACTAATTGAACACTTCTCTTATTACCTCTAAGATAAAATAAATGTGGGGATTAGATTGACATTTGAGCTAAAATCATTATTACTCAATTCGATTTGTTTTAAATAGCATCATTGACTTATTGGAATGCTAGTTTAAAATCGATCAAATTAATTATCATGATAATCCATAATTTATTTTGGTTTTTATTCTTCCAGGGCTTAATTTAGGGTTAAATACTAGTATCATTTAGTTAATAAATAGATCACTAATTGGTTTCTCATAATTTAGGCCTTTTAGGTTAGAGCTTGGGTGGGTTTTTGTGTGTTTACCCTTAAGCCTTTTGTTTGTCATCCTTTAATTGTCATTCGTGTGGCCCTTTATCTATCTTGCATTAATTCTTACCGATATTTGTGTCGTAACAGTCCAAGCTCAAACGATGTTGACCAAATATTTGAATTATTCTTACTAAATCAAGGTAAAATTAAAACTTGACAAAATCGTTACATCATATTTTAATTGCTTGCACCATGCATAAAGGTGACATGCGGGATTCGAACCATAAACTAACACGGAAGTCGGGCTTATATGATGTCAGTTTAGTTTATGGTCCGGTATATTGTCAACCTTATTAATTAAATGTCCAATTAATTCGAATCCACCATCTTGATAAAGCTCGTGTAGTTAAGGTCAAATTTTCCATTAAGTACGCCGAGTTAAATTCAGTTCAAATTCCATTAATTTGAAAGCAACGAATATTTAGGTATCGATTTTTGGACGTGTTGGGGGTGCTAATTCTTCCCCACGCGTAACCAACTCTTGGACCCTTTCATAATGAATCTATGGTTTTCTACAATATCCAGCCCACCTTATCCAAGAGGTCAGTGGCGACCCCAAGTTTTTATCGATTTTTAAAAGAAAAAGAATTTTTAATCCAAGATTTCAAAGAAATGATTTTGGGGATAACCCATAGCACCGAACTTGTGAATCGTATATTGTTTTAAAAGGAAAAACAATCGCTATAGCTTGGCGACTCCGTTGGGGCAGGTGAATTTGTTTTTACAAAACAAAAGGAGAGTTAGGCCAAGAAAATATTTGTTGTTTTTAAATGATGGAAAATGTTGGAATTTTAATTGACTTTAACGAGGTTGATCCTTTCTTGAAAATATGGCTAAGATTGCACGGGCTTTGATAATTGGTGGACTTTGGATTAATTTTTCATTTAACTTCTAAGGAATCACCAAAATTTGTTGCATAATGTTCATCAAGCTCTATACTTGAGCTCCATCCCTTAAGTGGGAGTGAAACGCCACATACCTATGTGAGTAACCCTCCACGGGTCGATAATTCACTTCTGGAATCCACGCCTTTTGACACATGAGCAGCCCTCCACGTCAATAGTTCGTGCTTTGCCTCCGAAACCAATTCGCAAGTTTGTAATGGGCCATAATTGGGGTTCTTATTGCCTTAGTAGGTAATGGGATAGGTTCGGGTACCCTCGATTAGAACCAAATCATGCATGAGAATCTAGGAAGCCTACCCCATTAGAGCCATGCGAATAACCATAGCAAACTAGAATTCATGTGGTTAGGGTTGTTTCCTTTTTTGCTAGCCTTTTGCTTATCTCGTTTGCGCTTATCTTTTCTCACTTCTATTTTTCTATTTATCTTATAACTAACGCTCCTTTTTGTTTTCTTCCTTTCCCTTTTTTACCTTTTTGTTTTACATATCTTGTCATATCATGAAGAACACATTGAGTTAGAAATAGTTTGAAGTTAAAGACTAGATCAATATGAGACTTCGTTCGTAGAAATGATGAAAAAAATTTCGAGGTGCAAATATGGTTGGAAGGAGAGCAACTACACAAGAGGGACAGTATTACCACTGGGTTCAAGTCAGCCATGTCAGTCGTGACATTCATGAATACGAAGTTCAATGATGTATTTGAGTTAAGAACGGTTTGGAATAGTTGGGATCTTGAGACGAGAAATACTTTCAAGAAAGAATATGGCAACATCGCCTGTTTGCTAGATGTCCTGGTCGACCGATCGCTACTGCAGGCTTTGGTGGGGTTTTGGAACTCAACTTACAGTTGTTTCACAATCGGTAACCTTGATCTGACCCCTACCATCAAAGAATATCAATACCTTTTAAATTGTAAGAAGATCAACGGGAATTGGGTGTACTCTAAGCCTAATAAGAACAAAGCTTTTCAAGGCAAGCTCTGTAAAATCTCAGAAACGTTGTTATCTTGGGTAGAACATCAAGCCACCACTTGGAACAAGAAAGAATACCTTAAGTGGGAGGGAATCCTAGCCTTAGCTTCCATACATCCCGTGGGGTGAGTTCAATGAGACCTCTTTGCATTGTTGATCTATGGGTTGGTACTTTTCCCTCGAGCTTTAGGGCTTATCGACCCGGCGGTTTTGGATTTGTTTGATCGTCTGAGTAGCGGGACCAATCTTGTGCCCGTAATTTTGGCTGAGACTTTTCGATCATTGAGGTTTTTAGGACATGTTTAGATACACTCGTGGTTTTTAGGAATAAATCAAAGTAATGCCATAACAATCTCATTACTTTTGCCCAAAAGTAACGAGTATCTTTTGTAAAAAAGGGCAACTATGTTACTTTATCTGCTTCCAATGAAATAGATCTACTTTGTCAACTTTTCTTTCCCAAATGGCAAACATAGCAATTATTTCATTTCATTCATTATTTTTTCATTCATTTCTTTATGTGTATATATATTTATTTACTTATTTATATCATAAGCAATCTCCTTCCATTTCCAATGCACAATTTCACAATCGTGTAGGCCTCTTAATATAAACTGTATGAATGACACAGAACCTAATCCCGAAGTAGATTTAGAGTGACTCACGCGCTTGGCAAAGATAAAAGAAGAGGATGATGGGATTCCCTAGGAGTTACTAAGAATGATGGAAAGTGAAGAAAAGCAAATCCTTCTACATCAAGAGAATGTGGAGATTTTGAACTTGGGGATTGACGAGGAAAAGAAAGAAGTGAAGATCGGAATCACTTTGTCACCAAAAGTTAAGTAAGAGTTGGTGGAACTACTTCTAGAATTTAAAGATGTATTCACATGGACATATCAAGACATGTTGGGATTAAACATAGATATTGTGATGCACAAGCTCCCAATTAGACCAGAATGCAAGCTCGTTCAGCAAAAGCTCCGAAATGAAGATGAACATGTTGTTAAAAATTAAGGAAGAGGTAAAGAAACAACTTAAAGCCAGGTTCTTAAAAGTTTCTAAATATCTGTAATGGGTAGCCAATATAGTGTTAGTACTGAAAAATGATGGAAAGGTGCGTATATGCTTGGATTATAGGGATCTCGACAAGGCAAGCCCCAAAGATAACTTCCTTTTGCCCCATATTGATGCCCTAGTTGACAATACTGTGGGACATGCTTGGTTCTCATTCATGGATGGCTTTTCAGGGTATAATCAGATCAAAATGCATCCCGAGGATATGGAAAAACCACTTTCGTGACCATGTGGGGTACGTTTTGCTACAAGTGTTGCCCTTCGGGCTGAAAAATGTCAGGGCAACTTACCAAAGAGCCATGGTGACTTTGTTTCATGATATAATGCATAAGGAAATTGAGGTGTACGTAGATGATATGATGGCTAAATCTAATATCAAAGAGGAACACATCCAAAATCTGCGAAAACTCTTCCAGAGGCTAAGAAAGTATCAGTTGAAACTCAAATCGACCAAATGTACCTTCGTAGTTACATTAGGGAAGCTTTTGGGCTTTATGGTGGGCCAAAAATGCATCGAGATTAACCCTGATAAGGTGAAAGTGATCCAAGATCTCCCATCGCCCCAAACACAAAAAGTCTGAAGATTTTTGGAAAGATTGAACTACATCTCCCGGTTCATATCTCAGCTGACCGATAAGTGCGGCCCTATCTTCAGACTACTCTGAAAGAATAACTCGGGGGTTTGGGATGAAGATTGTCAAGAAGCTCTAGAAAAGATCAAGAAGTATATGACCAATCCCCCGATTCTAGTGGCGCCAGTACTGGGTAGGCCATTGATCCTGTACTTGGCAGTGTTTGAGAATTCTATGGGCTGTGTGTTGGGGCAACACGATGACTCAGGCAAAAAGGAAAGGGTGATTTATTACTTAAGCAAAAAGTTCACTGAGTGTGAAAGACGGTACCCGTTGATCCAAATGTTGTGCTGTGCTTTGGTATGGGCTACTAAGCGGCTCCGCCAATACATGTTGTATCACACCACTTTCTTAATCTCCCAATTAGATCCGTTGAAATTTCTAATGGAAGCACCAACACTAACAGGGAAAATAGATCGATGGCAAATGTTATTGTCAGAATTTGACATTGTTTATTTGAGTCAAAAGACGGTGAAGGCAAGTATGGTGGCAGATCTTTTGGCAAGCCACACTTTAGATGATTATGAACCATTGGATTTCAGTTTCCCTGATGAAGATTTGATATGTGGTCTGTCAGAAGGGATGTATACTACCAAGAATAAGGGATGGAAGCTTTATTTTGACATGGCATCGAATGCCTTAGGCCATGGAATATGGGCAGTTTTGGTCTCCCCCAAAAACACCTACTACCCTTTCACGAGTAGGTTGGAATTATTTTGCACCCATAATATAGCCGATATAAGGCATGTGTCATGGGACTTCGAGCGGCCATAGAAAAGAAGATTAAAGTGCTCAAGGTCTTCGGAGATTCTGCCCTAGTAATCTATCAGCTTCGAAAAGAATGGGAGACTAGAGATTTGAAATTGATTCAAGTATTATGACTTAATCCAAGATTTGGTCAAAGAGTTTGAAGAAGTCAGTTTCACCTACTTGCCGAGGGAGGATAATCAGATGGCTGACGCTCTAGCAATATTGGTCGTTGTATTCAAAGTATGTCGGACAGTCGAGATAGAGCCGATTGAGATACAAACTTTTGAAGTACCAGCCCATTGTTATAGTTTGGAAGATAAAGAAGATGACAATCCATGGTATTATGGCATCCTCTAATACATAAAATTCCAGACCTATCCTAAAGAGGCCGATGACAACGATAAAAGGACTATCAGAAGGTTAGCGTTAGGGTACGCCCTTGATGGAGAAATTTTGTACAAGAAAAGCAAGGATCAGATACTCTTGAGGTGTGTCAATGCCTGAGAGGTTGAAACTATTTTGGCAAAGGTCTACGGTGGTTTATATGGAACCCACGCCATCAGATTCTAGATGGCAAGAAAAATCATGAGATATGGCTATTTTTGGTTAACCATGGAGGGAGATTGCATCAGTCAATCATGAGATATGCCGCTTCACACTATGAATTCACCGTGGCCTTTTACTACTTGAGGAATGGACGTCATCAGTCAGATAAACCTGAAGACTTCCAACGGGCATCACTTCATCCTAGTGGCTATCGATTACTTCACCAAGTAGGTAGAAGCTGCCTCATACGCTAATATCACAAGAGCGACGGTTTGCAAGTTTCTCAAGAAGGAAATTATGTGTCGCTATGGTCTGCCCAAAAGAATCATCACTGATAATGCTTCCAATTTGAAAAATATGATGATGACCGAGGTGTGTGAACAATTTAAGATTGTGCACCACAATTTTACTGTTTATCGCCCCAAGCTGAACGGAGCGGTAAAAGCGGCAAATAAAAATATTAAGAAGATCATAGCAAAAACCATATAAACTTTCAAAGATTGGCATGAGAGGCTCCCTTTTGCTCTGTTTGCCTATCAGGCTTCTGTGAGAACCTTCATCGGGGCAACGTCGTACTCTTTGGTATACAGCATAGAAGCGGTACTACTCATCGAGGTAGAAATCCTATCGCTTCGAATTTTGAACTAGATAAAGGTGGATGAAGCCGAATGGATGCAAACTAGGATTGATCAGTTGAACCTCATTGAGGAGAAAAGGTTGAAAGCTATATCTCATAATCAAATGCATCAAAAACGAATGATACGAGCTTATAACAAGAAAGTTTGCCCGAGGGAGTTTTATGAGGGAGATCTGGTGCTCAAAAAGATCTTGTTGAATCAAAGAGATTTCCAGGGAAACTGGATGCCCAATTGGTAAGGACCCTACGTCGTTAAACAAGCCTTCTTCGGGGGAGCGTTAATTCTAACGGAGATGGATTGAAAAGAATTAAGCAACCCTGTAAACTCAAATTTCGTCAAGGAGTATTATGTTTAAAGATAAAAAAAGAGAAAAAAGAAAAAAAAGAGAAGAAGAAAACAAAAAGGCAAAAACTCGTAAAGGTGCTTTTAGAAGAAAAAAGAAAAAAAAGAAAAAAGAAAAGAAAATGAGGGTTTAAGGTGAAAACCCAAAAATGGGCGCCTTAAAACCAAATGAGGGTCTGAATTGAAAATCTAAAAAAGACAGTGCAGATAGACTTAAATTTTGGCATCCAACTAACAGGCCTTGTTTTAGTTGAGGGTCTATGTTTCGGTCTTCATATCATCATAGGGAAATGACCAAGGGTGGCCAGTGAGAAATCTACCGAGGTCGATGGGTTCTCATCATTCATGCAGTCGATACTATCTACATCTTTTTTCATTTTCTCATGTTTGTCAAGACTTTCAAAATTATCCTAATATTCCTTCAAGTTTCAATAATGTATTATTTTAGTCCATATTGTCTATTTCACAGATAGATTGACATAGAATAAAAAACAAAGGATTTCTTGCCATTACTATGATTTAACCTATTAAGTGCAGGCTTGTTCCCAAATAAGAAAGGAGATCACCAAAATTGCGACAATAGGACATCGGAGGCAAAGTTTATAAGATCTATCGAGGAAGAGCATCGAATGTTGTTCATGTTGAAGTCCGAGGGACTAGAGGTGAAAATCCGCAAGGGCGCCCAAGAAAAAAGAAAGAAAAAGAAACAAAACGAAGAAAGAGAAAAAAAGAAAAAAATCTCTAAAGTGAAAATCTGAAAGGGCATTTTAGAGTAAAAGGTTCAAAGAGCTCAAAAAGGAGGGCATAAAGGGTGAACCCGAGTGAGGGAGGAGACGCCGCCGTAGTAAAGAAGAGAAGCGAAAAGCACAAAGGCCCAAATCAAGGGGGCAAGAAGGGAAAGTGCCCGAGAGAGTTTAAAAATTGCTATCATTCTAGCATGCTAACCTACATCATTACAGCTTTTTCATTTCTTTTCACAGATAATCAAAGGATAAACCAAACACCTCCTAAGAAGAAGAGCAAAAGACAAAGCAAAAAAACCTAACAAGGATATCATGCGAAGGATTTGAAACTCACCACACCAAAACCTCAGAGCAAAAGAGGCAAACGCCCGCAGTTTAGGAAGGTTCAAACAGAAAGGTTAAAAGACTTATCCATATAGGTCCAAGAAGAATGGAATCTTTATAGCGAGAGCGTCTATTTTTTCCTACCATTTTGGAGGAACACAATGATGCATGCACCTTTGCTACTCTAGGAAATGAGTTCACCTACCATTTGAGGACATCTGACTTGCTCGCTGGCATTTTAGACAGACATGTCGTCTTCGTCGATTTTGTCCTCTGTCATTTCAAGAAAACAAGTTATTTGGATTTATTCGTTACCGCTTCGGACGAATGAATGGCTTACCATCTGGCCTGACCATTGCTGTTTCGGAAGGACATGCCAGCGTTACCCTGTCTATTTTTGCTGCTTCGGAAAACAAGTTATTTGGATTCATTCGCTGCCACTTCGAAAGAATGATTCATTTGTTGTCTGGCCTATCTATTGTCGCTCCGGAAGGACACGCCATAATTACCCAGTTTGTTTTTGCCGTTTCAAGAAAATAAGTTATGTAAATTCATTCGCTGCCGCTTTGGAGGAATAAGTCATTTGCTATCTGGTCCGTCTATTGCCATTTTGGAGGGATATGCCAATGTTACCCAGTTTGTTTTCACCGCTTCGGAAAACAAGTTACTTGGATTTGTTCGTTGCCGTTTCGGAAGAACAAATCATCCAACAGGGAAGTTGGACAAAATTAATGCTTATGGTCTTTACTTTATTCTTGTTATACAAGCATAAACAAAGAGGGGCAGATGTAATCACTAATTTTTTCCGGGGTGTTAACCCATTCTTTTTGTTAATCTATGCAATCAAGGGCTTTGTTTATCTATTTTAGTTATATAGTATGATTAAGATTAAAATAAATAAAAAATATCATTAGTACCATATGTACATATTAGTGATATGTATAGTATTATATCTACTGTCATGTTTGCTTATCATTATTATGTTATTATCCCTTAAAAACCCCTAAATATTATTAGTATATTATGTTACTTCCATTATGTAGTCTTTTTTTTCATTATTATCTTATTATTATTACTATATGTTAATTAGTATTATTATTATTATCTAAATCAAAATACAAAAATATACATATGAACATAATTAAATAAATAAACAGCCCAGTTTATTATCATATAGTCCTTTACATTAAAGCCCAAGTTTATGTATTATCAGCTCATTATCATAATAAATAAAACCCCAAAAAGATACATAACAGTACATGTGGCCCAATAAGGCCCGAAATTAAGGAAAACCCTAATCTGATGCCCTTCATCTTTTGCCCAGTAGATTTTCAGCCATTAGATCTAGAGAAGATATAACAATTCATGATTAAGGCGGGGAAAGCTCTAGAACTCCCATGCACCCACGCACGACCCTCTAATGTTCACAAGCGTGCGTGCACGACACTTCACTATTTGCTTGGACCCTACGCACGCCTTCTCGAATTCCTTACGACCGTCTAGATCAAGCCACGTCGATCCCTCTCTACTGGTCCCCTCCTCTCTCGTCACATGCAAACAAAGGAAAGAATGTCAGAATAAGAGCGGCATATCCCAACAATATTTCAGATGTCATATCCCGAAAAATGACCTAGTTGGAATTAGGTCCCGGTGATCAGAAATTCTGAATCCGATGTGAAAAACATTATAAGAAATGACCTTTGTACCCTTTTCATGTAAAAAAAGTTACGCTTCAATCCTATGTGGGTAATTGGATTTCCTTGTATGACAATCAAATTCAAAAATGCTAATTCTGAGCAAGGCGTATCGATACGGTTAAGCCAGTATCGATACGGCCTAATTGTCAATAACTGACTTGCATGTTTTAGCACAAATATATCGATACAGTTATGAGAGTATCGATACGGGTCCCCTATTTCAAATCTGTTTGAAATCAAATTTGAAAAGGGAAGTAAGCAAGGTGCTTACTCACATCTTAGCTTGCCTCTCCACATGAATTGTTTTAGAAAAGGGGGTAGTAGGCTGCCATCAATTGCCATAGAATGTCAAAGAGGACATGAAATCATGGAAACAATTAAATAAGCTTACCTTTGCTTGGGGGAAAGCTTTTTATTTGATCCTTGAAAGGCGAATAATGATTCCTATAAAGGAATAAATAAAAATCAGAAAAAGCTTCCATCTTTTCAATTGTGAATCTCCCGGTAAACCAAAAACTCACCCTTGTTCTTCACTAAGCAAGCATAACCATCTTTATTTTCTACCTTGAGCTAAGCTAGCACCTCGGTGCAACCTTCTGTTCTTGTTCAAGTTTAATATACCATTTGAAAGCCCACACTACGGTGAGTAAAACCCATATATTGATTCTATGATTTTACCTTCCATTGAAGTTTAATTTCAAAATTGGTCTTCTATATTCAAGGGAAAGGCCAATGAGTTAGGATGGTGATTTCATCAATTCGATGTTGTCTTTAATGCTTTGGTAAGCTTGAAATACGTTTCCGAGCTTTGAATTGAATTCTAAATTCAAACCCTTAATTTCGTGCTAGTTCAAGAAGTGGAGACGGATTCCCCGTCATCTCCAAAGAAAGTTAAGCACAGCGGGATTGTGATTCGAGAGCCTCGCAATCAAGGTGAGTGTATTTGTGTCAAGGGATAGGCTCAGTGTTATCCCGTTGCATTATTTGATGAATATGTTTCATTTGATTAAGGGCACTTGTAGAGCAACTATGTTGGATTCGAATGGTGATTTCGGTAAGTACCTTGTATTGCTTTGATATGTGTAGTATAGATATAACATGTTAGATATGTGATACATGGGGCTAAGGCTCAATTTTGACATATGTTATGATATGATCCGAAAGATATGAAATATGCTAATTATGTGATTTTTGTGTAAATATGGACATTGGCATGCCATAGGATTATTTTGAGCTCGTATAAGTAAGGGATGGACTACGGTCCGAGTCTATGACCTATATGTGGGGGAAATAAGGATGGTTTGTGTAAGGGATTCTCTCCGGAGCTACAGCTCAAGGTGTTACGCGTAATAAGTGCTACACAATTGTGCAAGTATACACGTTGCAAGTTATAGTATAAAAGATATCGTTTCCACAGGGATTGGTGCCACTTCAAGAATCTAGTCTCTTGCACTGTAAAAAGTAAAAGAAAACACAAGTAGAAGATTATAGGAGTTTTAACTAATAACTAATCTAGAAAGCAAATAAGTAAAAGGCGATGTAATTAAATGAGAGAGATAGGCCAGGTTATCGTGAGTAGAGGTGTGATAGCCGATTGGATCGTCTTGGTAAAAGAGTGCACGGGTAACTCAGTTGCCGTGGCAACTTGCAAAACGGGGTTGCCTTGGCAACTAATCGATGGTTGCCTGGGTGACTAGTTGGGCAACTACTTGGGCGTCTGGGCAGCAACCTTCAAGGTTCGGCAGAGCGTTCTTCAATGGTTTCTTCTTATCCCTAAGTCGAAACTCTAGCTACTTGTGCATGCCTTGATAATACATCCCTGCGTTAATCAAGGGTGAACAACAACCAATCTTGCGCTCCTCTTAGCCGTTGAAATCCTTAATTTATTCCTAAGTCAGATTAATCTTCACCATCCATATATTGAATAAAGATCATATTCATTCGTTTCTTGAATGCAACTCTCCCGATATTAGATAAATAGATGAAGTTACGAGATCCTCTCCCAATTCACTCGCAAACAAGAATAAGAACCAAGAATGAATAAACTTTGAATAGAAAAGTGCAAACTCTTATTACCTAAACAAAATCCAATAGTTTCTCACAACCAAAAGACACAATAACCTTAGCCAAATAGATTTAGTTCATGGCTAGGTTCCAAAGAAACACAAGATAAAGAATCCCTAGCATGAACCTAATTGAACAAGAAAGAAAAAGATGAAGAATGAAGCTTGTTGAAATCCTCTTTGCCCTAGATGCTTGTTGAAAATTCTCTCCTCTCTCTCCCTCTCTTGGAGTTGACAGCATGACCTCTAATTTATAGGGCTAGGTCAAAGTCCTCATTTGAGGAGAAAGTTAAGTTGGAATTAAATTATCTTTAAAGAATATAATTCTTTATTATAATTATATTCCTTCTAGAACTTCTCCTATCTTCTTGGAATTTAATTCTTCTTTAATCTCTTCATGGAAATTAAACTCTTTTAGGATTTAGCTTTGCTCCACATCATCTTGGGCTTGTCTAGTCATCAATTTCGACTACCATATCACCTTATTCTTTGTCGACAATTGCCTTGGCAACTGGCTCGGCGTCTCCTTCATGCATTGCCCTGGCAACTAGCTCGGCATCTCCTTCATGCATTGCCCTGGCAACTAGCTCTAACCTTGCTTTGGCAAGTGATCTGCACATACACACAAAACACACCAAAGCAGCATCTTTTCCCACAAAAACTACCAAGTTATGTAATCAAGCTCAACGATGGAAGAAAACATGGATTAATGCATGAATGGCTCATTATGCAACTAATATGAGCCCAAGTCTAACAATAATATGAGTAAAAAGGGTAAGAAAATAGTAATTTTGAACACTTATCACACCCCCAAACTCGAACTATTGATTATCCTCAAGCAATGCAAACTAATAATTACCTGCCAAGACTTCAATTTTCACAAACTTAGCTTTGAACTTGATTTCAATTCTCAGAACTGGGGCACAAAGTATGATTGGCTTTTCATTTTTCAGAAAACTTAGGAGTTACTCGGAATCAAACTATAATGCTTTTGAGTGTATGCGGAGTTGTGTGCAAGTTGATTTTTCGGATTCTATGCAAACAAGAGGTTTTCAAATTACTTCATTGGGTTCTTTTTAACATGTTTTAACTAGAGCCAGTTTTGGGCACCTCTAGTATTTTGTTTTTAGTTTTCTTAAGTTAATTAATTTATTCGACTAGAGCCGGTTTCGGGCACCTCTAGCGATCAATTTTTAGCACATACTAGAGCCGGTTTCGGGCACCTCTAGCGATCAATTTTTTAGCACATGCTAGAGCCAATTTCGGGCACCTCTAGCATTCATCCAATTTTTATTCTAATCCCCCAATTTGTTTAATTATCAACCTAAGTTCACTAGAATTCCTTAAATCAATCAAACCACAATAGTGTTTCATCAAATTTAGCATCATAGTAAAATTCTAAGTTTTTCCATGGTTATCCTAGAATAAAAATTCTATCAATTAAGTGCATTGGCAAAGTCATCATCGGATATTCATCAAATCTAGGCAATTCTTGTTCCAACTAAAGGCATGGCAAGCAATTTATGTATCCTAAATGTAATACTTAAGTTGAATGTAACTAAACATGGTAACAACTAATAACAATCCCCCCCATACTCGAGTGAGGCATTGTCCTCAATGCATGTATTAAATAAAAATAACGAAAAATAAAATACAAACGAGGACTTACTCCGAGAGTTCGTCGCCATGGATGATTAGTTTCCTTTTGGTCGGTGTCTTGATTCTCTTGCTTGAACGCGATGGTTGTTTCCTTGTTGCCGGTGGTGGAATCGATCCTCGTACAGGTTTGTCCTCATCGTTCTCATCATCAATGTCATTGGCTTTTCGCTTGGAGAATTCAATTGGTGTGGTATTTGTTGGTGCAATGGAAGACTCGTCCGAATCTGAAAAATCAGATATTGATTCCGTAAGAGTTGATTCGGGCATAGGTGCTTTACCTTTGGCTTTTGCAGTGGTTTTCGGGATGTCTTTAGCTTTGGTTGCCGTGGCATTTCAGGGTTGGTTGCCGTGGCATCTGCTTGTGCAGGCACGATGTAGGTTGCCGCGGTATCATTTGTTGCGGTTGCTGTGGCGATTGCTTTATTGGTTGCCGGGGCAAGGATCTCGGCAGGAAAGATTGGGAACGGCACGCGATTGTCCGGGTACTTTTCTAGGATGACTTGGGTGATGGCATTGTTGTGCTCCTTCATGTACCGCATGAACATTAGTTACCGGTCTTCAATTTGCCTTAAGTAGATCGCCAATGGTTGAAGAGTGCTTCAAAGTGTCACGGGGTTGATGGCCGAGTTGCCCGGGCGTTAGGTGCTTGGGCATTAGGGATTGCCGGGGTGGCAGAAGTTGCTGCGGTAATTGGAGGCCTTGAGGATTTTTCTGGTGCCTCTCCCATTAGCTTTCGGTTTTGTGCTTGATTCCAACCGGACTTTGGTAGGGCCTTTTCATCGGTTGACTCACTTGGAACATGCATATCCTTGCAAAGATTATAAATTAAGCAAGGGAAGAAAAGAGAACCCTTATCTTTTGAGCTACATACAAAAATCTCATCACAAATAATTTTTCAAATGTTAATGATGCGATTATGCAAAATAGAATGTATGAGCAAAAGACGTGGTATATCAATGGTAGTATTGTGTGTGGTGGGCATTAAAGAAGTTTTAACAAACTTATTCCATAGTTTTGCCTCGGGTTTAAGCCGAAGGTGATTTACCGTGCCCTTGTATTTATCGTTGTTCCAATGAGTTCCCGGTTGAGTGAGTTCTTGAAGCACCTTGTTGAGTTGCTTGGGCGTGATTTGATCAACAAAGGCTTGAAGCTCGTCATTCTCAATGTAGAGCCCGTAAAAGGTGTTGACGTTTTTGGGGCTTATGAGTATGGCCTTGTCACGAACAAAAACATAAGGATTATCCGGGTTAGGTGAGTGAGCATAGAATTCTCTTACCCATGAGATGTTACCCGTTCGATTGATGGCAAAAGATTTGCCACTTTTGATGTGCAATCCTCTCAAGATGAATGGTTCAAGGCGAAATCTTGATGAGAGTTGGAGTATTCAAAGCCTTGTTCTTCGTAAATCTTCCGGCTTTCGAACTTGGAGTGAAATCTTTCTTGAACCACCGGTGTAGCAAACTTCTTGTATCTTGGTTCTTTGGAGGAACTTGGATGAACTAAAAATTTAATTTTGGGTGCCATAGATGATCTTGGTTGTGAGTTTTGTAAAAACAAATAAAAGAAAATAAAAGAAACTAAAGAGTTGCAAGATGAAAAGTAGGAATAGGTTAAGGGTGATGGGTTTTATAGAAAAGATAGGTAGTAAATATGGTGGGTGGGATTAATTTTCGGAAAGAAGAAAAATAGGGTTTCGGTTTAGGGGAAGGGTGATGGCAAGGGGGGTTTAATTAGGGTAAGTTGGAGGATTTATATAAGCCTTAGATTCAGCCCATTAATTTCCTTGTTGAAGATGTTTTCCTTCTTGGATTAAAATTCCTCTTTATCTTGAACTAATTTCCTACAATTCAAAGACAAATCAAATAAGGATTAAAATTAAAGATAAACTAATAAAAGAAAATAAATAAAGATGTGTAAAGGGATTCTTAAACTTAAAAAGATAAAAAAAAAAATCTATCCTAAAAATATAACAATAATCGGAAAAAAATTAGTTCGAACAAAACTAATAAAATAAAAAAAGTAATCGAAAATAATAAAAATAAATAAAAAATATCGAAGGGAGGGCATGCTCATGCATCTCCTAAGTTGACCACTTATTTGTTACGTTCTACATGGGCACATTCTAGTGCTTCAATCTTTGTCCATTAACTTTGAATTCACCTTTGTCAGTGATGGACTTGATTATCACGGCACCATGGGAGAATGGTTTGACAACTTCGAATGGTCCCGACCATCTTGACTTTAGCTTTCCCGGGAAAAGTTTTAGCCGAGAATTGAATAAGAGAACTAGTTGCCCTAGCATGAATTGCCGTGGCAATAGTTTTTTGTCATGCCATTGCTTTTTTTTCTCTTTGTAGATTCGTGCATTGTTATAGGTGAGTGCACATAATTCTTCTATCTCGTTGAGGTCCAACAAATGCTTTTGTCCGGCACTTTCCCAATCCATATTCACGGTCTTGATTGCCCAATATGCCTTGTGTTCGATTTCCACCGGTAGATGGCATGTTTTTCCATAGACAAGTCGGAAGGGGACATACCTAAGGGTGTTTTGAATACAATGCGATATGCCCAAAGTGCGTCATCTAGTCTTAATGACCAATCCTTCCTAGAGGGATTTATAACTTTCTCGAGTATACCCTTCAATTCCAGGTCAGAAATTTTTGCTTGCCCGTTGGTTTGTGGGTCATATGCCGTGGCGATCTTGTGTGATATGCCGAAGCGTTGCAACATCTTGGCAATAAGTCTGTTGTCAAAATGCTTGTCTTCGTCACTGATAATTGCTCTCGGTATCCCAAACCGTAAAATATATTTTTCTGCAAGAATCATTGCACGGTCTTGGAATCGTTGTTGGGAATCGCAATGCCTCAACCCATTTAGACACGTAGTCAATGGCAAGTAGAATGTAGAGGTTGCCAAATGAAGATGGGAAAGGTCCCATAAAATTGATCCCCATACATTGAACAATTCCACCTCGATGATGTTTTGGAGCGGCATCTCATGTCGTCTAGAGATATTGCCCGTCCTCTGGCAATGATCACATTGCTTGAAAAAGTATTGGGCATCTTTGTACAATGTTGGCCAATACAAACCGGATTGTAACACTTTGGCCATGATACGAGTTCCTCCAAAATGTCCTCCATAGGGTGAACAATGGCATTGCCCAGTACATTTTGTTGCTCTTCTTCAGGACACATCGACGTATAACCTGATCTGCACATTGTTTAAACAAAAGAGGCTCGTCCCAAAAGTAATGCTTAGCATCATGGTGGAACCGCTTCTTCCCTTGGTGAGTAAGACCATAAGGTAAAATACCACAAACAAGGAAATTAACTAAATCTGCGTACCAGGGTATTGCCGAGGCATGTGCTGCCGTGAAGACTGCTCCCAAAATTGCCGAGGCGTGCACGTCAAGGGCTGCTACGGGGTCAAGAGTTGCCGAGGCGTCGAGGGTTGCCGAGGCATGCGCGTCCACGGTTGCCGAGGCAACTAAAAGTTGTTCATCCGGGAATGCATCGCATATCTCTAGATCTGCGTCATCCTCCCTATTGTGTTCTAAACGTGATAAGTGATCGGCCACTTGATTTTCTGTTCCTTTCCTGTCCTTAATTTCAATATCAAATTCTTGTAAAATTAATATCCAATGAATCAAACGAGGTTTGGCATCCTTTTTAGCAAATAGATATTTGATTGCCGAATGGTCCGTATGAACAATTACCTTTGTACCAATCAAATAGGATCGAAACTTGTCAAATGCGAAAACTACAGCTAGTAACTCTTTCTCCGTTGTTGTGTAATTCACTTGAGCACTATTAAGAGTTTTACTAGCGTAGTAAATCACATGGAAGGTCTTACCTATGCGTTGGCCTACGACTGCTCCTAATGTGAAATCACTTGCATCACACATGAGCTCAAAAGGTAGCGTCCAATCTGGTGGAACGATAATGGGTGCCGAGGCAAGCTTTTCCTTTAGGGTTTCAAATGCTTGGGTGCAAGAATCATCAAAATCGAAGACTTTATCCTGTTCAAGCAAATTGCACAAGGGTTTAGTGATTTTAGAAAAATTATGAATGAACCTCCTGTAAAAACCTGCATGTCCAAGAAAGCTTCGAATTCCTTTAACCGAACTTGGTGGGGGTAATCTCTCGATCACGTCCACCTTGGCTTTGTCTACTTCAATTCCCTTGGATGAAATCTTGTGGCCGAGCACTATTCCTTCATCTACCATAAAATGGCACTTCTCCCAATTGAGGACTAAATCAGTTTCTTCACATCTTGCCAACACCTTCTCTAAATTACCGAGACAGCTATCGAAGTCATTACCAAAAATAGAAAAATCATCCATGAAGATCTCAAGGAAGTCTTCGACCATGTCTGAAAAAAGAGTGCCATCATGCATCTTTGGAAGGTTGTCGAGCGTTACACAATCCGAACGGCATCCATCGGAAAGCATAAGTACCATATGGGCATGTGAATGTTGTCTTTTCTTGATCTTCTGGTGCTATGGCAATTTGATTGTAACCTGAATAACCATCAAGAAAACAATAAAAGGGTTTACCTGCAAGACGGTCAAGCATTTGATCAATAAAGGGTAATGGGAAGTGATCTTTCCTAGTGGTTTTGTTTAGCTTTGATAATCCATACAAACCCTTCAACCGTCACATCTGGTTGGAATGAGTTCATTATTTTCATTACTTACCACCGTTATACCTCCATTTTTCGGTACATTTGTACGGACTTACCCATGTACTATCGGAGATAGGGTATATAATGTCGGCGTCAAGCCACTTGATGATTTCTTTCATTACAACCCCTTTCATGGCATGATTCAGTCTCCTCTGGGCCTCAATTGAAGGTTTGTGATCATCTTCCAACAAAATCTTGTGCATGCACACTACGGGGCTAATTCTCTTCAAGTCGGCAATTGTCCATCCTATTGCCTTTTTGTGTAGCTTCAACATTTTGATCAGCTTCTTTTCCTGCTCAGGCCGTAACTTAGAAGAAATAATTACAGGCAATGTATTATCGGTTCCTAAGTATGCATATTTTAGTTGCTCTGGCAATTGTTTCAACTCAGGAATCGGTGGTTGTTCAATCGAGGGCTTTACGAGCTTACCTTCCTTACCTGAATAATCCAGTGGTTCAAAGTATGTACCTGGTCGATTGACTAGCCAATTTGCCTCTTCTTTTTGTTCCTCATCGACCGGTTCTTCATACTCCTCAGGTTCCTCTTGATCGGCAATGTAGTTGCCGAGGCAACTAAATTCCTCGTCGAAGTTAAACTCTGCCGTGGCATGAAGAAGTTGACATTCTTCTGGATCATCAGCATGCCTTAGTGTTTGTAACACATTTAGTTTAACTTGCTGGTCATTCACCCTCATTGTGAGTTCTCCTTTTTCAACATCGATCAAGGTTCTCCCTGTTGCTAGGAATGGTCTCCCGAGAATGATAGGTGCATGCTCATCTACTTCACAATGCAAAACAATAAAGTCAGCGGGAAAAATAAATTTATCAACTTTTACCAGTATGTCTTCAATTTTTCCCTCTAGATGCACATAGGATCTGTCGGCTAGATGTAGCATAACTGTTGTAGGTCTTGCCTTCCCGATTCCTAGTTTCTGAAAAACCAATTTAGGCATCAAATTTATGCTAGCCCCAAGGTCGCATAATGATTTCCCGACATAGTGGTTTCCAATAGAACAGGGTATTGTGAAACTTCCAGGATCCTTCAACTTAGGTGGCATATGATTGTGCAACATGGCCATGCATCCCTCTGTTTGCAATCGTTTCAAACTCTCCTAGCCTTGTTCTCTTGGACACAATGTCTTTAAGAAACTTGGCATAGTTCGGCATTTGTTCAATTGCTTCCACCAATGGCAAGTTGATGTGGACTTGCTTTAGGATATCAAGAAACTTCTTGAATTGATATTCTTGCTTTTGTCACTTCAACCTTTGTGGGAATGGTGGTGGAAGTCGGATATCTTCGATCCTTTCATTGGTTTGGAACCTGATTGACGGCATTGCGGGACAACCCGGTGTTGCCGAGGCATTATCAATCTGGGGTTGAGGCATGCTTATCACAAGTTGCCAAGCATCCTTATCGTATGTTGTCGAGGCATGCTTATTGCGGTTACCGCGGAAATTCTTTGTTCAGCATCTGAGGCTTTGCCGCTAGGTTTGTCTTGATCTTTTTGTGGAGTTTTGTTTGATGAGCGGGCATGAGCCTCTTTAAGTTGTTGGCCACTTCTAGTGGTGATCGCCTTACATTTCTCATGGCCAGTTCCTCTTGTGACTTCAGTATCGCTAGGTAAACCTCCTTGCGGTCTAGTATTCAGGTTTTGAGCAAACTTTCTGACTTGATTTTCTAATGATTTGATTGCCGCCTCTTGGTTTTGAAATTTCATCTCGGTCCTGTTAATAAAAGCATCAGTTCTTTTTATGAAGTTACTATTCTCAGCCATATAAGATTCAGTTTTCATCATAAAAGCATTTAGAGAATTTTCTAAAGAACTAGATGTTGTCGGTTGTTGCTTCGGAAATTGTTGCCGTGGCATATTCTGCTGGAATCCCGATGCTTGTGCATTTTGATTGTTCTGGTTTAGAGTATTGTTGGGATTACTCCATGAAAAATTTGGGTGCTTCTTCCAAGCTGGATTGTATGTATTGGACATCACATTGTTGTTCCGATTGTAATTCCCCACATAGAAGCTGGATTCCGGATTCTGTATACATTCAGAAGAATCATGGTTATCACTACATAACTCACAAAACGAATCCATTACCTTGACCTCATGTGTGTTTTTTGGTTTTTGCATGTTCTAGACCATCTTGGTTAAAGTGGCCAATTGTGCCGAAATTGAATCTGATGATCCTAGTTCATGTATTGTGGCTTGGCGTCTAACTCCTCATCTTCTAGTAGAGGGGAATTGATAATCATTCTTGGCGATCTGTTTAGAATTTGCATTGCTTCCTCCGGTGACTTATCTAGGAGTATGCCGTTTCTTTGAGGCATCTAGCATCATCCTTATTGGTGTATTCACGGCGTTGTAAAACATTGTTACTTGAGTCCACACCGAAATCCGTGTAGGGGGCATTTGTGTAGAAGTTCTCTATATCGCTCCCAAGCCTCGTACATGGATTCATCATCTGCCTGCGAAAAAGAAGTAATGTCGTTCTGAAGCTTATCTGTCAAATTTATAGGATTAAACTGAGCAAGGAAATCACGACAAAGATCGGTCCAAGATCCTATTGATCCAGCAGGAATACTATTCAACCATGCTTTCGCCCTATCCCTCAGTGAATAGGGGAATAATCTTAATCGTAAAACATCGGGGGTGACTCTGTGTATTTTGAATGAGCTGCAAATCTCGAGGAAAGATTTAAGATGTTGTCGTGCATCTTTAGTTGTTGAGCCGCCAAATTGACCAATTGTGTTGATCATATTAAACATTATCGGTTTCAACTCAAAGTGGTCGGCTTCAATTTCAGGTGCGACAACTCCTGGATTAAGTCCATCAAGATCTTCTTGAAGATAGTCTCGAATAGTTACATTTCGTGCAAGAATCACTCCTCCTCCTCTTTGGAACATCTTGATTCATATTGCTGTCTTGATTAGCTATTGCTACTCTTATCCTTCGTCTAAGTCTTTGTAAGGTTCGTTCGATTTCTGGATCAAAGGGATATTCTGGTGTAATCGATCTCGCCCTAGTCATATACCAATGCAAAACCAAAGTTTGTTAGCCCTTTGAATCTTAAACAAGAAAAGTAAAAAGAAAGTGCAAGAAAATAAAAACAAAGTCGCTATTGCGAGTCCCCGGCAACGGCACCAAAAACTTATTGCTCGTAATAAGTGCTACGAATTGTGCAAGTATACACGTTGCAAGTTATAGTATAAAAGATATCATCTCCACGGGGATTGGTGCCACTTCAAGAGTCTAGTCTCTTCCACTGTAAAAAGTAAAAGAAAACACAAGTAGAAGATTATAGGAGTTTTAACTAATAACTAATCTAGAAAGCAAATAAGTAAAAGGTGATGTAATTAAATGAGAGAGATAGGCCAGGTTATCGTGAGTAGATGTGTGATAGCCGATTGGATCATCTTGGTAAAAGAGTGCACGGGCAACTCAGTTGTCGTGGTAACTTGCAAAATGGGGTTGCCTTGGCAACTAATCGATGGTTGCCCGGGCGACTAGTTGGGTAACTACTTGGGCGTCTGGGCAGCAACCTTCAAGGTTCGACAGAGCATTCTTCAATGGTTTCTCCTTATCCCTAAGAACCAAGAATGAATAAACCTTGAATAGAAAAGTGCAAACTCTTATTACCTAAACAAAATCCAATAGTTTCTCACAACCAAAAGACACAATAACCTTAGCCAAATAGATTTAGTACATGGCTAGGTTCCAAAGAAACACAAGATAAAGAATCCCTAGCATGAACCTAATTGAACAAGAAAGAAAAAAGATGAAGGATGAAGCTTGTTGAAATCCTCTTTGCCCTAGATGCTTGTTGAAAATTCTCTCCTCTCTCTCCCTCTCTTGGAGTTGACAGCATGACCTCTAATTTATAGGGCTAGGTCAAAGTCCTCATTTGAGGAGAAAGTTAAGTTGGAATTAAATTATCTTTAAAGAATATAATTCTTTATTATAATTATATTCCTTCTAGAACTTCTCCTATCTTCTTGGAATTTAATTCTTCTTTAATCTCTTCATGGAAATTAAACTCTTTTAGGATTTAGCTTTGCTCCACATCATCTTGGGCTTGTCTAGTCATCAATTTCGACTACCATATCACCTTATTCTTTGTCGACAATTGCCTTGGCAACTGGCTCGGCGTCTCCTTCATGCATTGCCCTGGCAACTAGCTCGGCATCTCCTTCATGCATTGCCCTGGCAACTAGCTCTAACCTTGCTTTGGCAAGTGATCCTGCACATACACACAAAACACACCAAAGCAGCATCTTTTCCCACAAAACTACCAAGTTATGTAATCAAGCTCAACGATGGAAGAAAACATGGATTAATGCATGAATGGCTCATTATGCAACTAATATGAGCCCAAGTCTAACAATAAATAGTAATTTTGAACACTTATCACACCCCCAAACTCGAACTATTGATTATCCTCAAGCAATGCAAACTAATAATTACCGCCAAGACTTCAATTTTCACAAACTTAGCTTTGAACTTGATTTCAATTCTCAGAATCAGGGCACAAAGTATGATTGGCTTTTCATTTTTCGAAAACTTAGGAGTTACTCGGAATCAAACTATAATGCTTTTGAGTGTATGCGGAGTTGTGTGCAAGTTGATTTTTCGGATTCTATGCAAACAAGAGGTTTTCAAATTACTTCATTGGGTTCTTTTTAACATGTTTTAACTAGAGCCGTTTTGGGCACCTCTAGTATTTTGTTTTTAGTTTTCTTAAGTTAATTAATTTATTCGACTAGAGCCGGTTTGGGCACCTCTAGCGATCAATTTTTAGCACATACTAGAGCCGGTTTGGGCACCTCTAGCGATCAATTTTTAGCACATGCTAGAGCCAATTTGGGCACCTCTAGCATTCATCCAATTTTATTCTAATCCCCAATTTGTTTAATTATCAACCTAAGTTCACTAGAATTCCTTAAATCAATCAAACCACAATAGTGTTTCATCAAATTTAGCATCATAGTAAAATTCTAAGTTTTTCCATGGTTATCCTAGAATAAAAATTCTATCAATTAAGTGCATTGGCAAAGTCATCATCGGATATTCATCAAATCTAGGCAATTCTTGTTCCAACTAAAGGCATGGCAAGCAATTTATGTATCCTAAATGTAATACTTAAGTTGAATGTAACTAAACATGGTAACAACTAATAACAATCCCCCATATACTGAGTGAGGCATTGTCCTCAATGCATGTATTAAATAAAAATAACGAAAAATAAAATACAAACGAGGACTTACTCCGAGAGTTCGTCGCCATGGATGATTAGTTTCCTTTTGGTCGGTGTCTTGATTCTCTTGCTTGAACGCGATGGTTGTTTCCTTGTTGCCGGTGGTGGAATCGATCCTCGTACAGGTTTGTCCTCATCGTTCTCATCATCAATGTCATTGGCTTTTCGCTTGGAGAATTCAATTGGTGTGGTATTTGTTGGTGCAATGGAAGACTCGTCCGAATCTGAAAAATCAGATATTGATTCCGTAAGAGTTGATTCGGGCATAGGTGCTTTACCTTTGGCTTTTGCAGTGGTTTTCGGGATGTCTTTAGCTTTGGTTGCCGTGGCATTTCAGGGTTGGTTGCCGTGGCATCTGCTTGTGCAGAGCACGATGTAGGTTGCCGCGTATCATTTGTTCGCGTTTCTGTGGGCGATTGCTTTATTGGTTGCCGGGGCAAGGATCTCGGCAGAAAGATTGGGAACGCACGCGATTGTCCGGTACTTTTCTAGGATGACTTGGGTGATGGCATTGTTGTGCTCCTTCATGTACCGCATGAACATTAGTTACCGGTCTTCAATTTGCCTTAAGTAGATCGCCAATGGTTGAAGAGTGCTTCAAAGTGTCACGGGGTTGATGGCCGAGTTGTTCGTTAGGTGCTTGGGCATTAGGGATTGCCGGGTGGCGTGTTGCTTTGCGGTAATTGGAGGCCTTGAGGATTTTTCTCGTGCCTCTCCCATTAGCTTTCGGTTTTGTGCTTGATTCCAACCGGACTTTGGTAGGGCCTTTTCATCGGTTGACTCACTTGAACATGCATATCCTTGCAAAGATTATAAATTAAGCAAGGGAAGAAAAGAGAACCCTTATCTTTTGAGCTACATACAAAAATCTCATCACAAATAATTTTTCAAATGTTAATGATGCGATTATGCAAAATAGAATGTATGAGCAAAAGACGTGGTATATCAATGGTAGTATTGTGTGTGGTGGGCATTAAAGAAGTTTTAACAAACTTATTCCATAGTTTTGCCTCGGGTTTAAGCCGAAGGTGATTTACCGTGCCCTTGTATTTATCGTTGTTCCAATGAGTTCCCGGTTGAGTGAGTTCTTGAAGCACCTTGTTGAGTTGCTTGGGCGTGATTTGATCAACAAAGGCTTGAAGCTCGTCATTCTCAATGTAGAGCCCGTAAAAGGTGTTGACGTTTTTGGGGCTTATGAGTATGGCCTTGTCACGAACAAAAACATAAGGATTATCCGGGTTAGGTGAGTGAGCATAGAATTCTCTTACCCATGAGATGTTACCCGGTTCCGATTGATGGCAAAAGATTTGCCACTTTTGATGTGCAATCCTCTCGAAGATGAATGGTTCAAGGCCGAAATCTTGATGAGAGTTGGAGTATTCAAAGCCTTGTTCTTCGTAAATCTTCCGGCTTTCGAACTTGGAGTGAAATCTTTCTTGAACCACCGGTGTAGCAAACTTCTTGTATCTTGGTTCTTTGGAGGAACTTGGATGAACTAAAAATTTAATTTTGGGTGCCATAGATGATCTTGGTTGTGAGTTTTGTAAAAACAAATAAAAGAAAATAAAAGAAACTAAAGAGTTGCAAGATGAAAAGTAGGAATAGGTTAAGGGTGATGGGTTTTATAGAAAAGATAGGTAGTAAATATGGTGGGTGGGATTAATTTTCGGAAAGAAGAAAAATAGGGTTTCGGTTTAGGGGAAGGGTGATGGCAAGGGGGGTTTAATTAGGGTAAGTTGGAGGATTTATATAAGCCTTAGATTCAGCCCATTAATTTCCTTGTTGAAGATGTTTTCCTTCTTGGATTAAAATTCCTCTTTATCTTGAACTAATTTCCTACAATTCAAAGACAAATCAAATAAGGATTAAAATTAAAGATAAACTAATAAAAGAAAATAAATAAAGATGTGTAAAGGGATTCTTAAACTTAAAAAGATAAAAGAAAGAAAATAAATCTATCCTAAAAATATAACAATAATCGGAAAAAAAATTAGTTCGAACAAAACTAATAAAATAAAAAAGTAATCGAAAATAATAAAAATAAATAAAAAAATATCGAAGGGAGGGCATGCTCATGCATCTCCTAAGTTGACCACTTATTTGTTACGTTCTACATGGGCACATTCTAGTGCTTCAATCTTTGTCCATTAACTTTGAATTCACCTTTGTCAGTGATGGACTTGATTATCACGGCACCATGGGAGAATGGTTTGACAACTTCGAATGGTCCCGACCATCTTGACTTTAGCTTTCCCGGGAAAAGTTTTAGCCGAGAATTGAATAAGAGAACTAGTTGCCCTAGCATGAATTGCCGTGGCAATAGTTTTTTGTCATGCCATTGCTTTTTTTTCTCTTTGTAGATTCGTGCATTGTTATAGGTGAGTGCACATAATTCTTCTATCTCGTTGAGGTCCAACAAATGCTTTTGTCCGGCACTTTCCCAATCCATATTCACGGTCTTGATTGCCCAATATGCCTTGTGTTCGATTTCCACCGGTAGATGGCATGTTTTTCCATAGACAAGTCGGAAGGGGGACATACCTAAGGGTGTTTTGAATACAGTGCGATATGCCCAAAGTGCGTCATCTAGTCTTAATGACCAATCCTTCCTAGAGGGATTTATAACTTTCTCGAGTATACCCTTCAATTCCAGGTCAGAAATTTTTGCTTGCCCGTTGGTTTGTGGGTCATATGCCGTGGCGATCTTGTGTGATATGCCGAAGCGTTGCAACATCTTGGCAATAAGTCTGTTGTCAAAATGCTTGTCTTCGTCACTGATAATTGCTCTCGGTATCCCAAACCGTGTAAATATATTTTTCTGCAAGAATCATTGCACGGTCTTGGAATCGTTGTTGGGAACTGCAGCTGCCTCAACCCATTTAGACACGTAGTCAATGGCAAGTAGAATGTAGAGGTTGCCAAATGAAGATGGGAAAGGTCCCATAAAATTGATCCCCATACATTGAACAATTCCACCTCGATGATGTTTTGGAGCGGCATCTCATGTCGTCTAGAGATATTGCCCGTCCTCTGGCAATGATCACATTGCTTGAAAAAGTATTGGGCATCTTTGTACAATGTTGGCCAATACAAACCGGATTGTAACACTTTGGCCGCGGTACGAGTTCCTCCAAAATGTCCTCCATAGGGTGAACAATGGCATTGCCAGAGTACATTTTGTTGCTCTTCTTCAGGGACACATCGACGTATAACCTGATCTGCACATTGTTTAAACAAAAGAGGCTCGTCCCAAAAGTAATGCTTAGCATCATGGTGGAACCGCTTCTTCCCTTGGTGAGTAAGACCATAAGGTAAAATACCACAAACAAGGAAATTAACTAAATCTGCGTACCAGGGTATTGCCGAGGCATGTGCTGCCGTGAAGACTGCTCCCAAAATTGCCGAGGCGTGCACGTCAAGGGCTGCTACGGGGTCAAGAGTTGCCGAGGCGTCGAGGGTTGCCGAGGCATGCGCGTCCACGGTTGCCGAGGCAACTAAAAGTTGTTCATCCGGGAATGCATCGCATATCTCTAGATCTGCGTCATCCTCCCTATTGTGTTCTAAACGTGATAAGTGATCGGCCACTTGATTTTCTGCCCTTTCCTCGTCCTTAATTTCAATATCAAATTCTTGTAAAATTAATATCCAATGAATCAAACGAGGTTTGGCATCCTTTTTAGCAAATAGATATTTGATTGCCGAATGGTCCGTATGAACAATTACCTTTGTACCAATCAAATAGGATCGAAACTTGTCAAATGCGAAAACTACAGCTAGTAACTCTTTCTCCGTTGTTGTGTAATTCACTTGAGCACTATTAAGAGTTTTACTAGCGTAGTAAATCACATGGAAGGTCTTACCTATGCGTTGGCCTACGACTGCTCCTAATGTGAAATCACTTGCATCACACATGAGCTCAAAAGGTAGCGTCCAATCTGGTGGAACGATAATGGGTGCCGAGGCAAGCTTTTCCTTTAGGGTTTCAAATGCTTGGGTGCAAGAATCATCAAAATCGAAGACTTTATCCTGTTCAAGCAAATTGCACAAGGGTTTAGTGATTTTAGAAAAATTATGAATGAACCTCCTGTAAAAACCTGCATGTCCAAGAAAGCTTCGAATTCCTTTAACCGAACTTGGTGGGGGTAATCTCTCGATCACGTCCACCTTGGCTTTGTCTACTTCAATTCCCTTGGATGAAATCTTGTGGCCGAGCACTATTCCTTCATCTACCATAAAATGGCACTTCTCCCAATTGAGGACTAAATCAGTTTCTTCACATCTTGCCAACACCTTCTCTAAATTACCGAGACAGCTATCGAAGTCATTACCAAAAATAGAAAAATCATCCATGAAGATCTCAAGGAAGTCTTCGACCATGTCTGAAAAGAGTGCCATCATGCATCTTTGGAAGGTTGTCGAGGCGTTACACAATCCGAACGGCATCCATCGGAAAGCATAAGTACCATATGGGCATGTGAATGTTGTCTTTTCTTGATCTTCTGGTGCTATGGCAATTTGATTGTAACCTGAATAACCATCAAGAAAACAATAAAAGGGTTTACCTGCAAGACGGTCAAGCATTTGATCAATAAAGGGTAATGGGAAGTGATCTTTCCTAGTGGTTTTGTTTAGCTTTCGATAATCCATACAAACCCTTCAACCGGTCACAGTCCTGGTTGGAATGAGTTCATTATTTTCATTACTTACCACCGTTATACCTCCATTTTTCGGTACACATTGTACCGGACTTACCCATGTACTATCAGAGATAGGGTATATAATGTCGGCGTCAAGCCACTTGATGATTTCTTTCATTACAACCCCTTTCATGGCATGATTCAGTCTCCTCTGGGCCTCAATTGAAGGTTTGTGATCATCTTCCAACAAAATCTTGTGCATGCACACTACGGGGCTAATTCTCTTCAAGTCGGCAATTGTCCATCCTATTGCCTTTTTGTGTAGCTTCAACATTTTGATCAGCTTCTTTTCCTGCAGTAGTAACTTAGAAGAAATAATTACAGCAATGTATTATCGGTTCCTAAGTATGCATATTTTAGTTGCTCGCAATTGTTTCAACTCGTGAATCGGTGGTTGTTCAATCGAGGGCTTTACGAGCTTACCTTCCTTACCCGAATAATCCAAAGGTTCAAAGTATGTACCTGGTCGATTGACTAGCCAATTTGCCTCTTCTTTTGTTCCTCATCGACCGGTTCTTCATACTCCTCGTGTTCCTCTTGATCGGCAATGTAGTTGCCGAGGCAACTAAATTCCTCGTCGGTTAAACTCTGCCGTGGCATGAAGAAGTTGACATTCTTCCGGATCATCAGCATGCCTTAGTGTTTGTAACACATTTAGTTTAACTTGCTGGTCATTCACCCTCATTGTGAGTTCTCCTTTTCAACATCGATCAAGGTTCTCCTGTTGCTAGGAATGGTCTCCCGAGAATGATAGGTGCATGCTCATCTACTTCACAATGCAAAACAATAAAGTCAGCGGAAAAATAAATTTATCAACTTTTACCAAAGATGTCTTCAATTTTTCCCTCTAGATGCACATAGGATCTGTCGGCTAGATGTAGCATAACTCAAGTAGGTCTTGCCTTCCCGATTCCTAGTTTCAAAAACCAATTTAGGCATCAAATTTATGCTAGCCCCAAGGTCGCATAATGATTTCCCGACATAGTGGTTTCCAATAGAACAGGGTATTGTGAAACTTCCAGGATCCTTCAACTTAGGTGGCATATGATTGTGCAACATGGCCATGCATCCCTCTGTTGCGGCAACTGTTTCAAACTCTCCTAGCCTTGTTCTCTTGGACACAATGTCTTTAAGAAACTTGGCATAGTTCGGCATTTGTTCAATTGCTTCCACCAATGGCAAGTTGATGTGGACTTGCTTTAGGATATCAAGAAACTTCTTGAATTGATATTCTTGCTTTTGTCACTTCAACCTTTGTGGGAATGGTGGTGGAAGTCGGATATCTTCGATCCTTTCATTGGTTTGGAACCTGATTGACGGCATTGCAGGGACAACTGGTGTTGCCGAGGCATTATCAACTGGGGTTGCCGAGGCATGCTTATCACAAGTTGCCGAAGCATCCTTATCGTATGTTGTCGAGGCATGCTTATTGCCGGTTACCGCGGAAATTCTTTGTTCAGCATCTGAGGCTTTGCCGCTAGGTTTGTCTTGATCTTTTTGTGGAGTTTTGTTTGATGAGCGGGCATGAGCCTCTTTAAGTTGTTGGCCACTTCTAGTGGTGATCGCCTTACATTTCTCATGGCCAGTTCCTCTTGTGACTTCAGTATCGCTAGGTAAACCTCCTTGCGGTCTAGTATTCAGGTTTTGAGCAAACTTTCTGACTTGATTTTCTAATGATTTGATTGCCGCCTCTTGGTTTTGAAATTTCATCTCGGTCCTGTTAATAAAAGCATCAGTTCTTTTTATGAAGTTACTATTCTCAGCCATATAAGATTCAGTTTTCATCATAAAAGCATTTAGAGAATTTTCTAAAGAACTAGATGTTGTCGGTTGTTGCTTCGGAAATTGTTGCCGTGGCATATTCTCACTGAATCCGATGCTTGTGCATTTTGATTGTTCCGGTTTAGAGTATTGTTGGGATTACTCCATGAAAAATTTGGGTGCTTCTTCCAAGCTGGATTGTATGTATTGGACATCACATTGTTGTTCCGATTGTAATTCCCCACATAGAAGCTGGATTCCGGATTCTGTATACATTCAGAAGAATCATGGTTATCACTACATAACTCACAAAACGAATCCATTACCTTGACCTCATGTGTGTTTTTTGGTTTTTGCATGTTCTAGACCATCTTGGTTAAAGTGGCCAATTGTGCCGAAATTGAATCTGATGATCCTAGTTCATGTATTGTGGCTTGGCGTCTAACTCCTCATCTTCTAGTAGAGGGGAATTGATAATCATTCTTGGCCAGTCTGTTTAGAATTTGCATTGCTTCCTCCGGTGACTTATCTAGGAGTATGCCGTTTGCTGAGGCATCTAGCATCATCCTTATTGGTGTATTCACGGCGTTGTAAAACATTGTTACTTGAGTCCACACCGGGAATCCGTGTAGGGGGCATTTGTGTAGAAGTTCTCTATATCGCTCCCAAGCCTCGTACATGGATTCATCATCTGCCTGCCGAAAAGAAGTAATGTCGTTACGAAGCTTATCTGTCAAATTTATAGGATTAAACTGAGCAAGGAAATCACGACAAAGATCGGTCCAAGATCCTATTGATCCAGCAGGAATACTATTCAACCATGCTTTCGCCCTATCCCTCAGTGAATAGGGGAATAATCTTAATCGTAAAACATCGGGGGTGACTCTGTGTATTTTGAATGAGCTGCAAATCTCGAGGAAAGATTTAAGATGTTGTCGTGCATCTTTAGTTGTTGAGCCGCCAAATTGACCAATTGTGTTGATCATATTAAACATTATCGGTTTCAACTCAAAGTGGTCGGCTTCAATTTCAGGTGCGACAACTCCTGGATTAAGTCCATCAAGATCTTCTTGAAGATAGTCTCGAATAGTTCTGTTTCGTGCAAGAATCACTCCTCCTCCTACTGGAACATCTTGATTCATATTGCTGTCTTGATTAGCTATTGCTACTCTTATCCTTCGTCTAAGTCTTTGTAAGGTTCGTTCGATTTCTGGATCAAAGGGATATTCTGGTGTAATCGATCTCGCCCTAGTCATATACCAATGCAAAACCAAAGTTTGTTAGCCCTTTGAATCTTAAACAAGAAAAGTAAAAAGAAAGTGCAAGAAAATAAAAACAAAGTCGCTATTGCCAGTCCCCGGCAACGGCACCAAAAACTTATTGCTCGTAATAAGTGCTACGAATTGTGCAAGTATACACGTTGCAAGTTATAGTATAAAAGATATCATCTCCACGGGGATTGGTGCCACTTCAAGAGTCTAGTCTCTTCCACTGTAAAAAGTAAAAGAAAACACAAGTAGAAGATTATAGGAGTTTTAACTAATAACTAATCTAGAAAGCAAATAAGTAAAAGGTGATGTAATTAAATGAGAGAGATAGGCCAGGTTATCGTGAGTAGATGTGTGATAGCCGATTGGATCATCTTGGTAAAAGAGTGCACGGGCAACTCAGTTGTCGTGGTAACTTGCAAAATGGGGTTGCCTTGGCAACTAATCGATGGTTGCCTGGGCGACTAGTTGGGTAACTACTTGGGCGTCTGGGCAGCAACCTTCAAGGTTCGACAGAGCATTCTTCAATGGTTTCTCCTTATCCCTAAGTCGAAACTCTAGCTACTTGTGCATGCCTTGATAATACATCACTGCGTTAATCAAGGGTGAACAACAACCAATCTTGCACTCCTCTTACCCGTTGAAATCCTTAACTTATTCCTAAGTCGGATTAATCTTCACCATCAATAGATTGAATAAAGATCATATTCATTCGTTTCTTGAATGTAACTCTCCTGATATTAGATAAATAGATGAAGTTACGAGATCCTCTCCCAATTCACTCGCAAACAAGAATAAGAACCAAGAATGAATAAACCTTGAATAGAAAAGTGCAAACTCTTATTACCTAAACAAAATCCAATAGTTTCTCACAACCACAAGACACAATAACCTTAGCCAAATAGATTTATTTCATGGCTAGGTTCCAACGAAACACAAGATAAAGAATCCCTAGCATGAACCTAATTGAACAAGAAAGAGAAAGATGAAGGATGAAGCTTGTCGAAATCCTCATTGCCCTAGATGCTTGTCGAAAATTCTCTCATCTCTCTCCCTCTCTTGGAGTTGACGGTGTGGCCTCTAATTTATAGGGCTAGGTCAAAGTCCTCCTTTGAGGAGGAAGTTAAGTTGGAATTAAATTATCTTTAAAGAATATAATTCTTTATTATAATTATATTCCTTCTAGAACTTCTCCTATCTTCTTGGAATTTAATTCTTCTTTAATCTCTTCATGGAAATCAAACTCCTTTGGGATTTAGCTTTGCTCCACATCATCTTGGGCTTGTCTAGTCATCAATTTCGACTACCATATCACCTTATTCTTTTTCGACAATTGCCCTGGCAACTGGCTCGGCGTCTCCTTCATGCATTGCCCTTGCAACTAGTTCGGCATCTCCTTCATGCATTGCCCTGGCAACTAGTTCGGCATCTCCTTCATGCATTACCCTGGCAACTAGCTCTAGCCTTGCTTTGGCAAGTGATCCTGCACATACACACAAAACACACCAAAGCGAATATTTTCCCACAAAAACTACCAAGTTATGTAATCAAGCTCAACGATGGAAGGAAACATGGATTAATGCATGAATGGCTCATTATGCAACTAATATGAGCCTAAGTCTAACAATAATATGAGTAAAAAGGGTAAGAAAAATAGTACTTTTGAACACTTATCACAAGGCTACGACCTATTTTTCGATATGAATAGTATAAAAAGGAATCTGTGTATCCAATGGTACTAATTCAAGAAATAATGTATGCATATGAAGTATAACTTGATGATTATGAATTTGTATGATTTGTGGATTAAGCATGAGATTATATGTTGCAAATCATGCATATGTTATCCAATTGATCAATATGCCATTCATGACACTAGCTATTATTTGCACTTTTTATAACTACCTCACTAGGCTATATAAGCCTAACATGTGTGTCTCATGCATTTTTAGGACCTTGAAAGAATTTCAGCTTCCGATCGTGTGCTTCCATTGCAAGTCACATCTTCGTAAGCTATATGTACACACATCCTTGCTTTAAACTCCTAGTAGATTGGCATATAGACTAAACATGTTTTGTATAAGTATTTTGATGGTTGTGTAAAAGCCCTATAATGACTTAGTGTTGAATGCATGAAATGGTATGTTTCGGGAATGGTTAGTTAGTTAAAATGAACCTAAAATGAGCCTAAAGTGAAAACTAGGTAAACGGATTCAAAATGCTATAAAATTTGGTATGATAGCAGAGTAATGGATTTTAGGCTTGTTGGTAAATTTTGGTAATAATTGGACAACATTTGAGGGGTTAAATTAGGTAAAAACCAGATAAAATTTGTCATTACAAGACAAGCGTATCGATACGAAGCTAGATGTATCGATATGGCCTTACATAATTGGACTTGATGAAGCAGGGAGTATCGATACACTAGGAGTGTACTGATGTGGACCATGGCAGTAAGGTCTGGAAAAATAATTGCATCGGTACGACCTTAGGCGTACCGAAACGAGTCAACCTAAGTTAAAGTGTACCGATATGAACACAGATGTATCGGTACGGGGTCATTGACCTTGAACCTAGAATGTGTAAAATTTAACATAGCGTATCGATACGCCCTAAAGTGTATCGGTACGGTATCGGTTAATTTCGTTAAAAGGCTTGAAAACAGTTTTAAAAGATTACAAATTGATCACTAATAATTATATGGCCCAAATGCATAGGTTGAAAATATCCGACAACAATGAAACTCCTCAGGATAATAATAATTGGTGAGTCTAATTACAGGTTGGTAATCAAGAATTTGAATTAGGGTTGTTAATTTGTAAAGTTTTCAATTTAGTCTCTTTTAATTTGAAAAGTTTTAAATTAACCCCAATTTTGATTCCGATCTCCAGTTCTGTTTTCCGTTAATACTTTTTGACCCGACTCTCTACCAGACCAGGAAAGAGGTGTTACATCAGAGATTTCAGACGGATGCAAACAAATGATAGCAGCAACCAATAGCATTATTCATTCAATTTTCCATGTAATTATAAGAAATTGTAATTCAGCTATATAAATAAAAAGCCAAAAAAGTAGTAAAAAGGCAATCAATTGGGGAAAAAGCATATTGATGTCAATACAAAGAAAGTTTATTCTAAGGTATACTTCTCTCTTTTCTTTCGAAACACATCATATACATAAAAAAGTGGAGCTAGGGTTTTGTTTACCTTTGAAGCGTCGTCGTCTGATCTCCTAGCCATTTTGTCTCTGTCGGTAACAAACCCTCTAGTTCCCTTCGGGGATGAACTAGTGAATCAGTGGAAAACAAACGTTAAAAATGGTGGTGGAAACCTTTTTGGTGTCTCGGTCTTTTGGGTTTTAAAAAGGGAAAAGAGACTTGGTTTTGAAAAGTAAGGTTAGATTCGGAGTAAGGAGGAGGGCTGCCGGTTTCTGGGCAAGATGGTGGCTTTGGTTTTGTTTTGCAGAGAAAAGAAAGAGGTACAAGCCGGCTAAAAAGGGCTTTTATAGTTGGCCTCGTTTTAAAAATGGTGTATTATCGTCTTTAATCCCTCCACACTAACTTATTTACGCCCGTAAGGGCTTCCGCGTCTTTAAATCATGCGTTTAGTCACTCCATATGGGTTAATTACAAGCTCAAGCCATTCCGCGTTTCATATTCTCTTCCCCGGTCCCTGTGGTTTTCAAATCATTTGAAATTTTGTCCCGTCTCTTTAATTTTGTTTCTTTGTAGTTTAATCCTTTTTCCAGTGTTTTAGGCCCCTAAATTCAAGCATTTATTTTTAGTTTTTATCTTGTTGATGATCTTGCTTTTTTTGATTAAATGTTGTCATATTTTAGTGTGTTATATTTATGGTTGTTAAGGTTACAACATGTGGTTGTGATTGTTGTTTTTTATATAATGTTTTTATAATATATTGTTAATATATAGTATATAGTTTTTTATATGATTTATAATATATAGTTTAATGTCCTACAAAACCTATATAGTATAATATGATTTTAAAGTATATATCATATATATGGTTTTGTAAAGGCTATAATATGAACATATAGTTTTCTAAAAATATATAATATGGCTTTTAAAGTATAATATAGTTTTTTTAGAAATTTATATAATGAGTTCTTAAAAGCATAGTGTATATATATAGTTTCTTTTTTATATATATAACACGCTTTTAGTATACAATATAAATATAAATAGTTTTCTCTAAATATATAATGTGGTTCTTAAAATATATAATATTTATGTAGTTTCATAAAGTTTATAATATATAGCTTTATATAATATGTAATATTTTGTAATATATATACATATTTGGTTTTTGGTGTAGGCTTAGATTAGTGGTTTAAGCTCTTGATGTGTTTTGAGCCTTGTTGCTTTGGGCTTAGGGTGCTTAGCTTAGGTATTTTGGGCTTGGTTTTGTTTTGGGTTTTAGGGCTTGTTAGATTAGCCTTAGATTAGAATTACGCTAATTAATTTAATTAGTTTAAGATCGTGTGCTCATCTCATAGTGGCACGATCTATAAATTAATTAGATTAATTTAGGATTAGTTTAGAGCCTTAGTTAAATTGAGGTTCGAATGAGTTTAGTGAATTTAAATTTACCTTTGGCTTATTGGGATAAATGTTAAATTCATTAAACTAATTGAACACTTCTTTAATTACCTCTAAGATAAAATAAATGTGGGGATTAGATTGACATTTAAGCTAAAACCATGATTACTCAATTCGATTTGTTTTAAATAGCATCTTTGGATTATTGGAATGCTAGTTTAAAATAAATCGAATTAATTATCATTATAATCCATAATTTATTAGGGTTTTTAGTCTTTCGAGTCTAATTAATTTAGGGTTAAATATTAGAATTATTTATTTAATAAATAGATCACTAATTGGTTTCTCATAATTTGGGCCTTTAAGGTTAGTGCCTTGGGTGGGCTTTTTGTGTGTTTACCCTTAAGCCTTTTGTTTGTCATCCTTTAATTGTCATTCATGTGGCATTTTATCTATCTTGTATTAATTAATTTAAATCATGAAAAATGAGGTATCTATTAGTTCAGATATTTGTGTCGTAACAGTCTGAGCTCAAAGGATGTTGACCAAATATTTGAATTAATTCTTACTGACTCAAGGTAAAATTAAAACTTGACAAAATCATTACATCTATCGCGACCATTTTTAAAACCAGATGTAGAAAAATAGCCTGACGATTGGTTCTTTAGGGGTTTTGTCCATTTTAACTCATTTAGCCCTTTAAACTAGGGTTTTTCATGTTAAATCGGGTTTTTCACTTAGTTAACCATAAAATTGATTTTCCTTCCATTTAATCTTGAAAAATAGGGTTTTTTATATTAAATCAATTTTATTAATTAATCATGAAAATTACCCATTTTATTTGATCTTGAAAATATTTTGGAGTCGCCACCGATCACTTTGGTAGACCGGACACCATAAAAACAACCAAAGATTCGTTTCTTTAAAATTAGGGTTTGGGAGTCGGTTGCATGTGGGGAAGGATTAGCACCCCACAAACGCCCGTTATCGGTACCTTATTAATTCCACGTGGCATTTTGGCATTTCGAGCAATAATTTGAATTTAATTAAATCCTTAATTGTTAAATGAATTTTCATTTTGAATGGAGATATCCTTTTGTATGGTAATACATTTTGAGCGAATATAAGTTTTGAAACGTCCAATTACTTTAGGATACTTCAATTCATATTCAAAAATGTATTTCAACACAAAAGATTTAATGCATGTTCATTTATTTTCTTGTCAATTTTAAGTTCAAAACTTAATTAGGGCTCCAATTGATTAAATTAATTAATCTATGAATACTATTGAATTTAGGGTTTACGTGATAACACCCAAATAATTGGGCACTACCCATATTTAAATCCTAAATTAATAATATTCTTAATCGTTAATGGCTATAATTATTTATACTTAATTCCGGTTTAATTAAACTAACTATATGTAATTACCATTTTAACTTCAAATGAGATATTAAATATTCTACCAAAATGTTCCCTTGGCTAACATCTCGTTACAATGAGACACTAGTCAACTTAGAACATTAAGGTTTCTATGTAATATTCATTTATTTTCTACAATTATCTTCCTATTTTAAACATTTAAAATTAATTAAATAACTTAGATACTAAGGCTCCAATTAATTATATTAAGTGTTTTGTCTAGCAAATATGCTAGATGCTATTTAAAATCATGCAAGCATACAATATAATTAAAAGCATTGAAATTAAATCAAAATTGAAATTAGGGACTGAATTGAATTAAATTGCAAACTAGAGTGTCAAATTACAATGGATTAGAACCAAATTGAGAGAGATGTAAAACTGAATAGCCTAAAGTTAAAGAACCCAAGAGTGGGGCGCAGGTTCTCTATCGGGTCGGGTCCATGTGCAGGTCAAGGCATATAAACCCTGACCGGTTAAAAATTTGGCTCTTTTCCTTTTTTTTGCCTTTTCTCTCTAGCTCCCTATCTCTCTAAATTCTCTCTAACAAACACCGTAAACCCAGATTTCCCCCTAAAATGGATAAAAAACCATGCAAAACCATGGTGTTCATCGAGGGTTCATCAAGAACAAGATGATCTTGATGAACACCGGCAAACAACCGCTGCTAGCGCCGCAGTTCGATCTCCCTCAACCAACTCTGGTCAGCCTCCGGTACTCGCCGGCAACCACGCATAACTCCGAACATCGCCCGTCTCCGGTCGGTCGTCGTGAGACAATTTCTGACCATCGACCAAAACCTTAGAAAATCCCAAAAAAACCTGATTCCAACTCCTAAACATTCTAAAACTACTCATGGTTCGATAGAACCACCCAACTTCACCATTGTAGGCCTAGATCTACTCGTAACCAAAGCCCTATTTGACTTCGCCATGAAAATTGAACTCAGGCCACCGCTAGATGAATTTCTCAGCCTCTGAACTCTCCCTCTTTTCATTTTTGATTTTTATTTATATTAACATTTTTCTATTTATTTGTAGGAAAATCAAAGAGGAAAATGAGGATATACCTTCGATGGCGCAAATGGCATTTTGATCTCCACTCCGGCCTCCTTTTTCGGCGGCGAACGGGCTTTCCCGATGACAAGCCAACTCTTCCAGCGACCCCTCCTCTTTCGGGCGACGTCTCAGCTTCTGCAATGGCAGGTGAAATTCCTTTCCTGCCCTTTCTCTCTCTTTTTAATTATCTCTTTTAATTATTATCATTATTAGCCCTTAATTATTCTGAAAATTTCTCTCTCTTCCTTTATATAGGGGGTACGGTGTGACGTCGGCAATGATGTCACATGGATGACGTCACAATAGAGAAAACACAGAATCCATGTGAAGTATGTCTAAGCCAATAGGACATTGCCACGCGTCCCCTTGGAAGGAAAATTTGGGCGGGAACATTTAAAATTGCGTTTGTTTGGTTATATATATATATATATAGACGAAAATGGGTTGTAACCAGCTGTAAAGATATTGGGATTGGGCTTTGGAATTGGGCCTTCATTTTTGTAAGGAATTTGGGATTTTATGATGTAAACTTGGACACTTATCTTGGACATTATTTATTTAATATGAGCTTTTAATATCTATTTATTTATTTATTTATTTGGTCTTATTTATAGAGAATATAGTGTATATTTATATATAGGTATACCCGGACAAAATTAGGGTATTACAACATCATATTTTAATTGCTTGCACCATGCATAAAGGTGACGTACGAGATTCGAACCATAAACTAACGTGGCAGTCAGGCTTATATGATGTTGGTTTAGTCTATGGTCTGGTATATCGTCAACCTTATTAATTAAGTGTCCAATTAATTCAAACCCACCAACTTGATAAAGCCCGTGTAGTTAAGGTCAAATTTTCAATTAAGTACGCCAAGTTAAATTTAGTTCAAATTCCATCAATTTGAAAGCAATGAATATTCAGATACCGATTTTCGGACATAATGGGGGTGTTAATCCTTCCCCCCACATAACCAACTCCCGGACCCTTTCATAATGAATCTATGGTTTTCTACGGTGTCCAGCCCACCTTATCCAAGAGGCCGGTGGCGACTTCAAGTTTTTATCGATTTTCAAAAGAAAAAGAATTTTTAAGCCAATATTTCAAAGAAATGATTTTGGGGATAACCCATAGCACCGAACTTGTGAATCTTATATTGTTTTAAAAGGAAAAACGATTGCTACACTATCAACTAATGTCCATACTTTACTTCTCTCAAATTGATTAAGCTCTTCTTGCATAGCCAATATCCAAAAATCATCTTTTAATGCTTATTTGATGTTTTTAGGATCAATGCATGAAATGAATGCAACATTATTAAAGAGCTTAAGAGAAGAACGAATGGTTACCCGTTTGGATGGATCACCCAAAATCTCATCACCTTTGACATAGTTGAACGCCCTTGGGTAGGTGACCTCATTTTCCTCAAGAGTCATGTCCATCAAGGCTTCAAGAGGTGGATCTTGTGTTTCTTCTTCTTCGGTTGGAACCTCATCCACCTTTGATGTTTGTCCTCCATCAATGGCTTCAATGATTCCTAAATCATCATTATCACAAGAATCCTTCCTCAGAAGGAGGTTATCATCAAAAACAACATGGATGGACTCTTCAACAACCAAAGTACTTTTATTAAATATTCGATATGCTTTAGAGTTTAAAGAGTATTCTAGAAAAATAACTTCATCACTTTTAGCATCAAATTTACCTAAATTATCTTTTCTATTGTTTAAAACAAAACATTTAAAACCAAATGGATGAAAATAGCTAATGTTAGGCTTTTTGGATTTTAAAATCTCATAAGGTGTTTTCTTCAAAATAGGCCTAATCATTACTCTATTTATGATATAACAAGACGTATTAGTGGCTTCCGCCTAAAAGTATTTAGGTAAATTATTTTCACAAAGCATGATTCTAGCCATTTCTTCTAAAGTACAATTTTTCCTCTCACCTACCCTATTTTTTTGGGGAGTGCGAGGAGCTGAAAAATTATGGCTTACAACATTTTCATTACAAAAATCCTCAAAACCTATATTTTGAAATTCGGTTCCATGGTTACTTCTAATATGTGAAATATTTTGACCAAGGTCATTTTGAGTAATTTTTGAAAATGTGATGAACTTTTCTAAAGCCTTATCCTTAGTACTTAAAAAGAGAACCCAAGTGTATCTAGAGTAGTCATCTACTAACACATATGTATAAGATTTACCACCCAATCTCATAGTCCTAATAGGCCCAAAGAGATCCATATGGATCAATTGTAACACTCTACATGTAGAAACATCATTAATGGATTTAAATGAAGATCTTTGATGTTTACCCTTAGCACATGCATCACAAATTTTATCTTTAGAAAAATTTAGCTTAGGCAAACCTCTTACTAGATCTAGGGAAACCAATTTCTCTAAAACATTCATGCTAGCATGTCCTAGTTTCCTATGCCATAACCATGTATCATGTTCATTTTGTGCAACAATGCATGCATTGGAAACATGAATGTCATCTAAATGCACCATGTAATTGTTACCTATGCGATGACCTATGAGCATTATTTGATTAGTTTCAATGTTCATTATTTTACATCCATTAGCATCAAATAGAACATTAAAACCCTTATCACACAATTGACTAATGCTCATTAAATTATGCTTAAGACCGTTGGCATAAAGAACATTTTCAATAAGAGTAGTTGAGAGATTACCAATTGAGCTAATCCCTTCAATGAGGCTTTTGGAGTTGTCACCAAAAGTCACTACTCCTCCACTATTTGGTTTGAGCTCAAAGAATCTATTCTTGTCATATGTATTAAGCATCCACTATCAAGGTACCATGTGTTTTTGCTTGAAGCTTTAGCCTTGTAGCAATGCTCTCCTTATAAAAAAAGAATTAATTCTTGATTTTTGGTACCCAAATCATTTTGGGTCCATGAGTATTAGATCCCAAAAACTTGGTTCCCTTAAGAATCCAAGAAGCAATGACATGAATATCATTAGAAGCAGTAAGTTCTTTAGGAACCCATACACTTCTAATCTTTTTACTTCTAGAATGCTTACGGAAGCTTCTTTGTTTGTGGTTAACAAAATTTCTTTTCACATATTTGGATTTTCAAGAAATTCCTTTCTCAAAACCATTTTTCCCAATAGTGTTTAGTGAAGTTTTAAGATTATCCACCTCTTTTGTGTGATAATCCTAGAAATCGGAAAGAAGTTTTTCAAAATCAAGATTTTTCTTTTTGATATAATTTGAAAGATTTATCAAATACAAAACTTTCTTTTCGAGTTCTGAGTTGGTTTTTGAAAAAGAATCATTTTGAGCTTTTAAATCATAAATTGCTTTCTTATTTTTCAAAATTAATTCTTTAAATTTTTCTACCAACTCATCGTAAACTTCTTGCAACTCATCATATGCATCATGCAATTCATCATATGTAAAATCAAAAGATGATGAGTTAGAGGTTACCATAGGATCCTCCTCAAGAGCCATGAGGCAAAGGTTGGCCACTTCTTTCTCCTCATCCTCGGATGATTCCTTATCACTCAAAATTTCAATTTGAGCTTTGAGCTTCTTCTTTTTTCCAAAGCTCTTCCTTTTCAGTTGAGGCACTCCGTTCGAATGTGACCCGGTTTCTTGCACTTAGCATGTGATTTGGTCCTCATCTTCCTATTTGTTTTTGTTATTGAAGTCTCATATTTGGTTAAACTTTCTTCCCCGGTTGGACTTTATGAACGGAGTGAACTGTTTGGCTAACATAGCCATCTCTTCGTCTTCCTCATCACTTGAATCACTCTCATCAAAAGAAGCTTTGAGAGCAATTTTGAGTTTATTCTTTTCTACCTCTTTTTTCTCTATCTTCTTCTCCTCTCTTTTATTTTCTTCATCTCTTCCCTGCTTCATTATCTCATGAGCGAGAAGAGATCTCATGAGAGCATCGAGCTTTAGTGTCGTCAAATTTTTTGCCTTGATGATCACAGTTCTTTTCTCGTCCCATGACTCGAGAAGAGAGTAGAGAAGTTTCTGAATAAGTTTGTCTTCGGAAATGACCTCACCGAAGCCTTTGAGACCATTTACAATGACCGAGAAGCGGTTAAACATCTTTGTGACACTTTTATCGGGCTCCATCTTGAAATTTTCATAGCTTATGTTGAGGAGTCCAATCTTGGTCTCCTTAACATCGTTGGTGCCCTCGTAAGTGGTCTCTACAGTGCCTCACACCTCCTTTGCACTCGTACATGAAGACATCTTTGAATACATATCCAGTTTGAGCGCACAAAAGAGAGTATGCAAGGCTTTGTCATTCACTTGAAGCTTTCTTCTTTCTTCATCCGTCATTTTGTGCTTGGCCTTGGGAACTTGTCTATCACCCTCTTGTTTCATCAGAATGGATGGCCCGTCCTCGAGTACAACCCAAAGAGCGTAATCGTTGGATTTGATGAATAGCCCCATCCGGTTCTTCCAATATGGGTAGTTGTCCCCATTGAAGAAGGGTGGTTTCGTAATGGATTGTGACTCGTACAAGCTTTGACCCGAAATAGATGCCATGGCTTGATTGTAGCTTGGTGTGCAGTTGATCAAATTCTCCAATATCGACTCAAGAGGATGTTAATCCTTCCAATGAGTGTAGCTCTGATACCAATTGTTGAGTTGATCAGATAATGGCAATTGGCCAAGAGGGGTGTGAATTGGCTATTTAAAAGTTGAAAGGTGCAAGCTGGAAATGTAAAAATTAGACACAAGCAATTTTAGAGTGGTTCAAGATTAGAACAAGCTCTACATCCACTACCTCAGCACTCTACTGAGGATTTCAACAACTCGCTCACTGAATTTGTCCCCTTTTCTAGGCATATGAGGAAAACGTTACAATCTGTCACATCCCGAAAATTGACCTAGTCAGAAATAGGTCCCGGTGATCAGAAAATTTTGAATCTGATGTGTAGAATGTTGTAATAAATTACCATTGTACCCCTCTTGTTGTAATGGAATTACATTTTGGCCCTATGTGAGTAAATGGACCCCTTGTATGAAATTTGAAGCCTAAAGTGCAAAATTGAGCTAGTCGTATCGATACGGCCATGTGAGTGTTGATACGGTCTAATCGTCAATAACTAACTTCCTTATTTTAGCATGAGTGTACTGATACGGATAAAAGTGTATCGATACGGGTCCCTTTTTTTTAGCCAAAATAATATCGTTTTGTAAAGAAATAATGATAGGTGATGAGTCACCTTTATGCTTGTCTTTTCCCACGTGATTACTATCAGAAAAGAGTGGCTAATGATGCCTTTGCCAAGGAATTTGGGTTGGAATAGTTTGGGATTAGCAAACCCTCGAATGAGGGAAAGGTCCCAATTGGCCACCTTGGAGGTGAGTTATCAGTAAAGTGGTAAAACCCCTTTTAATAGGTCAAAGAAATGAGCTCTCTTCATTTTGTTCAATCCTCCTGAAAGCTAAAACACCAACTTTGTCTCCCACAAAACAAGTACCACCATTGTTGTCTTCAACCTAAGCTTAAGCACACACCTCTCTCTCTGGTCACCTTAAACTCGTCTCCTTTTCAATCTAAAGGCATCGTATCAAAGTTATCCATCGGGTAAGGAAAAGCCCCGTTTTGATTGTTTGATTCCATAAACAATCAGAGCTTAATTTCGAATCGAAATCCTAAGCTATTCTTGAAACCTTAATTGGTCTATTGTTTGATGATTCTATATGTTTTTCTAGCTCGAAACACGGAGGAAAACAACCCACCATCTCCAATCGAAGCTAGGAACAAAGGAATAAATATTCAGGAATCCTAAAAGCTTCCGTACTCTAAGGTGAGTGTAGTTGTGTCAAGGGATAGACTCGGTGCCATCCCGTTGCATTATTTTGTCAACATGTTTTGCATTGATTAAAGGCTCACGTAGAGCAAACATGTTGGATTCGATTGGCAAATTTGGTAAGTGCCTTGTATTACTTTGATATGTATGCAATTATAGACATGATATGCTAAGCCTATGATACATGGAAATGATATGAACATGATATATGATATGGAGCTAAGGCTCAATTATGATATTTAGTATGACATGATCTGAAAGATATGGAATATGCTAATTATGTGATTTTTGTGTAAATGTGGACAATGGATACAATTGGCATGCCATAGGATTATTTGAGCTCGTATAAGTAAGGGATAGACTACGGTCCAGGGCTACGACCTATATGTGGGGGAAGTAAGGATGGACTGTGTAAGGGATCTTTCTGGGGCTATGGCCTATTTTTCGATATGAATGGTGTAAAAGGGAATCCGAGTATCCAATGGTACCAATTTGAGAATTAAATATATACATATGAAGTATAATTTGTTGATTATGAATTTGTATGGTTGGGAATTGAGCATGAGATTGTATGATTCAATTACGCATATGTTATCCATATTGCTCATTATGCCATTCACAACATTAGTTATTATTTGCACTTGCTATAACCACCTCACTAGGCTATGTAAGCCTAACATGTATGTCTCGTGCATTTTTAGGACCTTGAAAGATTTCGTGCTTCGACCGTGTGTTGTGGTTGCAAGTCACCTCTTCGTAAGCTATATATATGCACATCCTTGCTTTAAACTCCTAGTAGAGTGGCATATGGTCTAAACAAGTTTTGTATAAGTATTTTGATGGTTTTGTAAAAGCCTTATAATTACTTAGTGTTGAATGCATAAAATGGTATGTTTTGGGAACAGTTAGTTGTTAAAAAGAGCCTAAAATGAGCCTAAAGTGAAAACTAGGTAAACAGACTCGAAACACTATAAAATTTGGTATGATAGTAGATTAACAGATTTTAGGTTTGCTGGTAAAATTGGGCAATATTTGGACAACATTAGAGGGGTTAAATTAGATAAAAACCAGATAAAATTTGTCATTACAGGCCAGGCGTATCGATACGAGGCTAGCTGTATTGATACGACCTTACATAATCTTGTCTTGGTGAAGTAGGGAGTATCGGTACACTAGGAAACGTACCGAAACAGATCTCGACAGTAAGGTCTAGAAAAATAATTGCGGTACAACCTCAGGCGTACCGAAACGAGTCAACCCAAGTCAAAGTGCATCGATACGGGCATAGACGTATCGATACGTGGTCTTTGACCTTGAACCTAGAATTGTGAAATTCAACTTAGCGTACTGATATGGCCTATAGTGTATCGGTACGGTGTCAGTTAATTATGTTAAAAGGCTTGAGAAACAGTTTTGAAAGATCCCAAATTGGTCACTAATAAATATATGGCTCAAATGGATAGGTTAAGGATATCTGATAAGCATGAAACTTCACAGGTTAATAATTGATGAGTGTAATTACAAGTTGGTAATGAAGAATTTGGATTAGGGTCACTAAATTGTAATGTTTACAATTTGGTCCCTTTTAATTCGAAAAGTTTTAAATTAACCCCAATTTCAATTTCGATCTCTGATTCTGTCCTCTGATAACAATTTCCGACCCAGTTCTCTACCAGGCTGGGGAAAGGGTGTTACATTTGTGGTATCAGAGCCTAGGTTTAGTCGATTCTAGGACTAAACAAGCATCTGTTATAAGTCTGCATTTGCATATGCCACTTATGAGTTTATTTGTATATATTATATGTGACTTGCAACTTATATGATTAAACCTCTTATGTATGAATAGATCTAAAAATGTCAGCACCTACTGATAAGTGTGCTATAAACGAGCCCAATCCCGACTCCTCCTCTACTCAGGGGGATAATCTGAGGCCAGGACTAAGGCCTGAACGAGTGGGACAGAATAACCCACCTTATCCACCTTAGATGCCTTCGGCACAGCAGAAGTATCTTTGGTCGATGGCAGATACGATTAAGCAAGGTGTGGTGTCCCTCCGACAAGAACCACTTCCTTAGCCTGCTGAAGCTTCTCAACCTGTGTCCCAAGCTCCAATTGATAAGCTCAAACAATACCCAGTCTATACATTCACTGGCCAGGATCTGGACAACCCTAAAATCGCAGAGTACTGACTGGAAAATAGCTTAAAAGTGGTAAACAAGCAAATGAAGTGCCTTGGCAAGCATAAACTCGAGTGTGCCTTGGCCTTGATTGCTGAAGAGGCCTAGAGCTGGTGGGATACAGTGACTCTCACTGTTCTTGAACATCGTGTTACTTGGGACTTCTTCCTTCAAGAGTTTCACAAGAAGTACGTTAGTGATCATTACATTGTTGAGAAGCGCAAGAAATTCCTCCATCTGAGACAAGGGGGAAAGCATGTGGAGTAGTACATTCAAGACTTCTGCAAGTATGCAAGGTATGGTACTGAGATCATACGCATGGAGAAGGAGAAATGCTGAATGTTCGTTGATGGCCTATGTGACGAATTATGCCCCCTTTTTACCGTTTTAGAGTTAGAAGACTTTCAAACGCTTGTCAATCGAGCTATCGCGATTGAGGCTTCCCAAAAGGCTTGTGAAATAAGGAAAGGGAACCAAGCCAGATCCGATAAGAGATTTTGTGAGGATTCTAAGCCTCCAATGTCTTAGAAGAAAGGTAAGCATTGGGATCAGAAATCTGTCACCTTCCAATAACTGCCCCAATCTAGATACGCACCACAATTCTAGTCTGCATGAACGTCTGTTACTCGTACAGCTTCAGTGGACAGTACGGGTGGTTCTGTGAAAAGTTCTCAGATCCCTTTATGCAACTACTGTCAGAAGAGGCATCCAGGGCAGTGTCGCAGACAGTCTGGATCTTGCTATCTCTGTGAAGAGTTTGGCCACTTCATCCGACAGTGTCCGTTGAATTTGCATATACCTACATCTGTAGCTTCTCAGAATAATCCCGGTAAAGAGAGAGGAGCAGAGCTAATGCCATCTGGATCCGTGGGAAAAACTCACAATAATAATGCACCTACAGATGGCCGTGATCCACAATCTTCGGCCCAGATGTACCATGTCTAAGGCCGTGAGTAAGAAGATGATCATGATATGATAACAGGTATGGTAGAGTTATGCTTCGATTATGTTTATGCATTGATAGATCCAGGCTCTACGCACTCTTTCATTACTGAACATTTGATTGAAAAGTATGCCTTAGAATCGGAACCGGTTACATCTTAGATGTCTCCAATCCGCTATGAGATAGTATGACCATCCGAATGATTTGTAAAGATTGCCCTCTGAGGATCCAAGGGATCTCATTTTAGGCTAATTTGATGGTCTTGCCCTTCCAAGAATTCGACCTCATCCTAGGCCTTGATTGGCTAGCTAAACACCAAGCTTGAGTGGTTTGCTCGAAGCATAAATTGTACCTCTATGGACTCGGTAAGGAGAGTACAACCTTGATAAAGACCAAACCTGAGCCTAAAAAGACCCTTACGTGTGCTATGGAGTCTAAGAGAGACTTAAAGCTCGAAGATGTACCAATTGTGAAAGAATTCTCCGATGTATTTCTCAACGAACATCCAGGACTCCCTCCCACCCGGAAAGTGGAATTCGGGATAGAAGTGCAACCTGGGACTACTCCAGTCTCTACCACTCCGTATAGAATGGATCTGGTAGAGTTAAAAGAGCTAAAGACCCAAATCCAGGACCTTTTGGATAAGGGATTTTTCCAACCGAGTTCCTCACCCTAGGGAGCACCGGTTTTGTTCGTTAAGAAGAATGATGGATCGATGCACCTGTGCATTGACTATTGCTAGTTGAATAACATCACGATCAAGAACAAGTATTCGTTCCCAATGATCGATGACCTCTTTGATCAATTGAAAGATGCTTCGGTCTTTTCCAAGATTGATCTTCCATCTGGATATTATCAGATGTTGGTAAAAGAGTCTGATGTTCCAAAAACGACTTTCTGAACTAGATATAGCCACTATGAATTCTTAGTGATGCCTTTCAGGCTCACGAATGCACCTGCAACTTTCATGGACCTAATGAATCGTGTATTATGTCTCTATCTCGATAAGTTTATAGTTGTCTTTATAGACGACATCTTGATTTATTCGAAAGACTCTACTGCTCATGAAGAACACCTTCGGATTGTGTTGAAAACTCTTTGGGAAAAACAACTCTATGCCAAGCTCAGTAAGTGTGAATTTTGGTTATCCAAAGTGTCATTCCTAAGCCATGTGATTTCTTCTAAGGGAATCCAATTTGACCCCAAAAAGATCTAGGCCATCCTTGACTGGATTCATCCCAAGAATGTTGGAGAAGTTTACAGTTTTCTCAGACTTGCTGGTTATAGCCGCAGATTTGTTAAGAGATTCTCTTTGATTGTTGCGCCTTTGAAGAAGCTCATCCGCAAGGATACTCCTTTGTGTTGGCAGTGGATCAACAAAGAAGTTTCGATCAGCTCAAACAAGTCCTTACTCATGCTCTTGTCTTACTGCAACTAAATTCGGGTAAAGACTTCACCATTTACAGCGATGCGTCCCACCTGGGATTAGGTTGTGTCCTGATGCAAAAAGGCAAAGTTATAGCCTATGCTTCATGACAACTCAAGCCACATGAGCTAAACTATCCGACCCATGATCTAGAGCTAGCCGTAGTTGTATTTGCTTTAAAGATTTGGCAGCATTATCTATATGGTGAGAAGTGTTACTTGTACACTGATCACAAGAGCTTGAAGTATCTTCTAACTCAAAAAGAGTTAAACCTTCATCAGCGCTAGTGGATGGAGTTGTTGAAAGACTAAGACCTGGTCATTGACTACCATCCCGGTAAAGCCAATGTGGTGGCTGATGCTCATAGCCGGAAACTTGTTCTGTCTCTGAGATGCTTAAATGCCCACTTTCGACTTAAGAAATGTGGCAAGTTGTTAGCCGAACTGAGAGTACAATCAACTATTGTATCTCGAATCAAAGCACTCTAGGAATCCGATAAGGAATTACAACCTCTTACTGCCAAAGTTAAGGATAGCCCAGATCCTGACTTTGCTATGAACTCCGAGGGCTTATTGTGTTTCCGCAACCACATTTATGTTCTTGATGATGATGATCTTCGAAATCAGATTCTAAGCGAGGCTCACTCTAGCCCTTTCTCTGTTCATCCAGGAGTAACCAATATGTACAAAGATCTAAAATAGTTATATTGGTGGTCTTGCATGAAGAATTAGATCACAGACTTTGTGGCTAGGTGTTTGACTTGCCAACGAGTCAAAGCCGAGCACAAAGTACCTATTGTCTTATTACAGCCTATCGAGCTCCCACAGTGGAAATAGGAATTCATTATGACGGATTTCTTAAGTGGTCTACCACTAACACCGAAGAAAAATGATACCATTTGGGTCATTGTGGACCGATTCACCAAATATCCTTACTTTCTTCTAGTAAGAATAGATTTCAGCTTACCGAAGCTCACGGAATTATATATCTGTGAAGTTATCCAGTTATATGGAGTTCATGGATCCATTATTTTTTATCGTGATCCTCGATTCATGTCTCAGTTTTGGAGTACCTTACACGAGGCTTTGGGAACTAAAGTGCACCTTAGTACTGCCTTCCATCCTCAGACCTACGGTTAATCTGAAAGGGTTATTCAGGTAACCTTATATCTTCCTTCGATTCATGTGTATAAGTAACCCATATGAATTCTGATTCTTCCTTGCAGATCTTGGAAGATATGCTCCGAGCTTGTGTCATTGACTTTGGGAACACATAAGAGAAATCCCTACCCTTAGTTGAGTTTGCTTACAACAACAGTTACCAGGCTTTAATTCAAATGGCCCCGTATGAAGCCCTCTATGGGAGAAGATGTAGAACTCCTCTATGTTGGACTGAGCTCGGTGAAGGCAAGATGTTAGGCCTTGATTTGCTTCAGGAAACCGAAGAAAGGACAGTCATCATCCATGATCGACTTAAGGCTACCTTCGACCGTCATAAGTCCTACGTTGATTTAAAAAGAAGAGACATCCAGTACGAGGTTGTAAAAAAGCCTTCCACAAAGTATCTCAGTGGAAGAAGATCCTTCGTTTTGGGAAGAAAGGAAAGCTAAGCCCTCGTTTTATTGGCCCGTTCAAAGTGATCGAAAGAATTGGACCTGTTGCCTACCGATTAGCTCTCCCTGAGGAGTTAAGTCAGATTCATAATGTCTTCCATGTATCTATGCTATGTAAATACTGGTCAGATCCGTCCCACGTGACTGAACTAGAATCCGTAGAGATCTAATCCAATTTGACGTATGAGGAAGAATATGTACAGATCCTCGCACGAGAAGTTAAACGACTTCGTAATAAATCTGTGTCCCTAGTGAAGGTTCAGTGGAGAAGCCATTCTGTTGAAGAAGCAATGTGGGAACCTGAATAAACTATGCAAAAGCAATATTCATATTTGTTCAATAAGGTGAAAATTCGAGGACGAATTTTCTTAAAGGGGGAGTTTTCATATCCCGAAAACTGGCCTAGTCAGGAGTAGGTCCCGGTGATAAGAAAATTTTGAATATGATGTGTAGAATGTTGTAATAAATGACCATTGTACCCCTCTTGTTGTAATGAAATTACATTTTGGCCCTATGTGAGTAAATTGACCCCTTATATGAAATTCGAAGCCCAAAGTGCAAAATTGAGCTAGTCGTATCGATGCGGCCATGTGAGTATCGATACGGTATAACCGTCAATAACTAAATTCCTTATTTTAGCATGAGCGTACAGATACAGATAAAAGTGTATCGATACGGGTCCCCTATTTTGAGCCAAAATAATATCGTTTTGTAAAGAAATGATGATAGGTGATGAGTCACCTCTATGCTTGTCCTTTCCCACGTGATTACTATCAGAAAAGAGTGGCTAATGATGCCTTAGCCAAGGAATTTGGGTTGGAATAGTTTGGTATTAGCAAACCCTCGAATGAGGGAAAGGTTCCTATTGGCCACCTTGGAGGTAGGTTATCAGTAGGGTGGTAAAACCCCTTTTAATAGGTTAAAGAAATGAGCTCCCTTCATTTTGTTCAATCCTCCTAAAAGCTAAAACACCAACTTTGTCTCCCACAAAGCAAGTACCACCATTGTTGTCTTCAACCTAAGCTTAAGCACAAACCTCTCTCTCTCCAGTCACCTTAAACTCACCTCCTCTTCAATCTAAAGGCATCGTATCAAAGTTATCCATCGGGTAAAGAAAAGCCCCATTTTGATTGTTGGGTTCCACAAACAATCAGAGCTTAATTTCGAATCGAAATCCTAAGATATTCTTGAAACCTTGATTGGTCTATTGTTTGATGATTCTATATGTTTTTCCTAGCTCAAAACAAGAAGGAAAACAACCCACCATCTCCAATCGAAGCTAGGAACAAAGGAATCAATATTCGGGAATCCTAAAAGCTTCCGTACTCTAAGGTGAGTGTAGTTGTGTCAAGGGATAGGCTCGGTGCCATCCCGTTGCATTATTTTGTGAACATGTTTTGCATTGATTAAAGGCTCACGTAGAGCAACCATGTTGGATTCGATTGGAAAATTTGGTAAGTGCCTTGTATTACTTTGATATGTATGCAATTATGGAAATGATATGCTAAGCCTATAATACATGGAAATGATATGAACATGATATATGATATGGAGCTAAGGCTCAATTATGACATTTGCTATGACATGATCCGAAAGATATAGAATATGCTAATTATGTGATTTTTGTGTAATTGTGGATATTGGGTTCAATTGGTATGCCGTAGGATTATTTGAGCTCGTATAAGTAAGGGATAGACAACGGTCCGGGGCTACGGCCTATATGTGGGGAAATAAGGATTGACTGTGTAAGGGATTTTTCCGAGGCTACGGCCTATTTTCTGATATGAATGGTGTAAAGGGTAATCCTTGTATCCAATGGTACCAATTTGAGAATTAAATATATGCATATGAAGTATAATTTGTTGATTATGAATTTGTATGGTTGGGAATTGAGCATGAGATTGTATGTTTCAATTATGCATACGTTATCCATATTGCTTATTATGCCATTCACGGCATTAGTTATTATTTGCACTTGTTATAACTACCTCACTAGGCTATGTAAGCCTAACATGTATGTCTCATGCATTTTCAGGACCTTGAAAGATTTTGTGCTTCGATCGTGTGTTGCGGTTGCAAGTCACCTCTTCGTAAGCTATATATATGCACATCATTGCTTTAAACTCCTAGTAGAGTGGCATATGGTCTAAACATGTTTTGTATAAGTATTTTGATGATTTTGTAAAAGCCCTATAATAACTTAGTGTTGAATCCATAAAATGGTATGTTTTGGGAACGGTTAGTTGTTAAAAAGAGCCTAAAATGAGCTTAAAGTGAAAACTAGGTAAGCTGACTCGAAATGCTATAAAATTTGGTATGACAGTAGATTAACAGATTTTAGGCTTGCTGGTAAAATTGGGTAATAATTGGACAACATTAGATGAGTTAAATTAGATAAAAAAAACAGATAAAATTTGTCATTACAAGTTAGGCGTATCGATACGAGGCTAGCTGTATCGATACGACCTTACATAATTTGGTCTTGGTGAAGCAGGGAGTATCGATACATTAGGAACCGTACCGATATGGATCTCGACAGTAAGGTCTAGAAAAATAATTGCATCGGTACGACCTCATGCGTACTGAAATGAGTCAACCCAAGTCAAAGTGCATCGATACAGGCATAGACATATCGATACGCAGTCATTGACCATGAACCTAGAATTGTGAAATTCAACTTAGCGTACCGATAGGGCCTATAGTGTAAAGATACGGTGTCAGTTAATTCTGTTAAAAGGCTTGAGAAACAGTTTTAAAAGATCATAAATCGGTCACTAATAAATATATAGCTCAAAGGGATAGGTTAAGGATATCCGATAAGCATGAAACTTCACAGGTTAATAATTGATGAGTCTAATTACAAGTTGGTAATAAAGAATCTGGATTAGGGTCACTAAATTGTAACATTTACAGTTTGGTCCCTTTTAATTCAAAAGGTTTAAAATTAACCTCAATTTCTATTCCGATCTCCGATAACACTTTCCGACCCGGTTCTCTACCAGGCCGAGGAGGGGGTGTTACACAATCGATCAAATCTTTCTACCCAAAGCTTGATCAAAGACACTCTTACAAAAAGAAATTGTGGTAAACAGAAAAATGCCTCTCAAAGGTAGATAAGTTTACCCAATTACAAGTTCACACAAACCCGAACTTGAATAAAAATGAATACAATAAAATCTTTCAAGAGGGTTACAAGAACTTGACTCTATAAGGCTCAAAAGGATTGGATTTATGCTTAAATGTGCTCGACTTGTTCAATAGTTGTTGTTGTAGCTTTAGTGACTTGTTTATATACCCCCTTCATTGATTTCTAACTGTTTGGGTGGTTGGCATCATCAATATAGCCGTTGGGCTATATTTTTCCCGCAATAAATGCTCAACTACAACCAACCGTATCAATACACGAGAGGCCGTATCGGTACAGACCTAAAATAGAAAGAGCCGTTGTACAAGTAAAACAAATGGCGTATCGATACACGGGAGGCCGTATCGATACGTTTTTGCTCACTTGGGCTACTGCCAGAACCTGTATCGGTACACCACGTAGGTGTATCGATACGGGTTAACTGATTTTCAAAATCGCATGTTCCCAATAACTGACAAGGCAATGTTCGAATCATAAATGAAAATATTTGAGAAATCTCAACTACCGTATCGATACGCAAGTAGTCGTATCGGTACGCTATTCTTAAATTTTAAACCCATTATGAAGGTCGTATCAAAACGGATGGCACCGTATCGAAACGCCTAAGTAAAAACCTTAGCACATATGAAGGCTGTATCGATACGGAAGGAACCGTATCGAAACACCCGTATCGAAACAGGCTTGCCTGTATCGAAATGGATTCTTACAGTGTCATTTTAAGTTAAGCATGTATCGAAACGCTCAAGGGCGTATCGATATGCCTGGGCGTAAAAGTTGAATTTGGCTTTAAAAATACTTAGAAAAATTTATAGGGTTTAAGTTTTTGACTTTAAATAATTTGTACTTGAAAAATCCTTGTCAATTGTGAGTCTTTGAGATACTTAAAAATTTATTTTCTTTTACAAATACGTCCTTAAATAATTTGTTATATCAAAATCAAACTTTGGTTTTACAATCATCAATTCTTTATTAATATTTTGACGAGTTTAAAATAATTTTATTAATTATTAATAATTTATTAATAAAATCTATTTTAATGGTCACAAAAATAAGTTTTTATATGCAGAAATTTTAATGGTTACAAAAACAAGTTTATTATTGTGACAAAACCAATTCGACATTAATTTAAAATGTTTAATAGTGACAAAAAAATTTTGACAGGAAGTGAGATTTTAAGTGACAATTAATTTTTTTTACACAACAATTTGAAATAATAGTGATAACTTCATATGTGGCCAATATGTGTATTTTATTAGTGATGAGGTTTTGGTGCAAATAAAATCATGTCACAAATATTCATTGTAGTGACAATTTAATTGTGAAAAAAATACAATGGTCACAACTATTGTTATATATCAGTGACTAAATATTAATATGTCACAATTACTTATATTAATAGTGTTATAAAAATATTTTGTCATAAAAAACATACAATTTGTAATAAAATAACTCAAAGTCACAATAAAATTGTCACTAAAAAATACAATTGTTGTAGTCTCTCCTCATAGATCGTCTCCCGATCTATCACTAATGGATTAAAAGACTCTTTGGTTACGGTGCAGCCAAATATTCCATAAAATAACCAGAGAGCAAGTCCCAATCCGTTCCCTTTTTAGCAAAATAATCGACCAAATTCTGATGTATCCATTTTTTAATATTCATGAAAAGGAAAAACTCCACTAACTTTTCGCTTTTGAAAACCACCTTCCAAGCATCATCCGCATCCATCTTCTAAAGTAACTATCTTTAATATGCTTGTTTTCTTAATTGTTCTGGCTGAAAAAATGCGGGTTAGAGAATTAGTTATTTGAAGGCTTGACAGGTAAATAAGTGCCTAAACTATGTTTTTTTTCAATAAGATGCCTAAATTATTTTTTAGGTTAAATTAGGACCTAAAGTTTCATTCTGCGACTCAATTAAGGTTCGTCATTAATTTTTACCGTTAAAGGACATGTGCCCTCTCTTAAAAATTTCAAAAATTATATTAAAAATAAATAAAATAAAATAAAAATATATCCTAAAATTTTCAAATATTCCCAAAATAGTCCCTAAATCCAACCACTCCCGTCGGCGTTGACCGCGTTGCCGGCGACGAAATGAAGCGCCCTTCCCTTGCCGAACAACCCACACGACGTTCGCCGCCCCTCTGGCCGCCATTCGTCGTGAATCGTACGAAAGAAGTATTCGACAATTTCGGCGAGTCGCGCAGCGTCGATCCATTTTTGGCGATGAGGTGGCGGGAGAAATGGCTGTGATGCTCCGGCGACCGATGTGGTGGCGGGAACGTGACAATCAACGGCGGAATCGGCCCAAATCGAGATTTAGGTTTTGGGGAGTTATAGATTTTTGAATTTGGGGTTGTTTTATGAAATCTGTAAAACTTAGAGAATTTCTGAAAATTAAGTAATTTTATTTATCTTTAATATAATTTTGGGAATTTTCTGAAGATGACACGTATCCTTTAACGGTGAGAATTAACGGAGAACCTTAAATAGGTCACGAAATGAAACTTTAAGACTCAATTTGACCCGAAAAATAGTTTGGGCACCTAATTGGAAAAAAAGGCATAGTTTGAACACCTATTTGACGGTTAAGCCTTATTTGAATTTCAATTACCTTTTGTTATGTAATTAATATCTAATGACCTTTTGGTAGGCAAATATGAAAATAAATCATATGTTCCTTTTTGGTGTATCTATCTATGTTCAAACACTAAAAAAAATAAGATTTATAGTTTAGGATTAAAGTTTAGGGTTAGGATGTAGAGTGTAGGTTTATTTTTAGGGTCTATAATCTAAGGTTAAGGTTTAACTTTTTTAATGTTCATGAAGATGAGAGTAACTATTGATATATGCTACTTAAGTTAAATGTTTATAATTTAGAAACCAATTGTGAAGTTAATAATATGTTACTAATTAGATGCATTATTATTATTTATATAATAGCAGTTAGTTTTATTGAGTAAAAGAAAATATGACAAAGTTACAAAAGAGTCCACAAAATGCTAGAGTGATCTAATAACATTAACTGGCCATTTTTAAAAATATATATATATTAAAGTGCACAAACTAGCCACTAAAACACAAAATAAGACTATGCAAAAAAGGGTTAAAAATAACCAAACAATTCAAAAAAATGATAGACAAACAAACATCACTGTCGTCAATGAAGGATAAAAACAATCAACACTATCAAAGAAAACAAATAACAATGATAGCATGCTGGCAAAACTGGCTTTACCACCATTCAACCATGAATTATCTTTGATGATTACAAACTTCTTTCTATACAAGAGAATTTAGAATCCAAGCCAAAAGATAGATTAGCATGGTAATCAAATAACCGCCAACTAGAGAAGCGGCTTAAATTCCAACCATTTAAAAAGAGAGAAACATACAACAGGAGTGGGAAAATGTCATAAGAAAAGAAAAAAAATGTACTATAAGAGCATAAAAGCAACTAATTTTCGTTAGAAAAGAGGAAAACTTGTAAAACTCTGATCTCACCGGATCCGAGACACTACATTTGGGTTACCCTAACCTGACCCATAAAAAATTCATTTGATTTTAAAACCAAAGTTTAGCCAAAACAACATTAAAACAATCCATTTAAATAAAGTTTTAAAATAACTTAAAGTTCAAAATATAAATGGAGCTCCGTACGAATTAAACACCGTATATCAAAATAAAGTAGAAAATAGAGTTACGGACCAACTACGGTAAGGTCCTATGGATACATAACCCTACAACTAAAATCAAGTATTGTACTCGAGTTGATTCGGTGCTGGGGAAATCCTTGTCGATGTGCTTCTTTCAAAGAGTGACTTGTCAACCTACGCATAGAAAAACAACACATCCGCACGTTGAGCTAACACAACTCAATGGTATATGTTTACTCTACAAAACTTCATGATGATCATAAAAGTAAGCATGCATGCGTAAGCAATGAGCATAATGCATGAATAAGCAAAACAAACAAACACTAACTACCATCACCGTGGTAACCAAACCTATTAGCCCGGAACCACTAAGACATCAAGCTATCCATAAGTGCACACGAGACCACTTAGACATCGAATACCAAGTTATGTATCTAAGACCACTTGGACATTGAATACTTTTTCACGCCACGTACCCGGGACTACCTATACATCAAGTTGTGTATGATACTTACCTGGAACCACAAAGACATCAGGTAGTGAATGCCACTCGAGACCACTTAGACATCGAGTGCATTGACATAGATACATATTGCAGTATTTACATCGGGTATCCGGATCCCATACCAATCAATTATAAATCCATCCGAGGCTCACAAGGCCCGTATTCAATACAAGGCAAGAAACATCATTTAAATAAGGCATCCAAGTCATAGATCAACCAAGGGGCTCAATATTTCAATTACCATATTCAATTTGGCCGCACAAGGCCTTTACTAAAAATCCAACATAACTGGGTAGTGACCTCAAAGGGTACCGGTATGGCTCAACGCGTATTATTAGCATATTATGCCCCTTTAAACATGTTGATAACATAAACTATCAAGATTTCAAGAACATTCAATGGTCTTCATGCTTAAACACCCAACACATCAAAAGCTCAACAAATGCAAGGTAATCACAATTTATGAGAAACATGAAGCACATTGGAGATGTAAAGGTACTAACCTTTCTCCAAAATGTCAAAATCCTCTTCCTAACAAGGTCCTCCTTACTTCTTCTCTTGATTTTTGGTGTGGGATGGTTCACCAACTTCTTTCACTCCAAACGTAGATCTTGCAATGTAGATTCCAAATCTAAGGTTCCCTTCACAAGAGTAGGTGTTTAAATAAACAAAGCTTGTATTTTTTTCATAGGTAAGGGTATGAGATGAAGAAGAGAGATGAACATGGTGTAATAATGAAGATGATGCAATAATGTTGTTTTTTTCTTCCTAAAATCACCTCCCAACAAAGAAATTCAACTTTTCTTTCATATTTTGAGTTATTTACCTCATAAATCCTCCATCTCTCTCCTTTGTTACCTTTTTACCATCTCCTAAGCTCACAAGATGACCCTTAAGCCCAAGAATACTTGCATAGGCCCTAAATGCTCAATTATTTTTTTTGACTAACTAAGAGTCCACATCCCCGGGTCAATGCTAGTCTGTTGACTCGAATTTTTGGGTCGTTACAAGACTTATTAGTTCAAATCACACAAAAATTTAAATAGGTAAAAAAATAAAAACTAAAAAGATAAAAAAATAAGAAAGAAGACAAGATAGGAGAGAACAAACAAAAATTAAGTCAAATCGTGAATGACGGTCGTTTGACCAAAAGACAGACGACACTACCCACCCAAAATCAACAAGAAAATAAAGTCAGATGCATTACTTTTAAATTAATTGATATATGTTTCTATTTTTTTATATTATTTTTATGATAAATGTACATGTACATGTACATGTACATGTACATGTACATTTAAAATGATGCATATTATAGAACTCAACAAGTGTTCCAGTGAAAAAGTGGATGATATTCATCTTAGCTGACTGTCTGCAAGGTGTATATATATTATCAAATGACTAAGAAAATGTATGAACAAATATTAGTTGAGACGATTTTAGAAAATATGACAATGTGAAAATTAGTGTTATTTAACACAAATTTTTACAATCACATATTTCTTTCATTATTGAGTAAACATATTTAGCTAGTCGGTTAAATTGTTTATTTTTGTTCCCTCCTCATATTCATAGGTTCTAGAGTACCGTATGTGGCGTAATACAATTGAAAATGGACATGACATTCCAATATAATTAAGCAAGCTAAAAGTCCATGAATGAGCCCAACTCAACAGATTTGGGTAACAATTGAGTCGATCCAAATTAGACCGGTGCCAGGATTGGGTTAGTAAAACCCGATTAAATCCGAACCGTCCCGTTTATAATTCCTCCTCTAAATCGTCGTGGCAACGTTTGGTTGGTCAATTAAATCCAATCCCTCCATCTGTAGAATAAATCCCATCCCAATCAGTTACATTTCCGCTTTTTCCTCATCGTGGTTCTTATTCCCCCCCGTTTTCGATGGCCACCGTCACCGTCGACCACCGCAATCACCTCCACCTCGAATCTATACCCATCGTAGACCTCCGTCTCCTCTCCCAACCTGAACTCCTTTCCCTATCTTTATGCACCTCTTCCCTTCCCCTTCCAATGCCGAAACCGAACTGTTCACTCCCAAAATTGACCGCTCCGTTTTCAACGAGTCCGCCGGTAGTCGGAAACAGACTTTCTTCCGGCTCCGCTTCGCAGCGCCCCGCAGCCACCTACAGCACCAACATTCCTCTGCTTCGTCCGAACCCTTCCCTCCTCTTCTTCTAAACCTAAACCCTGAATCTCTTGAAGAAGAAAGCTCTAACACCCTCTCTCTGTTAAAATCACTTTTCAACATCGATGAGTCGCTGACTGCTAACCCCGAAAGCGATGAACCGTACGACGACAAGGATCTTGTGCCAGTTCAAATCGAGTATCCGAACGGGAACTCAGCTTTGCAGAATATTCCGGTTGGCATTGTTAGTAGTAGTAGTAGTGTAGGAAAAAGGAAGCGAGGGAGGCCGAGGAAGGACGGCAAAGATAATTGGCTGATTGAGAGCGAGCGTTTACCAGTAGAGGAATATAAAGAAACGGAAAACTTTGATAAACCAAACGAGACACCGGATGCCGGTAATAATAGCAGTTGCAACGGAGGGAAAAGGAAGAGAGGGAGGCCACGAAAGGAGGAGAGTCAAAGTAGAATGATTGGAAGCGAGCAAAAGACATTTGAGAGCGAAATTGAGAGGGCAGCATTGGGGAAAGTGGAGGAGATTCTCGGAATTGAAGAAGAGTTGAGGAGGAGGACTGAGGGGATTGTGTCAGAAGCGCAACTGATGGAGTTTATGGGGGGTTTAGAAGGGCAATGGGCGACTAAAAACCAGAAGAAGAGGATTGTTGACGCTGCTGGGTTCGGGAATGTGCTTCCACAAGGGTGGAAGCTTATGCTCTTTGTGAAGAGGAGAGGCAGCCATTTTTGGTTAGCTTGTAGCCGATATATAAGGTTTCCCAGTCTTTTTAATGAACTTTATTTTAAATTCTTGTTAATGATAACCTGCATATTTTATCAACGCTGTTTACTTTCTGCGAAATATAATGCACACAATTTCTTGTTAAGGATAGCCTTTGTTTAGTTGAATCTTCGTTCCTTTTTTTTCTCTGTTGTAGAGATTAGAGAATAATTAATCTAGAATCTCTGCTCTGAAATGTCCTTGTTTTAGCAAATTTCGGGGATATTTTTATATAACATTTTATGTGAATTTTAATATTATTCTCGTGAATCTCTTCTGTTTAGACTTTGAGTACTATATTTTGTTTTTGTTGGTTTTAGTCCTCAGATTAGCTGTTGCACCTAGAGCACTTAGCAAGGAAAAGGAACTAGATAACAATCAGATTCAAGAAATTTGTTTCATATGATTTTCAGTTTTCAGTTCCCTTTTTGTTAACTTTGTTGCTCATGTCATTCTTACACTCTTTCCCCCTATTTGGTACCTTCCAGCCCTAACAGGCAACAGTTTGTTTCCTGCAAGGAGGTTTCTTCATACTTGCTCGGCTTTGGTGGACATAAAGATTCAATCCTGGAACCTTTGAATCTCGCTGACAAGGACATTGATTTTTCTGTCAAACCCTCATCCGAAAATGTAAGTTTCTTATTGTGTTTGTATTTATCATTTACACTTCATCTCCACTTGATTGTGCAGTTGATGACAAGAATGTTAAATGCCATCCACAGTTGCCAATTACATATAGATCTTTTGAACTCGAGAAGCAAACTCCCGTGCAAAGAATGGGGAGTCCAAGGGAAGTCCAGAGAGCTGAGATAATAAACTGCCACAAATGCACTATGACTTTTAATTTGAAAGATGATTTTATATACCACCTGTTATCATTTCACAGAGGATCGGCAATGAGTTCTGGACATGGTACCTCAACTAATGAGGAGGTAAAAAACAAAGATGGAAAATATGAGTGCCAGTTTTGTCATGAACTATTTGAAGAAAGGAATTGCTACCATAGCCATCTTGGGATCCACATAAAAAACAATATGAGGAAAGTTGAAGGTTCTGTTGGAGAGCAAAACAGCATTCAGCCCTTAAGTTCCGCTGGCAACAATGGAATAGGGCCTGGTATTCGCTGCAGTGAATCTAATGAAATTCATCACGTTCAAACGCTTACTGATAACGATCATGAATGCAATTTATTGTCTCATGATGAACAGGATAAGGTTAACAGGAACGAAAGAGCATTAGCTGAGAAAATTTGTGATAAACAAAGTAAATTCTATCCTGCAGCTGATAATAAAGGAGACGTCAATGATGCTGCTGATCTTAGTGTTTGTTTGGGTTCTGAGAATGTCTTGTCTACTGCTGACAAAGAAGGGATTTCCCAACCTTCAGGTAAAATAGATTCTGGATTTTCCCTTCCAGTGGAGGAGAAGATGAGAGAGTTTGCTTCAAGCACCAGTTTCCTTGCTCCAAATGTTAAGGGAAATGTGTTTACTGATGAAAATATTGTGGATAGACATTTTCCTAGCTTTTTGAAAGGGATGGAAGCTGATTTGAAGGATAAAGCTACAAGGGATGATCGGAAAGCTGGTTGTGCTGATACTAGCATAGGGCTGGATAATGTCAGAATTGATGCTAAGCAGGAAAATTATAGTGAAGGTTATTCACTCATTCCTCCTGGCAACAAACAAAGAGTTAATCTTGTAGATCATTTGAAAGGGGCTTCTGTTACAATAGATTCTGCACATGGAAGAGGTTCTGGATGTGGCTTAACTTCGTCTAAAGATGATCAAACATGTGCCATCAACAATAATTCAGTTCTAGTCTCTGGCAGATTAGATTATCCGGAGTCTATTATGGTCAATGAGTCTGCAAATATCGACCCTACTGTTTGTTTTCAAAGCCATCTCCCTGTGAAGAAACTCTCACGAGAGAAAAGTGAAACTTTCTTGCGTGCTTCACATGGAAGGGAACAAATATTTCCTTCTGACAATAATGCTTTTAAGGTCTTTAGCCAGACAGTAGAGATGTCTGAACTTGATGAAGCCCAAAATTCTAGAGGAATAATTCAAGGGGTGAACAAGCATGACAGTGGTGTGGATGTTAACATCCTGGATAGTGTCAAGCATGGAAAGACTAAAGATCACCAATTTGGCCCATCTTCATATAAGAAAACATCTATCTGCACACCAGAGTATAAACAGGATAAAGGGTCTGAGAGCATTTTCTATCAACAATATGCTAATCAGCAAAACAGTAACTATGACAATAGTATGAACAAAGTTTCTTTCTTTGCTATGGAGGAGCCCAAACACAAAGGGGGAAGCTCCTTTGCTGGAAATGCTTATGCTAGGCCAGGCCCATTTGCTTTGACAGGCACTGTGCAGGGAAGTTGTTCCCCTCATTTTTCTGGAAATAGGGAAAAAATTGTTGGTAAAAATAATATACCTGGTATAAGCAGTGGCGCTGTTCATGAACCAAAGCAAAATAAAGGTGCTTCTGAGAATTTCTTCGGTCTATCCAGTAGTGAACAAAAACATGTTGCAAATAATTTGAACATGGTTCATGCAAGCACAGCTCATAATGGATCTAGGTTACGGGGTTTTGAAAATGCAAGGAATAATGAAATAATGACTGGTTATTCCAATCATGCTCGACCTATTGAGGATTCCATGACTGGGCTCACATGGAAAAGTAATGAAGGAAATGTTCTGCTTAGTGGTTTGACTGATACTTCATCTCAGTTGTTGCCATCCTCTGGTTATTACCCTACATTTGACTGGATGTCACATAAGGTACAGATATGATCTCTCATTCTCTGCTATAAGTTATGATGTAATGCAAAAAAACACGAAACTGTTATTTTTCTCAGAAAAGCAGTATGATATGTGTGTCAAGTTTTGTATGTTATGTTTATTGCTAGTTCGTTTCAAGATGTGGATCTTGAATTTAAGTTTTTAACTTAATGGTAGTAAAGGTCGCGGCTGATTGCAGATGTTCTCAGTAGAAAGCAAATAAATAAATAACTTATTTTTGCCCACTATTTCCGGCTTTTAAATAAATTAGCGTTAGTTTGCTTAAAGAAATTTGATAGTGCATTTTTCTTGTAATGGATAGGGTGAAAGTGAAATGTTCGACATTAGTGGAAAGTGCAACAGTGTATCGGGTTTTGAAGGCCTGCAATCAGATAGCATAGAACATATGGAATATAATTTTCTGACTGCTCAACCAAGTTCTTGTTCAGGAAATTCCAAGGTATCATTATATGATTGAGAGGCTATACTGAAAGTAAACAAATGCTTAAAATGAATTAGTGGTAGTTTGCTTATTGAAATTTGACTGAAATTTTGTTGGAATGGACAGGGTGGAAGTGAAATGTTCAACATTAGTGGGAAGTGCAGCAATGAACCGGGTTTTGGAGGGCTGCGATCTGATAACTTAGAACATATGGAATATAGTTTTATGACTTCTCAACCGAGTTCTCATTCAGTAAACTCCAAGGTACCATCATACGATTCAGAGATGGCATTAAAGTTTGATTCCTCTGTTTGGCATGGAAAGGATGCTTTGCCACTGTTGCCTAAAGTAGCTGGCAGACATCAGGTTACCTTGTGTCCTTGGTGTGGAAATGAGTTTTATAACCAGGCTGTTGACATCGGGGCACAAAGAAGCACAACAGTTATGTGTGCCAACTGTCAGGCTAGGTTCTCTCGGAACCGTGATTTTATGTAGAGTAGCATGTTTACAAACATACCAGCATGTCTGACCAAGGTCTTTGATACAAGGTAACTTCCACATCAAACGAAACTATAATTTGCTGGCTATAAGGCAAGTTTTCTTGATTGGATGGATTGATTGATGTATGTACTATTCTCTGACCAGTTCCCAACTTTGAGATGATATAGTTCAAGTTGATTTTGGTTAAGTAATATAACTCAACACGATCAATGGAAATGATGTTATCCCCTATATATATTAGCATAAAACTTTGGAATCTCTTTATTTCCTTTGCATTTTATTTTCCGGATTTCTTGAAGGATGGAAAATTTGTTAATCAGATGGTTAAACTTATTTTGTAGCTTAACCATTAGATTAACAAAATTTTCATCGTAACTCATTTCCATCCTTCGTACCTAGCACAACCTTAAGCATTGTAAGGAATAAACCTTTCTTGTCACTCCACTCAGTTTTTCAACTTGCAAAGATAAGCGTCAAAATGAAATGAATGGCAGCCTCGTATTATTTCTTGCTTCTTTCCATTGGCATTACAACTATTGTTAAAGATGGTAGATAAATATGGGTAAACTAATGGCTTCTAAACTTTTGCAGACAGCATCTGAAACAAATTGGAAGGCTGATCAAATTATTGTCCTCCCAAATTGCACAGCGCTGAGATTGCAGTTCTGGTATGACATTTTTTTTGCCTTTCCCTGTTGATGCTTTTCCCTTGGTCCAAATCATCTAGTTAAAGTAAGCAGTGAGAAAGCATTAAGCACTGACTTGGGCATAACTGAGACCCCTAACCTTAGCTTCTGTTGTACTTTTAAATGTTTTGTGCAGCAATTACTTTTTTGACTACTTGGGGCCTTGGCTCATTTGTATGTATATCACAAGCCGAACCCCTTCTCCCCTTTTTAACTGTTGGTATGCTAGTCTAAATTAGGGTTGTAGGTTAGCAATTAGCATTAGAGATCTCAGCCTGGATTTACTTGATGATTTCTTGTTATCAAAAACTTTATGTTGTTGTATTCAATATTATCAGGTAGCTTCTCAGTTTTTATACTCTAGATATCGACATCCTTGGAGGACATTTTCTTTTCTGCATCTTCATGATGTTTGATATAGGAGCAATGTTAACATTTCATATGGTGTAGGCAACGTGAATTTTAAAGCATTGCTTGCTTGCTGTAGTTTTTTTTCTTCTTCTTCTTCTTTTAACGTTGCCTTTAGATTGTTAATAATAATTTGATTCAGTACTTGAATCTTATGTTTGAGTTAGATGGTATTATGCTTTTGGATTGGATTTATCATTCTTTCATCTAACAAAATTCACTTTAAATATAATTTAATATGCACCTAACATTCGGTTTAGAGTTGGTTGTATTTGAAATCCAACCCACAAAATGACATATTCATAGCTATTATATTAATAAGCCATAATTCGTGTTTAAATATTATCGAATGATTGCATAAAAACTATAATTACTAATGTTCTCTTGATTCTAATTTTCTATACATCCATTTTCACACTTTTAAATATTTGGTTGATTTAAAAATGAAAATAAAATGTTTAGATCAAACTTTTGAATTTTACCCATTTAAATCACTCAAGTCTCAAACATTAATTCTTTAACAAAGTCATCATGTTGCAACACCAAAAGTTTATATTTTGGACCTTTTGTTTCTAAAGTTAAATATAATATTTTAGCCCGTTTGTTCCCTTCGGTTAATATTCGTTTTCATCGTTCGTTATTCATAATTGACGTAAAATAGAATATGAAAATGCGTTTAAGACTAGGATGTAGGAAAGTTTCAAGGTTTTTTTTTTTACCACAAGTTTACCAACAGAAAAAATCGTTTGACATTTTCTAAAAGACGTTAAAGAAGCAATGGTGAGATGACGTAAATGAACAAAATTAATAAATTTAGTAATCAAATTGAAATTTTTATAATTATATGACTAAAATAATAATTTACCAAAAAAGTCCATAAATAACATAGGATAATGACAAATACAGTTGAGAAAAATCAATTTCCAATCCAACAGAAGGATAAGAACGACGAAAAGGAAAGGAAGGCAAAGCCAATGGAATTTGCATATTGATTTGATTATTTTCTAACCCATGACCAAATTCCAGCTTTTGTTAACTCAACTCTTTCGATTCTTCCGTATTGAAGTCCCCCCCAACCATAATTATAATACCAAATTATCATTAAATAAAGAAAGAAGAAGATTGGAACTCTATCTTCTCTGTTTACATATACATATATGTGTCAATCGGCAAACTATTGTCGGTAGTTGATGGGTACGAAGGCATGGCAAACGAGGTTGCCGATATTGGTTTTCTTGTGGAGGCTAACGTCCGCCGTCTTCGTTCCCCTTAGGGTTCCGTCATGTCCCAAGGTCTCCGTTTCCGACGCGATCTTTGACTTCCGGGACTCCTATTGTCCAATTACCTCTCCACATATTGAATCCATCGAGTTCCTTGGCGTTACCGAGGTACCTTCAGATTCAGTTTTCATTCATTTTATCCCTTTCTTTGAAAATTATCTCTTTTTTGGCTGATTTGATGCCATCTATATTCTGAACTAGGTTTTTGGAAATGATTAGTTTGAAGCCTTTTTTATTTAGTTTTATTAGCTGATGAATAATATGTGTAATCACTCATTTTTGTCTGGTCTGTAAATACATATTAGTATAATTATTAGTATATTAGCGTTGCATGTATACATTGTATTATGTTATGCTATATGTTTATTATGTGCATGAGTGTTATTAATATATGTAAAGTGTGTAGTGTGTGCATGTATGTTATAAACTATGTATGTATACGTATTAATAAGCAATACGGGGTATGTGTGTCACGCATGTATCTATATTTAGTACGAGCGTATTTGTTTTTACGGATAATGTGTGTAGATGTTATGTTAATTATGTGTATGATTGTATATGTACGTATGCTAGTATGTTATATTAATTAATGTTTGCATAGGTACATACATATGTATTATTGTATGTGTATTATTATTATTAATTGTTGTTATAACTAATATTAATGTTATTATTATTGGGCTAATATAAAATGAAATAAAAAAAACATATTAAACCCCAAATAAATAAATTGCCAGTCCAAGTCCATTACAGGTCTGAAATTATTGATATTATTACAAGGCCCGGTTGGCCCAAACCCAAAACCCTATTTAATTCTAATTATTTTTGTGCATATAACTATGGGCCGTTGGATCAAGATCTGATCCAACGGCCACGATCAAGCAGGGACAAAATATCTAGCCAACCGCATGCACTACACGTTTGGACGGTTCGAGTGCCACGCGCGCGTGCGGTCCACGCGCGGACTCTTCGATATCCCACGCGCTATAACCCCTCGACTGTTGAGCCCCACGTGGCACGATATGTAGCCGTTTCACCGATCAAGGTTTCATCTGGGCCGTTCATCCTTCAAGCCAGTCCGACCGTTAGATCAGATCTGATCAAACGGCCGAGAACGCCTCTGGCCGAAGACAACTCCCCCACACCGCCACCATGCTTCCACCATGCCGGTCTCCAACCACCGCGTTCAGACATATCAGAACACACAAAAAAGAAAGATTATGTCAGTATCAGTCCATATCTAAAAATAGATATTATATCACTCGTTACCAAACCAAAGAGACAGGCATATATGTATGAAACAAGCAATTGTAAGGGAGAAAAGTGGTAATCGAAAAGGAAAAAATACAAAAAAAACAACCAGTCTTCAGTGGTAATACTCTTCTCTTTTCTTACTTTGTTGCATACATACAAAAATATACGTAGTGATAACAAAAAAGGGGTTCAGAGTTGTTACCCTCGTCGTCTGTGGGTCTCCCCTTTACCAGTGACAAGCCTCTTCGGCCTTCCCAGGCCGAATATGGTGAACTGAAGGGAGTGGGAGCCCCTTTTTGGTTTCGTTTTGGGTTGAATACAAAAAAAAGGTTTTTTCGTTTCGTATTTCTTAGATCTAGGGCGAATAGAAGCTTTTTCTCCAAATCCAAGTTCGGATTCGTGTTGAGGGTAAGGCAAGGTTCATTTTGGTGTTTTTTTTTTGGGCTCGCCGGCGGTCGGCCGCCGGTTTCTGGGTTCATCAGGAGATGGTCGAGAGAGAATGAGAGGTTTGGCTTGTTATAAAAACTGAAAATAAATGAAATGAGGAAAATTTGATTTCGGCAAAAAAATGGGGTTTTATAGGTGTTATTATTTTGTGAAATGGGTAAATTCGGAAATAAATCCTCTCGCATTTTCGATATTTTCGTTTGTATCTCGCCGCAGGGGATATTTACAACTTTGGTCCCCTGTATTTCAAAATCTTGCAATCCAGTCCCTAAATTACATTGAATCAGTTTTTAAATGGTAAAATTACCCCTTTAACCATCCCGCGTTTTTGAATTTTTCACTTTGGGTCTGCCCCTTGGTCTAATTACAGTTTCAGTCCTTTCAAGTTCGGTCCTGTTTGCATTTTCGTCCCTAAATTGCATATTATTATCCTTTAATTTCTGCTACTGATGTTTATTTCTTTTCATTTCAGTCCTGTTTCCATATAAATATTCATGTTCGTATTATAATCGTGCATGTTGATATAACCTTTTGTCTTATTATATATCCCTCGTATATGCCTTGTATCTTTAATGTTTACATGTATATGTGTGTTAAGTTTATGATGATTATGTATCTTTATGTATTTGTTCGGTTATCCGTATCATGCATATTATACTGATATTTAAAATGACTCGAACACGATCTGTTTTATATTTCGGTATGTATTGCATGTTTTTCTTGGCTTTTAGGCTATGTGTCAGTATAGTTTCTTGGTAATGTATAATGCTATATTTTACGTATGTTATAATATGTTTTATTGTAAAATGTACATCTTTGTAATATGTGTTGGTGCTCCATGCCTTGTAATTATGACATGTTAGGTTCATTTTTAGTCATGATGAGGGATAATTTGTATGTATGTATGTTTTAGATTAGTATTTTATTTAAGTTCTGTTAATAGTTCATTATGTGAATATTTACTGTCTTTAAATTATTTGCCATGTTTTATATTTTGCTCACTAAGGTTGCATAATGATATATAAATTGTCAATGAGGTGCCCTTTTATCCGAGCGTAAACGGGGCCAGTATCAGGCGTAGTGATAGCGGTTGGGCGTTTACTCTCGGATAACGGGGCCTTTAAAATTTATTCGCAATTATAACCGAATTTTAAAATAATCGTCACTTTAATCAGAAAATCTAATATTAATAAAGCGGTAATTATTAAAGTACCAATTTTGGGCGATGTGGGGGTGCTAATCCTTCCCCATCCGTAACCGACTCTCGAACTCAAAGTTTTTTTGAATCTCTGGTTTTATGGTGTCCGGCCTACCTAAGTGGCCGGTGGCGACTCCAATTTTAAATAAAATGCAGTTTTTAAAACCCCCACGGAATAAATATTTTATATCCAAAAAATCACAAACACATCGAAACCACGTTTTTTTAGCGAAGAAAAGACATCGCTACAGATGGCGACTCCGCTGGGGACCATTTTTGTTTTTTTCAAAAAACAAAAAAGTGAGTCAAGCTTTTTCAAATAATTACCGCTTTAATAATATTAAAAGTTCCAGATTAAAGTGACTATTAAATTAATATTCGGTTGTAATTGAGCGTTTATTTTAACACATTTAAAATTTGGCATATAAACCCGTTTTTAAGTGGGGGAAAACGCTAATGCTTTCGTGGAGATATCGTTCTCCCGTGCAGGCCTAGCAAGTACCTTCGGGGCTCGAGTACCTTATGCTTTCGTAAGGATATCGTTCCTTCGTGCAGGCATAAGCGAATGGGTCCCCCTGAATTGAACCCGGTTGAAAGAAGCCTATAATTGGTGATGATCGGGGGCCTTGCTACTCTTAGCAGAGGACAGCAAGGACAATTCGGGTACCTCTTAGCACCAACACTGCATGTAGAGAACATAGAGAAACCCACCCCTTTAGAGCCATGCGGATAACCCTAGGTGTTTTAGACGGGATAAATAGGTTTTTTGTTTTTGCTTGTTTACCTTATTTAATTTGTCCTTTATTTGTGTATTTATTAATTCTATCTGGTACTGACTTGTTTCCTTTTTTGCTATTTTTTTCATGCATTATTACATTCGCATTACATAAAGGTACTGGATCAAGTGGTTTACCTGATCAGAAAGTCTTTCACCATGGAAAAAATGTGTCTTAGAAAAGAGGAACTTAACTTGTCTGTTAGACATTGGTCAGAAGTCAGTCAGAAAGCCCAAGGGGACAGTTTACCAAGTGAACGCGTGATAGCCGGGTACACCTATGTGAGTCTTCAACAGAACAATTTAGGGGATCTTCAAAGTATCTGGGAAGAATGGGACCAGAGATTACAAGAAAGGTTCCGTGATAGTTATGGTGACATTGCACAATTGATGTACATCCAGGTCAACCAGCCCCTACTCCGAGCCATTTTTCAGTTCTGGAATCCTGCCTTTTGCTGTTTCACCTTCAATGGACAGGACATGATGCCCACAGTAGAAGAATACACCGCTCTTCTTAATCATAAAAATGTTCAGGAAGATTGGATCTACGCAAAACCTTCGAGGAATCAGAATTACACTTCCAAGCTCAAAACCTTTACCGGAATGAGCGACGATTGGGTCAATGGCTTGATCCGACTTTGAGGAGATAGTACAGTATTTGCATGGGAAAACATTCGAGACATCCTACCTGCACATCCGGATGAGGAGAAAAAGTTAGACATGTTTGCCTTGGGAATATATGGATTGGTGATCTTTCCAAGAATTCTGGGAAACATTGATGTGGCCATTCTAGATTTGTTTGAGCGGATAAAACGGCGAGCAAACCCAGTACCAGCTATTTTGGCCGAGACCTTTTATTTCTCTAAATGTCAGTCGGAAGCACGAAGAAGGGCGTTTTCGAGGATGCGCACAACTGTTACAGGTATGGATTCAGAGCCACATGTGGAAGACACTGACGAGGGTTCTGCCAGGAATATCCTTCCAAGATTTTTCGCCTTTACGGGAATACCTAACAAAAGAGTGGCGAGAGGACTTGAAAACAAGAAAATGGGCCGTTTCTTCAGGAATATCCAAGACGAGGACATAGTATGGAGGGTCCCATGGCTCGGTAGAGTTAATTACTTTTTATATAGTTGTGGTGACTTCAATTGGCTGATGATGTTAGGACTACATGGAGGGATTTCTTGTGCTCCACTTCTGGTGTCCCGACAATTCGAATCGCGACAGTTCATTCCCAGCACCGCCGGGTTAAGCCGAACTGAATTTCTTTTCAAAAGGGAGTTCAAAGAGAAAATTTAGACTATCATGAGGGCTTGGGACCATTGTTACTGGATTAGGGTGGAAGGAGACACCGAGTACATGACCACCCCAGACTACGACCTTTGGAGACGTTTGAGGGTAAATGATATGATTCCCGAATCTGATCAAGGACCAACAGTGTCATTAGAAGAGCTTACAAGGGTGATACCGTCTAAAGCTGACATCTTAAGGAATGAACTCGAAGAAATTAAAAAGAAAATGGACGTCCAACAGACTCAACATGCGAGCAAGCTCTATAAGGCAAGCTTAGAGGTTGATGAACGGGACGGGATCATTAGGCAGTTGAAGAAATTAAATGCAGATTTGAGCGACAAGAATGCTCTTTATCAAAAAGATGCCCTTCCACTACAAGCAAAGATACAGAAGGCCGGCCGGAGTCAATTCATAGCTGTGGAGAGAGAAAGAATGAATGGCATCCATTTGGTGGAAGAAGAACGAGAAATCAGCAAGAGAGCGATCAAGAAAGAGATAGAAAGCTGTCGGTTGGCTATGGAGGAAGAAAAACGGTCCTCCAAGAAGGCTATTGACCAAGAAAATGAAAGATTCAGGCAATAAATCAACAAGGGAAAACAAGCTATCCATCAGTGCAGTCGGAGGAGGAGGCGCTTTGATAGTAGGGGCGGGGGCAGCTGCTGAATACGATTAAAGGGACAATGAGTGAGTCGAGCAGGGGAGACGCATGCTTTACTCCACTCCATAGGGGTCACGGTAAACAGACGAGACAAAGTGGCCTTAGTCGACACGGGGGCATCGCACAAGTTTCAGACTCCGGTAAGCGCGACGAGGCAGTAGAACTCAAACATCTCCTGCGATTCATCCTAATCCTGCGAGAGGAGTGACCTCCCAATATGATCCTGACCCACCGGACCATAGCATAGCAAGACCTTAATCTCTCACGATTGATCCAATGGACCTAGTTGCTAGCTTGACCCCCGGATTCGTCAGACGTGGAGATGGATTAGGTAGGGCTCAGTCATCATCACTCGCGCTCGATCTACCTTGTACGGAGTCCCCGGGAGGTTCTTGGACCCTAAACAGCCATTCAGGCAGAAGGAGCCAAGATGTATGAACCCAGTGACCCTCTCATCCTTAGATAGCTCTCTCGGGATGGATTTACAGCTTCCGTGGGCGATCTCCGAATCTATAACTTTGAAGGATTGGAAGTTTGATCGAAAAAAATATAGCATAGTATTGTATTCGAACTCTTTTCTCTCTCTCTCTCTCTCTATCTTTCTTTTTATTTTGGTAGAATGGGGAATAACATTGATTACACAGAGATGAAATGTGGCATAGCCAGTCCTATACAATCATTTGTGAGCAGGGATTTAAGCGATTCAGGAGGAGTAGAAAGTCTTTTGTGCTTTCCGGTTAGGTCTGTTGCTTTGTGAGTGTATCCGCGCTTGAATCCCCTGCCCCTTTTGCTTTGGCTGTAGACGAGCGCTGGGTCATTTCCAAGTGAGTTTTAAGCGTATCGCGGTACCCCAAATTAAAGATGGGAAACTCTTTATTTTCCTGCTTAGACAGGGGCCTTGTCAACGGAATATTCAAATTAGCATGAAAGTCCTACTTTAGATGATACGCCTCGCTGAGCTCTCTCTTGGGCTGTGGAAGCGGTGCGGAAAAAAAAGTTGGGCTACCTTGCCTTGAGAGCTTCCCCGATTATCGAGTCTGTGATTTCATTGTAAGTATTTGCTTCCATCTCGAAATACTCTTTCATGATTGTATGTACACAAGTTCTCGCGCATAAGCATAGCCATATGATGAGTTGAAAGCTTCAGAGGTGAGGAAAACCCTCTATTATAGTCTAGGCCCACTCTTTTTTGTGTTCATTCAATGCTTTGCTTGTGGATTGGAAATGCGGTAAGGTCAGCCCCTGACTCTTAGATAGATATCAGCATAGCTTCGTAATTAAACTTCTCGCACATCCGTCGCCGTATGGAAAAGAAAGTCCATGAGTAGCCGAAATAGACTGTTAGAGATGCAAAAATTGTACGATGACACTATTCAAAGTCTGGAGCAAAGCCAAAGTCAGAATGGCGAATTAAAAGGAAAGGTGGCGGAAGTTGAACACTCCCTTCGAATGTACTGCCAGAGAAATGGTTTCACTAAGCTACAAGAAAGAGAGCGCGAAGTAAGCATGTTACGAGCACGAATTAAGTCCCACGAAGCAACTGTTGAGGATTACAAGGAAAGAATTAGTCTGTTCGAGGAGGCTGCAGCCGGAGGGGACACCTATTGGCAAAAGAGACTGCGTGACGCTGCCCGAATGGTACAAGATAGCGACCAGTATTACGCAAACTTGATGGTGGACATACAGCGAGTCGCCAGGCATGTAAATGATTTGGCTATCGAGGCCGAAACACTCTGACCTTTCATAGTCCCAGAAATGGAAGAAGCTCCCAGGTTCCTCAAGTTGCTCAGGGCAATTGGAAAATTAGGAGATAGAGCTAGGGCTTATCTATAGGGCTTTGTGTTGTATTTAGCTCTTTTGTATTAGGAATCTTCATTTTGTAACGAACTCTGTTGTAATTTAGACCCTTTAATTCCCGTGAAGTAGTTCAAAAGGGTGATTACCAGCGGAATCAGTACCTTATCTGCATACATTCTCGCATTTGCATCATGACATTCGCATCATTATACATGCATTTATCTTTCTTGCAACCATATTAATGTTGTGAATATTGTTTCAGAGTGTGTGTGTGAAAATAGAAGCTAACTCGCAATCATTCATCACCCATACCTTACCCGATTACAAAGCAAGCTCATGGAAGACAGGATAATCTGTCTAGAAAAGGGACAAAAAGAGCTTGAGGCTAGGCTTGAAGAGACTCAAATAAGCCTCAGTGACCAGATTGCGCAGTCGCAAGCATCTATAGTATCCGACATAACCGCATTGTTGGCTAAGAGTCTTGGAAAAAGAGTGGAAGGAGAAACCGTTCAAGAGCCAAAGGGTACCCCAGTTCACTACAAGGTTCAACCAACTGCACCAAACCCGGCTAGAAAGGTGTATATCGACCCTGCAGGAATGTCGTCTAGTTTTCAAATAGGGGTACCTGAAATTCAACCCCTCGACGCTGAAGCACTCTATGAAGAGGAGGTGTCAGACCTGAACATGGTTGAAAGGATTAGGACCGAGGTAAAGAAAAAGTGGGAGGAGAGGTTTCGCCTCATGGAGGAAAAATTTAAAACGTTACAATCTATGGAAGAATCAGGAAATGACGCTAGCGACTTAAGTCTGGTGTCCGATCTTGTCATACCGCCAAAATTTAAAACGCCAGAGTTCGACAAATACGATGGAACCACGTGTCCTTTCGCACACATAACAATGTACTATCGAAAGATGGCGGCCTACCTTAAGGACGAAAAGCTACTGATCCATTGTTTCCAGGACTGCCTAACTGGAGCGGCGTTACGGTGGTACACCCAGTTGAGCAAGGCAAATGTTAAGACATTGAAGGATCTGTCAAGAGCATTTACTGAGCAATATAAGCATGTAACAGATATGAACCCCAGTAGAATTATGTTGGAAAATATGGGGCATAAGTCCAACGAAAGTCTACGGCAGTACGCACAAAGGTGGTGGGAAGTGGCTGCCCAAATTCAGCCACCCCTCCCGGAACATGAAATTACGCCGTTATTTGTTAATACTCTGAAAGGGGCACTCTTTGATCGCCTCATTAATAATACAACGCAGTGCTTTGCTGACTTAATCAGGACTGGGGAGTCCCTTGAATTGGCAATTAAGAGTGGTAGAATTGATGGCGGGGAAGGGTCTCGGAAATATAGCAAGAGGAATGAAGTAAACGCCACCAACACTTATACCACCCCGAAGAACTTTACAGTCTCACAGCCACAAGCACCTGTGGGAAAAACACAACACTCGAATCAAAGAGATGAGAGAATCTCCAGAAAAGAGAAAGATAGAAGAACTTCCATTCCCCTACCTGTTTCGTACTCAGAACTTTATTCCCAGTTGTCTGAAGCAGACCTGGTTCGTCCATACATCGTTACTCCTGCCAATCCGCCCTTCCCTTCCCTTCTTGGTATAATCCGAACGCGCATTGTGACTATCACGGCGGTACCCCTGGACATCCTACTGAGAACTGCCTTGCCTTCAAAAAACTTGTGCATAATTTAATCGATTATGGGATATTGAAGTTTGAAGAACCAAGTGTAGTTACTAACCCGCTACCTAATCATGGGAACAGAGGAGTAAATGTTATTGAAGAATACTTTGCCAGAAGGACTAAGGATGATGTATCAGAAATCAGATCTCCTTTACGGTGGGTATTTCAACAGTTATACATGGCCCATGTGATCGATAAAGGCATGATAATAAGGTAGAAGGGATGTGGGGTGTATTGCGAATTCCACCAGAATGAAGGACATGACATCCAAGAGTGCGATGAGTTCAAGAGATTGGTACAGCAATTAATGAATGAAAAACAAATAGAATTATTCGAGGAGCCCATGGGGAAGAAGGGGTCGGACGTACATATGACGGATAGCCCCAAATCTAAATACGGGAAGGATAGACCTTTTATCATCTCTCCCAGGCCAGGGAATGCAGGTGCTTCCTAAGGAGAAACCAGCAAGATAAGTCCCAGGATCATCATTTCAGCACCATCCCCATTCCCATTCAAAGATATGTGGCAAACCCCCTGGAATTATGCTGTAAATGTGACCACGCCAGAAAAACTAGAACATGGTCAGGTAAAAGAGCCTACGCTAAAAGACCAACAAAGCTAGAGCGATGTAAACGTTGGTGAGGCAGGCCATTTCACAAGGAGCGGCAGATATTATTCCTCTGAGGCTTTGAAAGCAGCTGAAACAGATAAGGGGAAGAATACAGCAGTTAGCCCCACGCAGATATTTGGAGAAAAACCTCCCCCAAAGGTGAATGAGCCGGTAACTGAGGCCCAAGCCAAAGAATTTCTAAAGTTCTTGAGACATAGCGAGTACAACATAGTGGAACAACTACGAAAGCAACCGGCCAGGATCACAGTACTGGAACTACTCTTGAGTTCAGAAAAGCACCGGGAGACGTTATTAAAAGTGCTAAATCAAACTTTTGTGCCCCAGGATATTTCTGTGACAAATCTGGATAGGATAGTGGGGCATATCACTGCCCATAATCATATAACATTCAGTGATGATGAGATCCCTGAGGGAGGAATGGGGTCCACCAAAGCACTTAACATCACAATCCACTGTAAAGGGTATGTAGTACATGGCATACTGATTGACAACGGGTCAGCATTGAACGTCTTGCCTATGGTGACCCTGCAAAAACTACCAATAGATGGTTCTCACCTAAAGCCCTGCCACAATTCAGTAAGAGCCTTTGATGGTACGCAAAGAGGAACAATGGGGAAAATTGAGGTGCCCCTATTGATCGGACCGACTGAATATGTGATCGATTTTGTGGTGATGGACATAAAACCATCTTACAGCTGCTTATTGGGAAGACCATGGATCCACTCCGCAGGAGTTGTCCCCTCATCATTGCATCAGAAATTAAAATTTGTAGTCGAAGGCAAATTGGTCACGGTAGAGGCCGAGCAGGAAATTGTTGCTTCTGTGACATCGGACGCCCCCTACATTCAAAATGATGAAGATGTTACAGAATGCTCGTTCTGAGCATTAGAAATAGCGAATGCCACGTTCGTTTTGGAGGGAATTCGGATCCCCTATCCAAGGTTATCTAATTGTACCAAGATGACCGTCGCAGAAACTTTGGGCCGAGGAGCCAAAGTAGGAAAGGGGCTGGGGAAGAAATTACAAGGAAACCTAAGAGCCAAAAATATGGTAACCAAGAAGGATCGTTTTGGGTTGGGTTACCAACCAAGTGTCCAACAGAGAAAAGAGGAATACAAGAGAAAGGAAGAGCAAAGAAAAGCCAGATTTAAAGGAGAAGACATTCTCTGGAGACCAATGTTCTTTCCTAGTTTAAAAACCACTTTTGTCTCCAGAGGATTCTACCAGCCAGGTCAAGAGGTTGAAGAGGCAATGAAGGAAAACGACGTACTCAACCAGGAGGAGATACTCAATGAATCATTTGAAGGGATGTACATCAACATGATAGCTGGAAAAGACCGAGGCAGCAAAATGTTGACCAACATCCGCCCCTGTCGTCCCGGGGAAACACTCGATAACTGGAGCTGCATTGATCTACCTGTGGTTTTTAGGAATAGATCAGAGTAATGCTCCGAATCAACCTTTTGTTTTTGCCCGTAAACAATGGGGATCTCTTGTATAGGGCACCTATGTTAACTTTTTGATTGAAATGAAAATATCCCCACTTTTCTGAATGACCAAAGTTTCATTTATTTCATTCATGCATTCTTCATGTTCATTCTCTTCATATAAAGCCGTCTCCTTCCCAATACAATTCATTCTCATTTAATGCAGGTCGCTCATGATTGACGATATGAATGATACCGGATCCAATCCTGGAGTGAATTTTGAATGCCCTGAGGTCTTAGAGGGAATCGAGGAAGGATATGATGAGATAGAAGGTGAGGTCCCGGAAGAGTTAAAGAGAATGGTGGCCAACGAAGAAAGACAGATCATGCCCCACCAAGAAGAAACAGAAGTTGTAAACTTGGGGACTAAAGAGGAGAGAAAAGAAATAAAAGTAGGAACGATGATTTCCTCAAAAACCAAGCACAAACTGATAACCCTACTTCAGGAATTCAAGGATGTTTTCGCCTAGACTTATCAAGATATGCCAGGGTTGAATACCGACATAGTGGTGCACAAATTGCCAACAAAATCGGAGTACAAACCAATACAACAAAAACTTCGGAGAATGAGACCAGATATGTTGTTAAAAATCCGAGAGGAAGTAAGAAAATAGTTTGATGCTGGGTTCTTGGAGGTAGCCAAATACCCCGAATGGGTGGCAAACATTGTACCGGTACCAAAGAAGGACGGGAAAGTTCGTATGTGTGTAGATTATAGGGATCTAAATCGAGCTAGCCCTAAAGACAACTTCCCCTTACCACATATTGACACGCTGGTTGACAACACTGCAGGACATTCATGGTTTTCATTCATGGACGGCTTCTCAGGGTAAAATCAGATAAAGATGGACTCTAACGACATGGAGAAAACTACGTTCATAACCATGTGGGGCACTTTTTGTTATCAGGTGATGCCGTTTGGGCTAAAGAACGCAGGGGCAACATACCAAAGAGCAATGGTGACTCTTTTCCATGACATGATGCAGAAAGAAATAGAAGTATACGTGGACGACATGATTGCCAAATCCCGAACAGAGGAAGAGCACCTACAGAGCTTGAGAAAACTATTCCAAAGACTACGGAAGTACTAGTTGAGACTTAATCTTGCCAAGTGTACCTTCGCCGTTACTTCTGGAAAACTCCTAGGGTTTGTGGTAAGCAGAAGAGGGATTGAGATCGATCCAGATAAAGTGAAAGCCATCCAAGATCTCTCACCATCCCATACTCAGAAGAAAGTTTGCGGTTTCTTGGGGAGGTTGAATTATATCTCTCGTTTCATTTCCGAATTAACCGACCGATGTGACCCGGTCTTCAGACTTCTTAGAAAGAATAATCCTGGTGTGTGGGATGAGGAATGTCAAAGAGCCCTAGAAAAGATCAAAAAGTATCTGACAAATGCTCCAATTTTAGTCGCACCAGTACCAGATCGACCATTAATTCTCTACCTGACAGTTTTTGAGAATTCAATGGGATGCGTATTGGGGCAACATGATGAGTCAAGGAAAAGGGAGCAAGCCATCTATTACCTAAGCAGGAAATTCAATGATTGCGAAACGCGGTACTCTGCAGAAGCTGTGTTGTGCTCTAGTTTGGGCTACCAAGCGGCTTAAACAGTATATGTTGTACCATACTACTTGGTTGATATCCAAGCTAGACCCATTGAAGTTCTTAATGGAAGCGTCAGCACTAACAGGAAGGATGGCCCGATGGCAGATGCTCTTATCCGAATTCGATATTGTGTACGTTAACCAGAAAGCCGTAAAGGGGAGTGCCGTAGCAGATTTCCTAGCTAGTCGTGCTTCAGACGACTATGAGGCATTGAACTTTAATTTCCCATTTAAGACTTGATGTGTATTACAACCGAGGAAGAGGTTTCAGATGATAAATCATGGAAGCTTTACTTCGATGGAGCCTCTAACGCTCTCGGACATGGGATAGGAGCAGTGCTAATTTCTCCTGAGGACGTCTATTATCCTTTCACCAGCAGATTGGAATTCTTCTGCACTAACAATATAGCTGAATACGAAGCTTGCGTTATGGGACTGAACTCATCTATTGAGAGAAAGGTTAAGGAACTTCAAGTGTTCGGAGATTCATCCTTAGTAATTTACCAATTGCGCGGGGAATGGGAAACTAGGGACCCGAAGTTGGTCAAATATTATGAATTGATCCAAGAGCTCACCAAAGAGTTCGAAAAGGTCAGCTTCAATTACCTTCACCGAGAAGAAAATCAGATGGCAGACGCCTTGGCAACCTTGGCATCCATGTTTAAAACAAACACCGGGGCAGAAATGAAGCCCATTGAGATGCGGACATTTGAAAGGCCTGCTCATTGTTGTAATGTACAGGAAGAGGTTGATGGAAACCCATGGTACTATGACATCTTGCAATATGTCAAGCTTCGAAAGTATCCAGAAGGGGCAAACGACAATGACAGAAAGACACTCAGAAAAATGGCAACAAGATATGTCCTAGATGGGGAGATCCTATATAGGAGAAGTCATGATCAGACATTACTGAGATGTGTGGATGCCCGGGAGGCGAAGGAGATTTTAGCCGAAGTACATGACGGGCTCTGTGGAACGCACGCCAACGGGCTGTCTATAGCCCAGAAAATTATGAGATATGGTTATTTCTGGTTGACCATGGAGGGAGATTGCATCGATTACGCCAGGAAATACCACAAATGCCAAATTTACGCTGACAAAATTCACGCACCCCCATCACCTTTACACACCATGAATTCTCCGTAGCCTTTTGCGGCGTGGGGCATAGACGTCATCGGGCAGATTCATCCGAAAGCTTCCAATGGACACCGTTTCATTTTGGTCGCCATAGACTATTTCACTAAATGGGTAGAGGCAGCGTCCTACGCCAACATCACAAGGACTACAGTATGTAAGTTCTTAAAGAAGGAGATTATTTGTCGATACGGATTGCCAGAAAGGGTCATCACCGACAACGCTTCCAATCTGAATAACAAAGTGATGACGGACGTGTGCACTCAATTCAAGATAACACACCATAATTCCACAGTCTATCGCCCTAAAATGAATAGAGTAGTGGAAGCAGCAAACAAGAACATAAAGAAGATCATAGCAAAGACGACGGATACCTACAAGGGGATTGGCATGAGAAGTTGTCGTTTGCCCTTTTCACCTATAGGACGTCCATTCACACATCAACGAGGGCAACACCCTACTCCTTGGTGTATGGTACCGAAGCAGTACTCCCCATCGAGGTAGAGATCATGTCTCTCTAGGTCTTAAATGAAGTAAAATTGGAAGAAGCCGAATGGGTGCAGGCCAGACTCGACCAGCTAAATCTCATTGATGAAAAGAGACTAAAAGCCATTTGTCATGGTCAGATGTACCAAAAGTGAATGATGCAGGCATACAACAAAAAGGTGCGCCCAAGAGAATTCAAAGAAAGGGATCTGGTGCTCAAGAAAATCCTCCCGATTCAGAAAGATTCTCGAGGAAAGTAGATGCCCAACTGGGAAGGGCCGTACATGGTAAAAAATGCCTTCTCAGGAGGAGCCCTAATCCTAACAGAAATGGATGGAGACGAGCTGAAAAACCCTATAAATGCTGATGCTGTTAAGAAATACTATCTTTGAAAAAAAATAAAAAAAGAAAAAAAGAAAAAGAACAAAAATGGAGAGCTCAAGGCGAAAACCCGAAATAGAGCGTCTTGAAGCAGAGAGAGGACCTGAGTTGAAAACCCGTAAAGGGTGGCTCGGGTAAATTGAAAAGTTGAATATCCGAAGAGAAGGGTATCCCCATGAACATCATGAAGATGGAGCTTCAGGCAAAAGATCCTACGCCGGTTGACAGGATCATGTATCATTCATGTCGAAGATAATGAGGGATCTTGTATTTCATACTTAATTTTCCTTCTTTCTCATGTGTGTCATACCTCTTTTAAGATATCCCAAGCCCTTAATCGTAATAAAATCGTGTTTTTAAGCATCCATTCCTTGCCTTCTTGTTAATTTCAGGCAAATAAGCTAACATAGGCTTATGGTAAAACAAGAGATTTCTAAGCATTACTGTGATCTAACCTTAAAAATGCAGGTGATTAAAGAAAATGATGTTAACTTCACCCTCTAGCTCCCTACATAACGGCTGTTGATAGGAAAGGCGGAAAGCTTCAAACAACCGGATAGGATGACCAATGGCGTACGTCCTGTCTATTCAAGGAAAGCATGTGAGATAATAAGAGAGATCTCTTGGGTGAAAACCCAGAAGGGCACCCCTAAAAAACTCTCTAAAGTGAAAACCCGAAAGGGCACTTTAGAATTCCAAGTCGTAAATGGAGAAAAAGAAAGGTTAGAATGGTTGAACCTGACAGTGAAGTGGGGTATCGACGCCCGTGAAAAAGGAGAAAGTGAACAACGAGATCGAATAAGGACCAAAACAAGCCCACCAAGATATTGACACTCGTGCATCATGAATAATCAGACATCACTAGGATTATGAGCATGTCAATTCATTTGTCATAACATTTTGTTTTATCTTAGACAAGTATCTGTGGATTCAAAGAGACATCGGCGGCCATCGTGGTGTGAATCCCAAATGTGAAGACAGTGGTTCTACATACAAAAGGCATATGTTTCCAAGCGCCTACAGAGAGAGGTTCTATATAGGAAGAATCTGCCGCTCCAAGGCTTCAGAAGCTGAAAGTTCTATATAGGAAGGACTTACAGCTCCAGGGTGAAGACTAGCAGTTCTATATAGGAAGAACTCACAGTCGAAGGAATTCACCCATGATACACAAGGTTTTATATAAGGAAAACCTGTTGTGTTGAAAGCGAAGAGTCTTATATAAGAAGGGCTCCGAGCTTCACTGTCTTAGAGTAAAAGATTCTATATAGGAAGAATCCGTAGCTCCAAGATTTCAGAAGCCAAAAGTTCTATATAGGAAGGACTGACGGCTCCAGGGTGAAGACTAGCAGTTCTATATAGGAAGAACTCCCAGCCGAAGGAATTCACCCATGATACACAAGGTTTTATATAGGGAAAACCTGTTGTGTCGAAAGTGAAGAGTTCTATATAGGAAGGGCTCCGAGTTTTACTGTCTTAGAGTGAAAGGTTCTATATAGGAAGAACCTGTAGCTCTGAGATTTCAGAAGCTAAAAGTTCTATATAGGAAGGACTGACAGCTCCAGGGTTTGAAGACTAGCAGTTCCATATAGGAGGAACTCCCAGTCGGAAGAATCCATCAGCGACGCAAAAGGTTTTATATAGGAGAAACCAGCGTTGAAGGTGAAGAGTTCTATATAGGAAGGACTCCAAGCTTTACTGTCTCGAAGTGAAAAGTTCTATATAGGAGGGACTCATAACTCGAGGCTTCAGAGCGAAGGGTTCTATATAGGAAGAGCCTGTAGCTCCAAGATTGGAGGGGGAAGAGGCTATATATAGGAAGGACTTACGAGCCCGAAGATTCAGCCGAGGAAGAACGGAGAGTTCCATAAGAACACGTGTTTCCAAAGCTACAAACAGGGAAGTCTGATAAAAATGAGTGCTTATGAATCTTTGCTTTGTTCCCATTCCACGAGAACAAGCAAAGAGGGGCAACTGTAATCACTCATTTTTGTCTAGTCTGTAAATACATATTAGTATAATTATTAGTATATTAGCGTTGCATGTATACATTGTATTATGTTATGCTATATGTTTATTATGTGCATGAGTGTTATTAATATATGTAAAGTGTGTAGTGTGTGCATGTATGTTATAAACTATGTATGTATACGTATTAATAAGCAATACGGGGTATGTGTGTCACGCATGTATCTATATTTAGTACAAGCGTATTTGTTTTTACGGATAATGTGTGTAGATGTTATGTTAATTATGTGTATGATTGTATATGTACGTATGCTAGTATGTTATATTAATTAATGTTTGCATAGGTACATACGTATGTATTATTGTATGTGTATTATTATTATTATTAATTGTTGTTATAACTAATATTAATGTTATTATTATTGGGCTAATATAAAATAAAATAAAATAAACATATTAAACCCCAAATAAATAAATTGCCAGTCCAAGTCCATTACAGGTCTGAAATTATTGATATTATTACAAGGCCCGGTTGGCCCAAACCCAAAACCTATTTAATTCTAATTATTTTTGTGCAGATAACTATGGGCCGTTGGATCAAGATCTGATCCAACGGCCACGATCAAACAGGGACAAAATATCTAGCTAGCCGCGTGCACTACACGTCTGGACAGTTCGAGTGCCACGCGCGCGTGCACCATCCCACGCGTGCGTGAGTCCCACGCGCTATAACCCCTCGACTGCTGAGCCCCACGTGGCACGATCTGGAGCCGTTTCACCGATCGAGGTTTCATCTGGGTCGTTCATCCTTCAAGCCAGCCCGACCATTAGATCAGATCTGATCCAACGGTCGAGAACGCCTCTGGCCAAAGACAACTCCCCCACACTGCCACCATGCTTCCACCATGCCGGTCTCTAACCACCGTGTTCAGACATATCAGAACAAAAAAAAAGAAAGATTGTGTCAGTATCAGTCCAGATCTAAAAATATATATTATATAACTTGTTACCAAACCAAAGAGACAGGCATATATGTATGAAACAAGCAATTGTAAGGGAGAAAAGTGGTAATCGAAAAGGAAAAAATACAAAAAAAAACAACCAGTCTTCAGCGGTAATACTCTTCTCTCTTCTTACTTTGTTGCATGCATACAAAAATATACGTAGTGATAACAAAAAAAAGGGGTTCAGAGTTGTTACCCTCGTCGTCTGTGGGTCTCCCCTTTACCAGTGACAAGCCTCTTCGGCCTTCCCAGGCCGAATATGGTGAACTGAAGGGAGTGGAAGCCCCTTTTTGGTTTCGTTTTGGGTTGAATACAAAAAAGGGGTTTTTTCGTTCCGTATTTCTTAGATCTAGGACGAATAGAGGCTTTTTCTCCAAATTCAAGTTCGGATTCGTGTTGAGGGTAAGGCAAGGTTCATTTTGGTGTTTTTTTTGGGCTCGCCGGCGCCGGCTAGCGGCGGCCAGCGGTGGAGAAGACGGCGGTCGGCTGCCGGTTTCTGGGTTCATCAGGAGATGGTCGAGAGAGAATGAGAGGTTTGGCTTGTTATAAAAACTGAAAATGAATGAAATGAGGAAAATTTGATTCCGGCCAAAAAAAAAGGGATTTTATAGGTGTTATTATTTTGTGAAATGGGTAAATTCGGAAATAAATCCTCCCGCGTTTTCGATATTTTTGTTTTTGTCTCGCTGTAGGGGATATTTACAGCTTTGGTCCCCCTTGTATTTCAAAATCTTGCAATCCAGTCCCTAAATTACATCGAATCAGTTTTTAAATGGTAAAATTACCCCTTTAACCATCCCGTGTTTTTGAATTCTTCACTTCGGGTCTGCCCCTTGGTCCAATTACAGTTTCAGTCCTTTCAAGTTCGGTCATGTTTGCATTTTCGTCCCTAAATTGCATATTATTATCCTTTAATTTCTGCTACTGATGTTTATTTCTTTTCATTTCAGTCTTGTTTCCATATAAATACTCATGTTCGTATTATAATCGTGCATGTTGATATAACCTTTGGTCTTATTATATATCCCTCGTATATGCCTTGTATCTTTAATGTTTACATGTATATGTGTGTTAAGTTTATGATGATTATGTATCTTTATGTATTTGTTCGGTTATCCGTATCATGCATATTATACTGATATTTGAATTGACTCGAACACAATCTGTTTTATATTTCGGTATGTATTGCATGTTTTTCTTGGCTCTTAGGCTATGTGTCAGTATAGTTTCTTGGTCATGTATAATGCTATATTTTACGTATGTTTGTTTTATTGTAATATGTACATCTTTGTAATATGTGTTGGTGCTCCATGCCTTGTAATTATGACATGTTAGGTTCATTTTTAGTCATGATGAGGGATAATTTGTATGTATGTATGTTTTAGATTAGTATTTTATTTAAGTTCTGTTAATAGTTCATTATGTGAATATTTACTGTCTTTAAATTATTTGCCATGTTTTATATTTTGCTCACTAAGGTTGCATAATGATATATAAATTGTCAATGCGGTGCCCTTTTATCCGAGCGTAAACGGGGCCAGTATCAGGCGTAGTGATAGTGGTTGGGCGTTTACTCTCGGATAACGGGACCTTTAAAATTTATTCGCAATTATAACCGAATTTTAAAATAATCGTCACTTTAATCAGAAAATCTAATATTAATAAAGCGGTAATTATTAAAGTACCAATTTTGGGCGGTGTGGGGTGCTATTCCTTCCCCATCCGTAACCGACTCCCGAACTCAAAGTTTTTTTGAATCTCTGGTTTTATGGTGTCCGGCCTACCTAAGTGGCCGGTGGCGACTCCAATTTTAAATAAAATGCGGTTTTTAAAACCCATACGGAATAAATATTTTATATCCAAAAAATCACAAACACATCGAAACCACGTTTTTTTTAGCGAATAAAAGACATCGCTACAATATGTAAAAAAAAAGAGAGAGAATGGATTTAGGGTTTTTCATTCCGGTTGCTTATAAATGCAAAATTTGCTTTAGATTAGAGAAAATACGCTAATTATCATGCATGAGCTGAGAAATATGTGATCACAAAAAAAAATCGTTCAGTTCTACATTTTTGTATAATTCGCTGGATTAGTTCTCAATAATCATACATTGATCTTAACGGAATTGTAGATATCTTAAAGTTCTTTTGTCTTTTATTTCTATCAGTTCATTGCATTGGGTCTAAAGTGTGTTGAATTATATTTATACTTTTTGTCTGTGCAAATTTTAATGCACTTTTTCTTTGGTTCGGAGCAGGGAGATGAGGTTTCGTTACAAAAGGCGCTTAGCATGGCTTACAAGAACAGTCATGAATATGTAGCTGTGCTTTTCTATGCATCTTGGTGCCCCTTTTCAAGGCCTTTTAGACCAAGCTTCGATATCCTTTCTTCTTCTATTCCTCATTTTGCCATAGAAGAAGCAGCTGTCAGGCCAAGGTTCGCATGAATATCTGTATTCTGTCATTTGGTATATGCATGCCATGAGTATGTATATCTTGTTAAACTAAACTGTGGATTTTGATTTCTTCAGCATACTCTCAAAGTATGGAGTTCACGAGTTTCCTACTCTTTTCCTTTTAAATTCTGCAATGTGTGCACGCTATCATGGAAACCGGTCTTTGGAATCTCTTGGTGCATTCTATGGTGATGTCACTGGTAAGGCCTTTGTTCTGTAATTCTTGAATTTTTGTGATATCTATGTTTCATTTAGTTGATTTATATAGTAGATTTAAAGTGGAGATCATTTCTGTTCATATTTTTTGACTAATGGCATACCTTTTATGTAGTTTTTAGGGTTTAAGGTTTAGGGTTAAAAATGATTTCTGGTTCTAGCCGGTGTGTTGTGCGATTATCCTGTCTGGTGCTCAATTGATAATGCTCCCTTTCGTGTGTGTTTAGAGCATAAGGTTATGAATTCCATAGGATCAGAGTGATAAGATAGTCTTGAACGATATATTGTTTGTGTGGGCTTTTATGATTTATAGTTTCTTGCATTCTTTCATGTCCCATTCGAAAATGCTCCTCATCAAGTAATGTTAATTTGCTTTGCCATTTATCTTAGCTGGTACTTTTCCTCCTCTGTTTTTCCTAATGAATATGTTACATTGTTCTAGGCATTAAGAACTCTCTGGATAAAATATCACTGGACAAAATCAGACATTCATCAAACCATGGAAAGCATAATAGCACTGCGCAGGAAAGCTGCCCATTCCCGTGGGCACGACCTCCGGAGAATTTACTTCGACAAGAGACATATTTGGCTCTGGCCACTGCTTTTGTGCTTTTAAGATTGCTTTACCTATTGTACCCAACTTTGCTTGTAATTGCACAGTTAACTTGGAGACGGTTGATCCGAAATGTGAAATTTGGGGCTTTGTTGGAACATCCTGTGGCATATCTGAAACGAGCCATTCAGCTGTTTAGTTCCCTGAAGGAACCTTGCAAGAGAAGCAATTTGCAAGGCACGATGAATGCTAGAGCATGGGCCTCTAAATCCCTTGCAACCGTTTCCATTGGCGATGCCAACACAAGCTGTGCTGTGCCTATAACCGGATGCCAGTAACTCTTTCGCTGGTGTGAGATATAGGTACACATTTGTTTCCTATGAAATGTTTGGCCACCTTCTCTGGGGAAGCAGGAGCCCTTTTGTTTCATGAGTTCTCAATACACCAGCTTCGGTGTTAATTTGAATTATGCGATGCTATATTGACCATGCACTAGTTACTTATCATTTGTTGATATGATCTAGAATACATGTTTATACATAAAGCGGCACTGCAACTTGTGAATAGGCTACTGCCGAGAACCGTGACGTATTCGACTGTTGATGTAGTTGTCATCTGGCTTATTCAAAGCATGTTGGCAACTTTCTGTTAAATAACAGTACACTCTTGACAACAATGGCAAAATCCCCTTAATCCTTTTACCAAAAAAGAAAATCCTCTTAATCCCTTGATAAGGACAGTCTAGATGAGATTTTTCCTAGTCTAAAACTAGTATTGTTTTACGTACTTTTATAACTCTTTGTTCAATTAATATTTTAACAATTTGACTGTTAATTTATCAATATAGTTGTAATATACATATTCAAATTAATCTATTATCTTAATCATATTGGTTCAAATTGGCATTTAAACCTTTTCTTTTTACTCCAAATTAGTATATAGATTTATTTGAACTAATTTAAACGGTGAAACCAAGTCCAAATTGAGTTCATATGTCAATTTGACCTTAAAGCCAATTTCAAGTAACTATAGGACCGAAAAAAAATTAAATACCAAATTGAACCTTGAGGCCAAATTTAAGTACTTTATTGGATTAAAAAACTTTAATACTAAATTGAACTTTGAAATCAAATCAGAGTACCAAATGTATATTTGACCTAACTTTAATAAAAATATACATTTATCTTATACTAAATCCTTTTAAAATTTACAATATTAGAATAAATGAAATAATAATGTTAAAATTATATTTTCATAACTCGGAGTTTGTTAAATGTTAGACTAATTTCTCACTTTAAAAATACCTACAAAATTGTTATAAAAAAATACCTACAAAATTTGATAAGCACTTTATAAGTGGATCCGTTGTTCAATAATTTCTCACTTTAAAAATACCTACAAAATTTCCAATGAAATGAAATGAAGATAATTATTCCGGTATTTATTTTAGACTATCATATTAGCAGTCAACTATTTATTTTAAATATACACTTGGTGCTTAAATCAGACACTTTTCTTAAGTTGACACTTAAAGAATTTATACTTCGAAGTTGATACCTGTACTAAACACATTCTCTCAAGTTGGTACCAAAACTTATTCATTCTATCAATTTAATTCTAATTTAAAATAATTTAATAAATTTAACTCTTTATATTCAAAAATTCTATCAATTACACGTTTTTTCTTCTTTCTTTTTTTTGAAAAACAAGCATTGAAATCATTCATAAACCAAAAACAATATTACAGAACAGGAAGTAAACCGTTTAGGATAGACGAAACCCAATCGGGAGGACACCTATCATGACGAACAACTTTCGTAACTCAATCGACCGCTGAATTACAAATCCTCTTAACAAAAGAAAAATTGCATGGGAAAAACAAAAAAGAATCCTTAAAATATCACAATCAATGGCTGCCGATTCCCAAGAATGGGATTTGGTCTTAAGTCGAGAGATGACATTGGCATCATTAGATTCCGCCAAGACATGGTGGAAACCTACGGATAGAGCAGTGGAAGACCCAAGTCTGACAGCAACAGCTTCGGCCATATTGGCAGAAGAAGCTCAAAACTTTTTTGTCGCACCACCAACCACGCAACCAGATTCATCACGGAAGATTGCCGCCTCACTAGCCTCCCCGTACTAATATCAAAAGACGCATCACAATTAATTTTCACGAAGTCCGGAGGAGGAGGGGTCCAACATGTAGCAATGGTTGACTCCTTCACACAAGAGTGATCATCAGACTGACGAATGAGAGAAAATTCAGCAAAAGACGATTCAGCCAGATTCCACACTGAGATCGGATCATCAACACGTCCTGAAAAAATAAGATTATTTCGAGATTTCAACAAAAACCAACAAAAGAAAGCGATTAACCGAATCCTATCGTCAAAGTTGCCTAAAGCCGTCAACTCAAAAGTTTAAACCACTATTTGTAAAAAATTGGGAACCCGTGAGAATTGGGGCAGTAACTAAAACCAGAGGCACGCCAGACTGCTTGCACAAAAGGACAAAAGAAAAGGATATGTTCAACACTTTCAGCGCCCTTGAGGCATCAAGAGCACCCAACCGAGCCTTTCTTGAACTAAGAGAAAAGGTTACCTTTTGAAGCAAGGGCAGTATGACACGCTCTCCACAAATTTTTTTTGATCTTAGGCGGAAGATCAAGATTCTAGATAGAACGCCAAAGCCGTTTGTCTCTTCTTGGATCTGAACTAGAAGAGGGAGAAGAATCCTGAGTCGAAGATAGAAGAAGAAAATGATAGCCAAACTTTACTGAATACTCCCCATCCTTATTGTCATGCCAAATGATCTCGTCTTTCACATCAGAGCTTCCGATATGAATTGAGAGGGTTTTATGGACAACTCGTAGGAGAACAAGTCTTGCAATCGCTCAATTTTCCACTCTCGACTCTCACTATCAATCAAGTGAGACACAAAAAGTCTTCACAACCATTATAGGCCGATTTGACCCAATCATAAATTTAGGTAACGAAGGGATTCACTGATTCTCCCAAATAGCAATAGTTCGACCTTTGCCAACTCTCCATAACAAGCCTCTTTTGATCATTTCAACACCCTGCAAATACTCGACCAAGCCCAGGAGGGGTTATGGCCTTTCAGAGCTGATAAAATGTTACCATGGGGGAAGTATTTTCCTCCGAGAATACGTGTAACCATCGAATCCGAATCTTTTAAAAGTCACCAAGCTTGCTTTGCAACAAGGGCTTTATTGAAAGTAAGAAGGTCTCTGAATCCAAGCCCTCTTCATCGCGAGAAGAACACGGTTTCTTCCAACTAAGCCAACGGACCCCTTTAAAAGACTCTTCAGAACCACTCCACCAAAAATTTCCAATAATGGAGTTTAAATCATCGCAAAAAGTAGAAGGAAGAATAAAACATTGCATAACATAGGAAGGAAAATTTGTGACGACTACCTTAACAAGAACTTCCTTTCTGGGTTGCGAGAGAAATTTCGATTTCCAGCCCTTGAGTTTGCTTCTAACCCGTTCAAGGATAAACCTCAGAGCTTTTTTTTTTACCCTTCCCTAAATCGAGGGGAGACCCAGATATTTTCTCCCTTCTTCCATTTGCCTAACACCAAGAAGATTAGTCAGTTGTTTCACATTGGAATTGGTGTTTGGAGAAAAGAACATAGAGGATTTCCTCATATTAATCGATTGCCCTGTGGCCACTTGGAAGTCTTGAAGAATCCTTTTAACACTCTCACAGTTAGCTTTTTCGACCTTTGTAAAAATGACACAGTCATTTGCAAACAAGAAATGGCTTAAAGAAGGACATTTTTTCCCATAACAAGAAATGGCTTAAAGAAGGACATTTTTTCCCATGCAAAAACCCGAGAAAGTCTGTTCATGATGATCCTTCTCAATAAGCCAAGAAAGGATATTTGAAATATAAAAAAAGGTACGGATATAATGGATCACCTTGTCTCAACCCTCTTCTCGAAACAAATTCATTCCGCTTTTCCCCGTTGATGACAAGAGAGAAAACCGGTGTAGAGACGTATTCCATAACTCTTTGAGTCCACCATTGACAGAAGCCCATCTTCCCCATGACCACTTCTAGAACTTCCCAATCAACCTTTTCATAAGCTTTTTAAAGGTCAATTTTTAGAGCCATAACATTTCCTGAGCCTTTCTTCTTCCTCTTCATAGAATGATAGGCTTCATGGGCAATTAAGATATTATCATGTATAAGTCTCCTATTAACAAAAGCCGACTGCATAGGTGAGATAATCTCCGGAAGAAATTTCTTAAGCCTCGAAGCCAGGATCTTTGAGATGACTTTATATGAGAAATTGCACAAGCTTATGGGACGATAATGATCAACTTCAGAAGGGTTATTTCTTTTTGGGATAAGGACGATATTAGTCTTGTTTATCTCACAGATTAAAGAACATGTCTCAAAAAAAAATTCATAATCATAGTAACAAGGCCATCTTTAACAGTATCCCAAAAAGAATTCAAAAATATACAGGAGAATCCGTCTGGCCTTGGTGCTTTCAAAGCCCCCAAATCAAAAACTTCCTCTTTGATCTCATCAACATGAACCCTTCTGCTCAGAGATAAGTTCATCTTCTCCGAGATCGATTAAGGGATGCAATCAAGAACATGATGTGCATTGATAGAGTGATTCTTTGAGAATAGGTTTTTAAAATGAGTTTCCAAAAGATTCACCACATCTGCTTCCTCTTCAAGCAAAATTCCTTCATTGCTTTGTATCTTGCAAATAGTGTTTCTACGACTGTTTTGTAAAGTGGTCGCATGAAAAAATTTGTATTTCGATCCTCATACATAATTCAATCCACTCTCGCTCGTTGATGCCAGAACCTTTCTTCACTTTCCCAAAACTTGTTCAACTGTTTTTTCAACTCCTTTAATTCAATCATTGAATCAGTAGTGAGGGGAGCATCTTGAATAGCAGAGATACGCTTGTAAAGTTCATCAACCGAAACTTTTTGTTGGCCATATTTCACTTTGCTCCAACCTTGCAGTTTAAACCTGGTTTTCTTCAATTTCCATTGGATAGAGGAAGAATTCAATCCTGTACCTCTTCGACACCAAATTTCTTCAACATTTTCCTTACATTCCTCCTCCATAAGCCATCTGGATTCAAATTTAAAATCTTTTTTTTGGTTTTTCGTTTAGTAAGAGGATAATCGGGCAATGGTCAGAACCAATCGTTGTTTCCATTAGACCAACTGCCTTTGGGAAAGAAACATTCCAATCATTTGAGAAAAGTATTCGGTTAATTTTTTCAAGAAAGTTGTCTTCCTCCCTTCTTTGATTTGACCAAGAAAACAATCCCCCTTGAGAGGAAGTTCCAACATACCGCAGTTATCAAGAAAATCGAGAAGGTAATTAGCTTAAGACAAATCATAAGGATTACCTCCTAATTTTTCAACTTGGTCGATCACTACATTGTAATCTCCCACAATGCACCATCGAGAATTTGGAGCGGTCCTAGTGATAGCCAAATTCTCCCAGAACTTCCTTTTTTCTTCACTATATAGCGGACCATAGATGAAGGAACAATACCAATCGTCATTATTATTGCAAGAAACAATGGTGTCAATGATATTTTTTCCACTTGACAAGATTGTGATACTGATATCTGTTTTTCACCAAAGGACTAACCCACCTGCAAGGCCAACCAGGTCAACATAGAAGCTTGAATCGAACTTCATTTTGGTTCTTATTTTTTCTAGGTAAGATCTTTTTTTTGTTTCACTCAAGAAGACAATGTTTGGGTGATGCTTCAACACAATATGTTTCAAAGCTCTAACAAAGTCTTTTTGGCCTAAGCCTCTAATATACCACGAAACAATGGCCATAACACAGAACAAACTCAAAGAATCAACCCACAAGTAATACGGAAAAACCAAGGAAATCTCTAACCCCCAGAAGTTGAAAACAAGGACAAACGAGTCTCACCACCAATGTTGGGATGATAATAAAACCAAAGCAACCCCAGCAAACCACAAGAAAAAACGAGAAAAAAAACTCACAGAACACCAAAGCAAAGAAGTAAAAGCTCAAACTACAAAGAGGAGAACCATAGAACATCCAACCTCCAAGATCAGCTCAATCACACTCAGCCCAAAAAACCAAAAGAGCAGAAGCTGAACAGGGAACCAATCAGTGAAACCCAACCAACAAGAATAAAAGAAACAGTAGCAACGGGCTGAAAAACACACACAAAGTTCTCGACCCAAAAAGGAGCTCCACATAGAAGGGACCAAACCATCGAAGCAAAACTCCAAACCGACTCAGAAGAAAACAAATAGACGAGAGAATCAGATAGGATTAAAGCTAATCCCTGCCCAACTCGCAGCAACAACCATAAGCTTGAGCACGAAAGAGGAATTTGGGGGGGGGGGGGGGGGTGTTGCCCTAGCGCGTGGAGCACATTCAATTACCACCATGTTTTTCTTATTCTAGATTGTTCTTTTCTTCTCCTAGAAATAATATAATTACTTTTTGGCATAACATAAGTTTAATAGTAATGTGTTGTTTTATGATAAAATGTAGTTAGTTAGTAGTTGTTTTGATATAGTAAACTCGTTTTGTTTTATTGTACCTAAAAAATGATTAAATTGATAAAATAAATTAAATATGAATGGTAAAATTTATTAAATTATTTCAAATTAAGATAAATTTTGAGATTATAAGTGTTAATAAAAATGTCAAAATTGTGGATGAAATTAAAGTCCGAGCACCAACTTAAAAGCAAAAATTAAGTATTAATTTAAAAAAATGTGTTTAGCCCGAAATACCAACTTGAGAATAAAATTTTGAAGTACCAATTTTAAAAAAATTTCTTAATTCAAATACCAAATATATATTTAAGTATTTGTGGCAATAATAATACCATTGGTTACCAGATACTTAAAAGTACCAAAATATTTGTATTGGTACTTATTAAAGCAACACTCAATAAGGCCTCGTCATGGTGAGACTCTTTCCAAATTTCACTACGACACTTTGTAATCATAGTTTATTGGATGCTTTAAAGTTTATATTCAAATAGTTTATTTTAGTATATTATAATTTTCTTTACTATATTTAAAAGTTTATTTTAGTTATTATATTATATTTAAAAGTTTATTTTAATCCTTTTATTATAAAAAGAGACATTGCAAAGTTTATTTTAATTACTCTATTATAAAAAGAGACATTTGTAAAGTTTATTTTAATCACTTTATTATAAAAAGAGACATGTGCATGTTTGCAAAGTAAATACTTTGATCTAAAAATTTAAAGTTGTAGTTAATTGACTAAAATGTTTATCTAAATATTTTTTTAAGTTATCGTCAATTTTAAAATTGAACAAGTTGATTCCTCATAAAAGATGATAATTTATTTCATATTTGTTTTGAAAATGAGTAAACAAGAACTGTCTATGATTATATTGACCTTTTTTCGCCACTACGTAACACATGTTCAACTATGATTGAATAATTTTTAATATTTTATGAATTTTATCATCTTTTTATTTAGACCCACTCAAAACCTAAAAATTCTAAGAAATTCAATGTACATTTTGTTTAATTAAACATTTTAAGTATATTTTTTATATTTAACTTGTAATTGTAGTATTATTGCCACTGAAAATAACAAAAATTTCCATTTAGATTTCACAAGTTCTTAAAAATTTCATGTAAAAACTCACAAAAAATTGTTTTGAGAGATTAATTTGCTCAAGCTCTAAATTGAGGACCTAAAGAGTGTTTAAACCAATTAATGATAACTTTAACATTTTGTACCAAAATGTTAAATTTTCAAACAGACATGGACTAAAATGGTTTTTTATAGTAGATGACTAAAATGAACTTTAAGATATACTACAAGGACTAAATTATTGTTTTTATAGTAGAAAGGTTAAAAATGAACTTTTACATATAATATAAAAACTCCTAAATAGACTTTAACCAGTGTGTATATATAGGGTACAGGTCACGACGAACAAGATAATCAGCCCACACGATCACCAGCATTTCCTGTTTCAACAGTTGCCTAAAACCAATCTATTCAAACCCCAGAAACCCGTACCGGTCTCAAGGTGGTACATAAATAGCAGAAGAGTGTCTGGCTAACAATGAATAAAAGCAACAGTAAAATGCAGCAGCAGCAACACTTAAAAGACTAGAAAGGCTCCTAAGCCTCCTGCACAAACTGAGCTTCATTCAGTAATGAGTTAGCAATGGAACAAAAGGTCAAACATCCACCTCTATTTACTCGGTAATAGCTAGCACCAAGCCGTTATGAGATATCCACGGTGGTGCTATCTTTCTTCACAATCTGCCAACATAAGACAACCCCACGAGTCAATGCTATCAATAACGATAATGTAAACTTGAGTTTGCAAGTGGCATGTAGCAAAGTTAAATGATTGCGGAAATGCATTACAGAAAGTTTATAGTTCCAGTATACATTATTCCAAAGCATCAATGTTCTATCATATAAGTTCAACAGATATCCATAATAGCAAAGGGGCAGCAGAATGCAGTCTTTTTGGAAGTGACATGTACCTATGTTCATAAAGATAGCTAGCTGTATTTTCCCTAAAGCTTACCCTGTAAAATTGTAGATTTGCTGTAAATGAAGGTCCATGGTCGGGAAATATATATAGGCACGAGTTTGCATACTGTCAATTAAGTGGAAAAGCCCTAGTAGCAGTATACTGACCGTGCAACTTGCCCCAGACAACAAAACATAGCCACAAAAATGAAAGAAAAACATGAATACACATGATTGTACATGAGCACAAACTGTTAATGATAAGGAAAGTGTTTCTTGCAGCTGTATCGTGCAATAATAATTACCGTCTCCAAGAAAAAATAATTGTACTCTACCACATTAAAGCAACAACATCAAAAAATTGAGTATATTAGGTATTTCTAATGAACACCTATGACGCACACAACTACTATTACAAATGGAAAGGAAAAGCTACATCACGAGCTGTATTTGTGGAACTTGCTTGAATCAATTTTACATGGGAAAAAAAAGAAAAAGAAAGATGTGCCCGATCAAGAAGGCACTAATCAGGGTAAGCGCATTTAAAATTAATTAGCAATGTGTGAGTAAAATATTAGCCATAAAGACCAGACAGAGCATATGTATCAATACCTGAGTTATATATTGCTTAATTCTCTCACTAACGGTGCCCTCTAGAGCTCTCTCAGCAAGCTCATAAAACAAAGTAGTACCTTCAGGGCCACTAACCTCGTCTTTCTGTAGATATCTACAAGAATACCGAGACAGCCATTAAGAAACCGTCCGAATCAACCGGCTGATGAAATTAAAAGGCATTATGAACATCAAACTAGCAGGTAGACACTGACCTTTGCTGGACAAGCATCTCCAATGCCTGCTTCACATTCCCAAGCACCGGGTGTTTTTCATTGGTTTCATGCAATCCCATCCTCTTCAAATGATGCCAAAGGTTATCTGCACAAGAGGTTTAGTTTGTGTGCAGGAAAATGAAATACAAATTCACCCCACAACTCATCAAGAAAACACTAATCATTAATGCCATAAGTCAATGATAACTTTCTGCTAGATAAATTCACTTGAATGACAATAAAACAGGACCACCTACTAAGCATATAACCTACATATATATAAAACAAAGAAAAAGCAGATTCCTATATACATCAGCAAGTTTGGCTTCAAAAGTTAGTACCCAAAACATTAAAGTTCATATACAGGTCAAGAAAGTATACCTTCAGCAATTTTGCCTCCGGCGAGCTGCACGATACTAATCACAACAAAAGTAAAGCCAGACATGTGAGATGTATTTACATCCACAACATATTTCTTATACACCTCAGCAGGTAACTGACTTATGACAACATAGGATTTGGCATCAACTCCACCTTAAAACAACAAACACCATTGAAATTAAAGTTAGAGCAAAAATCATTACTACGAGTCTAAAGAATTTCAAACAAAGGGTGGCAATAAATTGTTACTTTGTTGAGATAATCGGGTTTGGTTTGTGGAAGAAGGGCATGATCTTTGAAGTTCCCTCAATTCGTAGCCAAAGATGGAGGAGAGTTTTTCTTTAGCCTGGCTTATGATATAAGCAGGAAGTGAACGGTGACGATAGTTTTTAGTGACTAATTGAGAGAGCTCTTCCCTTTTAATTGGACACCCTGAACTCTTGTGTGTTTTAAACAGTATGTAACGAATTACTTCTGCAACAAGCTTGTCTTTTTCCTGCCAAAAGCAAAATAAGAAAAAGATTCGAGCTTTTGAACAGATTGGATTATACATTTGAAAAGGTATTTGGCAAAATTTGAAGCAAAAAAAATGTACCTCTTTTGATATATCGAATTGAGAGAAATCTTCACCGGGATTTGCCATTTTACATTAAGAACGAAAGAGGCGTAGTTGTGAATATGTTTGGTTGTGAAGAAAAGATAGAAAATTCTCGTTTGGGTTTGGAGAAAAATAATGGTAAAAAACAAAAACCCTAAGCAAACTATATGTTGTTTGGTTGGTGAGAAAATTGAGGGAGTGAGTAAAGTAGAGAAGGAGAAAAGCTGACGTATTTTTATATTTTTTCCGTGACTCATTTAGTCCTCTATCGTTATCTTGATACTATTATAAGATTTTTTTTATTAACAAGGAGAAATATTACTTGTCGTTAAAAAATTTTCTTAATTTATACAGAAAAAAAAGGTGTATGGGCAATACTTTACAAAACTAACGAGAAACCTATCAAAAACAAACCAACTAATCTGGTAAATCTAACTGATACAAAGTTGAAATACTAATTGGCGGTTCAATAAACTCATGATAGCCAAAAGGGGGGGTCCAAGCGAGTTTGGCGAGAGCATCCGCCACCTGATTGCTCTCTCGTCCGATAGCAACCAATTGCACCTGCCTTGCTTGAAGGAGCGATCCTACAGTACCTGCATTGCCTTATTACAGTCCGATTCAAGTCGAAATCTATCAATACCCAGCTCCCAGGCCATACTTAAACAATCATATATACCCCATAACTCAGCTTCGATCACCGAGCATATCCCTACACTTCTTACAAATCCTATAATCCACTCGCCATTATGATTACGGAGTATTCCAATGTAGAACCCCCATTAGCATTGTGATTAGATCCATCAAAGTTACCTGTTACCCAACCCTCTAGAGGAGCGATCCAACGTCGGTTACTGTTTCGAGCACATGCTGATCCACCAGCTGTTCCGACAAGGTTATTCCGGCTCCACGTTGCGATAGCTTCATTGACAAACCTACGACAACGGGTTATAACAGGTTCCTGAAACCAGTTATTATCGGGATCGAAAATTCTAATATCACGTAACTTTCATAATTGCCATACAAGATAACCAAACATTAGACTTCAATTTTCCAAGATAACCACTCATTTTGTAGATTTGCAGCCACCCACTCAGTGACAGACAAGGAGCAGAATCTCCCAAGAAGCTCAGGCTTGATAACAGTAGACCAAACAGCGAGGGCAGCTAGGCAATCTCTCAGTACATGCAGCGTATCCTCCACTGTTGCTCCACAGTATGAACAACTATCATCGTCAGCGAAATGCCTTCTAGTTCTTTCATGATTCGTCATTATCCCATCATGAAAAGCAAGCCATAAGAAAGTTCTTACCCTAGGCGAGCCCTTGAACTTTGCAATGAGAGACCAATTACTATCGATATTGGAGGAAACACCACTCGTGATGGCCAAATATGCTGAACGTACCAAAAAGAAGTGCATGGGATCCCAACGCCAAACCTGAATTCTTTCAGCTGCCGTAGTCAGTGGGGGTTTCATTGCTGCAATCTGGAGGACAACGTTAGGGGGAATGATGGAGCTAAAAGTCAGCCAATCCCAATCCCCATTTACTGTTACCATATCAGATACTGTACAATTCATTTTAGGTACAAGAGCTAGATCTGATGCCTGATTAATTAAAGGGCCAACATTGTTTATCCAGGAATCAAGCCAAAATCTGAGATTTTGGCCGTTGCCAATGTTCCATATACATCCCCGTTTTACCTCCTCCCAAATATTATTTAAGCCTTGCCATAAACGGGAACTACTTTGACGATGAATCGAATTAGGGAGCCTATGAGACCAATTATACTTTGATCGAATAACTTGTACCCAAAGGCAATCCGGTTGGGTAATTAGATTAAAGCCACCTTCATAAGGAAGGCTTTATTCTGAGAAAAACATTTCGAATACCAAGACCACCTTTGGCGATTGGTTTGCACACCTCCTCCCATTTGACAAACGAAATACCCTTCCTCACATCAGATCCACCCTAGAGAAACCTGCGAATAAGACCCTCAATCTCATTGCACACACCTTTCGGAAGAAGAACTGACTGCATCGTGTATGCCGGAATAGAAGAAAGGACGGATTTGACTAGAGTAATATGTCCCGCTAGTGAAAGGTTCTTCGCTTTCCAACCTGACAATTTAGCCTGAACTTTTTGAACTAGGTAGCCATGCGTTGCATTCATTACTCTCTTATGTAGAAGAGGTACCCCAATATACATTCTCAAATCATCAACTTCCTCAAAACCCAATCTACGACGCAACATATCCCTTTTTATTACTGACACATTAGCTGAAAAGAATATATAGGGACTTAGAAGTGCTCACCTTATGCCTGAAACTAGCACAAAATCCTTCGACCTGCTCTAAGGATGTTTCCGCAAATATGACGTTCCATGCACAATTCAATTCCAACCTGAATTGCATGACGTTCCATGCACAATACAAAAAGATAAGGGGAAAGAGGGTCACCCTGGCGAATACCTCGGGAAGGCGCGAAAGCTTAAGAAATATTCTCATTCCATAGAACTTGTGTAGAAACTGATGTGACATAAAGCATTATTAAATTTATCAGGCCAGTAGGAGTATCCAACTCCACAAGTGTGTCATGTATAATCATTCATTTTAGTCTATCGTATGTTTTCTCAAGATCAAATTTTAAAACCATCCAACCTACCTTACCCTTCTTCTTTCGCATTGAATGTATAACCTCTTGAGCGATTATAATGTTATTCGTGATAGCTCTACCTGGCATGAAACTCGTTTGGTTGCTGGCAATCCAAGATGGTAAGAACGGCTTCAAAGGATTTACTAAAATCTTTGTTACCATCTTGTACAGTACATTACATAGGCTAATAAGCCGGAATTGGGAGATGAGTTCCGGGTTCTCAAGCTTAGGGATAAGTACAAGCAAAGTTTGATTCAAAGAAGCGTCAAAAGATCCAGATGCAAAAATCTCCTTAATAAAAGCACACACGCCATCTCCGACTAGTGCCCAGTTCTTCTAATAAAAAGCAGCATGTAGGCCATCTATGCCTGGGGCTTTCAATGGGATCATCGAGAAAACAACCTGAGTGATCTCTTTATCTGTAACCGGGATGATAAGTCATTTCTTTTCAACCAAAGTCAATCGACTAAAGCGACCAATAATTGGGAAAGTCGACAGGGTACTTGTCTACGCCGAAAACAAGTCTCGGAAGAAAGATACTACCAAATTTTGTAACTCCTTTTGGTCAAAACTCCAAGTTCCTTCATGTAGTTTCAAAGTGGTGATATGATTCCTTTTACGCCTACTCATAGCGTACGCATGAAAGTAGCGTGTATTCTTATCTCCAAAGGATATCCAATTGGAACGTACACGTTGGAACCACAACAATTCTTCTTGTTCCATAAGTAGCTCTAGTTGCGTGACTAGCTTACCCCGAAGTTTGGATAAGGATACCGAGCTGCCATTCTCAAGTTTTCGATCAATGCCCTGTATACGGGCCATTAGGCGTTTCTTCTTACGATCGATATTGCCAAAAACACTACGATTCCATTCCCCCACTTTAGATCAAAATCCTTCAATATTCTCTTCTATGTTGCGAGACAGATTCCAGCATGAAGCAAGGAAATCTTGAAACTCAGGATGATCCTGCCAACAAGCTAAGAAGCGAAACGTATGGTTTTTTGGTAAGCCAGAACGCGGAGGAGGCTTCAACAGGATCGGCCGATGGTCGGATCCTAGTTGATCAAAGTGAGTCACCGTAAAGCCATGCAATCGAGAAATCCAAGCCTCGTTCACCAGGTAGCGATCAAGTATTTTGTAAAATTCTCCATGACTCCAAGTGAGTCTAGGGCATATGAATCCTGCATCAATAAGTCCTTCCCTAAAAATGAACTCGAAAAAATGAGCATTCACACCTGATCCAGCACATGTACCACCACTCCTCTCGTCACTGCTCAAAGTAAAGTTAAAATCTCCTCCTAGGCCCAAGGTGTATCATTCCCGGGATTAAGATTCTCCAAATGACTCCATAAAACCTTACGAATCGAGACAATTGAGCTTTTATAGACAGCCGTAAAAAAGAACCAATCTAAAGACCCATTGACCTGGACCCGACAGTGTATAAATTGGTTAGACATTCGCTCAACCTTAACGGATATAGAATCCCTTCAAAGAAGCTAGATGCCCCAACTGAAATCGTGGGCTTCCACGCGAAAGGAATTTGGGAAGCTAAATTTAGATAAGACCTTATCCGCCCGTGAGCCGCTGATCCAGGGTTCAAATAGAGCAACCAACTACGAGTTATGTGATCTGGCAAAGTTCTTAAAGTGTCGAGGAAATGGTGGGCTTGCAATGCCCTGTACATTCCAACAAATTATATTAATCATTGATAAATGAATTGGAATAAGAGACATTGCTTACTGCAGGGTCATATCACACACCGAATCCGATTGCTCAGTGCCCATTCCATCTTGCGCACCCTCAAGTTGAGCCTGCGACTCTTTCTGGGTTTGCTCTTTCGATGACTACATTTCATGCCTAGTGTCACGGACCAAACTTTTTGGATCGAGACATTGGCGCAAGCATCAGATAGGGAGGTTGTGCGCAATGTAACGGGCTTGCCAAATGTGGTCCAGCACTCGGAGAATGGCGTGGACCATACCTTTGGGACCGAGGCATTGGTGCAAGAATCAACCAAAGAAGGTTTGCGCGGTGTAACGAGCTTACCAAGACCATTACACTTGGCCCAACACTTGGAGAAAGGCGTGGACCAAACCTTTGGGACCGAGGCATTGGCGCAATAATCAGCCAAAGAGGGTTTGCGCGGTGTAACGGGCTTGCCAAAACCATCACACTTGGCCCGACACTTGGAGAATGCTAGAAAGCCCGCAAGCCCACAGGACTTAGCCAAATCCATGGAGGATTCAGGAGGGTAATTCGGTCAAAGCATCATCTATTTCTTTGAAATATAATTTGTAGATAATGTTTGTGATAATTAGAGATTTGAATTGAGATTTGATTAGATAAGATCAATCTCGACCATCGATGTAATTTAAACTGAGCCGTTGGATGTATGGGAGTTCAACTATAAATAGAGGCTCCCTCCTCAATTGTAAATCACTTCACTACACATTACTTCACTTCACTTTGGGTAATACAAGAAGCATTTACTCTAAACTCTTTGAGTGTTCTTTATTGTTCTTGAGTGTTCTTCGTTGTTCGTATTGCCAATCTCTTTCCGTTGTTCTTTGATTAGCTTTCGCTTAGAACGATCTTTCGTTCGAGGGCTTCGGGAAGTGTTTGACCTTTTGGAGCGAGAATCCTGGCTGAGTTAGGTGTTTGTCGAGAGAGCTTCACCTAAGGCCGTGACAAGGGATTTCAGGGTGACTTAGCCGACGTTTCAACTGATAAAGCGACTAAGGTCTGCACGATTCGTCCAGCAAAGCTCTAGCCCGTGACAAGATCCATCGAAACTTAGAGGGCTTGTCGGAACCGTTGTCGAGCAGGAGTACTCACAAGGCTGGTTGAAGGCTGACTTAGGCGTAGGAATCGACCGATTAGCGTCTAAGGCCGCACGAATCCGCTAGGGTCAAGTCTAGCCCCGTGACAAGTGGTATCAGAGCGAGTCGAGGAAGGGACTTGCGTTCGAGCCAGCTCGCAGTTGCAGTCAAGCGTGGTGGTGACTTGTGTTCAAGCCAGCTTGCAGGTGCAGTCAAGTGTGGTGGATTCCAGCTTGTAGTTGCAGTCAAGCATGGTGGTGGTTTGCGTTCGAGTTAGTCGAAGTGATCAGAGATCAGACTAGTCCGTGGCAAAGCGGTGATTGAGATGGCACCAAAGAAGAAGACATTGACAATGGATGATGTAAGAAAGACTCTTAATGAATTTGACGAGAGGAGCAACCGTCTTAAAAATAAGGTGCAATCGAATCTTGAATTCATAACAGTCGTGGAGGCTTGGGTCGATAAACTCTTGGACTTCGAGAAGGAGGCCAAGGTGGTGTTTGAACAGCTAGAGTCGGTAAACCTTGAGAAGTTGGGTTCATTGGATATTGAGATGTTAGAGTCTTTGGAAAGGATCCAGGAGGAGGTTCAATGGGCTATTAATGGCTTGGAAGTTAAGATGTCTGAGCGTGGCAATTCCTTAGAGGCTACAGGGGAAACTCTAAGAGAGGAGGCCAAGAAGATCCAAAGTGTTATGGAGTCACGTCTTGAAAAGTTAGAATCCATGGAGGGCAAGTTCAATGACGAGACGCAACGCATCCTCAACGAGTTGGAGATAGTTCGAGAGAGTTGTGCTTGTGAAGCCAAGATGGGGGATTTGCAAAAAGCGGGGGATTCTTCCAAGGAGAAAACCGCGAATGAGATCCAAGAAGTTCTCAACTTGATGTACGAGAAGTTGAACCAACAAGGTAATTCCCTTCAAGATGCAGTGGAGGCAATGAAGGCAGAATTAGAGTCGTTAGGAAAGAGGGTTCTTAGACTTGAGAAATCCGAAGAGGAGACCAAGCAGACCCAAGGTGTTTTCGAGTCCTGTCTTGACGAAGTAGAGTCCATAGATGATCGGTTCAAGGACGAGACACGAGAAGTTCTCAGCAAGTTGGTGACTATTCGAGGGAGTAATGCCAGTGAATCTGAGATGGAAGCTTTGCGGAAAGAAATGGATGAGCTCAAGAGGGAGCTGCTCATTTGCAAGACGACAATGAGTGAATGTGATGCGCTCAAGACCTTCTTAGAGGGATTTAGACCGGGGGCGAAGCTCACAGTAGAGCAGAGAGATGCCCAGAGACTTTCAGAGGCTCTCGTTGTTGCCGAACCTCTGACTGAGCCCGCGGAACGTAAGCAGGCGAGTGTTGAGTCAACCAGGCCCATTTCGAGAGACAAGGGGAATGGTGAGGCTAAGTTCATGACAGAAAATAAGGGGAGCAGGAAGTTGAAGTGCTACTTCTGTAATGGTCCTCATTTGATAAGGGGATGTCCCGAGAAGAACCGCCTAGCTGCCATGGTGAAGACAGCAGATGAGTCAAAGGGTGAAGTAGTGAGACTTGGGGCGATTGTTTGTGTCAATGCCGCCAAGCGAAGTGAGAGTCGTGGTTCGACTACGAGTGCCAAAGTAGTCCAGCCAGTGGTGAGACTTGGTGCGATAGCAAGTGAGGAAGCTGTCAAGCCGAGGGTAAAGACGAGGCAATTGGAGTGCTACCGATGCAAGGGACCTCATAAGTTGCAGAGATGCCCGTTTCGAGCCAAGTGGTCCGAGGGATAGGACAAGGCCAAGAGTAAAGAGCCTGTGAAACTTGGTTCAGAGTTGTCTAGTTCTACCAAGGTAAGCGGAGACCATAAGCAGAATGGGTTAAAGATGTCCGGGAAGGCTGGGAAAGAGCTTGCCGAGAATGTTCAAGTGAAGACCATTGCTTTTAAGACCAGTAGAGTGTCGAAGGGGGCTGAGCCGTTAAGGGACATAGTAACCGTTAAGATGCCACCTATGGGCAAGGTGGAAAAGAAGCGAAGGACTTCGAGGAAGAAGTGCCGACGCAAGTTGAAGCAACTAGAGTGCTACCAGTGTAAGGGGCCTCACAAATTGTGAGAGTGTCTGGATCGAGTCAAGCCATCCAAGGAGTTGGGTGAGCCCGAAGAGAGTAAGACTGCATCGCTTGATTCGATAATGTCGAGTTCGGCCAAGGCCAAGAGGGACCGAACGCAGAAATGGGTGACCATGTCCGAGAAGGCTACCAAGGAGCTTGTCGAGGATGTTCGAGGTAAGAGCATCACTTTTGAGACCATTGGAGTGTCGAAGGGGGCCAAGCCGTTAAGGGACATAGTAACCGTGGAGACACCACCAATGGGCAAGGTGGGAAACGAGCAACGAACTTCAGGTAGGAAGTGTCGACACAAGAGAAAGCATCGAGCTTCAAGGAAGAATGATCGATGCAAGAGAGCACCAAACTTCGAGTCAGAAGGGCAGATGCAACCAGGAGCAACGGACTTCAGGGAAGAAGAGCCGATGCAGAGTAGCGCAACGGACTTTGTGGAGAAAGTGCCGGTGCATGCAAAGAACTTCGATGAAGAAGGTTCAATGCAGATGGGGCTAGACTTCAAGGAGAAAGTAGGGCTGACCTGTTTTAGAGTAAATGTGATCGAGGAGAAGGTACATCTCAAACACATTCCTAGTGTTTTTGGTTTTGATTTGCCAATGTTGATGAGCGTAGGTCAAGTAAGACCTAGTCTCCAGTGCGGGGGAAATGAAGATTGGAAGAGACCTTTCAGAGTTCAAAGGGGCAAGTCAAAGTTGTCGACGAATCTGAGAGTTCAGTCTGTGTTCAATGTTGTGACAACTTCCAAGTCTTTGCCGCAAGACCAAGTGGGTCTGAGTCGAGGTAAATCGGAGTTTGTGGGAGAATGCTCCTACAAGAGAGATGTATTAAGAGACGTCTTAGCACGCGATGTTCAACAACAGTTTGAGTTGAGGCAAGCAGTTCATATGGGGGAATTGCATGAAGCCGAGGCATCGACGATTGATCAAGTTGACCCTGCCCAGGATCGTTCGAGTGCAGCGACGAGGGCGTCGCTAAGTCAAGTGGGGGAGAATGTCACGGACTAAACTTTTTGGATCGAGACATTGGCGCAAGCATCAGATAGGGAGGTTGTGCGCAATGTAACGGGCTTGCCAAATGTGGCCCAGCACTCGGAGAATGTCGTGGACCATACCTTTGGGACCGAGGCATTGGTGCAAGAATCAACCAAAGAAGGTTTGCGCGGTGTAACGGGCTTGCCAAGACCATTACACTTGGCCCAGCACTTGGAGAAAGGCGTGGACCAAACCTTTGGGACCGAGGCATTGGCGCAAGAATCAGCCAAAGAGGGTTTGCGCGGTGTAACGGGCTTGCCAAGACCATCACACTTGGCCCGGCACTTGGGCAATGCTAGAAAGCCCGCAAGCCCACAGGACTTAGCCAAATCTATGGAAGATTCAGGAGGGTAATTCGGTCAAAGCATCATCTATTTATTTGAAATATAATTTGTAAATAATGTTTGTGATAATTAGAGATTTGAATTGAGATTTGATTAGATAAGATCAATCTCCACCGTCGATGTAATTTAAACTGAGCCGTTGGATGTAGGGGAGTTCAACTATAAATAGAGGCTCTTTCCTCACTTGTAAATCACTTCACTTCACTACACATTACTTCACTTCACTTTAAGTAATACAAGAAGCATTTACTCTAAACTCTTTGAGTGTTCTTTATTGTTCTTGAGTGTTCTTCGTTGTTCGTATTGCCAATCTATTTCCGTTGTTCTTTGATTAGCTTTCGCTTAGAACGATCTTTCGTTCGAGGGCTTCGGGAAGTGTTTGATCTTCTGAAGTGAGAATCCTGGCTGAGTTAGGTGTTTGTCGAGAGAGCTTCACCTAAGGCCGTGACAAGAGATTTTAGGGTGACTTAGCTGACGTTTCAACCGAGAAAGCGACTAAGGTCTGCACGATTCGTCTGACAAAGGTCTAGCCCGTGACAAGATCCATCGAAACCTGGAGGGCTTGTCGGAGCCGTTGTCGAGCAGGAATACTCATAAGGCTGGTTGAAGGCTGACTTAGGCATAGGAATCGACCGATTAGCGTCAAAAGCGTCTAAGGCCGCACGGATCCGCTAGGGTCAAGTCTAGCCCCGTGACACTAGCGTCAAAAGCCTGTTGTTTCCCTTCCTCACTAACAGTCTCTAAATTTGAATTGATAGGGCTGACTAATACCTTTACATTCACTCCCTTGACATTAATTAGCCATTCTGAGATCACAGGTTTAAATGGTAATTTAAAATATGAGCTTTTCCGAATTCGGAGACCCTTACTTGCCGTCTCCTTTTTTCGACGTTGCTTACCCTCTGAACTAGTTACTATGTCACCCCCGACTTGCATCTGAAAATCCTGGCCTTCCTCCACAATCAACATTGTTGTATGGTTGCCCCTGTCGATATTGAATCGCACTTCTACATTCTGCAGTTTCTTACCCTCAACAATCGGTGTTGAGTCTGACTGTTGTAGACCTGCATTCATATCCTTGCTTGATCCCGCCCCAGGTGTGGGAGTCAAATTCGGTCTCAAAGGTCTAGGGGTCTGACTCAGGGCATCGCCATTCTTCTTACCTACTTTAGTCATGTCTGAGCGTTTGACAAAGATGGCTTCCTTACCGCTATAACTGGGGCTTTACCTCTCGCCACAACAGTTTCTCTGATCGCGAACTCTCCATCCAAATCCTGTAAAGCATGAAAACGTAAACTATCTAGAGAGTTTGTAGCCCCGCCATCCATCTTCTTTGTTGTAGTATCTTTCCTAGGACGACGATTCTTATAAGAAGCCAGCATCCATGGTCCATATACTTTTGACTCGCTAACAATAGTCTCTTTAACTTCTAAATTCTTTCCCTCAGAATTATTTTGCTTTCCACACCAATCCTTTGTGTGGCCATAAAGTCCGCACTTGTAACAGATTAGGTCCAGGCCTTCATATTCCAGTTTCTGATTAAATCCATCAATATTCAAGCTAGGTACAAGTGGTTTATTCAGGTCAACAATAACTGTCAGGCGAGCAAAACGGCCCGTTCACCCGCATTCGTGTTATAATCAACCTTCACAGCTGTGCCGATGAGATTTTCTATCCAACAAAACAAAGCCTTGGTGTAGTATCTGAACGGAAGTCCTGGCAACCTGACCCAAGCAATGACTTGAGTTGGATGTTTCTCAGGGGTCGAGAAAGATCGACTCCATGGTTGGACTGTGAGGTAACTTCCAAAGATAGTCCACGGCCCACCTGTCAGCACCTTAGAATAGTCTTCATCTTGATCCAGTTTGACAAGGAAGTATTCATTGTCAAGGTCGATAAGTAGAAAATTTTCGGTCAGAGACCATAGAGTAGGTAGTCGAGAATGAAGAGCTTTATATCCAATATTCTTACCAAGTACACGAACTATGACCGTCTTGTTCATCCTAGCATCAATTAGTGCATGAACTCTCTCAGAGAATTTAATAGAAGGGACCAGGTTTGTGTTGTTAATTTTAACATCCTCTGCAGTAACAATAGTCTCATCCATCGAAGAGGCAGTAGGTTTACATGTTGTTGAATGTATCGTCCCTGCTACTGCACAAGCATAATAGATTTTAGGTGCAGCTGGGGGCATAGTATCGTTTGCATGAGGGTTTCCAACAACGGGCAAGCGCTCGTTTGTTTCCATTGAGTCAGAAGATTCTTGTCTTATAGACTCGTTTCCAATATTCATGCATGTCAGATCATCTCTGTTCTTCACTTTTTTCGTTGCTCTTTGATCTTCAGGCGAGACGGGGGATCTCGGTCGTTCAAGGACAGGTGGGAACTCAAAGCGAACTCTTGCACGATCACCCACAGCCACCGGGTCATCGTTAGAATTTCCTACGACCACCACCGCTTCTTTCCCAATAGGGTTTTCAAGCGAGAATTCCGAGCACTCATTAGGTTTTTTTACACTTATATTCCTTCATATATCAATAATCTACTCTCGTACTATTAAAAGAACTTTAATTAATAATATTGTATTACGTCAGTTTTTCTTTGACTAAATGAACTCGTCTGATTTTATTGGAAGAATAAATATCATATTATGTCTCTCATTGTACTCGCCTTCTTTCTTTTCTTAAACTTTTTTTATTTTATCTTCTTTCTCGAAATTTAATTATTTTTCTCTTTGTTTTGGTGTAAGAATAAAAAGAGTTGAGGTATATATAACATGGATGCAATTAGGATTGAATTATAAGGGGTAAGTTGATTAATTTTAAAATAAATAAAATTTTAAAATTTAATTAAATCATAAAAATTAAAGACATCAAGGTTTAATTTCACTAATTTTAAATTTGAAAGGTCTTACAAAGTGATTAAAGCTAGAAAAATAAAGGGTCAATACTTAAAATTAATAAACTAAAATATTTGGGAGGACAATAACTTAATTGCAATAATTTTAGAACTATCAATGACCTAAAACAATTAAACCATTCAAAGTTAGGGTCTATGTACCTTCCACCCTCCAATTGTTTTCATTCATGTTATATATAGGGGACGAAATTGACCAGGAAAAAATATTTTGCTAAAAAAATTCATGATAAACGTTTCAGACTCAATATGAGAATTAAAATTCAATAAAAGACGTGTTCAATCAACAACATATTCTCTTATCGGAATTAAAATGTACCATACAAGACAAAAACACATTTTAAGTCAAAAATATTCTTAATTTTTTTTTAATTGGACTCAACTTTACCTTACGTTACATATTTGATCAACAAAATAATATTATCTTTAAAAAAATAAGTGATATTTCGTTAAATAATTTTAAAATATTATTCGAGTAATTTTAACTCTCACTTCTCTCAATTTTTCTTTGAGACAATTTTTTTTAATTTTTTTAATTTTTTCTTTTATTTGAGTTATTTCCGGTGACGATTTTGCCGACGACTAATTTTGTAAATAAGTATATCTTATCGTTTTGACGAACGTGTACTGTTTTTTTTTTTTATTTTCTATGCTTTACTTCGACGAATATATTTTTATATTTATTTTTTGTTAATCTCTTGTTTGCTTTCATGACAGTTTATATGTCTACAATTTTCGCAGTTTCTATCTCTGCATCTTTCGCAATTTTTGCATTTTCGCAATTTTACTCCGTCTCATTGACACGTATGCTTGTTTTCATAGTAGTTATTTCCTTTGAGATGGTTGGCGATCTTATTAATGTTTAACGTATTTTTATAGTTGTTCTGCCGATGTGTTTGGCATTTATAGCGAAAAGTATTAAAAATTTTCTGAAGCATTCTGATCGAAGTTTGACAGTTACTTAATTTTTGTTTGAAAATTTTACACGGTTTTTTATAAAATGAAAGATTTTGTTTTCATTTTTCATAACTTTTTGTTTAAGATGTACTTTATATACTTTGTATTTTTACTGTACGACAAAATTGTTATCTTTTCTCTTAAAATGTAATTTTCACATTTTTTTATTTTAGATGTATTTTATATACTTTATATTTCAACTGTATGACTAATTTGTTATAGTGAAATTCAACTGCTATTCTTTATTTCAAAAAAATATTATTCCAGTAGAAATGCTGTTAAATTTTTCCACGATAACATGAAGAAAAAAAAAAGTCTAAAGAAGACTACCAGCGGTGAATTTTGTTGAAAGAACTGCACAAAGCGAACCTGACAAAATCATCAGCAAAATGTGTGTGGACCCCAGTAGAGAACAATCAGCTGCGGTCCGAGTCACCATTAATACCCTCCATCTGATCGCAATATTTAATCTGACGACCAATACTTCAGCTACAGACTTCAGATTAACCGCTCTGATTCCAACTTCACCTGCACCAAACATTTCAACCTTTTTTCCCCAAAATTTCAAAGTTCCCACAAAGAACTCAATTTGGACCGTCGATTCTCCCCACACAGAGAACATCATCCAACGGTCGGATAATGAAGTACGACATTCCTAAAAGGCAGTTTACCTTCCTCTTTGCTCCCACAGGCACAGCTCTGCCAAAACTGCAAAATCTAAAGACCAAAGATTCATAGACTCAGAGAAAGTAAGAAAAAAGCGATGGAGAAGGAAAGAGAGCAGCAAGTTTACTTGGCAAAACTAGCTGAGCAAGCTGAAAGATACGACGGTACATTTTTTAATTATTTTTATTTGAATTTCTCTTCATGTTTTCTGAGATCTGTGTATTTATTCATGATTTTTATCATTTCCCCCTTTTTCAATGCATGAATGAGGGATTTTAAAATCCTGTGTTTTCTCTGATTACTTTGTAATTTTTTTTTGCATTTTTCTTTTTTTAGGTGAATGATCTGAAGTATGGACTATAGTATATGATTTAGTTCCGATTTGATGATAATATAATGAAAATATGTAATGAAGTTGAGGTTTGAAAATGAATCTGTTAATTTTTCTTTGGCTAAGTAAAGTTCAAACTTGATGGAATAACACAAATTGATTTTACTCTTGTGAAATGTGTTATGTTTTCCCGGGGAAAAAAGAGAAAAGGAAATGCATTGTGTTGAACTTTGAGGTAATTGCTCATTTTCATTACTTTTTTTATGGTATTTGCTTTTACCTTTTAACAACTTCTAAATAAACAAAATAATTTTAGCCCTAGTGGTTACGACCCAATTCCTAGTAGCCTCAACTCCCATAAAAAAACGAACTGAGGGTGGGAAGCAATAGTTGGAACATAGTTGGGATTTATCCACTAGTACGTTTGAAATTCTTTTACATATTCGAAATCTGTTTTGAATTGTGAAGATTTTTTTATTGTAGAGATGGTCGAGGCCATGAAGAGTGTTGCTAAGTTGGATGTTGAGTTGACTGTGGAGGAGCGGAATCTGTTATCCGTGGGATATAAGAATGTGATCGGAGCTAGAAGGGCATCATGGCGAATACTGTCTTCAATTGAGCAGAAGGAGGAGTCGAAGGGTAATGAACAAAATGTGAAGAGAATAAAGGAGTACAGGCAAAAGGTTGAAGATGAGCTTGCAAAGATTTGCTATGATATATTATCTGTCATTGATAAGCACCTCATCCCATCTTCCTCAACAGGGGAATCGACGGTTTTCTACTATAAGATGTGCAGATTATTTCTCTTTCCTCTGTGGTCTTTTAGGCAGTAGTTGTGGATATTTTCTTATTTGTTGCCTTCCCTTTACCAGGAAAGGAGACTATTTTCGTTATTTAGCAGAGTTTAAATCAGGAGATGATCGTAAAGAAGCTGCTGATCAGTCGCGAAAGGCTTATGAGGTGTGTGAAAGTGCCCCCATAACATTCTACCTTTTATCGGCCCCCTTCTATTTTGATTTCATATTTGAGCAATACTTATTATTTATATTGTAGGCTGCCACCTCCACTGCAAGTACTGATTTGCCTCCAACTCACCCAATTAGACTTGGCCTGGCTTTGAACTTCTCTGTTTTCTACTATGAGATTGTAAATTCTCCTGAGAGGTTAGGATGCGTCTCTCTCGCTCTTATCCGACACATCACTTCAAAATTTTCTTTCGTTGGAGCAAATGATGGCAATGCAAATGTTTCCTTTCATTTAGTGGCAATTTTAGAAATAGTTTCCTCTATAGTTATTGTTTGCTGTTTACTTATTTTAATAATTATAACCGGAGCACAAAGCCATTAATACGAGTTCACCTTTAGCAGCTAGCTTCTATCTAATGTGAGCAATCTGTGAGCAGGGCTTGCCATCTGGCTAAACAAGCATTTGATGAGGCTATTGCAGAGCTCGATAGTCTTAATGAAGAATCTTACAAGGATAGCACCCTTATTATGTAGCTTCTCAGGGATAACCTCACTTTATGGACCTCGGATCTGCCAGAAGGAGGTAAATGCACTGCGAATGTCAATATATATGCTTGTGCATTTCTTTTGTTATGATTTACACTTCATCTGACTGGATTTCATACATTAATGCTTCGTTTCTAGAAGCTTAACCTTCTGGTATTAGCAATTTCTATTGTCGACTGCCATTGATACATTCCTTTTTTGCAAATTTGTTATTTGACTTTCCAGGTGAGCAATCAAAAGCAGATGATGAACCTCAGGCAGAGGTAAGCAAATGTTAAAATTTGAAATATTGATCGACGGCAGACTTAACTTTATCTCTGGCATATTAGATGCTTGTAGTGCTGCAAATCTGAATTGCTTTCTCACTCTTTTCACTTTCAACCAATAAACTTCCCTTTTTCCCTACATTGTTCCTTGTCTCTGCAGAGTTAATCGATTGGAAGAGTTTTCTTTTAAGATTGGGTGTATCGAGGTATGAGATGGCTTTTGCTATAAGAGTGACCTGCTTCCAACTCGTCGTAGTATTAGTACCGGGATTTGTGACATGTGGTTTGTATCGATTTGTTCATCAGATGTTTTCAGACTGTTACCGGTCGATCTGTCCTATTTAAACATGATTGAATCTGATGTTTTAGTCTTATGACCTCTATTTTTCTCCTGTGTTCCAACATTTTGATGTCTTAGCCTGCATTTCCATCTGTTTCTAACTTATGTGCGGTATCAATTTGGTCATAACCCTAGCTTAAAGGTCCCATTTGATATTTACATTTTTTAGCACTTTTCCAAACTGTGGGATTTAATATCATGGAGCAACAGGTGAAATATGAGGGGTTCCGTTTTTACAAAAATCTTGTCCCTTTTTGGTGTCCTTATATATATCTCAACGTTAAAATTTAAATCTTACACTATAACCCTAATCTCAGATATTAAATCCTAAATCTTAAAAGGGTAAACTACCTTAATGCCCACTTACGTTTGGGTTGTGTACACTTTTGTTTACCGATTTTAAAAATTAATCTTTATGCTCATTTATGTTTTCGGGATGTAAACTTATCCTCATTGAAATGTTTTTCCCGCTAACATTTAACGGGAAGCTGATTTGGCAGATTAAAGGTTAATTAATAAAAGGCTTAATAGCCAAATAGGTGCTTAAACTATGCTTGTGGATCACTTTTGGTGCCTAAACTATTTTTAGCTCTAAATAGGTGCCTAAAGTTTCAATTTCAGTTATTTTAGGTGCCTAACTGTTAACTATCGTTATTTTTATTAAAAATATTTTTTATTTTATTTTATTTTATTTTTTAATTTAATTTATTTTTTAACTTATTTTTTTTATAAAACCCCTAAATTTCTCAAAACTCACAAAATGACCCCAAATTTGAAATCTCTAACTTCTCCAACTGAATCTACCGTTGAAGGTTACGCCGCAGCCCCTATATCCACCGCCGGACTACCAAGATCGTTTCCCCCAACACCCATCACCGGTTAACGACAATAGGTATGTCGATCGGCTTCCTAACGTCGAAAGAAGCCAAAATCGCAAAAGAAAGTCGTTGGCACACCTACCGTCGGTTATCGGCGATGGGTGATTGGGAGAAACGGTCGTGGTGGTCCGGCGGCGATAATGGTGGTCTCCGGTGAGGTAGTAAACCGTGACAACGACGATAATTTGGGGATTTAGGGTTTTGGATTAGAGATTTGGGACTATTTTGTAAAGATTTAAAACTGTCGATTTTTTTAGAAAATTGAAATTGAAATTTTATTTAAAAATTAATTAAAAGAAATTAAAAATTAAAAACATGCCACTTGTCACAATTTAATTGGCTAACGAATTTTTATTAACGGTTAAACACCTAAAATGACCAAAATTAAAACTTTAGGCACCTATTTAAAGCTAAAAATAGTTTAGGGACCAAAAGTGATCTATAACCATAGTTTGGGCACCTATTTGGGTACTAAGCCTTTTATTAATTAACCTTTAATCTGTCAAATCTGCTTCCTGTTAAATGTTAACGGTGAAAAACGTTTTAGTGGTGATAAGTTTACACCCCGAAAACGTAAATGAGTATAAAATTCAAATTTTAAAATTAGTGAGCAAAAGTGTATATAACCCAAACGTAAGTGAGCATTACGGTAGTTTACCCATCTTAAAAATTAAATCCTACACCTTAAACTTCAATTCTAAACTTCAATTTTTTTTAATGTTAGGGAATAAATAAAAGTATCAAAAGGGACAAAAAAATTTCTATTCGGTTTGGTCGGTAAAGTTATTTATACTAGTGAAAGGATAACGAAGAATGAGATGAAATCAAATGGACCCTCCAATTCTCATTTAAAAGCTTATCAAAATGCTCATACAAGATCATTCTTGGTAGAATATTTGTAAAACATAAACTTGATACCATTACTCTTGTAAGTAGTACAGAGCATATTATTTCGCTATAATCGGCTTAATTAATCTAACTGATTAAGTCTATTTTATCCATTAAGTCAATTTTGTCTTTAGTTAAGTTAATTTTTTCTGTTGGTTATTGGTAGTTAAATTTATAATCGAATCAGTCAATTTAATCGATTTAAGATATGGGTAAAACTTTGATACACTATAAAAATTCAAATTCAAAATTTTTAACCCTAACCCTAAAAAACTAAACCCCACACTCTAAACCCTAAATTCTAAACACTAACCTTAAATTCTAAACCCTACAACCTAAACCCCCTAAAACTAAAAGATACGTGTAAACTAAAGGTTTATACGGCCTGTGTATCAAAGTTTTTTCCTTTAAGATATTTTATTTTAAATATTTATAATACTGATGATAGATATATAATATATAATATATAATATATAATGTATAATTAAAAATACAAGTTGATTAACTAACTTAACGTACTATGTTAGATTGATTTGGATAAATCAATTTTGTCTAAATTGGTTAATTTGTTCAATTAATGTTAGAGGTTATCAGGTTAAGTTGAGTTAGAAAAACAGATCAAACAGATTAAAAAAAAAACCCTGGTGATATTCAAACTATGGGCGACTGATTTTTTTTTGAAGGAACGACTGAAATTTTTATCAAACCAAATTCATTATATATACATGATTATTAAGGTAGATTAAGATTTTTTATTGATAATTCGATGATTTTGTTATTCAAAAAAATAATAAACTGCTACAAATGAACTGTACAACGAATAAGGATGATTAATTGATCCTCAAATTAAATATAATTAGTTATTCACTTTATGCCAGCAAACCTTATCTCTCCTCTCCCTACTATTAAGGTAGATTAAGTTTAATTTAATTTAATTGATATTATTATTGATATAGTATATTGAAGGATGTTGATTGAATATATATATATATATATAATTTTTGAATTAAATTTATTTTGGTCCCAAAGTTATACTCCAACTTTAGTATGCGTAAAATCTTTTAGAAACATGAGACGTGACTTATTCGTAAATTAGATTTAAAAAATAGAATTTAAAAAAAAGCTGAAAATTATAAGAATTTCAAAATCATTAAAATCAGATATTTTCCCCAAAAAGAATTGGAAGATTTTTTAATAAAGTATAATAATTTAATTAAAAAAAACACATAGAATTGAAAAACGTAAAGATTTTAATGTTTTTAGTATAATACATGTTTATTTTATGATCTATGTTTAGAATTTGTGATCACCTTTTTTAGTATTGTCGTCTTAAAAGTTTGAACTCGAGTTCTCTTCTTAAACAAGTTTGTATATAAATTCTTACGAGGTTTGTACATAATTGTTTACAGTAATTGCAATAAAAATGGTATATACATAAGATGTTACGACGTAAGGATTTGTGTACAAACATATTTTTCTACGAGGAAACTTATTTTATTACAAGAGCGTTGAGAATTTCAATAGATACAGAAAGTGTTACAAATTATACATAACATCATACAAAAATCGTAAGAAAAATAATAGATACCGAAATCCTTACACTAGATCAACAAAACCAAAAGGAGATCAACTTAGGGTAAGCATTTGTGTACATACATAATTTCCTACGAGAAAACATGTTTTATTACAAGAACGACGAAAATTGCAGTAGGTATGGAAATTAGTACAAAGTATATATAACTTCTTACAAAAATCATAAGAAAAACGGTAGGTACCGAAATCCTTACACGAGATCACCAAAACCAAAAGGAGCTCAACTTAGGGTAAGCATTTGTGTACATACATAATTTCCTACGATAAAACCTATTTTATTACAAGAACTGTAAGGATTTTTAGTACGAAATAGTATAAAATATACAAAATTAAATGTAGGTACAAAAAAATGTATACATAAATCACCAAAAAAAAAGTCGTTAAGAAAAATGTGTACAGTAGGTTCCTACGAAAAAACTTTTTATTACAAGAACGATGAGAATTTTAGATCACCAAAACCAAAATGAGCTCTACTTAGGGTAAGCATTTGTGTACACACATAACTTCCTACGAGAAAACTTATTTTATTACAAGAACAATGAGAATTTCAATAGGTACATAAATTAGTACAAAGTATACATAAATCCTTACAAATGTCGTAAGAAAAACGGTAGGTACCGAAATCCATACACGAGATCACCAAAACGAAAAGGAGCTCAACTTAGGGTAAGCATTTGTGCACATACATAATTTTCTAAGAGAAAACCTATTTTATTACAAGAACGATGAGAATTTCAATAGGTACATAAATTAGTACAAAGTATACATAAATCCTTACAAAAGTTGTAAGAAAAACGGGTTTATTACAAAAATCCTTACCATAAATTAGAACACCAAAACCAAAAAAAGCTCAACTTAGGGTAAAGCATTTGTGTACATACATAATTTGTGTACATACAAAAAACTATTTTTATTACAAGAACTGTAAGGATTTCAGTAGGTACGGAAATTAGTACAAAGTATACATAACTTCTTACAATAATCGTAAAAAAACGGTAGGTACCGAAATCCTTACACGAGATCAACAAAACCAAAAAGAGCTCAACTTAGGGTAAGAATTTGTGTACATACATAATTTCCTGCGATAAAACCTATTTTATTACAAGAACGATGAGAATTTTAGTAGGTACAGAAATTAGTACAAAGTATGCATAAATCTTTACAAATGTCGTAAGAAAAACGGTAGGTACCGAAATCCTTACAGAATATCACCAAAACCAAAAAGAGCTCAACTTCTGGTAAGCATTTGTGTACATACATAATTTCCTACGAGAAAACCTATTTTATTACAAGAACGATGAGAATTTCAGTAACTACAGAAATTAGTACAAAGTGTACATAAATCCTTACAAACGTCTTAAGAAAAATGGTAGGTACCGAAATTCTTACACGGGATCACCAAAACCAAAAGGAGCTCAACTTAGGGTATGCATTTGTGTACATACATAATTTCCTAAGAGAAAACCTATTTTATTGCAAGAACGAAATTTTAGAAATTTCATTAGTATAAATTATACATAAATCCTTACAAATGTTGTAAGAAAAAATGGTAGGTACAGAAATTACTAAAAATATACATAAAACCTTGCAAAATAATTTCCTACGAAAAAAGCTATTTATTAAAAACGGTGGTAGGCCAAAAATCCTTACAAAGTATACATGACATCACCAAAACCAAAAGAAAAAACCAAAAGAAGCTTAACTTAGGGTAAGCATTTGTGTACATACATAATTTCCTACGAGAAAACCTATTTCATTACAAGAACGATGAGAATTTGAGTAGGTATTGAAATTAGTACAAAGTATACATAAATCTTTACAAATGTCGTAAGAAAAATGATAGGTGCTGAAATCCTTACACGAGATCACCAAAACAAAAAGAGCTCAACTTAGGGTAAGCATTTGTGTACATGCATAATTTCCTACGAGAAAACCTATTTTATTACAAGAACTGTAAGGACTTCTGTAGGTACAGAAATTATACAAAGTATACATAACTTTTTACAATAATCGTAAGAAAAATGGTAGGTACCAAAATCCTTACACGAGGTCACCAAAAGAAGCTCAACTTAGGGTAAGCATTTGTGTACATACATAATTTCCTACGAGAAAACCTATTTTATTACAAGAACTGTAAGGATTTCAGTAGGTACGGAAATTAATACGAAGTATACATAATTTCTTACAATAATCGTAAGAAAAACGGTAGGTACCGAAATCCTTACACGAAATCACCAAAACCAAAAAGAGCTCAACTTAGGGTAAGAATTTGTGTACATACATAATTTCCTACGAGAAAACCTATTTTATTACAAGAATGATGAGAATTTCAGTAGGTACATAAATTAGTACAAAGTATACATAAATCCTTACAAATGTCGTAAGAAAAACGGTAGGTACCAAAATCCTTATAGAAGATCACCAAAACCAAAAGGAGCTCAACTAAGGGTAACCATTCGTGTACATACATAATTTTCTACTAGAAAACCTATTTTATTACAAGAACGATGGGAATTTCAGTAAGTACAGAAATTAGTACAAAGTATACATAAATCTTTACAAATGTCATAAGAAAAATGATAGGTGCTGAAATCCTTACACGAGATCACCAAAACAAAAAAGAGCTCAACTTAGGGTAAGCATTTGTGTACATGCATAATATCCTACGAGAAAACCTATTTTATTACAAGAACAATGAGAATTTTAGTAAGTACAGAAATTAGTACAAAGTATACATAAATCCTTACAAATGTCATAAGAAAAACGGTAGGTACCGAAATCCTTACTCAAGATTATCATAACCAAAAGGAGCTCAACTTAGGGTAAGCATTTGTATACATACATAATTTCCTACGAGAAAACCTATTTCATTACAAGAACTGTAAGGATTTCAGTAGGTACGAAAATTAGTACAAAGTATACATAACTTCTTACAATAATCGTAAGAAATACGATAGGTACCGAAATCCTTACACGAAATCACCAAAACCAAAAGTAGCTCAACTTAGAGTAAGCATTTGTGTACATACATAATTTCCTACGAGAAAACCTATTTTATTACAAGAACTGTAAGTATTTCAGTAGGTACAGAAATTAGTACAAAGTATACATAACTTCTTACAATAATCTTAAGAAAAACGATTGGTACCGAAATCTTTACACGGGATCACCAAAACCAAAAGTGCTCAACTTGGTGTAAGCATTTGTATACATACATAATTTCCTACAGCTTAAATGGAGGAAAAAGAGTGTAACGTTTTAATGTCAGGAACATCAAACTCAGAATATTATGAGAGATTATTGTTGTTTCATAATAACTTCTTTAAAGTTACAATTCTTATTGAGGTGTTTTTCAAACTTGTCTCATGAATCAATTACGACTTTTAATCATCAAACTCAAAATATTATGAGCAAACCTTTTTTTTTTGGAAAAACAATAACAATTTTGGTGTTGAATTTGAAGGAAATTTACATTTTTGATCACCAAACTTAACATTCACTTTCATTTACATCACAAACGTTTAATTTAATCAAATTACATCATTCAACTTTTATTATTTATAAATTAAGTCACTAATAAAGACACCATTAAATAATTTTAATAGAAAATCTGAAATTGACACTTTTATTAAACATATTTTCACATATCATCAATAAATAATGTTAAATTGATAATTTAAATATTTTTGTAAGGATTTATAAGAAATTTAGTTATTTTTCTTACTAATTTATTTTAATGAAATGTTTTAGAAAATTATTACAGAAAAAATTATTAAAGCTGTCGATTAAAGATTATTTGATGATTACATGTGAAAAATATGTTACTTAAAAATATTTATTTCAAGTTTTTCGTTAGAATTATTTAACAATGTTAGTATAAGTGACTTAATTTAATAATAATAAACTTTGAATGATGTAATTTGATTAAATTAAAGGTTTGTAATGTAAATAAAAGTAAATATTAAGTTCAGTGATGTAAAATGTAAATTACTCTAAATTTGATGATAAAACCATCGTTTCACCCTATTATGAAGATTTCAAAAATACAATAGTAAGGGAAGAGAGAATAATTATAAGATGCTAAGATCATTAACAATAAAGCATCACAAACAAAATTTAAATTATTAAAAGCTGGACAAAGAGCTAGCAATAGCCACTTAAGGATGTAAGGAATACATTGCCAAAAGCATTAGATTTTAGTTCCATGTCACTGCTGTCTGTAGCGTTCTCTAGCTATGCAAAATGTGGCGGGTCTATTTATTCAAGTTCTCTTCAAGACGATCGATGGCAGCCTCGAGACCACTCTTTGCTTCTCCTATTTCTCTTGAATCTTTAGCAGTCGTGTTCCCTTCATTCGCTTTCTCTACAAGCTTCAAGTGGAGCCAACCTGTCACAAAATGCAACTTCTATATTACATGCCCAGCCCCGGCCCTATAAATCAGCTTTCCCGTCTTTTAAACTTCCTACGCTAACAATATAACATCACAAAATGCAATTAGATTCCTTTACTGTCATCTTTAAAGGTTTCTATGGTAACATTGGGTCATGACTGAATGACTTGGCAGAATTTTGCAAAAACATTTTACATAGACTGATATCTCCACCTCTCCTTATCAAACTAACATTCTCCTTATAGTGACTTGCAAATTTTGAAAATGGGCAACTGATTAAACGACAGTTACATAACGGCCCATTGAAGACAATCATTTAATTGCTGATTCACGAACATATCAATACGAAATTAGAATGTGCTAATTAATTACCAAGAGGAAAACATAAAGCTGCTCCAAGAACTGAACCTAGCACCGCGTTCCTTGCACGCCATTTTAGTGACCCGGGCACTGCAGATATCAACCAATAAAGAAAAGGAAGAAGATAAATACAGACGAGGATCATATATTATCCTTGTTCTGTTTCCAAGGTTCCAATTTCAACTGAAAAAGAAGTTAATTATAGAGGTCAACTGTATTGGAACTTATAGGAAAATTATTGAATTTAGTAAGGTATGGATTATTACTAATTAGACCAAAGGTTGCAGCAGTTGCAGAACCGGCACCAACAACATTGAATACATCATGGACACCCCGTTTCTCAGCCAACAAATTCTGTAAACCATAGAATCCAGCAGTGAACATTCCAAGTCGAATTCCACCTACAATTGAGCCACGGGTGGCTTGAATAAACCTTTTTTTCCATTGCATCTCGCATCAACTGGTACTGCTCTCATTTATCTAGAGTGCTGCCAAGCTTCAACATTACTTTTGAATCTTTGCTCTAACAAAGAATTCCCAAGTTTCAATAAAAAAACATAGTAGAATAAGAACAAAAACATGAATTAACTATTGATATGGACATAATTGATCTCAAAAGAAACTCAAAAACATAAATATAAGCAGCTTTGAAGGAAGAAAGTGCAATCACTATTGCAACTAAAGAAAACAATCGTCAGGATTGTAAACTCACCCACAACATACAAATTATATCAAATTCAAACATTCTTGCAACTTCCTATGAACCAAATTGAAGATCTTTCTATACCAAAAAAAGAACAACCACATGATTGCAACAACAAAAAACAATTGCAGGACAGTAAACATCTCCATTGTATTACAAATTATATCATACAACATAGGTACAGACACATACATATACACAAATAATATCACATTCATACATTCATACATTTATACATCGTTCTTGTAATAAAATAGGTTTTTTCCTAGGAAATTATGTATGTACACGAAAGCTTACCCTTAGTTGAGCTTATTTTAGTTTTGGTGATCTTCTGTAAGGATTTCGGTACCTACCATTTTTCTTACGACATTTATAATGATTTATGTATACTTTGTTCTAATTTTTGTACCTACTGAAATTCTCATCATTCTTGTAATAAAATATGTTTTCTCGTAGGAAATTATATATGTACACAAATACTTACCCTAAGTTAAGCTCTTTTTGGTTTTGGTGATCCCGTGTAAAGATTTCGGTACCTACCGTTTTTCTTACGATTATTGTAAGAAGTTATGTATACATTGTACTAATTTCTGTACCAACTAAAATCCTTACAGTTCTTGTAATAAAATAGGTTTTCTCGTAGGAAATTATGTATGTACACAAAGGCTTACCCAAAGTTGAGCTTCTTTTGGTTTTGGCGATCTCGTGTAAGGATTTCGATACCTACCGTTTTTCTTACGATTATTATAAGAAGTTATGTATACTTTGTACTAATTTCTGTACCTACTGAAATCCTTACAGTTCTTGTAATAAAATAGATTTTCACGTAGGAAATTATATATGTACACAAATGCTTACCCTAAGTTGAGCATTTTTTCGTTTTAGAGATCTCCTGTAAGGATTTCAGTACCTATCATTTTTCTTACGACATTTGTAAGGATTTATGTATACTGTGTACTAATTTCAGTACCTACTAAAATTCTCATCATTCTTGTAATAAAATAGGTTTTCTAATAGGAAATTATGTATGTACACAAATGCTTACCCTAAGTTGAGCTCCTTTTTATTGTGGTGATCTCGTGTAAGGATTTCGGTACCAACCATTTTTCTTATGACATTTGTAAGGATTTATGTATACTTTGTACTAATTTCTTACCTACTGAAATTCTCATCGTTCTTGTAATAAAATAGGTTTTCTTGTAGAAAATTATGTATGTACACAAATGCTTACCCTAAGTTGAGCTTCCTTTGGTTTTGGTGATCACGTGTAGGGAATTCGATACCTATCGTTTTTATTACGACATTTGTAAGAATTTATGTATACTTTGTACTAATTTCAGTAGCTACTGAAATTCTCATCGTTCTTGTAATAAAATAGGTTTTCTCGAAGGAAATTATGTATGTACACAAATGCTTACCCTAAGTTAAGCTCCTTTTTGTTTTGGTGATCTCGTGTAAGGATTTCGGTACCTATCGTTTTTCTTACGACATTTGTAAGGATTTATGTATAGTTTGTACTAATTTCTGTACCAACTGAAATTCTCATCGTTCTTGTAATAAAATATGTTTTCTCGTATGAAATTATGTATGTACACAAATGCTTACCCTAAGTTGAGCTCCTTTTGGTTTTGGTGATTTTCTGTAAGGATTTCGGTACCTACCTTTTTTCTTACGACATTGGTAAGGATTTATATATACTTTGTACTAATTTCTGTACCTACTAAAATTCTCATCGTTCTAGTAATAAAATGGGTTTTCTCGTAGGAAATTATGTATGTAAACAAATGCGTACCATAAGTTGAGCTCCTTTTGGTTTTGGTGATCTTCTATAAGGATTCCGGTACCTACCTTTTTTCTTACGACATTTGTAAGGATTTATGTATACTTTGTACTAATTTCTGTACCTACTGAAATTCTCATCGTTCTTGTAATAAAGTAGGTTTTCTCGTAGGAAATTATGCATGTACACAAATTCTTATCCTAAGTTGAGCACCTTTTGGTTTTGTTGATCTCGTGTAAGGATTTCGGTACCTACCATTTTTCTTACGATTATTGTAAGAACTTATGTATACTTTGTACTAATTTTCGTACCTACTGAAATCGTTATAGTTCTTGTAATAAAATAGGTTTTCTCGAACGAAATTATGTATGTACATAAATGCTTACCCTAAGTTGAGCTTCTTTTGGTTTTGGGGATCTCGGGTAAGGATTTTAGTTCCTACCGTTTTTCTTACAACATTTGTAAGGATTTATGTATACTTTGTACTAATTTCTGTACCTACTGAAATTCTCATTGTTCTTGTAATAAAATAGGTTTTCTCGTAGGAAAGTATGTATGTACAAATATGCCTACCCTAAGTTGAACTCCTTTTGGTTTTGGTGATCTTCTGTAAGGATTTCAGTACCTACCATTTTTCTTACAATATTTGTAAGGATTTATGTATACTTTGTACTAATTTCTATATATACTGAAATTCTCATCGTTCTTGTAATAAAATAGGTTTTCTCGTAGGAAATTCTGTATGTACAAAAATTCTTACCTTAAGTTGAGCTCCTTTTGGTTTTGTAGATCTCGTGTAAAGATTCTGGTACCTACCGTTTTTCTTACGATTATTGTAAGAAGTTATGTATACTTTGTACTAATTTCTGCACCTACTGAAATCCTTACAGTTCTTATAATAAAATAGGTTTTCTCATACGAAATTATGTATGTACATAAATGCTTACCCTAAGTTGAGCTTCTTTTGGTTTTGGTGATCTCGAGTAAGGATTTCGGTACCCACAATTTTTATTACGACATTTGTAAGGATTTATGTACACTTTGTACTAATTTCTGTACCTACTGAAATTCTCATCGTTCTTGTAATAAAATAGGTTTTCCCATAGGAAATTATGTATGTGCACAAATGTTTACCCTAAGTTGAACTCCTTTTGGTTTTGGTGAATTCGTATAAAGATTTCAGAACCTACTGTTTTTCTTACGACATTTGTAAGTAATTATGTATACTTGGTACTAAAGTCTTTACCTACTGATATTCTCATCGTTATTGTAATAAAATAGGTTTTCTCGTAGGAAATTATGTATGTACACGAATGCTTACCCTTAGTTGAGCCCCTTTCGGTTTTGGTGATCTTCTTAAGGATTTCAGTACCTACCGTTTTTCTTACGACACTTGTAAGGATTTATGTATACTTTGTACTAATTTCTGTACCTACTGAAATTCACATCATTCTTGAAATAAAAAAAGTTTTCTCGTAGGAAATTATGTATGTACACAAATTCTTGCCTTAAGTATACTTTGTACTAATTTCTTTTTGGTTTTGGTGATCTCGTGTAAAGATTTCGGTACCTATTGTTTTTCTTACGATTATTGTAAGGAGTTATGTATACTTTGTAATAATTTATGTACCTACTAAAATCCTTACAATTCTTGTAATAAAATAGGTTTTCTCGTAGAAAATTATGTATGTACACAAATGCTTACCCAAAGTTGAGCTTCTTTTTGTTTTGGTGATCTCATGTACGGATTTCAGTACCTACCTTTTTTCTTACGATTATTATAAGAAGTTATGTATACTTTGTACTAATTTCTGTACCTACTGAAATCCTTACAGTTCTTGTAATAAAATAGATTTTCTCGTAGGAAATTATGTATCTACATAAATGCTTACCATAAGTTGAGCGATTTTTCATTTTGGCGATCTCCTGTAAGGATTTCAGTACCTATCGTTTTTCTTACGACATTTGTAAGGATTTATGTATACTTTGTACTAATTTCAGTACCTACTAAAATTCTCATCGTTCTTGTAAAAAAATAGGTTTTCTCATAGGAAATTAGATATGTACACAAATGCTTACCCTAAGTTGAGCTCCTTTTTATTTTGGTGATCTCATGTAAGGATTTCGGTACCTATCGTTTTTCTTATGACATTTGAATGGATTTATGTATACTTTGTACTAATTTCTATACCTACTGAAATTTTGGTCGTTCTTGTAATAAAATAGGTTTTCTCGTAGGAAGTTGTGTATATACACAAATGCTTACCCTAAGTTGAGCTCTTTTTCGTTTTGGTGATGTTAAGGATTTCGGTCCCTACCGTTTTTTTACGAAATTTGTATGGATTTATGTATACTTTGTACTAATTTCTGTACCTACTGAAATTCTCAGCATTCTTATAATAAAATAGGTTTTCTCGTAGGGAATTATGTATGTACACAAATGCTTACCCTAAGTTGAGCTCCTTTTTGTTTTGGTGATCTCCTGTAAGGATTTCGATGCCTACCGTTTATCTTACGACATTTGTAAGGATTTATGTATATCTTGTACTAATTTTTGTATCTACTGAAATTCTCATTTCTTGTAATAAACTAGGTTTTCTCGTAAGAAATTATGTATGTACACAAATGCTTACCCTAAGCTGAGCTCCTTTTTATTTTGCTGATCTCGTGTAAAGATTTCGGTACACAAATGCTTACCCTAAGTTGAGCTCCTTTTGGTTTAGGTGATCTTCTGTAAGGATTTCGGTACCTACCGTTTTTCTTAAGACATTTATAAGGATTTATGTATCCTTTGAACTAATTTTTGTACTAATTTTTTTACCTACTGAAATTCTCATCGTTCTTGTAATAAAATAGGTTTTCTCGTAGGAAATTATGTATATGCACAAATGTTTACCCTAACTTAAGCTTCATTTGGTTTTGGTGATCTCGTGTAAAGATTTCAATACCTACAGTTTTTCTTATGACATTTTTAAGTATTTATGTATACTTTGTACGAATTTCTGTACCTACTTAAATTCTCATCGTTCTTATAATAAAATAGTTTTTCTCGTACGAAATTATGTATGTACACAAATGTTTACCCTAAGTTAAGCTTCTTATGGTTTTGACGATCTCGTGTAAGGATTTCGGTACCTACCATTTTTCTTACGTCATTTGTAAGGATTTATGTATACTTTGTACTAATTTCTGTACCTACTGAAATTCTCATCGTTCTTGTAATAAAATAGGTTTTCTCGTAAGAAATTATGTATGCACACAAATGCTTACCCTAAGTTGATCTCCTTTTGGTTTTGGTGATCTTCTGTAAGGATTTCGGTACCTACCTTTTTTCTTATGGCATTTGTAAGGATTTATGTATACTTTGTACTAATTTTTGTACCTTCTAAAATGTCCATCGTTCTTGTAATAAAATAGGTTTTCTCGTAGGAAATTATGTATGTACACAAATTCTTACCTTAAGTTGAGCTCTTTTTGGTTTTGTTGATCCCGTGTAAAGATTTCGGTACCTACCGTTTTTCTTACGATTATTGTAAAAAGTTAAGTATACTTTGTACTAATTTCTTCACCTACTGAAATCCTTACAGTTCTTGTAATAAAATAGGTATTCTCGTAGGAAATTTTGTATGTACACAAATGATTACCCTAAGTTGAGCTTCTTTTCGTTTTGGTGATCTCGTGTAAGGATTTCAGTACATACCGTTTTTCTTACGACATTTGTAAAGATTTATGTATACTTTGTACTAATTTCTGTACGCACTAAAATTTTCATTGTTCTTGTAATAAAATAGGTTTTCTCGTTGGAAATTTTGTATGTACGCAAATGATTACCCTAAGTTGAGCTCATTTTCATTTTGGTGATCTCGTGTAATGATTTTGGTACCTACCGTTTTTCTTACAACATTTGTAAGGATTTATGTATACTTTGTACTAATTTCTGTATGTACTGAAATTTTCATTGTTCTTGTAATAAAATAGGTTTTCTCGTAGGAAATTATGTATGTACACAAATGCTTACCCTAAGTTGAGCTCCTTTTAGTTTTGGTGATCTCGTATAAGGATTTCGGTACCTACCATTTTTCTTACGACATTTGCAAGGATTTATGTGTACTTTGTACTAATTTCTGTACCTACTAAAATTCTCATCGTTCTTGTAATAAAATAGGTTTTCCCATAGGAAATTATGTATCTGCACAAATGTTTACCCCAAGTTGAGCTCCATTTGGTTTTGGTGATCTCGTTTAAAGAATTTGGTACCTACCGTTTATCTTACGACATTTGTAAGTATTTATGTATACTTTTTACTAATTTTTGTACCTACTAAAATTCACATCATTCTTGTAATAAAATAGGTTTTCTTGTAGGAAATTATGCATGTACACGAATGCTTACCCGTAGTTATGTATACTTTGTAAGAAGTTATGTATACTTTTTACTAATTTGTTTTGGTGATCTCGTGTAATGATTTCGGTACCTACCGTTTATTTACGATTATTGTAAGAAGTTATGTATACTTTGTACTAATTTCTGTACCTACTGAAATCCTTACAATTCTTGTAATAAAATAGGTTTTGTCGTAGGAAATTATGTATGTACACAAATGCTTACCCAAAGTTAAGCTTCTTTTTGATTTGGTGATCTCGTGTATGGATTTCGGTACCTACCGTTTTTCTTACGATTATTATGAGAAGTTATGTATACTTTGTACTAATTTCTGTACCTACTGAAATCCTTACAGTTATTGTAATAAAATCGATTTTCTCTTAGGAAATTATGTATGTACATAAATGCTTACCATAAGTTGAGCGCTTTTTCGTTTTGGTGATCTCGTGTAAGGATTTCAGTACCTATCGTTTTTCTTACGACATTTGTAAGGATTTATATATACTTTTTACTAATTTTAGTACCTACTAAAATTCTCATCATTCTTGTAATAAAATAGGTTTTCTCGTAGGAAATTAGGTATGTACACAAATGCTTACCCTAAGTTGAGCTCCTTTTTATTTTGGTGATCTTGTGTAAGGATTTTGGCACCTACCATTTTTCGTATGACATTTGAAAGGATTTATGTATTCGTTGTAATAATTTATGTACCTACTGAAATTCTAATCTTTCTTGTAATAAAATAGGTTTTCTCGTAGTAAATTTTGTTTGTACACAAATGCTTACCCTAAGTTGAACTCTTTTTCGTTTTGGTGATCTCATGTAAGGATTTCGGTACCTACCATTTTTCTTACGACATTTGTAAGGATTTATGTATACTTTGTACTACTTTCTGTACCTACTGAAATTCTCAGCATTCTTGTAATAAAATAGGTTTTCTCATAGGAAATTATGTATGTACACAAATGCTTACCCTAAGTTGAGCTCCTTTTAGTTTTGGTGATATTCTTTAACGATTTCGGTACCTACCATTTTTCTTACGACATTTGTAAGTATTTATGTATACTTTGTACGAATTTCTGTACCAACTAAAATTCTCATCGTTCTTGTAATAAAATTGGTTTTCTTGTAGGAAATTGTGTATGTACACGAATGCTTACCCTTACTTGAGCTCCTTTTGGTTTTGGTGATCTTTTGTAAGGATTTTGGTATCAACCGTTTTTCTTACAACATTTGTAAGGATTTATGTATACTTTGTACGAATTTCTGTACCTACTGAAATTCTCATCGTTCTTGTCATAAAATAGGTTTTCTCATAGGAAATTATGTATGTACACGAATGCTTACCTTTAGTTGAGCTCCTTTTAGTTTTGTTGCTCTTATGTAAGGATTTCGGTACCTACCATTTTTCTTACGACATTTGTAAGGATTTATGTATACTTTGTACTACTTTCTGTACCTAATGAAATTCACATCTTTCTTGTAATAAAATAGGTTTTCTCGTAGGAAATTCTGTATGTACACAAATTCTTACCCTAAGTTGAGCTCTTTTAGGTTTTGGTGATCTCGTGTAAAGATTTCGGTACCTACCGTTTATTTACGATTATTGTAAGAAGTTATGTATACCTTGTACTAATTTTCGTACCTACTGAAATCTTTACAGTTCCTGTAATAAAATAGGTTTGTCGTAGGAAATTATGTATGTACACAAATGCTTACCCAAAGTTAAGCTTCTTTTTGATTTGGTGATCTCGTGTATGGATTTCGGTACCTACCGTTTTTCTTACGATTATTATGAGAAGTTATGTATACTTTGTACTAATTTCCGTACCTACTGAAATCCTTACAGTTCTTCTAATAAAATAGATTTTCTATTAGGAAATTATGTATGTACATAAATGCTTACAATAAGTTGAAAGCTTTTTCGTTTTGGTGATCTCTTGTAAGGATTTCAGTACCTATCATTTTTCTTACGACATTTGTAAGGATTTATATATACTTTTTACTAATTTTAGTACCTACTAAAATTCTCACCATTCCTGTAATAAAATAGGTTTTCTCGTAGGAAATTAGGTATGTACACAAATGCTTACCCTAAGTTGAGCTCTTTTTTATTTTGGTGATCTCGTGTAAGGATTTCGGCACCTACCGTTTTTCGTATGACATTTGAAAGGATTTATGTATACTTTGTACTAATTTCTGTACCTACTGAAATTCTGATCTTTCTTGTAATAAAATAGGTTTTCTCGTAGGAAATTATGTATGTACACAAATGCTTACCCTAAGTTGAGCTCATTTTCGTTTTGTTGATCTCAAGTAAGGATTTCGATACCTACCATTTTTCTTACGACATTTGTAAGGATTTATGTATACATTGTACTAATTTTTGTACCTACTGGAATTCTCAACATTCTTGTAATAAAATAGGTTTTCTCATAAGAAATTATGTATGTACACAAATGCTTACCCTAAGATGAGCTCCTTTTGGTTTTGGTGATCTTCTGTAAGGATTTCGGTACCTACCGTTTTTCTTACGACATTTGTAAGTATTTATGTATACTTTGTACGAATTTCTGTACCTATTGAAATTCTCATCATTCTTGCAATAAAATTGGTTTTCTTGTAGGAAATTGTGTATGTACACGAATGCTTACCCTTAGTTGAGCTCATTTTGGTTTTGGTGATCTTCTGTAAGGATTTTGGTACCAACCGTTTTTCTTACGACATTTGTAAGGATTTATGTATACTTTGTACGAATTTTGTACCTACTGAAATTCCCTTCGTTCTTGTAATAAAATAGGTTTTGTCATAGGAAATTATGTATGTACATAAATTATGTATGTACATACTTTGTACTAATTTCCATACCTACTGAAATCTTTATAGTTCTTGTAATAAAATAGGTTTTCTCGTACGAAATTATATATGTATACAAATGTTTACCTTAAGTTGAGCTCCTTTTGTTGTAATAAAATAGGTTTTCTCGTACTAAAATCTTTACCGTTTTTCTTGTAATAAAATAGGTTTTCTCGTTGGAAATTATGTATGTACACAAATTCATACCCTAAGTTCAGCTTATTTTTGTTTTGGTGATCTCATGTAAGGTTTTCGGTACCTAACGTTTTTCTTACGACATTTGTAAGGATTTATGTATACTTTGTACAAATTTTTGTACCTACTGAAGTTCTCATTGTTCTTGTAATAAAATAGGTTTTCTCGTAGGAAATTATGTATGTATACAAATTCTTACCTTAAGTTGAGCTCCTTTTGGTTTTGTTGATCTCGTGTAAGTATTTCGGTACCTACCATTTTTCTTATGATTATTATAAGAAGTTATGTATACTTTGTTATAATTTTCGTACCTACTGAAATCGTTATAGTTCTTGTAATAAAATAGGTTTTCTCGTACGAAATTATGTATGTACATAAATGCTTACCCTAAGTTGAGCTTCTTTTGTTTTGGTGATCTCGGGTAAGGATTTCGGTACCTACCGTTTTTCTTACGACATTTGTTAGGATTTATGTATACTTTGTACTAATTTCTATACCTACTAAAATTCCCATCGTTCTTGTAATAAAATAGGTTTTCTCGTTGGAATTTGTGTTTGTACACAAATGCTTACCCTAAGTTGAGCTCCTTTTGGTTTTGGTGATCTTTTGTAAGAATTTCGGTACCTACATTTTTTCTTACGGCATTTGTATGGATTTATGTATACTTTGTACTAATTTTTGTACCTACTAAAATTCTCATCGTTCTTGTAATAAAATATGTTTTCTCGTAGGAAATCATGTATGTACACAAATACGTACCCTAAGTTGAGCTCCTTTTGGTTTTGGTGATCTTCTGTAAGGATTCCGGAACCTACCTTTTTTTCTTACGACATTTGTAAGGATTTATGTATACTTTGTACTAATTTCTGTACCTACTGAAATTCTCATTGTTCTTGTAATAAAATAGGTTTTCTCGTAGAAAATTATGTATGCACATAAATTATTATCCTAAGTTGAACACCTTTTGGTTTTGTTGATCTCGTGTAAGAATTTCGGTACCTACCGTTTTTCTTGCATTTATTGTAAGAAGTTGTGTATAGTTTATACTAATTTCTGTACCTACTAAAATTGTTACAGTTCTTGTAATAAAATAGGTTTTCAAATAGGAAATTATGTATGTACAAAAATGCTTACCCTAAGTTGAGCTCCTTTTGGTTTTGGTGATCTTCTGTAAGGATTTCGGTACCTACCATTTTTCTTATGACATTTGTATGGATTTATGTATACTTTGAACTAATTTTTGTACCTTCTGAAATTTTCATCGTTCCTGTAATAAAAGAGGTTTTCTCGTAAGAAATTATGTATATGCACAAATGTTTACCCTAAGTAGAGCTCCGTTTGGTTTTGGTGATCTCGTGTAAAGATTTCGGTACCTACCGTTTTTCTTACGACATTTGTAAGGATTTATGTATACTTTGTACTAGTTTCTGTACCTAGTGAAATTCTCATCGTTCTTGTAATAAAATAGGTTTTCTCGTATGAAATTATGTATGTACACAAATGCTTACCCTAAGTTGAGCTCCTTTTGGTTTTGGTGTTCGTCTGTAAGGATTTCGATACCTACCTTTTTTCTTACGACATTTGTAAGGATTTATGTATACTTTTTACTAATTTATGTACCTACTGAAATTCTCATCGTTCTTGTAATAAAATAGGTTTTCTCGTAGGAAATTATGTATATACATAAAATCTTATCCTAAGTTGAGCACATTTTGGTTTTGTTGATCTCGTGTAAGAATTTCGGTATCTATCGTTTTTCTTGCAATTATTGTAAGAAGTTATGTATACTTTGTACTAATTTCCATACCTACTGAAATCGTTACAGTTCTTGTAATAAAATAGGTTTTCTCATAAGAAATTATGTATGTACACAAATGCTTACCCTAAGTTGAGCTCTTTTGGTTTTGATGATCTTCTGTAATGATTTCGGTACCTGCCATTTTTCTTACGACATTTGTAAGGATTTATGTATACTTTGAACTAATTTTTGTACCTTCTGAAATTCTCATCGTTCTTGTAATGAAATAGGTTTTCTCGTAAGAAATTATGTATATGCACAAATATTTACCCTAAGTTGAGCTCCTTTTGGTTTTGGTGATCTCGTGTAAAGATTTCGGTACTTACCGTTTTTCTTACGACATTTGTATGGATTTATGTATACTTTGTACTAATTTCTGTACCTCTTGAAATTTTCATCGTTCTTGTAATAAAAAAGGTTTTCTCGTAGGAAATTATGTATGTACACATATGCATACCCTAAGTTGAGCTCATTTTGGTTTTGGTGATCTTCTGTAAGGATTTCGGTACCTACATTTTTTCTTACAGCATTTGTAATGATTTATGTATACTTTGTGCTAATTTTTGTACCTACTGAAATTCTCATCGTTCTTGTAATAAAATAGGATTTCTCGTAGGAAATTATGTATGTACACAAATTCTTACCTTAAGTTGAGCTCCTTTTGGTTTTGTTGATCTCGAGTAAGGATTTTGGTATCTACCGATTTTATTACGATTATTGTAAGAAGTTATGTATACTGTGTACTAATTTCAGCACCTACTGAAATCCTTACAATTCTTGTAATAAAATAGGTTTTCTCATACGAAATTATGTATGTACACAAATGCTTACCCTAAGTTGAGCTTCTTTTAGTTTTGGTGATCTCGAGTAAGGATTTTGGTACCTACTATTTTTCTTACGACTTTTGTATGGTTTTATGTATACTTTGTACTAATTTTTGTACCTACGAAAATTCTCATTGTTCTTGTAATAAAATAGGTTTTGTCGTAGGAAATTATGTATATGGACAAATGTTTACCCTAAGTTGAGCTCCTTTTGGTTTTGGTGATCTCGTGTAAAGATTTCGGTACCTACCATTTTTCTTACAACATTGTAAGACTTTATGTATACTTTGTATGTATTTCTGTACCTACTGAAATTCTCATCGTTCTTGTAATAAAATAGGTTTTCTTGTAGGAAATTATATATGTACACGAACGCTTGCACTTAGTTGAGCTCCTTTTAGTTTTGGTGATCTTCTATATCGATTTTCGCACCTACCATTTTTCTTACGACATTTGTAAGGAATTATGTATACTTTGTACTAATTTCTGTACCTACTGAAATTCTCATTTCTTGTAATAAAATAGGTTTTCTTGAAGGAAATTATGAATGTACACAAACGCTTACCCTAAGTTTAGCTTTTTGGCTTTGGTGATCTCGTGTAAGGATTTCGGTACCTACCGTTTTTCTTACGATTATTGTAAGAAGTTATGTATACTTTGTACTAATTTCCGTACCTACTGAAATCCTTACAGTTCTTGTAATAAAATAGGTTTTCTCGTACAAAATTATGTATGTACACAAATGCTTACCCCATGTTGTACTTCTTTTGGTTTTGGTGATCTCGGGTAAGGATTTCAGTACCTATCGATTTTATAACGACATTTGTAAGGATTTATGTATACTTTGTACTAATTTCAGTACCAACTAAAATTCTCATCGTTCTTGTAATAAAATAGGTTTTCTCGTAGGAAATTATGTATGTAGACAAATGCTTACCCTAAGTTGAGCCCTTTTTCATTTTGGTGATCTCATGTATGGATTTCGGTACCTACCGATTTTCTTACGACATTTGTAAGGATTTATGTATACTTTGTACTAATTTCTGTACCTACTAAAATTCTCAGCATTCTTGTAATAAAATAGGTTTTCTCGTAGGAAATTATGTATGTACACAAACGCTTACCCTCAGTTGAGCTCATTTTGGTTTTGGTGATCTTCTATATGGATTTCGGTGCCTACCATTTTTCTTACGACATTTGTAAGGATTTATGTATACTTTGTACTAATTTTTGTACCTACTGAAATTCTCATCGTTCTTGTAATAAAATAGGTTTTCTTGTAGGAAATTATGTATGTACATGAATGCTTACCCTTAGTTGAGCTTCTTTTGGTTTGGTGATCTTCTGTAAGGATTTTGGTTCCTACCGTTTTTCTTACGACATTTGTAAGGATTTATGTATACTTTGTACTAATTTCTGTACCTACTGAAATTCTTATTTCTTGTAACAAAATAGGTTTTCTTGTAGGAAATTATGCATGTACACAAATGCTTCCCCTAAGTTGAGCTTTTTTTGGTTTTGGTGATCTCATGTAAGGATTTCGGTACCTACCATTTTTCTTACGATTATTGTAAGAAGTTTTGTATACTTTGTACTAATTTTCGTACCTACTGAAATCCTTACAGTTCTTGTAATAAAATATGTTTTCTTTTAGGAAATTATGTATGTACATAAATGCTTACCCTAAGTTGAGATCTTTTTCGTTTTGGTGATCTCGTGTAAGGATTTCAATACCTATCGTTTTTCTTACGACATTTGCAAGGATTTATGTATAATTTGTCTAATTTTAGTACCTACTAAAATTCTCATCGTTCTTGTAATAAAATAGGTTTTCTCATTGGAAATCATGTATGTACACTAATTCATACCCTAAGTTAAGCTCTTTTTTGTTTTGGTGATCTCGTGTTAGGATTTCGGTACCTAACATTTTTCTTGCGACATTTGTAAGGATTTATGTATACTTTGTACTAATTTCTGTACCTACTGAAATTCTCATCGTTTTTGTAATAAAATAGGTTTTCTCGTAAGAAATTATGTATGTACACAAAGGTTTACCCTAAGTTGAGCTCCTTTTGGTTTTGGTGATCTTCTGTAAGGATTTCGGTACCAACTTTTTTTCTTACGGCATTTGTAAGGATTTATGTATAATTTGTACTAATTTCTGCATCTAAAGAAATTCTCATCGTTCTTGTAATAAAATAGGTTTTCTAGTAGGAAATTATGTATGTACAAAAATTCTTACCTTATGTTGAGCTCCTTTTGGTCTTGGTGATCTCGTGTAAGTATTTCGGTACCTACCGTTTTTTTTACGATTATTGTAAGAAGTTATGTATACTTTGTACTAATTTTCGTACCTACTGAAATCCTTACAGTTCTTGTATTAAAATAGGTTTTCTCGTAGGAAATTATGTACGTACACAAATGCTTACCCAAAGTTGAGCTTCTTTTTGTTTTGGTAATCTCGTGTAAGGATTCGATACCTACCATTTTTCTTACGATTATTATAAGAAGTTATGTATACTTTGTTCTAATTTTTGTACCTACTGAAATCCTTACAGTTCTTGTAATAAAATAGGTCTTCTCATACGAAATTATGTATATACATAAATGTTTGCCCTAAGTTGAGCTTCTTTTGGTTTTGGTGATATCGGGTAAGGATTTCGGTACCTACCGATATTCTTACGACATTTATTAGGATTTATGTATACTTTTACTAATTTCTGTACATACTGAAATTCTCATCGTTCTTGTAATAAAATAGGTTTTCTCATTGGAAATTACGTATGTACACGAATGCTTACCGTAAGTTGAGCTCCTTTTGGTTTTGGTAATCTTCTGCAAGGATTTCGGTACCTACCTTTTTTCTTACGGCATTTGTAAGGATTTATGTATACTTTGTACTAATTTTTGTACCTACTAAAATTCACATCGTTCTTGTAATAAAATAGGTTTTCTCGTAGGAAATTATGTATGTACACAAATGTGTACCCTAAGTTGAGCTCATTTTGGTTTTGGTGATCTTCTGTAAGGATTCTGGTACCTACCTTTTTTTCTTACGACATTTGTAAGGATTTATGTATACTTTGTACTAATTTCTGTACCTACTGAAATTCTCATCGTTCTTGTAACAAAATAGGTTTTCTCGTAGGAAATTATGTATTTACACAAATTCTTATCCTAAGTTGAGCACATTTTGGTTTTGTTGATCTCGTGTAAGAATTTCAGTACCTACCGCTTTTCTTACAATTATTATAAGAAGTTATGTATACTTTGTACTAATTTCCATAACTACTGAATTCGTTACAGTTCTTGTAATAAAATAGGTTTTCTCGTACAAAATTATATATGTACACAAATGCTTACCCTAAGTTGAGATTCTTTTGGTTTTGGTGATCTCGGGTAAGGATTTCGGTACCTACCATTTTTCTTACGACATTTATAAGTATTTATGTATACTTTGTACTAATTTCTGTACCTATTGAAATTCTCATCGTTCTTGTAATAAAATAGGTTTTCTCATAGGAAATTATGTATGTACACAAATGCTTAGCCTAAGTTGAGCTCCTTTTGGTTTTGGTGATCTTCTGTAAGGATTTCGGTACCTACCTTTTTTCTTACAACATTTGTAAGGATTTCGGTACCTACTTTTTTTCTTACAGCATTTGTAATGATTTATGTATACTTTGTACTAATTTCTGTACCTACTGAAATTCTCATCGTTCTTGTAATAAAATAGGTTTTCTCGTAGGAAATTATGTATGTACATGATAAGTGTTCAAAAGTACTATTTTTCTTACCCTTTTTACTCATATTATTGTTAGACTTAGGCTCATAATAGTTGCATAGTTAGCCATTCATGCATTAATCCATGATTCCTTCAATTGTTGAGCTTGATTACATAACTTGGTGATTTTTGTGGAAATAGATGCTGCTTTGGTGTGTTTTTGTGTATGTATGTGCAGGATCACTTGCCAAAGCAATGCCGAGCTAGTTGCCAGGGCAATGCATGAAGGATATGCCGAGCTAGTTGCCAGGGCAGTGCATGAAGGAGACGCCGAGCCAGTTGCCATGGCATTTGTCGACAAAGACCAAAAGCAATATGGATGTCGAAATTCATGATTTTACAAGCCCAAGATGACATGGAGCAAGGTCCAAGCCCAAAGGAATTTGATTGCCATGCAGAGATTAAAGAAGAATTAAATTCCAAAGAGGATAGGAGAAGTTCTAATAGGAATAAAATTATAATAAAGAATTATATTCTTTAAAGATAATTTAATTCCAACTCAAACTCCTCCTCAAAGAAGGACTTTGGCCTAGCCCTATAAATATCAAGGAGATTTCGACAATCCAAAGGGAGAGAGCAAGAGGGAATTTCGACAACTCCAAGAGAGAGAGCAAGAGGGAATTTCGACAACTCCAAGAGAGGAAGCAAGAGGAGAGAATTTTCGACAAGCATCAAGGGCAAGGAGGATTTCGACAAGCCTCTTCCTTCATCTTTGTTCGATTGGGTTCATGCTAGGGATTAATTATCTTGTGTTTCTTTGGAACCTAGCCATGAACTAAATTTACTTGGCTATGGTTATTGTGTTTTGAGATTGTGAGAAACTATTGGTTTTTGTTTAGGTAATAAGAGTTTGCACTTTTCTATTTCAAGGTTTATTCATTCTTGATTCTTATTATTGTTTGCGAGTGAATTGGGAGAGGATCTCGTGATTTCATCCATTTATCTAATATCGGGAGAGTTAGATTCAAGAAACGAATGAATATGATCTTTATGCAATCCAATGATGGTGAAGATTAATCCGGCTTAGGAATAAGTTAAGGATTTCAACGGCTAAGAGGAGCGCAAGATTGGTTGTTGTTCACCCTTGATTCACGCAGGGATGTATTATCAAGGCATGCACAAGTAGCTAGAGTTTCGACTTAGGGATAAGAAGAAACCATTGAAGAACGCTCCGCCCGAACCTTGAAGTTGCTGCCCGATCGCCCAAGTAGTTGCCCAACTAGTCGCCCAAGCAACCATCAATTAGTTGCCAAGGCAACCCCGTTGTGCAAGTCGCCACGGCAACTGAGTTGCCCATGCACTCTTTTACCAAGACAATCCAATCGGCTATCACACCTCAACTCACGATAACCTAGCCTATCTCTCTCAATTGAATTCATCTTTTCTTTTACTTAATTGCTTTCTAGATTAGTTATTAGTTAAAACTTCTATAATCCTTCACTTGTGTTTTTACTTTTTACAGTGCAAGAGACTAGATTCTTGAAGTGGCACCAATCCCTGTGGAGACGATATCTTTTATACTATAACTTGCGACGTGTATACTTGCACAATTGCGTAGCACTTATTACGCGCAACAAGTTTTTTGGCGCCGTTGTCGGGATTGGCAATAGCGACTTTGTTTTTACTTTCTTGCACATTCTTTTTATTTTTCTTGTTTAAAATTCAAAGGGCTAACAAACTTTGGTTTTGCATTGGTATATGACCAGGCAAGACCGACTTCACCGAATATCCCTTTGATCCGTAAATCGAACGAACCTTACAAGGACTTAGACGAAGGATAAGAGAAGCAATGGCAAATCAAGACGGCAATATTAATCAAGATGTTCGAGCGGAGAGGAGGAGTGATTCTTGCACGAAATGAACGATTCGAGACTATCTTGAAGAAGATCTTGATGGACTTAACCCGAGAGTTGTCGCACCCGAAATTGAAGCCGACCACTTTGAGTTGAAACCGGTAATGTTTAATATGATCAACACAATAGGTCAATTTGGCGGCTCAAAGAATCAAGATGCACGACAACATCTGAAATCTTTCCTCGAGATTTGCAACTCGTTCAAGATACACGGAGTCACCCCTGATGTCTTACGATTAAGATTATTCCCCTATTCACTGAGGGATAGGGCGAAAGCATGGCTAAATAGCATTCTGCCGGATCCATAGCATCTTGGACTGATCTTTGTCGTGATTTCCTTGCTAGATTTAATCCTACAAATTTAATCGATAAGCCGAACGACATTACTTCTTTTTTCAAAGCGGATGATGAATCTATGTACGAGGCTTGGGAGCGATATAGAGAACTTCTACACAAATGCCCTCTACACGGATTCCCGGTGTGGACTCAAGTAACAATGTTTTACAACGCCGTGAATACACCAACAAGGATGATGCTAGATGCCTCGCAAACGGCATACTCTTAGATAAGTCACGGGAGGAAGCAATGCAAATTTTAAACAGTGGCCAAGAATGACTATCAATTCCCATCTACTAGAAGAGGAGGAGTTAGACGCTAAGCCACAATACATGAACTAGGATCATCGATTCAATTTCGCACAATTGGCGCTTTAACCAAGATGGTCCGAACATATGCAAAAACCAAACAACACACATGAAGTCAAGGTAATGGATTCTTTTTGTGAGTTATGTGGTGATAACCATAATTCTTCCGAATGTATGCAAAATCCGAATCTAGCTTCTATGTGGGGAATTACAATCGGGCAACAACATGATGTCAAATACATACAATCCAGCTTGGAAGAAGCACCCGAATTTTTCATGGAGTAATCCCAACAATGCTCTAAACCAGAACAATCAGAATGCACAAGCATCGGGATTCCAAAGAGAATATGCCACGACAATGATGCCGCAACAACAACCGACAACATCTAGTTCTTTGGAAAATTCTCTAAATGCTTTTATGATGAAAAACTGAATCTTATATGGCTGAGAATAGTAATTTCATAAAAAGAACTGATGCTTTTATTAACAGACCGAGATGAGATTGCGTAACCAAGAGGCGGCAATCAAATCATTGGAAAATCAAGTCGGACAATTTGCTCAAAATCAACACTAGACCACAAGGAGGTTTACCTAGCGATATCAAGTCGCAAGAGGAACCGCCATGAGCAATGTAAGGCAATCACCACCAGAAGTGGCCAACAACTTAGAGAGGTTCAAACCCGCTCGTCAAACAAAACTCCACAAAAGATCAAGACGAACCTAGCGGCAAAGTCTCAGATGCTGAACCAGGAATTGCTGCGGCAACCGGCAATAAGCATGCCTCGGCAACCGATGACGCCTCGGCAACTTGCGATAAGCACGCCTCGGCAACCCCAGTTGGTAACGCATCGGCAACTCCAGATGTCCCTGTAATGCCATCAATCAGGTTTCAAACCAATGAAAGGATAGAAGATATCCGACTTCCACCACCATTCCCACAAAGATTGAAGCGACAAAAGCAAGAATACCAATTCAAGAAGTTTCTTGATATCCTAAAGCAAGTCCACATCAACTTGCCATTGGTGGAAGCAATTGAACAAATGCCAAACTATGCCAAGTTTCTTAAAGACATTGTGTCCAAGAGAACAAGGCTAGGAGAATTTGAAACAGTTGGCCGCGACAGAGGATGCATGGCAATGTTGCACAATCGCATGCCGCCTAAGTTGAAGGATCCCGGATGTTTCACAATACCTGTTCTATTGGAAATCACTATGTCGGGAAAGCACTATGCGACCTAGGGGCTAGCATAAACTTGATGCCTAAATCGGTTTTCGAAAACTAGGAATCGGGAAGGCAAGACCTACAACAGATTATGCTGCAGACTAGCCGCAGATCCTATGTGCATCTAGAGGGAAAAATCGAGGACATACTGGTAAAAGTTGATAAATTCATTTTTCCCGCTGACTTTATTATTTTGGATTGTGAAGCGGATGAGCATGCACCTATCATTCTCGGGAGACCATTCCTAGCGGCAGGAGAACCTTGATCGACGTTGAAAAGGAGAACTCACAATGAGGGTGAATGACCAGCGGTAAAACTAAATGTGTTCCAAACACTAAGGCATGCCGATGATCCAGAAGAATGCCAACTACTTCATGCCACGACAGAATTTAACTTCGATGAGGAATTTAGTTGCCTCGGCAACTACATTGTCGATCAAGAGGAACCTGAGGAGTATGAAGAACCGGTCAATGAGGAACAGCCAGAAGAGGCAAATTGGCTAGTCAATCGACCAGGTACATACTTTGAACCACTGGACTACTCAGGTAAGGAAGCCTGAGCAGGAAAAGAAGCTGATCAACATGTTGAAACTCCATAAAAAGACAATAGGGTGGACAATTGCCGACTTGAAGGGAATTAGCCCGGCGGTGTGCATGCACAAGATCTTGTTGGAAGATGATCACAAACCTTCAATTGAGGCCCAGAGGAGACTGAATCATGCCATGAAAGGGGTTGTAATGAAAGAAATCATCAAGTGGCTTGACGCCGGCATTATATACCCTATCTCCGATAGTACGTGGGTAAGTCCGGTACAATGTGTGCCGAAAAAGGGAGGTATAACAGTGGTAAACCCTTTTACTGTTTTCTTGATGGTTATTCAGGTTACAATCAGATTGCCATAGCACCAGAAGATCAAGAAAAGACAACCTTCACATGCCCCTACGGTACTTATGCCTTCCGAAGGATGCCGTTCGGATTGTGTAACGCCCCGGCAACCTTCCAAAGATGCATGATGGCGCTCTTTTCAAACATGGTCGAAGACTTCCTTGAGATCTTCATGGATGATTTTTCGGTTTTTGGTAATGACTTCGACGGCTGTCTCGGCAATTTAGAGAGGGTGTTGGCAAGATGCGAAGAAACAGATTTAGTCCTCAATTGGGAGAAATGCCACTTTATGGTAGATGAAGGAATAGTGCTCGGCCACAAGATTTCATCCAAGGGAATTGAAGTAGACAAAGCCAAGGTGGACGTGATCGAGAGATTACCCCCACCAATTTCGGTTAAAGGAATTCGAAGTTTTCTCGGACATGCAGGTTTTTACAGGAGGTTCATTCATAATTTTTCTAAAATCACTAAACCCTTGTGTAATCTGCTTGAACAGGATAAAGTCTTCGATTTTGATGATTCTTGCACCCAAGCATTCAAAACCCTAAAGAAAAAGCTTGCCCCGACACCCATTGTCGTTCCACCCAGTTTGGCGCTACCTTTTGAGCTCATGTGTGATGCAAGTGATTTCGCGGTAGGAGCAGTCCTAGGCCAACGCACGTAAGACATTCCATGTGATATACTACGCTAGTAAAACTCTTAACGATGCTCAAGTGAATTACACAACAACGGAGAAAGAGTTACTAGCTGTAGTTTTCGCATTTGACAAGTTCGATCCTATTTAATTGGTACAAAGGTAATTGTTCATACGGACCATTCGGCAATCAAATACTTATTTGCTAAAAAGGATGCTAAACCTCGTTTGATTCGTTGGATATTACTTTTACAAGAATTTGATATTGAAATTAAGGACGAAAAAGCAATGTAAAATCAAGTGGCGATCACTTATCACGTTTGGAACGCAATAGGGAGGAGGACGCGGATCTAGAGATATGTGATGCATTCCCGGATGAACAAATTCTAATCGCCTCGAAACCCTTGACGCCTCGCAGTCTTTGACGACACGCCTCAGCAATTTTGGGAGCGAGACACTACGGGCAAAGACATGCCTCGGCAATACCCCCGCACGCAGATTTAGTTAACTTCCTTGTTTGTGGTATTTTTCCGTATGGCATTACTCACCAAGGGAAGAAGCGGTTCCGCCATGATGCTAAGCATTACTTTTGGGACGAGCCTCTTTTGTTTAAACAATGTGCAGATCAGGTTATACGCCGATGTGTCCTCAAGAAGAGCAACAAGATGTACTCGACAATGCCATTCTTCACCCTATGGAGGACATTTTGGAGGAACTCGTACCACGACAAAGTCTTGCAATCCGGTTTGTATTGGCCAACATTGTACAAAGATGCCCAAGACTTTTACAAGCAATGTGATCGTTGCGGAGGGACGGGCAATATCTCTAGACGACATGAGATGCCACTCCGAACATCATCGAGGTAGAACTGCTTCGATGTATGGGGATCGATTTTATGGGACCTTTCCCATCGTCATTCGGCAACCTCTACATCTTACTCGCCGTCGACTATGTGTCTAAATGGGTAGAGGCAGCTGCGTTCCCAACGATGATTCCAAGACCGTGCAACGATTCCTGCAGAAAAAACATATTTACACGGTTTGGGATGCCGAGAGCAATTATCAGCGACGGGGCAAGCATTTTGACAATAGACTAATTGCCAAGATGTTGCAACGCTTGCATATCACACAAGATCGCCACGGCATATCACCCACAAACCAACGGGCAAGCGAAATTTCCAACCGGGAGTTGAAGGGAATACTCGAGAAAGTTGTAAATCCCTCAAGGAAGGATTGGTCATTAAGACTAGATGACGACTTTGGGCATATCGCACCGCATTCAAAACACCATTAGGTATGTCCCCTTCCGGCTTGTCTATGGTAAAACATGTCATCTACCGGTGGAAATCGAGCACAAGGCGTCTTTGGGCAATCAAGACCGTGAATATGGATTGGGAAAGTGCGGACAAAAGCGCTTGATGGATCTCAATGAGATAGAAGAATTTCGTGCACTCGCCTATAACAATGCACGAATCTACAAGGAGAAAACAAAGCGATGGCATGACAAGAAACTATTGCCACGGCAATTCACGCCAGGGCAACTAGTTCTCCTATTCAATTCTCGGCTAAAACTTTTCCCGGGAAAGTTGAAATCAAGATGGTCGGGACCATTCAAGTCGTCAAACCATTCTCCCACGGTCTTTGTGATAATCAAGTCCATCTCGACAACCATGAATTCAAAGTTAATGGACAAAGATTGAAGCACTACAATGGTGCCCATGTGGAACGTAACAAGGAAGTGGTCAATCTAGGAGATGCATGAGCATGCTCTCCCTTTTGATATTTTTATTTTTATTTATTTTTATTTTTGTTTTGTCGATTATTTAATTATTTATTTTTCATTTTTTTCGATTTTTTTTTTATTTTGCCGATTATTAGTAGTTTTAGGATAGATTTTTTTTATTCAAGTCTAAGAATCCTATTACACATCTTTATTTATTTTCTTTATTAGTTTATCTTTAATTTTAATCCTTATTTGATTTGTTTTTGAATTGTAGGAAAGGAAGTTCAAGATAAAGAAGGAATTCTAAACCAAGTTGGAAAACATCTTCAACAAGGAAACTAATGGGTTGAATCTAAGGCTTATATAAAGCCTCCAATTCATCCTAACCAAAACCCTTGTCGACAACTCCTACAAAACCCTAAACCCTTTTTCGTTTTACCCTAAACCCTAACCCCACCCACCTATCGATTCTATACAACCCATCACCCTTAACCTATTCCTACTTTCTATCTTGCAACTTTTTAGTTTCTTTTCTTTTTCTTTGTTTTTACTCACAACCAAGATCATACATGGCATCCAAGATTAAACTGTTAGTTCATCCAAGTTCCTCCAAAGAACCAAGATACAAGAAGTTTGCTACACCGGCGGTTCAAGAAAGATTTCAATCCAAGTTTGAAAGCCGGAAGATTCATGAAGAACAAGGCTTTGAATACTCCAGATCTCAAGATTTCGGCCTTGAACCATTCATCTTCAAAAGGATTGCACATCAAAAGTGGCAAATCTTTTGCCATCAACCGGAACCGGGTAACATCTCATGGGTAAGAGAATTCTATGCTCACTCACCTAACCCGGATAATCCTTATGTTTTTGTTCGTGACAAGGCCATACTTATAAGTCCCGAAAGCATCAACACCTTTTACGGACTTTACATTGAGAAGGACGAGCATCAAGCCTTCGTTGACCAAATCAATCCCAAGCAACTCGACAAGGTGCTTCAAGAACTCACTCAACCAGAACTCATTGGAACGACGGTAAATACAAGGGCACGGTAAATCGCCTTCGGCTAAAACCCGAGGCAAAACTATGGAATAAGTTTGTTAAAACTTCTTTAATGCCCTCCACACACAATACTACCGTTGATATACCACGTCTTTTGCTCATACATTCTATTTTGCATAATCGCATCATTAACATTGGAAAAATTATTTGCGATGAGATTTTTGTATGCAGCTCAAAAGATAAGGGTTATCTTTTCTTCCCTTGCTTAATTTCCAATCTTTGCAAGGAGATGCATGTCCCGAGTGAGTCCACCGATGAAAAAGCCCTACCCAAGTCTGGTTGGAATCAAGCACTAATCCGGAAGCTAATGGGAGAGGCACCGAGATTCTTCAAGGCCCCCAATTGTCACGGCAACTCCTGCCGCGCGGGCAATCCCTAATGCCCAAGCACCTAACGCCAGGCAACTCGGCCATTAATCCCGGGACACATTGAAGCACTTTTGCACCCATTGGAAAGCCGCCTAAGGCAAATTGAAGATCGGCAACTAATGTTCATGCGGTACATGAAGGAGCACAACAATGCCATCACCCAAGTCATCCTAGAAAAGTACCCGGACAACCGTGTGCCGTTCCCAATATTTCCCGCCGATATCCTTGCCACGACAACCAAGGAAGCTGACGCCACGGCAACCAAATCGACAATGCCCGGCAACCACCGAAAAAGCCAAAGGTAAAGCACCTATACCTGAATCAACTCATACGGAATCATTTTCGATTTTTCAGATTCGGACGAGTCCTCCATTGAACCAATAAAGACCGCACCAATTGAATCCTCCAAACGAAAAGCCATTGACATTGATGAAGAGGATGATGAGGACAACCCGTCACGAGGATCGATTCCACCACCGCAACAAGAAAACAACCATCGCGTTCAAGCAAGAAAGTCAAGACGCCAACTAGAAGGAAACTAATCATCTACGATGACGAACTCTCGAGTAAGTCCTCGTATGCATTTTTATTTTTATTGTTATTTTTCGTTATTTTTATACATGCATTGAGGACAATGCCTCACTCGAGTTTGGGGGGGATTGTTATTAGTAATTACCATGTTTAGTTACATTAATCTTAAGCATTACATTTAGGATACATAAATTGCTTGCCATGCCTTTAAATTGGAACAAGAATTGCTTAGATTTGATGAATATTCAATGATGACTTTACCAATGCACTTAATTGATAGAATTTTTATTCTAGGATAACCATGAAAAACTTAGAATTGTACTATGATGCTAAATTTGATGAAACACTGTTGTGGTTTGATTGATTTAAGGAGTTCTAGTAAACTTAGGGTGATAATTAACTAATTGGGGATTAGAATAAAAATTGGATGAATGCTAGAGGTGCCCGAAATTGGCTCTAGCATATGCTAAAAATTTTGATCACTAGAGGTGCCCGAAACGCTCTAGGAGGCGTTAAAATTTTTTCTGTTAACTAGAGGTGCCCAAACCGGCTCTAGTCGATTAAATTAACTTAAGAAAACTAAAAATAAAACACTAGAGGTGCCCGAAATTGGCTCTAGTTAAAACATGTTAAAAAGAACCCAATGAAGTAATTTGAAAACCTATTGTTTGCATAGAATCCGAAAAATCAACTTGCACACAACTCCGCACACACTCACAAGCATTATAGTTTGATTCCGAGTAATTCATCGATTTTAAAAAAATAAAAAGCCAATCATACTTTGTGCCCTGTTCGAGAGAATTGAAATCAAGTTCAAAGCTAAGTTTGTGAAAATTTGAAGTCTTGGCGGTAATTATGAGTTTGCATTGCTTGAGGACAAGCAATAGTTCGAGTTTGGGGTGTGATAAGTGTTCAAAAGTACTATTTTTCTTACCCTTTTTACTCATATTATTGTTAGACTTAGGCTCATAATAGTTGCATAGTTAGCCATTCATGCATTAATCCATGATTCCTTCAATTGTTGAGCTTGATTACATAACTTGGTGATTTTTGTGGAAATAGATGCTGCTTTGGTGTGTTTTTGTGTATGTATGTGCAGGATCACTTGCCAAAGCAATGCCGAGCTAGTTGCCGTGGCAATGCATGAAGGATATACCGAGCTAGTTGCCGTGGCAAAGCATGAAGGAGACGCTGAGCCAGTTGCCATGGCATTTGTCGACAAAGACCAAAAGCAATATGGATGTCGAAATTCATGATTTTACAAGCCCAAGATGACATGGAGCAAGGTCCAAGCCCAAAGGAATTTGATTGCCATACAGAGATTAAAGAAGAATTAAATTCCAAAGAGGATAGGAGAAGTTCTAATAGGAATAAAATTATAATAAAGAATTATATTCTTTAAAGATAATTTAATTCCAACTCAAACTCCTCCTCAAAGAAGGACTTTGGCCTAGCCCTATAAATATCAAGGAGATTTCGACAATCCAAAGGGAGAGAGCAAGAGGGAATTTCGACAACTCCAAGAGAGAGAGCAAGAGGGAATTTCGACAACTCCAAGAGAGAAAGCAAGAGGAGAGAATTTTTTCAAGCATCAAGGGCAAGGAGGATTTCGACAAGCCTCTTCCTTCATCTTTGTTCGATTGGGTTCATGCTAGGGATTAATTATCTTGTGTTTCTTTGGAACCTAGCCATGAACTAAATTTACTTGGCTATGGTTATTGTGTTTTGAGATTGTGAGAAACTATTGGTTTTTGTTTAGGTAATAAGAGTTTGCACTTTTCTATTTCAAGGTTTATTCATTCTTGATTCTTATTATTGTTTTTGCGAGTGAATTGGGAGAGGATCTCGTGATTTCATCCATTTATCTAATATCGGAGAGTTAGATTCAAGAAACGAATGAATATGATCTTTATGCAATCCAATGATGGTGAAGATTAATCCGGCTTTAGGAATAAGTTAAGGATTTCAACGGCTAAGAGGAGCGCAAGATTGGTTGTTGTTCACCCTTGATTCACGCAGGGGATGTATTATCAAGGCATGCACAAGTAGCTAGAGTTTCGACTTAGGGATAAGAAGAAACCATTGAAGAACGCTCCGCCGAACCTTGAAGTTGCTGCCCGATCGCCCAAGTAGTTGCCCAACTAGTCGCCCAAGCAACCATCAATTAGTTGCCAAGGCAACCCCGTTGTGCAAGTCGCCACGGCAACTGAGTTGCCCATGCACTCTTTTACCAAGACAATCCAATCGGCTATCACACCTCAACTCACGATAACCTAGCCTATCTCTCTCAATTGAATTCATCTTTTCTTTTACTTAATTGCTTTCTAGATTAGTTATTAGTTAAAACTTCTATAATCCTTCACTTGTGTTTTTACTTTTACAATTGCAAGAGACTAGATTCTTGAAGTGGCACCAATCCCTGTGGAGACGATATCTTTTATACTATAACTTGCGACGTGTATACTTGCACAATTGCGTAGCACTTATTACGCGCAACAGTACACAAATTCTTACCTTAAGTTGAGCTCTTTTTGGTTTTGTTGATCTCGAGTAAGGATTTCGGTATCTATCGCTTTTCTTATGATTATTGTAAGAAGTTATGTATACTTTGTACTGATTTCTGCACCTACTGAAATCCTTACAATTCTTGTAATAAAATAGGTTTCTCATAAGAAATTATGTATGTATACAAATGCTTACCCTAAGTTGAGCTTCTTTTAGTTTTGGTGATCTCGAGTAAGGATTTTGGTACCTACTATTTTTCTTACGACTTTTGTATGGTTTTATGTATACTTTGTACTAACTTTTGTACCTACTAAAATTCTCATCGTTCTTGTAATAAAATAGGTTTTTTCGTAGGAAATTATGTATATGCACAAATATTTACCCTAAGTTGAGCTCCTTTTGGTTTTGGTGATCTTGTGTAAAGATTTCGGTACCTACCATTTTTCTTACGACATTTGTAAGAATTTATGTATACTTTGTATGTATTTCTGTACCTACTGCAATTCTCATCGTTCTTGTGATAAAATAGGTTTTCTTGTAGGAAATTATGTATGTACACGAATGCTTACACTTAGTTGAGCTCCTTTTAGTTTTGGTGATCTTCTATAAGGATTTCGGCACATCCTGTTTTTCTTACGATATTTTTAAGGATTTATGTATACTTTGTACTAATTTCTGTACCTACTGAAATTCTCATCGTTCTTGTAATAAAATAGGTTTTCTTGTAGGAAATTATGTATGTACACAAATTCTTACCTTAAGTTGAACTCCTTTTGGTTTTGTTGATCTCGTGTAAGGATTTCGGTACCTACCGTTTTTCTTACGATTATTGGAAGAACTTATGTATACTTTGTACTAATTTCCGCACCTACTGAAATCCTTACAGTTCTTGTAATAAAATAGGTTTTCTCATACGAAATTATGTATGTACACAAATGCTTGCCCTAAGTTGTGCTTCTTTTGGTTTTGGTTGTCTCGAGTAATGATTTCGGTACATTCTATTTTTTTACGACTTTCGTAAGGTTTTATGTATACTTTGTACTAATTTTTGTACGTACTAAAATTCTCATCGTTCTTGTAATAAAATAGGTTTTCTCGTAGGAAATTTTGTATGTACACAAATGATTACCATAAGTTGAGCTCCTTTTCGTTTTGGTGATCTCGTGTAAGGATTTCGGTACCTACCGTTTTTCTTATGACATTTGTAAGGATTCATGTATACTTTGTACTAATTTCTATACGTACTGAAATTTTCATTGTTCGTGTAATAAAATAGGTTTTCTCGTATGAAATTATGTATGTACACAAATGCTTACAATAAGTTGAGCTCCTTTTAGTTTTGGTGATATCGTGTAAGGATTTCGGTACCTACCATTTTTCTTACAAAATTTGTAAGGATTTATGTATACTTTGTACTAATTTTCGTAGCTATGGAAATTCTTACAGTTCTTGTAATAAAATAGGTTTTCTCGTAGGTGTCGTAACCCATTTTTGTCCCGGCCTAAACCCAAACTAAACCCAATCAAAAAATTATGGCTCATTTTTATTAAACCAATAACCCATACAATACCCATAATCCCATTACAATAATATTACCCAATATCCAAATCCATTACCCATTTACAACAACAGAAAAAAACCCATCAGACCCAATTACACTCAAAAAAGACTAAACTATCCTTAACCCTAATATATATATATATATAAACCCTAATAACCTAACCCTCTGTCTAGCCACACTGTGCCACCACCCAAAATCTGCTTCACCGCCCTGCAGAAGAACAAATGAGAGATTTTAGATATTTATATTGTAAAAATAGGTTATAAAAACCCGAATGAAATCGAATTAAGGACTTCAGATTCGAAATAATAAAAAAGTATAAAAAAGCAAAAGTAAAAAAATGAGTGAAATGTGGACGCCATTCAAACATCCACCTCACCCCCAATTGCCTATAAAAGTCTGGGGGAGGCAAAGGGAAGCCATGGAAATGGCATAGTAAAAGCCATTAAAAATGGTACGCAAGCCATTTTAAATGGCGAGGGTAGTGCCCTTTCGAACCTTTGAGAGCAGTGCTCTCATGGGAAATTTTTATTTTCCCGATGGTTCGATCAATCATTCGATCGGAGTCCTGCTGAGATTCGTTCGGGTCGTTTTTGGCGAGATAATGCAAGGATCCTGCTAAGGGTCGGTCAAAGTTCTTCATTCGAGCTTCTAGTAGGGTAAATTTTGATCTTTATCTGTGTATTTATTTTGGCTTAGATATAGGGTAATATATATTGTAATGTTTTTATAATAAATATGTTCAATATGCCATGATTGTATATTTTAAGTTGAATGAATTATTTACAATGTTCTTTTAATTATCGGTATGTTCTTATATTTTGTATGCCATGTTTATATATTTTAAGTTGTATGAATTATTTACATGAATAAAATATATTTAATTCTAAATTATAATTTCTAAAATAGATTTTCCTTTTAATTTTTCTTTTTGTATGTATTTTTAGAATATTTATTTCGGTTTAATATTAAGGGAATATTTTCCATTTTATTTCGGGAACTGGCTAGGAAGTGGTATCCTGACTCATTCAGGTATCATCTTTCTCGGTCTTTGTAAATAAAGAAATATTCTCTTTAGACCGTTTTTTGAGTTTAAATTTTAAATTAAATTAAAAATTTTATTTTCTTTCAAAGACGACACCAAATCAACGCGGTACCAATTTTGGGTGTTATGGGGTGCTAATCCTTCCCCACGCGTAATTGACTCCCGAACCCAAACATTTTTGAATCTCTGGTTATTTTTAATGGCGCCTGGACTACCAAAGTAGCCGATGGGGACTCCATCTCTCATGCTTTCCGTTTTCCAAAAAACACTTATTACAAATGGCGACCCCACTGGGGACACTTTTTTAAGAGAATCATGCCAATGTTGATTTTGTGTTGTCTTTCAAAAAAATTTAAAATTTAATTTAATTTTTAATCCCTCGACATTCATGCTTGAGCTTTTTACTCGGGTTCCTCACCTTGTTAAGTAGGTGTGATTACTTCGCTTCGTGGGGTCTTCACCTCCATATAGTGTTGTATTTCACTCCCAAAATTCAGTCCTTATATTTTGTGGGGTCCATACCTCTATATGGTATAAGGGTTGTATTCCTCCGAATCGATGTCCCAGTGACAGTTCGAGTACCGCACACTCTAGAACTTAAACCGCATATAGTGGACTGTAGGAGCCCACCCATTTTAGAACCATTAAATGAGAATGATTACTTCGCTTCGTAGGGTATTCATCTCCGTATAGTGTTGTAATTTATTTCCAGAATTTGGTCCTTATATTTCGTGGGGTCTACACCTCCGTATGGTATAAGGGTCGTATTCCCCCGAATCGATGTCCTAGCAATAGTTTGGGTACCCTTTATTTTAGAACCTAACCACACATAGAGTTCACCTTTTAACCATACCAAACTTCATCCGTTTAGCGGTAACCCTGTTAGGCCTTGTTTGATATATTTATGCTTTTGTTTGTTATATATGCCATATATGTGCTTTTAATTGCTTTAATTCATTACCTTTATCATTTTGTTTTTTTGTTTATTTATTTGATTACTTACTGTACTAACTTGGTTTTCTGTTGGTGCTTATTTTTTATTTTCTTTCCCTTTTTTCTATATTTATGTTGCATACCACATTATACCATGTTGATTCAAGAACAATCCAATTTAGAGGGCATTCGACGTGGAAGAAAAGTCTGTGATGCCAAGAGCAATAATGCTACAGTATCGGGTTGGGCCAAACGAAAGCCAATAGAGAAAGAAGACAATTTTACGATGAGACACGTGTCAAAGCCCCTTTCAAACTGGATTGACAAGATCTTCCCCGGAAGAAGACTCTTGTCTGTATTCTGTCTGTACGGGTTAGTGATCTTTCAGAAGTTCCGGGGTACGTAGATTACACTGCTGCAAACTTTTTGAGCAGTAGAAGAGAATAGTGAGATCGCCCCTCAGTCCAGAAGTGATGTTAAGACATGAAGTGCGAACCTTGCTTCACGAAGTCAAGATGTCAAGAGGAGAAACTAACTGTTATCTGTAATTCATTATTTTAGCTTATTGCAATCAAACATCTTCTCCGTTAAACTAGTGTCTTTCTAAGGACTGTTTACGAATCAACATCAGATTTGCTTTCATTGCATTTTATACATATTGTTCGCCCTTCTAGCCTTTTATTCATGACACATTCCATACATTGACCAATTAAATGATAATTATTTGTCCGCATTGTTGAAGTTTTATCATGGATAAAAAAATTGAACAAACTTAGAGATTAAGACTCGAGCAGCTAGACGATAAATTCGAGAAAGAGAGGCACTGGGGAATTCTACCAAGAAGTGGGGCAAGCTTACACCCACCTAGAAGACCAGAATAAGTTGACACTATGACAATGATTGGCATTTTGGTAACATTGTCCGAAATGTCGGCATAACGTGCTTAAACACGGTAAAGTTTAAAACAATGGATAATTCAAGTATCCATTAAAAATCCATTTTCATGAATGGTTAAAGGAAAATAAACCCTTGGAAAAATCCAATGTCATGATTGGTATAAACTGATTGTACCCAGGGGAATGGTACAACTAGCCCGGAGCAAACGGCTACCGGTAAAGACAACTAAAAATCGTTGATCCCTGTGCATTTGGGAAAAATGCAATGGATAATTCAAATATCCATCGAAAATCTATTTTTACGAATGGTCAAAGGAAAATAAATCCTCTGGAAAAATCCAATGTTATAATTGGTATAAACTGATTGTACCCAGGGGAGTGGTACAACTAGCCCGGAGCAAACGACTACCAATAAAGGCAACTCAAAACCGTTGAGCCCTATGCATTTGGGAAAAATGCAAAAGAAATCCATGAGCTAAGCTATATTCAGAGTGTAGTTATTTTTTTCATAATGAAAATTTCATTTAGAAATTATTTTTGCATTCTTCAATTCTTTAAATATTTCATTCATTGCTATGGAGTGGTTTTTATTCTCACATATACATTCACACGTTTAAAAAAAGGATATGTATATATCATTTTTATTGGAACCTTAAATCTCAGTTGCAATAGTACATATGAGTCAAAGCCAAAAGATCAATTCCAAGTAGCTTGTTCTTAGAAGGAATTGAATGTTGTGAGAATATTGCAAATGCGAGCCTCTGATAATCTATTTAGGTCAACGGGGGAACAAAATGAGTCGTTAGATAATGGGAATATCCCATTTAGAGAATTCCATTCTCAGGCATTTGTCGTTTAAGATCATTGAATCGAGTGTTGACCCTAAACTTCTATCCTCTAAAGAATTTCTCTTGACATCTATGAATGGGACGACGAATGACATTCTTTCACTTTCCAAGGAGGAAGAAATGTGACCAGATACATTAGATATGAGGGCCATAGAATCATCAGAGGAAAGCTATTGAAGATAGTATTAGGTTCAATGAGCCAACCAAGCAGAGAAGGAAAATGTCAGGCAGAAAATTGAAACAATCTAAAATGAGCACAACAAGTTGAACAGTGTAGTAAAAAGGAAAAGACATATAAAGAATTCCTCAGACAAAAAGCATCAATTTGAGAGAGCCGGGGAAAATTGACTACTTCCAAGTAAAAATAAACATTAATGTCTGATATAGATACAATTTAGATATACGAAAAGAGATTCAAGACTGAAAACCCAAAATAGTCAGTCTAAAAAAAGAGAGAAAAATAAAAGAAAGAAAAGCAAAGAATAAAAGGAGCAAAAGAAAGAAAAAAGAAGAATAAAAGAAAATGATACATGAGTACATCTAGATTAAGTAGTGCAAGAATAAATCTCTAACTGAAACAAACGAGTAAGAGATTTTGACGTAATCCTCCATTCAAGAAATCTCAATTTTGAAGAACCTTGGAAAACCAGTCACCTTTGGAAAGAAAGCAAGCATTAATGCTGACCAGAATACAAGTTGGTCAGAAGATACATAAAAAAGAAATGACTTCTAGGGTGAAAACCCAAAAATTGGCAGTCTAGAGTGATCCCGAAAATAAAGAAAAGAATAGTCTGCCTGAGCATATTGGCATCTATGCCCGACTAGAATACACCGATCTAAGGACACAGAAAAAAGAAATGAAGTCTAGGGTGAAAGCCCAAAGAAATGGGCAATCTAGAGTGATTCGAGTAATGAAAGAGAAAAGAATATTTCAGATCAAATGAAGTGTGATTTTGCTTAATCATCACACATGGTCTCCAGTACAAGCCCCTAAAAGACCATTTTGATCATTCATAGATATCTAAGTTGAGTAAGATTGTCTTCAGATTACATTCCGCCTATAAGGGTTAACCTTTCTTCAAGGAAAGTCAAACTTCAAGAGCCTGATCGACACCAAAATGAGGAAAGGATGGGGCATGGTGAGTTAGTGAGATTAAGAAAGCCACCTAAAATGGGTTAGAATTTAGGTACAGAAATCGTTCTTCTCAAAAGCCCAATATACTGGAAGAGGCTACACACATGCATATATCCTTACAATAGTCAAGATATTCTAAACATACTCTTTATTTGAATTAATCTTTGTCAATTTGAAACAAATATGCTATTACATTTGATATTTTGGGGGCTGAACATTAGTTTTTAAAAGTGTTTGGCATTTTTCTCCCAAAATTCGAGATATCATTACTCATGCATCATAAAGTATGCTCAGACATCATCTTTATCATATTACCTAAAAAGCATTCGTACAGGGAAATTGAACAGGTAGTTTCCAAGAAGATGACTTTGGCAAGAACTTCATGCACCTTTGCACCGGTCAAGAAGACACGCGCTTGAGTGTCACCTGCATTGATATGATTATCTCAATTAAAAAGTAAGAGGTCATCCGACAGTCTCAAATCAAGGTATCACTTTTTAGACGTTCGAGCCGTCACCTTTGATGGATTTCTTATGATGTCAAGACGGGTAGAAATTGGGGCATCATCTCAAAGATTTCTAATCTTCAGCCTTTCGAGAAGCAGTGAACTCGGGGCATGATGACAACCTTACTTTGATCAGAAATCAAGGCATTATCTCAAAGATTTTCAGTCTTCAGCCTATTGGAAAAAAGTGGGAATTTTTCGGTACCCACGCCATAAGAAATGTGGAGCCATTTCTAAAGATAAATGTTCTATATAGGAAGAACCTGCATTTTTAAAGATTCGAAGTAAAAGGCTCTATATAGGAAGAACCTGTAACTTCAAGATTTCAGAGCAAAAGGTTCTATATAAGAAGAACCCATCAAGTTCTATATAGGGAGAACTTATAGCTCAAAAGATTCGAAGCAAAAGGTTTTATATAGGAAGAGCCCATAACTTCAAGATTTTAGAGCAAAAGGTTCTATATAAGACGAACCCATCAAGTTTTATATAGGGAGAACTTATAGCTCAAAAGATTCGAAGCAAAAGGTTTTATATAGGAAGAACCCGTAACTTCAAGATTTCAAAGCAAAAGGTGCTATATAGGAAGAACCCATCAAGTTCTATATAGGAAGAACTTGTGGCTCAAAAGATTCGAAGCAAAAGGTTCTATATAGGAAAAACCTATAACTTCAAGATTTCAGAGCAAAAGATTCTATATAGGAAGAACCCATCAAGTTCTATATAGGAAGAACTTGTAGCTCAAAAGATTCGAAGCAAAAGGTTCTATATAGGAAGAGCTCGCAGCTTCAAAGATTTTAGAGCAAAAGGTTCTATATAGGAAGAACTCGTCGCTCCAAGCATTTTCAGAGTGAAAATTCTATATAAGAAGAACGAATAGCTCCAGTTGGTAGCCTTTTTGGCTTGAATCCTTTTTAAGACCTTCGGGCGTGGTGTTAAACCTTCTTTTTATGTCGAGACGGATAGAAACTGGGGCATCATTTTGAGGGGTGTTGGTTGGCTTTTTGGCGTGAATCCTTTTTAAGTCATTCGAGCTTGATGTTAAACCTTTTTTTATGCTGAAACGATTAGAAATTAGGGCATTTCGATAGTCTCAAAGTGAGATACCATTTTTCTCAAAATCAGATCTCTTAATTTATCCTTCCATAAGGGTATTTCTCTTAAAAATCAAATTTCTTAATTTAATCTTTTCATAAGAATGTTTTGCTTAAAAACGCAGATCTCTTAATTTATCATTCTATGAGGATATTTTCTCAAAATCAATTTCTCAATTGATCCTTCCATAAGGATATTTTTCTCAATATCAATTTCTTAATTTCATCATTCGATAAAGACATTTTTTAAAATCAAAATTTCTTAATTTAATCCTTTCATAAGGATGTTTTGCGTAAAACCAATTTCTTAGAACCGAGTTTCTTAACTTAATCATTTCATAAGGATGTCATCCCAAGACTAAGATTTAAGCTTGCTAACTCATAATATTCAAGTGTCTTGTCTGTTTTCTTATTAGGTACTCAAAGGAACAGAGGAAGATAAGATCATTTGCTTTGCAGTTGAGAAAGCAGATCTTAATAAAGAAGCAAAAGTCAAACCTGACCAGGATATTCGACAACCAGAAATCGGGGCATTATCTTGAATATTTCCATTCTTCAGGCTTGAGGAAGCAGTGGAGATTATTGATACCTGTGACACCAGAGAGCAGAGTGACGCTATTGAAAAAAATTATATAGAAAAACCTCATGACTTCAAGACGAAAGTTTTGTATAAGGGGAGCTGGTAGTCCCAAGATTTTGAAGTAAGAGGTTCTATGTAGGGAGAACTCATGATTCGAATACCCCGAGGAAAAATTTTTCTATATAGGAAGAACCTACATCTTGAAGTTTCCACCTCAGAGATCAAAATGTTCTATACAGAAAGAATCTACAGCTCAGAAGATTTTGAAGTATAGAGTTTTATATAGGAAAAACATCTACTTCAGAATTTCGGGACGAGAAGTTCTATATAGGGAGAACCGATAGTCCTAAGACTTCAGAGTAAGAAGTTCCATATAGGAAGAACTCATGACTCAGATACTCCAAGGCAAAAGTTCTATATAGGAAGAACTTGCAGCTCGAAGAGTCCACCCCAGTGAAAGAAAAAGGTTATATATAGGAATAACTCGTAGCTCCAAGACTTCAAAGCGAAGAGTTCTATATAGGAAAGACTAGCAGCTTCAGGATTTCAAGGTGAGAAGTTCTATATAGGAAGAACTTGTAGCTAAAAAAAATCTACCTAAAGAAAGTGAAAGATTCTATATAGGAAGAACTCACGGCTCTAACACTTCGAGGCGAAATGTTCTATATAGGAAGAACATGTAGCTCAAATACTTCAAAACGGAGAGTTTTATATAGGAAAAACTCACCATTCTAGATTTCAAGAAAAAGAAAAAAGAAGTGAAAAAAAGAATAAAAGAGGAAAAAAGAAAAGTGAAGAAAAAAAGAGAAAAATGAAGAAAGAAAAAATAATAAGAAGAAAAAAAGAGAGAGAAAAAAGAAGAAAAGGAAAAAAAGAAAGAAAAAAGAAAAGAAAGATAAAGAAGAAAGAAAAAAGAGAGGGAGTTTTATATAGGAAGAACTCACAGCTCCAGGATTTCAAAGTGAATAGTTCTATATAGGAAGAACTCATGCTTCAGGATTCTAAGACGAGGAGTTCTATATAGGGAAAACTCTCAAGAACCCACTAGGACGCAAAAGGCTCTATATAGGAATAACATGCAGCGTTGATGATTGAAGGCAAGAAGTTCTATATAGGGAGGACTTGCAGTCAGAAGATTTTGCCAAAGATAAACTGAATTCTGTATAGGAAGAGTTCGTTTCTCCAAGGCTCCAGACAAAAGATAAGGGAACTGTTCTATATAGGAAGAACTGGCAACCTCAAATTTCCAGTTTGAAGATTATATCTCCCCAACAGATCATCCCATTTTTGAAGATTTTACCTACAACAGCGGCCGAGCAGATCAAGTGATGCCCAAGAAGAAATGGTGGTGGCCGAAGAAAGAAACCAAACCCGACCGGACAAAAATGGTTATTCTTTTGTCTTTGCTCTATTCCTGTTACACAACAATGAGCAAAGAGGGGCAGCTGTCATAACCCATTTTTGTCCGGGACTAAGCCCAAACTAAACCCAATGCAAAAATTAAGGCCCATTTTTATTAAACCAATAACCCATACAATACCCATAAACCCATTACAATAATATTACCCAATATCCAAATCCATTACCCATTTACAACAAAAAAAACCATCAGACCCAATTACACTAAAAAAAGACTAAACTACCCTTAACCCTAAATATATATATATAAACCCTAATAACCTAACCCTCTGTCCAGCCACATTGTGCCACCGCCCAAAATCTGCTCCATCGCCTTGCAGAAGAACAAATGGGAGATTTTAGATTTTTATATTGTAAAAAATAGGTTACAAAAACCTGAATGAAATCGAATGTAAGGACCTCAGATTCGAAATAATAATAATAAAAATAATAATAAAGCAAAAAAGAAAAAGTAAAAAACGGGAGGGAAATGTGGACGCCATGCAGACGTCCACCTCACCCCCCAATTGCCTATAAAAGGCCCCGGGGGGGGCAAAGGAAAGCCATGGAAATGGCATAGTAAAAGCCATTAAAAAAATGGCGTGCGAGCCATTTTAAATGGAGAGGGCAGTGCCCTTTCGAACCTTTGAGAGCAGTGTTCTCATGGGGAATTTTTATTTTCCCGATGGTTCGATCAATCATTCGACTGAGGTCTTATTGAGATTCGTTCGGGTCATTTTTGGCCAGATAATGCAAGGATCCTGCTAGGGGTCGGTCAAAGTTCTTCATTCGAGCTTCTAGTAGGGTAAATTTTGATCTTTATCTCTGTATTTATTTTGGCTTAGATATAGGGTAATATATATTGGTATGTTTTTGTAATAAATATGTTAAGTATGCCATGTTTGTATATTTTAAGTTGAATGAATTATTTACAATGTTCTTTTAATTATCGGTATGTTCTTATATTTTGTATGTCATGTTTATATATTGTAAGTTGTATGAATTATTTACATGAATAAAATATATTTAATTCTAAATTATAATTTCTAAAATAGATTTTCCTTTTAATTTTCCTTTTAAGAGAATATTTTCTAATTTATTTCGGGAACTGGCTAGGAAGTGGTATCCTGACTCATTCAGGTATCATCTTTCTCGGTCTTCGTAAATAAGAAAATATTCTCCTTAGACCATTTTTTGGGATTAAATTCGAATTTTTATTTTCTTGCAAAGACAACACCAAATCAACGCGGTACCAATTTTGGGTGTTGTGGGGGTGCTAATCCTTCCCCACGCGTAATTGACTCTCGAACCCAAATGTTTTTGAATCTCTAGTTATTTTTAATGGTATCTGGCCTACCAAAGTGGCCAATGGCGACTGCATCTCTCATTCTTCCTGTTTTTAAAAAAACACTTATTACAATAGGAAATTATGTATGTACACAAATACTTACCCTAAGTTGAGCTCCTTTTGGTTTTGGTGATCTCGTGTAAGGATTTCGGTACCTACCGTTTTTCTTATGATTTTTGTAAAAAGTTATGTATACTTTGTACTAATTTCCGTACCTACTGCAATTCTCATCTTTCTTGTAATAAAATAGGTTTTCTGGTAGAAAATTATGTATGTACACAAATGCTTACCCTAAGTTGAGCTTCTTTTTGTTTTGGTGATCTAGTGTAAGGATTTTGGTACCTACCATTTTTCTTACGATTTCTGTAAGAAGTTATGTATAATTTGTAATAGTTTCTGTACCTACTGAAATTCCCATCGTTCTTGTAATAAAATAGGTTTTCTCGTAGGAAAATATGTTTGTACACAAATCCTTACGTCGTAACATTTTATTTATATATCGTTTTTATTACAATTACTGTAAATAATTATGTAGAAACCTCGTAAGAATTTATGTACAAACTTGTAACCTGCTGAACAGGTCAGCCTTAAATTAAAGGTCCCACTCTAGAACCTCCCGGACTCTGGGTTTTTTTATCTTTAATTTTATGACCATTTTAACACTTATTTTTATTTATTTATTATGTTATTATTTTACATTTATATTATATTTAAATATATTTGATTTGTATTATTATAACTAACATTGCATTTTTTTATCTTCTTCGAGACAACATAACCCCTTTTAGGTACTAATTTTGGGCGTCGTGGGGGTGCTCTATAACCGACTCTCGAACTCGACTATTACTTCGGATCAAACACAAAACAGACAACCAAGTTTTCAATCGTACCTAACTCTAAACGATCGATGGCGACTCCAATTCATAACAAGACTTTGAAGGCTCAATTAATTTCGGCCCAGACCAAAACAGCATCGACAATATATTACACAGTTTTTGGACCGTTGGATGAGGGTAATAAATGGCTCGGATTATTTCCTTATCTTTTTTTCAAGTGATAATCTTCACATTTTCTATTGTTAATCTTATCCATCCATTTCACTCATCCAATGGCCATAGAGGGATGAGATCCAGTTACACTGTGTAAAACTCATCTAGTTTTACAATAATCTATGGTCATTGGATGAGTGAAATGGATGGATGAGATTAACAGTAGAAAATTTGAAGATTATCACTTGAAAAAAAAAAGATAAGGAAATAATCTGAGCCATTTATTACCCTCATCCAACTGTCCAAAAACTGTGTAAAAGTAATTGAGTTTTACACAGTGTAAGTGGATCCTAACCCATATATATATATAATAGCTACATGGTTAATTTATAATATGAAATTTATCGAAGATCCAAAGATTGATCTGAATAAAAATTTGATCTACTACCGACCTAAAAATAAATGACCCGATATCAACCGACCTAATATTGACCCGACCCGAATGACCATAGACTCGAACTAAAACTAACACAGACCCAATTATATCTGATCCAGACCTAAACCGAATATAGTCGGACCCGAAATTACTCAATCTGAAATTACCCGAACGACCCATTTGCCACCTCTAGTTATCAAGATTTGATAATATTTATTATATTATAAAATCTATTTTTTAATTTAACATTACTAAGTATATTTGAAGTATGTATATATTAATTTCTTATTTATAGAATTATCTATTTAATGAATTTTATTAATTATTAAATTTAAATTATTTTTAAAATATATGTATTGATCTCATCAATTTGAAGAGGGAAAACAATTACTCCTTAAATTATATATGAGAATATGTTTTACATCAAAATTTAAATTATTTGGAGAATCGTCTTTATAATTATCAATGACAAAATAGTCTTTACAACTCTTATATCATATTCTGTAACCCAAAAACTTATCCTAGTATTTTTTTTTAGATGACATGTTTACCAAACAAATAAATTAGCAGATTTGACTATCAATTCTCTAATTTTTGACTCAAAATTCTGTTCACCAATCATGACCTATGTAAATCATGTTCAGAAATAATATATTAATAATAAATAATAAATAACGATTAAATTTGTATTGAACAATGGTAGATAAAAGAATAATAGACAAAAACTTGACCGAGACAAAAAAAAATTGTCTTTTTCGGTGCCTTTTTCTACGCTGATAAAAAAATAAATTCTAAGCTCTAACCTTAAACTTTAAATCCTAAACATTAAGCCCTAAACACTAAAGAATACACTCTATCGTAAATTCTCTAAACTCTAATCTTAAACTCTGACCTTAAACCTTAATATTAAACTCTAATTCTTAGTATGGGAACATAAATAAGGCACTGTAAATGGCAGATGATTTTTTTATTAAAAAAGCATATATGAATATTTGATTTCTGTAACTGTTTGTTAGTTACAGTATCTTCAACGTTTTCCATAACTTTGAAAAGAATAATAGAAAAAAATCACATGGTATCACAAAATGATTATATAGAATCATGTGATATATGGTTGGTACATTTAGAGTCAAAGGAACATTAGTTATATGATTATTTATTTTAGATGGAACCACAAAGATTAGACAGAACCATGTTAGCTATAGTTTTATATAGCTAATACATATCATTTGTTTGCTAATTTTCTTAGGGTAAACTACTACAATGGTCACTTATGTTTTCGCTGAGTACAGTTTTGGTCACCGATTTTTAAATTCGACCCATAAGGTCACTTACGTTTTCGATCTGTAAACTTTTGGACATTGAGACGTTTGTTGCCGTTAAACGTTAACGACTTGCTAATCTGGCAGTGGAAAAAATAAGGATAAACTATTGCAATGGTCACTTACGTTTAGTCAGTGTAAATTTTTGTCACCGATTTCAAAAATTGAATGTTTTGGTCACTTATGTTTTTGTTGTGTAAACTTCTAGTCACTGGAACGTTTGTTTCCGTTACCCTGATGACGTGCACGTTAATAAAAAATGTTTATTTTAATTTCACCCCTAAATTTTTTAAAGTTCATTTTTCACCCAAAAAGAAAAAACCTTAATTCCTTTCAAGCCACCAACTTCAGGCCACCATCGTTATCTTACCATTCTTCTTTTTTACGTATTCATTGCAATCTATCCCTCTCATTTTTTACAAAGAGCCTATAGACCATCATGGAATTATTTAAGGTAAACTACAAATTAGAGTGTAAAAAGAAAAGGGACATGGGTCTCAGACGAAGAACCGATATGAGCATTGGCAAGAGCACCTAGAGGATTGGAGGAAGAGAAAGAAGAGCTGAGAAGTCGGGTGTAAATTCGTCGGAGGCTAAGTCAGACGAACGATGGTAGCTTGAAGTTGGTGGCTTGAAGGGATTAAGGTTTTTTCTTTTTGGGTGAACAAATGAATTTTTGAAAATTCAAGGGTGAAATTAAAAATAAACTTTTTTATTAACGTGCACATCATTAGGGTAACAGAAACAAATGTTCGAGTTTCAAGAAGTTTACACAACAAAAACGTAAGTGACCAAAACGATCAATTTTTGAAATCGGTGACCAAAAGTTTACACTGACTAAACGTAAGTGATCATTGCAGCAGTTTACCTTTATTTTTTATGTTTCCATATCAACAAGCCGTTAACGTTTAACGGTAACAAACGTCTTAATGATCAAAAGTTTACAGATCGAAAACGTAAGTAACCTTATTAGTCAAATTTAAAATTCAATAACCAAAATTGTACTCAGCGAAAATATAAGTGACCATTGCAATAGTGTACCCTTTTGGTTAAGATATTGCTAACTCTAATTAGTGTAGATGTCGATAATTTACGTTAGCGTTCGTGATTCCTTATAAATAGTTATACATTTGAACAAGGGTTATATTTTGATACCCTTTATATTTAAATTATAAAATCTAAATTCCTAATTCTAACGCCATAAAACCTAAAACCTAAACTCTAAATTATAACCATAAATTCTAATTCTACACCCTACAACCAGGGGCGGATCTTGACAATCCAGTTTGAGGGGGCCTATTTAAAATTTTTAAAAATTTAAGAAGTTTAAATTAAAACTTTCAAAGATTTTGAAGGGTTTAATTTAAAATCTTCATAAGAATTTAGGGGTTTAACTACAATTTTCATAAAAATTGAAACTTATTAAGAAGTTTTAAAAAATTTAGGAGGAGATTTAATTAAAATTATTTAATTTTTTGAAATATAATAATTTTTAAAATTTTGAAGGGGCTAAATTAAAATTTTTAAATTTTTAAAGGACTAAAACTAGAATTGTCAAAAAAAATTGGGGGTGGGGCAACGCTTCTACTAGCTCCATTGAGCATCCGCACCAGCCTATAACCTAAACTCTGAACTCCAACCTAATTCCTTAAATATTAAAATTGAAAGAATTGTGTAAATTTTAGTATTTTTCTTTGAAAAATGACCTAAGTTATATTATGTAAATCATTTTAGTTCTTTTTATTTGGTTACTTCTAATTTATAGGTTAAGTACATTTTCTTCACTATCAATGCTTTAAAATTAAATTAAACAGTTAGGACGCCACTAAAACAAAATTTCCAAATGCAAGGAAAACAACTTAGAAATATTAAGTATATATCGTGCGGTCCATTATGGCATTATATATATAGGAAAATTTTATGTCGCTCGACGAGCACCGATGAACACTACTAACGACGAGCATCAATGAGTACTATTAATTTAATTTATAAAGATTTAAAAATCTAAAGGACTTAACGTATAATAATAAATTATTTAAAAATCAAAAGATAAATTAATTAAAATATATTTTTTTTATTTTTTATTTTTAATTAAAATATCTCTAAATTATAAAACTCTAATTTTTGTTCATTTGAAATTCAAGCCGCCGTCACCGTTGCCCCACTACCGCCGCAGCCCTGCCGCCGTTGAGAGTCGGAACCATGTTGTGCGTTTGTGTTTGCGTTTTTCCAATGATTCCGACTCTCATACTAAACAATATTCATCATACTCATTTATTACATTGTTTTGCAATTTGTGTTTGCGTTTTTCCAATGAATTCAATATAGGAAAAATTCAATATAAGATTTAAGATTTCAAGCAAATGGATATCCCAACGGCGGCGGCTTGAATTTCAGAACAAAAATTAGAGTTTTGTAATTTAAGGATATTTTAATTAAAAATAAAAATAAAATAATGTATTTTAATTAATTTACCTTTTGATTTTTAAATAATTTATAATTATACGTTGAGTCTTTTAGGTTTTAAATCTTTATAAATTAAATTAACAGTACTCGTCGTTAGTGGTGCTCGGTGCTCGTCGAGTGTTGCAGACTCATCCATATATATATATATATATATATATATATAGAATATTTTTTTTATTATTAAACAATGACCTATAAAGGAGATGCAAATGGACTTGGATCCTATAAATGGTACATGTGTAACAAAAGGCGATAGAGCAGAAGATAGAGAGAAGTGTTATTAGGCATTTTTTTGAATCAATATAGGAAATGGAGAAGAAGGTATCAGCAAGAAGATTTGAAGGTAAAGTTGCTATCGTGACGGCTTTGACTCAAGGTATCGGTTTCGCCATTGTCGTACGCCTTGCCTCGGAAGGTGCTTCGATCGTCCTCTTCTCTCGCAAGCAGGTCTATAACGATCAGAATCAATTACGTATCGATTCATTAAATAGTTGATAGAACTTATCATGTTTTGAGCTGTATTTGCAAGAAAAGGTGGATGAGACAGTTGAGAAACTTAAAGCTCAAGGAATACAAGCCCTGGGGGTCGTTTTCCATGTATCGAATGGGCAGCAAAAGAAGAATCTAATAAACAAGACCATTGAAGATAATTAGTGATATAAGGGCTTCTATGATGGTTCACGCCTTGCTTGGATGTTGAAGGCAGCTGCCCCTTTAATTGTTAGATCTAGGAAGGAAGCAAGCAACCTGCAAAGTAAAGTAGGCTTTGAAATGGGATGGTCTGGAAGGTGATGTTTGTGGTGCAGAAGAATGAAGGAAATAGGCAGATTTGATTAAGTGTTTTGAGCGGATGATGATGGCGGATGTAGGTGATGGAAAAGGGTGAAGGATGAAGATAGTATCTTAAAGAAATGAAGGAAGAAACAAAACTATATTAAAGCTTAGCCCCAGACCTTATAAGATTCTTTAAGGATGGTAGAAAGCACTTTGACCCTTAAGGTATATTAAACCGAAAGAACCAGAAGTATCAAGATAGAAAAGTATAGGGGTTGACGCCACAAGTATAAGTACTTGATAAGTCTATAAAGTTCAATTAAAACTAGAAGAGAGAAAATTCTTACAAGTTAAATTTTATAGAATGAATAAGATGTTTTACAAATGCAATTACAATATGAATTTATAGGAAATGATGACTTTGTATATATTCGGCTAGGTTTCAAGTCTCCCTCCAAGGCTGGTCGTGACTCCCTCCAAGGCCCTTGTGATAATTCGGCTTCCTTGGTGTCTCTCTCTACTTTGTTTGGGCGCTCAAAAAGCTTCCCTCCATGAGTTTGCCGCCCATCCTCATTCTCCCTCCAAATTGCTAAGGACATGTTCCTTTAGAGGGGACATGACCTTTGGGTGTTGAGTTGGCATGTGTAGATGGAGCTGAAGTGAGCTGATCGAGCTTGGTGTGAGCTGAATTGAGCTGAGCTAACTAGCTCAATCTTTGATTCATTTTTGAGCTGCCCTTAGCTAGGTGAGCTAGTCCTTGAAGCTTGTAGGCTTCCTTTGATTGCTTCCCTTTTCTCGAGCTGCCATAAGCTCCTAATGTACTCCTTGAGCTAATCTGAGCTGCCATGAATGTCCTTGAGCTGTTCCAAGCTGCATTTGAGGTGTTTGAGCTATGTCGAGCTTGTGCCTTCATCCTTGATACCTAAAGAAACAATAAACAATGTGTAAGCTGATTTTTAAGCTAAAATAAAATTCATGAGTTAAACATAAAGATACAATATGATTAGACATGCTGAAATGAACTTAGAAATAGATATAAAGATGTGGACTAAGGTGACACATTACATATCAATATGCAAAAGCATGCTTATAATATATAATGCATAAATGAGGTAATAGAAGATAAAGTAGGATAGAACTTCTTTAGAATCAGTCTCAAAGCCCTTCAAGGTGCTTCGGTCATCGTCTCCTCTCGCAAGCAGGTCTATAACGATCAGAATCAATTACGTATCGATTCATTAAATAGTTGATGGAACTTATCATGTTTTGAGCTGTATTTGCAGGAAAAGGTGGATGAGGCGGTTGAGAAACTTAAAGCTCAAGGAATACAAGCCCTGGGGGTCGTTTGCCATGTATCGAATGCGCAGCAAAGGAAGAATCTAATAAACAAGACCATTGAGGTTAATTAGTCTATGGAAATCTTCAATTCTGATACCAATTGTTGAAAACTAAACGAAGCTAAACAATATTTGTTTATGTTTTGGTTTCAGCAATATGGAAAAATCGATGTGTTTGTATCGAATGCTGCTGTAAATCCGTTTAAAATACCCTTGTTGCAAACAGAAGAATCTGTCCCCGACAAGCTATGGGAAACAAACGTTAAAGCATCAGTACTTTTATGCAGGTAATTAATTGCTTACAAAGAAGATTGCATATTCGGAATAGTTTGATGCATTGCCAATTGCCAATCTGTTTCTTTGTGTAATGCAGGATGCAGCTCTGTATTTGCAGAAAGGTTCACCGGTCATTTTCATTTCATCGCTCCCCGGTTTTCAACCTCTGCCTACTATGGCTATGTATGGGGTTACTAAGACAGCCCTTCTTGGGCTCACCAAGGTTGCCTTGTGTTTGAGTTACTTATGTTCTTATACATGTATGTATGTTCACGACTGGTCGCGTAATTCGTTCGTGTTGGTTGATTGTTTGATTAGGCTCTGGCGGCAGAGATGGCTCCGAATGTTCGAGTGAATTGTGTCGTGCCTAGTTTCATACCGACCCGTTTCGCTTCACACGTAACCGCAAATGAAGTTGCAGTAAGTAGATGCAGTGCTAGTAGTAGTAAACTAGTAATATCTGGTGAATGAATTAGTAATTTGGGTTGTGATTTGTATGTTACTGAATCCGAGTTGCAGAAGAAGACATACGAGGAAATGACATTGCTGAAAAGGCTCGGCACGGTTGATGAAGTAGCGGCTGCAACCGCATTCCTGGCGTCCGATGATGCTTCTTACATCACAGGAGAAACCTTAATTATAGCAGGAGGAACCTCCTCTAGGCTCTAGCTTCTGTTCCTTGTTCTACCACAAATATTTACCTGCTGCCTTCTTTAGTTTCTTTAAAGTAAAGAATAAATGCCGTCCACAGCAGGACAAACCATTTGTTTGTATTTTCGTTTCCAAACAATTTATCAATTCTAAAGAATTAAATTCTGAGATTAATTCGGTTTCAAGGGCATCTGGATTACTTCGACAAGTTCCTTTGTTTTCGGTTTCCAAATTTTAAAATATGGATGTCAATTATTAAAAGATTAAGAATATGTATGAATAATAGATAGTATCTTGTAATCATTTTTAGATTATTAAAAAAAATAAATTTTAAGATTAATTGTATAATCTTTTTTATTCGACATATACTACATATTTTTATTAAATGATGGATCTACCAAATTAAAATGTAATCTATACATTCTCAATAAATTAAATGATAACTTGTCGTCTGAGTAAGTACATTTGTCTGGTTAGTCAAGCTTATTATCTTTGTTCCTTCACATTTCTTTAGGTCATAGATTTTAGACACATTAGGAACATCCCCATCGCTTGCCCTCTAAGTAGTTTTAGGATTAGAATTTATCAAAAAATAATAATAACTTGTCATCTAAAATCAAGATAAATAGATTTGTTTAAAAAAAGATTTAATATAGAAATAAGTGCTCAAATCATACATTTTTTTGTTTTGGGTGCTTGGAGTTGTTTTTTTGTCAAAAAAGATATCTGACGTTTATAACGTTACCATTTTAGTCGCCCAACGTTTTTATTCTGCTAATATTTTAAGGTTGGTCTATTAAAATAAGTCATGAACTCGTTGGTCTGTTGACATTGTGAATGGAGAAAATTGAATTGGGAATATCACCCTTATAATAGGTCTCTATTATACTTGATCCAAATTAGTCGAGCAATAAATTAGCTATCAGTGATTAAACCCAAAAATTCATTAACCAATCATTGCTTGGAATGTGGCTGAGTTTTTAATTTCTTTTTATTTTTAAAAAAAATTAAAAATTTAATTTCTAAAAATAACTCTCAAAATTCTATTTTTTCAAAACCACAAATCCTCAAATCCTCTACTACCGCGAACATATTGTCGTTTGTGAAACTCGTCTCGCGTTCGTTGTTTGACGTTCAATTGACAAATCGATCATTGTTATGGCGATAAAAGATTAAAGTTATCGATAACAAGTTTGGCGAACACATATTTTGACCCTAAAAAATTAAACACTTAATTAAAAAAATATAATTTAAACATTTATTTTTATAGTAAGCCTTAAATATATATACCATCGTCGGATTTATTGATAATGTATACATAGTTACATTATAAATAGGTCAAAATAAGCTTTTAAGTACTTACCTTGTATGAGATAAGATCAATGTCTCAACTAACAAAAATAAAATAAAATTTTAAAGTCTTTGATTAAAAGTTCACTGCACATAAATTAATTTATAACAGCTTGGTTTTTGTTTTTTAGTTGCATTATAAATTGGATTAGTATGCCCTTCTTCAAAGTTGAATGCCGAATTCCGATGCCATTCCAACAGCAACGGGACAGTAAAAACATAAAAATAATTAAAATATACCGCGAATACATTATCTTTCATCGAGTGGTTATTTATTATAATCAGAGATGGAACAAAGATATAAAAATTAGGGTTATGACCTTAAAAAAATTTAAAAATTAAATTTTGATTTTTTTAAACATTATAATTTTAATTTGAAACCCATTAAATTTTTAGAAATGCATAATATATTTCAAAAAAGTTAAATATTTTTTAAATATCTCTCATCGTTTTTAAAAGCTCTCACTAAGTTTTCTAAATTTTTAAAAATTTTAGTTAGAGTTTTAAAATTTAAAAAAATGTAAATTAAATCTTTTGAAAATTTTAATTTAAACTTCTATTTTCTTAAAGTTTTAAGTTGTCCCCCAAAACTCTATTACAAAGTTTTAAAAAATTATTTTATATATTTAAGTTTTTTGATTTAAAATATCTTCTCATCTTCTAATAGAAATAAGGAATTTTTTCTATTTTTATAGCACGTTTTTTTCCAATGACAGATAGAGGATTTTAGGTCAATGTGTGTAAACTTTAAGAAGTTATATTAAAATTTTAAATGATGTAAAATTGTAAAACATTGGAGGTGTGAAATTATATTATCAATAGAAAATATAAAAAAATAACTAAACTATACGATAATTTGATCTATTTTATTTAAATCCTCTGTCTGGTTCTTTCATATTGATAAATGCTCACAATCACCCAAAAAGATTGTTTCTTGAATTATAATGAAGTCAAATGTCAAATTATTATCATCGTTATACTATCTCTGTCCTGCTTATATTATCACATGTTAACTTTTCATGAAATTTTAAAAAGAAAAAAAGTTATATGGCATAAAATAATTTAAATAATAATTTTAAAACACAAAAGTAATACTTTTATTAGGGCGGAGGGAGTATATATTTATATTGTTAGTATTAATAATCTTTATCTTTCACTACAGACAATGATGTTCGTTTATATCATTTATTTTTTAATTATTTAGTTGGGTTTTTTTAACATTTTTATGTATCCTTGTATTTTCATTATTTAGTAGTTAGTACTAATTAGTTTATGTTTTTTAAAATTCTTAAAGAAAGCGTCCGGGTAATATGATTAGTCTAAGTTAGTTTTATAGGCTCTTCTTTTTTAAGACTTTGATTTTCTTATACTCTCTTTTTATTTGTTCATTAAAATTAGTTGCACTTAAAAATGCGACACTAACTCTAAGCAACAAAATTAGAATCTGAAACACCCCAAGGCCTTCAACGTGGGACTAAAAACACAGATTACGGACAAAGAGAGCAGTTAGCATAAATCCACAGCTCATGTTAACCCTAAAACATAACCCCAAAAGCCACAATGGAAGATCATATAATATAATCACACCCCCACTAAAGATAAAACACCAGGCACAGCAGAAGCAATTCGACAGAGCCGGGGAGCTAAGAAGTTAAACCAGAGAAATGCTGCTTTCACCGCCGGGGGGTTTGCGTACACCACCGTAGTAGTCTCGAGACTCCACCTTCCCATCAGCAAAAATGTTACTGCCACTCATCTCCCGTAATTTTGCGGCACAGAGCGGTTTCTCGGCAGAACCCGGAGGAACATCGCCCTTAAATATGTCATTGCCTGAAAGCTCAGCAAATTTCTGATTATGAATTTTCTTTGCTGCCTTAACCGCAGCCTCCTCACTTAACATGCTACTTCCAGCAGGCTACAAAATAACACCCAAATTAAACCAGTTAGGTATTCAAGTTTAATTACTGATGCAAAAGGCAATTATTTAATCACAAATTTGAGTGTTTAATGACTTCAAAAAAGGAAACCTCAAATAGGAACTATGGAAGCTATGCTTAACAGTCTCTGTGTAGTACAGAAAGTCATAAATGTAAATCTGCTACTTATTCCAAGATTAATTATATCGACTCCTAACGATCTTAACAGCAATTTGTTACCCGATTAATCCACACAAAAAATGGCACACCATAGAACATAACCAACAACCTATTGGTGCATTGAGAAAATTCACCAAGTTTAGGACTTGGGAGTTTTTGCACGTACTTACATTACTTGTATCAGGTTCTCCCATGTCAAAATTGTCCTTCAATGCCAATGCACGTACCGCCGTTGGCCTTGGTAAAATTTCAGGTGGAGGTGCAAAGATGTCATGTCCACTGAGGTCCTTGAACTTTGCATTGCAGAGTTGCTTCTTCAACTTTGCATCCTCGCTTTCTAGGGTTCCACTTAGCTCACGCTGCTTCGCCACCTCGGGGAGAGTAGTCGGCCTTTTGGGGGAAATACTCTCTTCCTCCACAAATGAGATGTGACTAATTCCAGCTAGTGCTTGCTGGCAGTGCCAAACATCAAAATCTTTTAAGGAAACATTACTTGATACAAATGTATTATGATCAAAAGTCTAAACGTTGGCATGAATTACAATATATATTATAACAGAACTTGGAAACGGAAAGAATCATTATCAAATGCATACCTGATACATTCGTACTCCAGTTTTGCTGTTTGAAGCAGGATTAGCACTGCCTTGTTCTGATTCATCATTTTCTCCATTGGCTGCAAAAATCCCACTGCCACTCATCTCCTTCATTTTATATCCAGAACAAGGTTTCCTGGAAATTGCAACAGATGAATAAGCAGAAAAAACCTAATGAATAGGAATGAAGAAGATGCAAAACCTATCAAGGCACAGATTCCATTTTTCATTCCAATACAAGCTTAAGGATTCATTGACTAGTCCTAACAGATCGTCAAATCCCCTAAAGGCCTCAACAACAGAGACAGAGACGAAGAAAATAATAATATAACAAATTTCAAACAGCATTACTGAGTTTTGCTTAAAAATGCCAACAAACAAGCAAATCTTGGTAAAAAGAAATGATATGAATATGTATATTAAAACCATTGAACAAATTCGCAATTTCGGAAGCAGCGAGAACTTTGTATCAGATTCACGGAAACATTATTGGTTAGGTACATTAGAAATAGTTACAGTTGGTACAGTTAGATCTCCTTCAAAGGTCAGTGCAGTTAGATCAGAACGGAGATCCAATAGATCTCACCGTTTGTTTAAGCTTTCAAATTCTTCATCGGTCACTTGACCTCCAAACACCACTTTTCTGATCCCATCCGACGGCTGCCACTAAGTTAAAACAAAAAATCAATCAAAAAACATTAATAACATGGCAGAAAATAATTTTTTTATAAAAGAAAAGAAAAAGAACCTGGTGAGGGCGGGTGGAGCGAGGGGCGGAGGAATCCGGTTGAGGAGATTCGGACCAAGTGAGAAGATCGGCGGTGGAAGTGTGTGGTTTCCTCACCGGAGTGCTTCGGTCCATTTCCGTTTGTGTTTTTTTCTCAAATTCCACTCTCAAAACTACCAAAAAGGAGATTTTACGAGCTTTGAGAGATTGAAAGTGGAAGGAAAGCTGGATCTGAGAGAAAGAACGAAGGAACGCGCGCGTGTGTGGGTGTTGTACTTTGTGTCTCCTCTACCAGTGGTTTTTTGAATATATTGTACCGCCCCCTTCCTAATGTGGATTTATTCTCTTTTCTAAATGCATGAATTTGACTTATTAAATTATTTGTAATTTTAATTAATAAGATCTATTTATATTAAAATAACTATTTAATAATTATCTACTCTCCATTAATGTACTATTTATTCTCTGTTAATGTGTAGGAAAAATGTGATATTTTACTTTTAAAAAAACTAAATGAATAGACCTTATTAGCTAAAACTAAAGATAACGTAGTGAGCCGGATACACTTAATAATTTTTCTCACCACAACCATGTGATCTACACTCCTTTCTACCTCCATTTGTCTCTAAATCTATTCGTTACGGCTAAAATGTTATTTTGGCCCTCCACGTTATATCTGTTATAACTTTAATACATAAAGGTTTTCTTTTAAAATTTAATTTTATACGTAAAAGTTAATTATTTATCACTTTAGTTCATCGGGCTGTTCTAAGAGGGGCGGCTTAAAAGAAGCCTAAAAAGAGACCCTACCCTTATAACCGTTGGATGAAGCCGAATTGCTTATAACCCTTGGATGAAAAAAAAATAAAATGGGAATGGTGAACCGGTTACCATAGGGTAAAAATAAATTAAAAAAAAGCTGGACATCCAGACCTAGCTGACTAGTATATTTTTCTTGCAGCATTAGTATAAGAAGAAGGTTTGGCATCAGCTCACTCTGAAGCTTGAGCAGTTCGTTGCTTTCACCGTCTTCCAACTTTATCTCCTTTTCAACCTATTCCTTTCGTTTTGGCTTACGGTTTGCAGATCTCTTCAATATTCAGTTTTTGAACCCGTTTTAATAATATAAATTTTAGGTAATTTGAGCAAGCAACTTGTTATCTATTAGGTGGCACCGCCGCTTGAAAGAAATCGAACCGTAACAAAATCGTTTCCATCATCAGCAGTTGCGACACCCAAGTTTGATTAATGGAAGCCTCTGAAAAATATGAAGAAACCCACTCAAATGTAAGGTCTCTTTCTTTCTTTTAATTCGATTGGTATTCTTCTTTCGTATTGTAAATATGACATACTCTTGATTTATAACTAATACTTTGATCCAATCAAGTTAATTTCAATAAATTTCAATGAAACTGGCTGCTTTATTTTTAAAAAAAAGAAGATGAAAACCCATTTTCCCGTTTCTACGAGGTGCTTATGATATTATATTTCGAGCTGCTCATTTTGCAATTATATGTTCTCTTGATTTCTACTAGGTTCTAATTTTTCCTCGGTGCTTTGATTATCTTGACTTATCGGCATGAATTTGTTTGATATTTGATCGATTCTTGTTTTGAAGAAGATATAGATGATATTATGGCTAAAAATGTTATAAACTACCTTCTGGGTTTTGAAATCAGAGAACAGAAAGATTTGCTGGAACTGTAAACTGGGGAACAACCACTGTCATTGGAGTGTTTTGCAGGCATGTTATATGGAGGTAGTAAGGAAGTTGTTGCTTCAGTTGTAAGTTTTTTGTTTGTATAAAAAAAACCCTTCAATTTGATGCATAGGTAGTTGTAAGAATGTACGACTGTGATATAATTTGTGTACATGTGTGTGTCTGTACCTATGTTGTATGATATAATTTGTAATACAATGGAGATGTTTACTGTCCTGCAATTGTTTTTGTTGTCGCAATCATGTGGTTGTTCTTTTTTCGTTATAGAAAGATCTTCAATTTAGTTCATAGGAAGTTGCAAGAATGTTTGAATGTGATATAATTTGTATGTTATGGGTGAGTTTACAATCCTGGCGATTGTTTTCTTTAGTTGCAATCAAGTGATTGCACTTTCTTCCTTCAAAGCTGCTTATGTTTATGTTTTTGAGTTTCTTTTGAGATCAATTATGTCTATGTCAATAGTTAATTCATGTTTTTGTTCTTATTCTACAATGTTTTTTTATTGAAACTTGGGAATTCTTTGTTAGAGCAAAGATGCATAAGTAATGTTGAAGCTTGGCAGCACTCTAGATAAACGAGAGCAGTACCGGTTGATGCGAGATGCAATGGAGAAAAGGTTTATCCGAGTCACTCGTGGTTCAATTGTAGGTGGAATTCGACTTGGAATGTTCACTGCTGGATTCTATGGTTTATAGAATTTGTTGGCTGAGAAACGGGGTGTCCATGATGTATTCAATGTTGTTGGTACGGGTTCTGCAACTGCTGCAACCTTTGGTCTAATTAGTAATAATCCATACCTGTAATACCCTAATTTTGTCTGGGTATACCTATATATATATAAATATACACTATATTCGCTGTAAATAAGACCAAATAAATAAATAAAATAGATATTAGCTCATATATAGTTTAAATAAATCCTTTACAGTCCAATACGAGTCCATGTTACATCATAAAAGTTTATAGAGCCCAAAATTTAAATACAAGGCCCAAATACAGCTGTACACGTCCCATTTAGGGTACAAGTCAGCCAAACAAACACAAAATTGAATTTGTGTTTCTTTTTTACAATCATTAAAATAATGATAGAATAATAAATATGATATAATAAAAGAGAGAGAGGCTTACCGGGGAAGCTGAAACGCCACCGGAAGTCGAACCACCGCGAAGCTCGTTGTCGGAGCAACGAACGGCTGTTGGAGAAGAAGCTGAAACTGTGAATCGTGGTCGGAGTTGGGATCGGAACAGTGAACCACCACCATCGAAGGTATTTTTCCTTCGATTACTTTTCAAATCCTGCAAAACTAGATAAACTTTAGTTCATATATATATAAAACACCAAAAACAATGATAAAAATGAGATCGATGTTTATCTTTTGGCGGTCGGAGCGTTCACTTGCGGTGGCCGGAGTGGTCAAGGCGAAGTCGAAGAGGGAGAGGGTTTCAGGTAGTTTAGGCTTAGATTTGGGGAAGAAGGGTGTTTCTGACGAAATGGGTTAGATTTAGGGTTAGATCGGGGAAAAAAGTTTTTTCGGTGAATTTTGGGCTCGGGCGGTTGCTAGAGCGGCGGTTATCGTGGTGGCCGGCGACGCCCGCGGCGGCCGGCTAACGGCGGGGGTGTGATCGAGCTTGGTGGCATGAAATCTGACGACGGCACTCGCGCTGGTTTGTGGCCGAAACTTTTGATGTTCTTCAATTTCTTGATGAACTATGAAGAACATCATTCAAAACTTAAATGTTTGATCCATTTTAGTATGGAAATCTGGGTTTTTGAGTGTTTTAGTCTAGAGAGATTTGAGAGGTATCGAACTTAGAGAAAGAGAGTTGAAATTGAAAATGGGAAAAATAGGTTAAAACCAGTTTTGGGGGATTTTATAATCAAACCCGCGCACGGACCCGAACCCGAACCCGAATAAGGATCCGCGCCCTTCTTTTCCCATATTTGTATTTTGGGCAGCAAGTTCTCATTTCTCACAATTTGGTCCTTAATATTTGTAATTCGGCACCTTTTCTTCAATTGTAATTCAATTTAGTTTTTTCTTAATTGTTTAATTTATTAAATTGCTTTAATTTACTTGTTTTAAATTAAATGTATGTTGCATATTTTAAATGGGCATGTAGTATATTTCTTTAGGTGACTAATTCATTTAGTATAAACAATTAGAGCCTTTTAATTTAGGTTCTTTAATTAATTAATTTAATTAAAATAAGGAGATAAATGTAGAAAATAAATTATTATTAAATGGAAACTTTAATGTTCTAAGTTGATTAGCGTCTCATTGTAATGAGATGTTAATTAAGGGGGCATTTTAGTGAAGCGTTTAATATTTCATTTAAACCCAAAACATTGTAATCACATAGTTAATTAAAATTAAATTAAGAATAGGGTTTAAATAGTTAGAATCACTAGATATTAAGAATATTATTAATTTAGGGCTTAATATGGAAAGTGCCCAATTATTTGGGTGTTATCACGTAAAACCTAAATTTGATAATATTTATAAATTCTTTAATTAATTCAATCAATTTGAGCCCTAATTAGGTTTGAACTTAAAACTGACAAGAAAATAATTAGACATGCATTAAAAATCTTTTGTGTTGAAATACATTTTTGAATCTGAATTGAAGTATCCTAAAGTAACTGGATGTTTCAAAACTTATATTCGCTAAAAATGTATTTTCTTACAGAAGGATACTTCCATTCGAAATGAAATTTAGTTAACAATTAAATATTTAATTAAATTCAAATTATCGAAATTAATAAGGTACCGATAACGGGCGTTTGTGGGGTGCTAATCCTTCCCCACACGTAAACGATTCCCGAACCCTAATTTTAAAGAAAAGAATCTCTAGTTGTTTTATGGTGTCCACTCTATCAAAGTGACCGGTGGCGACTCCAAATTGATTTTCGAGGATAAATAAAAGGGAAATCTGATTTAATACGAAAAACCTTAATTACAAGATTAAATGAATTAAAATGAACAAAAAACCCTAATTTTCAAAAAGAACCAAACGTCAGGCTATTTTTTCATATTTCGGTTTAAAAATGGTCACGACAGTATGGTGACTCCGCTAGGGACTCAAAATTGAGAGTCAAGCCTAATTAAGTAATTTCATGTGGCATTTTGGCATTCCGAGCAATAATTTGAGTTTAATTTCTTTCGAGAATTGTTGGATGAATTTTCAGGAAGAATGAGGGTTGTTTTTGTGTATGATATATCTGTTATCCATGCATAAGTCCTCGACCCGGGCTCTTCACCCTTATGCGTCGTGAGGCTCACGCCTCCGTTGTAAGGGACCTATACTACCGAATCAATGTCTTACCGTCGCTATAGACAGTAACGACAATTCGGGAACCCAGAGTCTAGAACCAAACCCACATTATGTTATCTAGAAACCCACCCCACTAGAGCCAGACAAGGACCTATGACAAGTGTTGTTGGTTTAAATACATTTTTCTGGTTACTCTTCTTTGCTCGATGTAATCTGTTTTGTTGAGCTTATTAAATTTTTGCCTTCAATATTATTACTCAATACTGACACATTTTTCTTTGTGTTTTGTTTTATTTTGTTGCATGGTATTGCATTGCATCCATTAAAGGTATCGATTCGAGAGTTAGCCAAGTAGGCAGTGTCCATAAAGGCTGAAGGTCCTGATAGACAAAGAGAAGACAACACGTGGCTGAGGACCTGGTTAGGAGGAGTCCAATATAAGAAAGGGGGCAGTATCCACAAAAATCACGTGTCAAAATGCAAGCAGTCCCACGAAGACAATAGGAAAGCAGTGAGGAAAAATTCAAGAATTAGAGATTCACATGTTTATATCGAGCAAAATTAGAGGGTGAGCAAGCTTGAAATTCAGAATCGGTACCTCAGTTTCACAAATAGAGAAATTTATAGAAGAGTACTGAACACGGGAAAAGCTGATATCCAGCCAAAAATGAAGAGTCAAAAAGAAGGTAACAAAATTGGAAAGTGATGCACAACATCTAAAATACCAGCTTGTAGGGGCACTACGAATGGAAGACGAGGCATTAAAAGACAAACTTGAGGTAGCCACCCAGACTATCCAAAGGCAAAAATCATGAAATAATCAGCTTTGGAAACTAAGTGCGGAAATTGCCCAGTACGTACAGATTTTGTCCAATGAAGCCATGAACCTACAACAACACTTCGACATCGACTCCGAGCTAGGAAAAACATTAACTTGGAAGCTGAACAAAGTAATCAAGCTGGGGATATGGCTAGCTACTTTATGTAATCAGACTGTCTATTTCTTGTATTCTACCTTTTGGCCAATAAATATTGCTTTAAAGACTAGTTCTTGAAATTGATACCTTTTGCATTCATGTTGCATTGCATATAATAATAATAATAATAATAACGTTGCATTTAAAAAAGTATATTGTATTTTTTCAAGTAACATTACATTATACCTTTTTTCAGTTAGAAGTGAAGAAGTTGAAAACCAATAATCTGAGAAGCATGGGCAATAATAAGCTTGTTAGTGTCAGGCAATCGCAGAAGGTTGTTGAGGACCGCTTGGGTAGCATGGAGCAAAGGATTGATCAGTCCCAGAACGAGATGATAATTCGAGTTACCACATTGCTTCGAATCAGGAAAGCTGAAAATATTTCTGATGGAAAGCTCTGATATTGATGAGCAATGAGGTATCATATCTCACATGAGAGTTCAATTTGAAATGATTCTTTCTGCAAAACAAAAAGAAGAGAAAAGGAGAAGAAAAAGATGAAAAAGACAAAAGACAAAAAAAAAACAAAAAAAAGACAACAAAAGAGAAAAAAGTTAAAAAAGAAAAAAGAAGGAAAATAACATGTTTAGATCAAGATAGCTGGGGCATTTACAAGAAATCCAGTAGACCTGAAAGAAATAATGAAGTGCTTGACCTTGATGCACTGGTGGGTAATTCAGTAGACAAACATAGAAGGATTGTATAACGTTAAGTTATGGTGTTTCTGCCAAAAAAATCATGTTGATCAATTGGCTAATGGCAATTTGAGGACATGATTCTAGTAGAGTTGAGGGACTGTAGAACTTTTCTCTGAACTGATGAAAGCCAGGAATCTAGTTGAAGATTGGACCTTTCTTGTAGGGGAATTAATTACAAGATAAGCAGTGAGCACAGAAACACAAAAATAGAGAAGCTAGAAAATTCAGTAAGGAAAACAAGATGATTAGCCCTATCTTAATGCCATGTTTAGATCTATTGCATTGCCATGAATAGGATCGCCCCTTGATGACAATGCCCCGAAGTTTTACAAGTCTCTTCATGTTATGGATTTAAAACAGAGTCAATGATCTTATTAGACCCGGGCGTTTATATTTCGAGAGCAGAGAATCTCGATTCTGAAAGAGACTATCATTTGCTAGAAAAATTGAGACAAAAGAGAAAGGGCAAAGTCTACAACCAACTTTTGTGGAAAATCTGCCGCAGTTTAGGGTTTACCAAAGTTATAGTAGTGTTTGGAAATATACATCTTGTAACGTCGTTTTTTCTTTTAGCTTCTTTATAAATAGGGATTAGATCCTTTTTGAAATCTTAGCTTAAAGGGATTTTTTTTGAAACTCTTGTTCCTTTTAAAAAATGATTTTTGACTTGGAGTCGCCACCAGCCACTTGGATAAGGTAGGTCGAACACCACAAAACCAAAGATTCGCTATAGAATGGGGGGTTCGAGAGTTGATTACGTGTGGGGAAGGATTAGCACCCTCATCACGCTCGGAAGTCGATACCAAAACATTTGTTGGTTTTAATCGAAAGAAAATGTCGAATTTTGAAAGAGATTTAATTCGATGACCTTAATTGAAAATTAACCTTAATTGAACGGGCTTTATCAAATTGGTGGGTTCAAATTACTTGGATATTTAATTAATAAGGTTGACGATACACCAGACCGTAGAATAAACCGACATCGAATAAGACCGACTACCGTGTTAGTTTAGGGTTTGGATACCGTACGTCACCTTTATGCATGATGCAACCAATTAAGAAATGATGAAATGATCTTGTCTAGTTTTAATTCTACCTTGAGTCAGTAAGAATTAATTCAAATGTTTGGTCAAAACATCCTTTAAGCTCGGACTGTTGCGACACAAATTTCGAAATTAATGAATACCTCCATTTTTATAATTTAAATTAATTAACATGTAAAATTAATGGGCCGTATGAATGACAATTAAGGAATGGCAAAAAAAGCATAAAAGATAAACACACAAGGCCCACCCCAAGACCTAACCTATAAGGGCCCAAATTATTGGAGTCCAATTAGTGATCTAATTATTAGCTAAATGAGTTTAATATCAACCTATGATTAGTTAAACCCTAAAAGCTAGCAAAACCCTAATAAATTATGGATTGCCTTATATCATAATAATTAATTTGATCAACTTTAAACTAGTATCCCAATGAGCCAAGGGTACTATTTAAAATGAATCGAATTAATTGAGCATGATTTTTAATTTAGATGTCCATTTAAGTTCAAGGTTGATTTTATCCTAAAAGAGCAATTAAGAGATGTTCAATTAACTTAATGAATTCAACATTCATCCCAATGAGCCAAGGGTAAATTTAAATCCATTAAACCAATTTAAACCTTAATCTAACTAAGGCTCTAAGCTAATCCTAAATTAATCTAATTAATTTAAATGCCATGCCCCTATGAGACGGGCACACGATTCTAAATTAATCAAATTAATTTTGCTTAATTCTAATCTAAAGCTAACTTTATTAATCTAGAGCCCAAACCCACTACAACTAGGTCTAAAAGCTAGAAGCCCAAAACACCTAAACTAGGCCCAAGAAAGAAGCCCAAAACCTCAAAAGACATAAAAACATATATATATAATATTATGTATTTAAAAACCAAATTAAGAATATTAAAAGAAAATATATATTAAATATTTCAAGATAACTTTTTAGTATGTATATATATATAAAGCAATATACACGTGTATATACATATAGATGTATTAAATAAAGATACTTTAAATATATATTTAGATATAATATAATTTTTTTTATAAAACCATATATCATATAATTTTTGAAAAAAGGTTATGTATTTCAAGGAAATATTATATTTAATATATGTTTAAAAATCATAGGTTATATGTCTATTATAGAAACCATATACTACATGTTTTTTAAGAGAACTACATGTTATATATCAAAATCTATAGACTTTACACAGCTAGGTATATATTATATTATATTATATTATATTATATTATATTATATTATATTTTATATTCAAACCACAAGAACAACAAATACTCACTTAACCTAATCAAACCACGACAAGCATGTAAATTCGCATCTAACACAAGAAAACAATCCATAATATTAACATGAAATAAAGGCTGGGAATAAAAGCTAAACATTAAATTAAATATGCATGATAAAGAAAATTTTAACACTGGAAATGACCAAATCGTAAAAAAACAAAACAGGGGGTCAAAATGAAAAGAAAGGAAAGGATACAATTGCAAACCGGTCAGAAATATCAGGGATTGGGGACAAAATTTAGAAAGGCGGAATGGTTTCAGGGGTAAATTCAAAGACGTTGAGGGACTATTAGTGATATTTGGACCTGCGAAAGGGTTAAACGCGCGATTAAAACAGGACGGAGGTCTTTATTATGTTGTTTCACTATTTTTAAAACGTGAAAACTTTATAAAAAAACCTTTATTTCAGGTTATTACCCTTTTGGCAAAATTAGAGCTCTAAGCTCTTATAACCCTTTCCCATTTGTTCATTTGGGTTCATCATGAACCCAGATTCCGGCGACCCACTGCCGTTATTCCCAGAAAACGACTGTTGCTCCGTCGTGCCGGCCACCAAACCACAGGGACCGGCGAGACCAAAAGCCACACAAAAAATCCATTTCTCGGACTAAAACCAGATCCACCCATGATTTTCAAAACTCGACCTCCCCATTTAAAAAAACAGAAACAGATTCAAAATCGGGAGTAAAAAAAACAGACCCTATTTACATCCTCCACCCTTCCGTCTCACCATATACAACCTCGAGAGGTTGCAAGGCTTGTCAACGATGATGGGAGGCGGATCGACACGAGAGGAAGATGAAACGAAAAGGGTAAGACATATAAATTAAAACCCTAACTACTATGCTTTTATGCTTTGAGATTGAAAGAGATATGTTTATACCTCTCTGAACGTGAGTGTTTTAGCTTTTTCTCTTTTCCCAATGAAATCCAGAATTACTTACAACGTTTTTAGGGCTTCGAATATATATATACCCTGATATATTACATGATTTTAAAAAAAAGGAAAATTACAAAGAAATTCATATTGGCTAATGCATGTTTTGTTTGTATTCATGTGCCGATTCAGAAATGTTTTCTTGTCCCCTGTATTTGCTGATAATTCTCTAATTTTTTTATTGTTTTTGTTGCATGTGAACAATCTGTTGAGGACGGGGGACCAGAGGGCTTGCTAGTGTGGCTGTTGAGATGGCGTTGATGTGGCAAGGCGGTGGTGAGTTGGCGTTGGTCCACTGGTTTCTTCAGCCGACGTGGTGGCAGATGCGGCACTAGATGAGTCGAAAGGTCAGGCGTGCGAAGTACACACGCGCATGTGCAACATCAAAGGTCGCGTGTGCTGCGCGTGACGAGTTCTGGAAGCTTCCCCGTTTCGATCTGAGTCTTTTGATGAGATTCTGATCCAACGGTGGATATGTGGTTGCGCAGAAATAAGGAGATTAGGGTTTTTGATGTAATTATGGGTGGGGTTTAATTAGGTTGGGCCCAAATGGGCTATGTATGATTTTATTTGTTTGTTCTTAATGGACTGTGTAATATAAAGACTTGGGCCATTTTATGTAATTAATGGACTGTTAATTAATTTCAGACTGGTTTAAATAAAAAGGAATGGGTTTTTATTTAATAATTATAATTTTTCCTTGTTTTTTTCTTTTTTCAAATTAGCTATGACAATAATAATAATAATAATAATAATAATAATAAAATGACATTAGTAGACACTAACAACAAAAATGGAAGAAAGGTTACGGTGCCAAAAGAATACATACTATGGCAACAATATGGACATAATGATAGCAATAATAATATACGAGGAAAACCAACATGCGGATACAACCATATAACATAACATAATATAATTTTTGGGGTTTTTGATTAAAACATAATAATGCCAATGAAATCGAGACAAAAGATAAACATATTACTTGAATTACATACATATAAAAGGAGAGTGATTATAGCTCTCTTATTTAATCATATTAGTAGTAGCATGTATAAGGCCCTTTATTTATTACTTATTTGAACAAAAACGACCCCCAGACAAAATTAGTGATTACACATCTTCAATGTTTCCTTTACTGAAGAATATTCCAAAGTCAGATGCTCAGGATGCTCTTTTTAGCGAAAAATCAAAGACTAAACTAGATCTCATTCATGTTTCATATCGTGAGTTGTACTTCAAATTGCTCGAAGCTCTACCGTATCATTTGAAACCTTCAAAGCCTCATCATTCAAGCTATCACAACATCAAGAATCATTACGGATATCATAATGGAGTCCATGATCATGATATTGAAGATTGGTATACTTTCAAGCAACAAGTTCAAAACTTTCTGAACCAGGGGATTTTGGGAATCGAAGCTGAAGATAAATCTATTAAGATTTGTAATTCAATGGCCAGTCACCTGATCGGAGCCAATACAATTGAAATGCCTGAAAATAAAGTGTTGAAAGACATCAAGAAAAAAAGAGAAGAAAGGGAAAGGTGAAACCGATCGAGAACCAGCAACTAACAATAAAGAAACCTCGAACGACGTGACCACTAAAAGACTAAACATATCCAGCCAAAAGCAGGAAAATCATAGTTCATTTAGGCGTCGACCAGAAGAAGTTGTCAATTTTCACATGCAAATGATCAAATATTATACAAAAAAGAGCAAACAGTTGACAAGATGACGAAATAAGGAAACCTATTGACAAGATGATCTTAATTCATGGCTCGACGAGACCAACATAGTAAACAAGATGAGGCATGTCTTTATACTGGCAAAGGAAAATAAAGAATTGTTGAAGCTGGAATCTGCTCAAGTCTTCCTTAAATAGTAATTAACAGTTGAATCATGGGAGATCTGTCTGTAGTTTTAGGACTATTACAGAATAATATCTTAAACCATCCCAATCGCTTTTTCCCGCGAGTATTGGGTGTCCTTTGTAAGGGAGGTTATTCGGTTTGTTTGTATTAGATGCTTGTTTCCTACATATATTTTTTTCGAATGGCAAACAATTTGCATTTGTGAATTCTTTTAATAGTTCATTTATTCTTTGTCATGGGTTAGTTTTTGTTCTCTCATGCGTATACATATATATCTTTATAATTGTTTTATCAGGTCCTTGAATATCCGCTGCAAGAGCGACCAAGAATCAAACTCAAAGATCAATTTCGAAATGTGACCCTCTTCTAAGTTATTTAGGCTAATAGGAAGACATTAACGAGTGTTCAGGAATCACGGAAAGATTCCAAATACAAACTCTAAGTGAATTTTCCTCTCATGCATTTTTTACTAAGGTCCTTAAATGAAGTGATAATCCAAAACATCTACCACCTGAAGACCACTTTTCTTTGAAGATATCCGTATATGGGAGGAAATTTGGTATTCCTTCATCTACCTTCACAAAGAAAGAAAATAAGAAAATATTATTTGTTGTCCCCTTTTGAGCCTGATAGCTTTTTTTCGATTCAACCCAAACCAAGGATCACCCTAACACTAGAGGCAAGGAGGATGTGAATTTGTTTACAAGTGAAATATGTTTGGTTTCAATCATGCTATGATAATGATGCCTTATGAATTTGGGGCAAGAAACAAAAAGTGGATGCTTTGAGTACAAGAGCAAGAAAGGCAAATTTAATGAAGACAAGTATTCAAAATTGAAAAAAGAAAGAAAAAGAGAAGGAAAAAAGAGAAAAAAAAGGAAAAAAAGGAAATAGACAAGAAGAAAAAGAAAATGTGGAAAGTTTGTGAATCGAGTTGAAAATTGTTGACGTGAAAGTTGAAATAATTGAAAGAGAAAACACTAATTCAAAAAGTGAAAGGAAAAGCAAGGGACAAATGTGAGATCTTCCATTCCAATAAATCTTTATTTGAAGGAGTCGATGAGGATTAATCATCTTTGTACTCGAGAAAGGGAAATGAACTTTAGGGTGAAAACCCAGAAATGGGCAGTCTAAAGCGATCCAAAAGGGAAAGAGAATAAAAAAGAATAAGAAAAGAGTATTTCATCCGAGCATATTCAGATCAAAGAGCGTGGAAATATAATTTCACCCCGAAAGTAATGATCCTTGGTTTTATCACCTTTAAACATTATTTTGAGCCTATATATCCTTTCTTTCATAGCCGTGAGCCATAGCCCCATTACAAGCCTCAAAAGACCATTTTGATTATATACGAGTATTGGAGTAAGGGAAGTTTGTCTTCAGAATACATCCTGCTTATCAGGGTTAACCTTTGTTCAAGGATTTCTAAGCTTCTAATGCTTGATAGAGATCAGAAAAGAGGGAAGAACTGGGTTGGTGAGTTGGTGAGGCAAAGAATGCAACTTAAATGAGATAGAATTAGGCATATGGGAAATTTTCTCTCGGAAGTCTAATAATTTAGAGGGGTCACATTTGAGTTGATCTCTGCCAGTTTGGTTCAAGGGCTCTATTGCATTTGAAATTTAAGGGCCTAATTTTGGGTTTTTAGTTTCTCATGTTTGCCATGACTTATCAAATTGTTCCATTTTCACAAATTTATTAAAATAATATTCTAAACCTTTCACTTATTGTTTCAACAAGCATCTTGCATATAAATCGATTAGATATAAGAAAAGCAAAGGATTTCGTGGGTATTATTATGATTTACTAATCCTTTAAGTTTAGGAAGAATATGAGGTGGTCTCGATACTTGGTTAATGACGAAAAGTATGACGAGGAAAAGAGACGCAACTTTAAATGTCAAAAATATCTGTCCAAAGCCGTAAATAAACGACACAACAAACTTTGGGGCAAAGAGAGAATAGGAACCATCTTCTGGGGCATTACAAGATAAGAGAACCTTGTGAATGTGAAAGTGAGCAAGGATGATAGTTGAATTCGAGACTGGGGCAATGCTGTAAAGAACACTACAGAAGAATATATCTTATTCCAGTGAATATAGTCCACAAGCTGAAGTATAGAAGTGATGATCACTTTTGGAACCATGAGAAAGAATGTTGCTAAAGATGCTGAATGAAGACGTAGCAAGAATGGCTTTACAAGAAAGGAGTTGTCATACACACTCGAGTTTCTCTGATGTGAAGTGCGAGTTTATGTGATGAATCTGTGAAAAGCAAGTATGGCTTCCATCAGAATTAAAACCTGTCTAGAACAGAAAGAGAACATCATTGCAACGAAAAAGAAACAAAAAAAGAAAAAAGAAATGAGAAATGAGAAAAGAAAAAAGAAAAAAAGAGAAAAAAAAGAAAAAAGAAAAGAAAAAGAAAGAAAAGGAAAAAAAGAGAAAAAGAAAGAGAAAAAAGGAAAAGAGAAAAAGAGAAAAAAGAATGAGGTGAAAACCTGAAAGGGCGCCTTGAGAAAAAGAGAAAAAACAAAGTAAAAACCTGAATGGGCGCTTTGAGAAAAGCAATCTAAAGTGAAAATCTAAAAAGGGGCTTTAGAGAAAAAGATGCAGAGATCCTAAAGATTGAACCTGAGTGTGAGATATGTTACTTTGGTAGCAAAATTAGTGCCTGAAAAATAGAGCAATGAAATTTTAAGCTTCCCTGAAGATAAAAGCTTACCCAAGTGGTCCTCAATTGACATTATTCATGCATCATACATAGTTAGGCATTCATAAGATAGGAGTATGCTAACTCATACAATCAGAGTTTTGCATATTTTAGCAAGAATTAGTATAGTCAACAAGAAAAGAGAAAAGATCGCAACTTACAACTTCATATTTGGAGGAATAGACCAGTCACATGTGTTCCAAGCAAAGTCGATCAATGCACAGAGAAAGAGGAGTGAAAGATCTCAGGAAATTGAAGATATTAAAGACTGAATTTGATAGAACTTCAAGGGTTTGAGGAAGGTTCAGGGACCTGAGGCATTTGTTCACCCTAGATGATGGAGGGCCAAATTCTATTATCGAAGTTGGAAACAATGAGATTTGTGGGGCATCATTGTACATAAGAGTGCTGATCAAAATAGAAAAGAAAGAATGCAGAGGCTAAAAATAATTTGATTAGTGAAGAAGTCAATACTTACTCAAGAAGAATAAGAGCTCAACAATCAGATTCTGGAGGCAAATTCTGCTAGGGCATGAAGACAACAGAAGTTTCAGACGAAACTCAAGAAGATCAAGCAAAACAAGACTCCATAAGAAAATTTTCAAGAGATGAGGTACCATTACAATAAAAGTAGAAAATTTAACAGAGAAGCAACAAAAATCAGGACCCATCCAAGAGGAATTCACAAGAATCAACAAAGAACGAGCAAGATTTCAATCTATATCTTTGAGATTGGAGAAGTAGATCCAACGAAGAATTGCAAAGACATCAACCCGTTTAAAGAGACGGATTACAACAAAGTTTTTAATCCGTTTGCAGAGATAGATTTCTCCAAACATGTTGTTTATAGAGACAGATCTCAAGACAATCTGTTTGCAGAGATGGATTTCTTCAAATATTCCATTTATAGAGGTGGATTCCAAGATATTCTATTTACAGAGGCAGATCTCAAGATATTCCATTTGTAGAGGCAGATTTCTTCAAACATTTCGTTTACAAAGACGGATTTCAAAAAATCTTTCTTTACAGAGATGGACCAGCAAAAGAGTGAGGAATGAAGAATTTCATAATAAGAAGAACAACTTCAAACCTCAAAAAATAAATAATTTTAAAGAGTAATTCAAAACCTTAGAAGATCTTCAGACTCTATAGTTTGGCAGAGGAATGAAGAATTTCATAATAAGAAGAACAGTTTCAAACCTCAGAAAATGAAGAATTTCAAGGAGCAATACCAGACTTCAAAAGATGAAAATTTCTTAATGAGAAGAACAGATTTGGACTCTATGGTTTAGTAGAAGATTGGAGAATTTCATAATCAGAACAACAACTTCAAGCTTTAGTAGTTTAGATATGGTCCAACACTTCCAAGAAGAATGAATGATGTTCATAATAAGAAGAAACGGTTCAAACTTGACAGATAGCTTATGCAGAAAGATTGTCAAGTTCATACTAAGAAAAGCTTGTTCAAGATTCAAATGAGGCAAAAAGTTTCAGCATCGCTTGTTGCAGGAGTTTTCAAAGTTTTATTCATATATTTTTCCTTATGATTAATACTAAAACATTAATGATAGTTTCAACTTTTGTAGGTCATATTAACAGTCTTAAGAAGAATGAAGGGTTCCTAATGAAAAGAGCTTGTTTGTTCAACATCTTTGCAGAGAGATTGATCAATATTTCAAGAACAAAGAAGAACACCTAATGTGAAGAGCTCGCCCAGCAATGGCAGAGCTCCTAATTTGAAGAGTTCGCTCAGCAAAAAAACAAAGAGCTCCTAATAGAAAGAGTTCACGGAGCAAAGACAGAGCTCCTAACAAGAAGAGTTTGTCAGCAAATAGTACAAAGTCCCTAATAGGATATGCTCCCAAATTAGAGAAGAAAGAACTTCTAATATGAAGAGTTCATCCCCAGTGAATAAAGAATTCCTAATGAGAAGAGTTCGCCCATCAAAGAAAAAATTCCTAATAAGAAGAGTTCGCTCAGCGAAGATAGAGTTCTTAATGAGAAGAGCTAGTTCAGACCCTACAGTCACCCTTGATATGAGGATTAGGAGGTTCCAAATAAGAAGAATGTGAGAATAAGACCTTGTAGCTCAGAGCAATAGCTGAGAAGTTCGGACAAAATTCGTGTCTTTTCAGTCTTTGCCCTATTCATGTTCTACAGCAATGAGCAAAGAGGGGCAGTTGTAATACGCTAATTTTGTCTGGGTATACCTATATATAAATATAAACTATATTCGCTATAAATAAGATCAAATAAATAAATGAAATAGATATTAGCTCATATATAGTTTAAATAAATCCTTTACAATCAAATACGAGTCCATGTTACATCATAAAAGTCTATAGAGCCCAAAATATAAATATAAGGCCCAAATACAACTGCACACATCCCATTTCAGGTAAAAGTCAGTCAAACAAACACAAAATTGAATTTGTGTTTCTTTTTCCTGCCCAAGAAAAGCCACGTGTCGCCCTAGGAATGGTACAAATTAATTTCACATGGATTGAGCTATCCTGTGACGTCATCTTACGTCATCATTCTAACTCCCCATAAATACTAAGAGAAAAATGTCAGAGGAATTAATTACAATCATTAAAATAGTGATAGAATAACAAATATGATATAATAAAAGAGAAAGAGACTTACTGGGAAGCTGAAACGCCATCGGAAGTCATACCACAGTGAAGCTCGTTGCCAGAGCAACGAACGGCTCTTGGAGAAAACGCCAAAACCGTGAATATCGCTGGAGTTGGGATCGGAACAGTGAACCACCACCATTGAAGGTATTTTCCTTCGATTACTTTTTAAATCTTCCAAAACAAGATAAATGTTAGTTCATATATATATAAAACACCAAACACAGTGGTAAAAATGAGAAGATAAGTGTTTATCTTTTGGTGGTTGGAGCGTTCACTTGCGGTGGCCAGAGTGGTCAAGGCGAAGTCGAAGAGGGAGAGGGTTTCGGGTAGTTTAGGTCTAGATTTAGGGAATAATGATGTTTTTGACGAAACATGTTAGATTTAGGGTTAGATCGGGGGGAAAAGGGTTTTTTGGTAAATTTTAGGCTCGGGCGGTTACTGGAACGAAGATTGTCGTGGTGGCCGGCGGGGGGTAATCGGAGCTCGGTGGCGTGAGATCTAACGGTGCCACTCACGGTGGTTTGTGGCCGGAACTTTCGATATTCTTCAAGTTCTTGATGAACTATGAAGAACATCATTCAAAACTTAAATGTTTGATCCATTTTAGTGTGGAAATCTGGGTTTTTGAGTGTTTTAGTTGAGAGAGATTTTAGAGGATATCGAACTTAGAGAAAGAGAGTTGAAATTGAAAATGGGAAAATAGGTTAAAATCGGTTTTGGGGGGGTTTATAATCAGACCCGCTCACGGACCTGAACCCGAATAAGGATTCACGCTCTTCTTTTGCTGTTTTTGTATTTGGCAACAAGTTCTCATTTCTCACAATATGGTCCTTAATATTTGTAATTCGACACATTTTCTTCAATTGTAATTCAATTTAGTTTTTTCTTAATTGTTTAATTTATTAAATTACTTTAATTTACTTGTTTTAAATTAAATGTAGGTGTGCATATTTTAAAATGGACATGTAGTATACTTCTTTAGATGACTAATATATTTAGTATAAACAATTAGAGCCTTTTAATTTAAGTTCTTTAATTAATTTATTTAATTAAAATAAAAAGATAATTGTAGAAAATAAATGATTATTAAATGGAAACTTTAATGTTCTAAGTTGATTACCGTCTCATTGTAATGAGATGTTAATCAATGAGGCATTTTAGTAAAACATTTAATATTTCATTTAAACCCAAAACATTGTAATCACATAGTTAATTAAAATTAAATTAAGAATAGGGTTTAAATAGTTAGAATCACTAGATATTAAGGAATATTATTAATTTAGGGCTTAATATGGAAAGTGCCCAATTATTTGGGTGTTATCACGTAAACCCCTAAATTTGATAATATTTATAAATTCTTTAATTAATTCAATCAATTTGAGTCCAAATTAGGTTTGAACTTAAAATTGACAAGAAAATAATTAGACATGCATTAAAAACCTTTTGTGTTGAAATACATTTTTGAATATGAATTGAAGTATCCTAAAGTAACTGGATGTTTCAAAACTTATATTCGCTAAAAATGTATTTTCTTACAAAAAGATACTTCCATTCAAAATAAAATTCAGTTAACAATTAAGGATTTAATTAATTCAAATTATTGTTCGAAATGCCAAAATGCCACGTGAAATTAATAAGGTACCAATAACGTACGTTTGTGGGGGGTGCTAATCCTTCCCCACACGTAACTGATTCCTAAACCCAAATTTTAAAGAAAAGAATCTCTGGTTGTTTTTATGCTGTCTGATCTACCAAAGTGACCAGTGGCAACTCCAAATTGATTTTCGAAGATAAATAAAAGGGAAATCTGATTTAATACGAAAAACCTTAATTGGTGACATGGAACTAAAATCTAATTCTTTTGGCAATGTATTCCTTACATCCTTAAGTGGCTATTGCTAGCTCATTGTCCAGCTTTTAATAATTTAAATTTTGTTGGTGATGCTTTATTGTTAATGATCTTAACATCTTATAATTATTCTCTCTTCCCTTACTATTGTATTTTTGATATCTTCATAATAGGGTGAAACAATGGTTTTATCATCAAATTCAACACTGAAAATGTTTGTGTTTTTCCAAAAAAGGTTTGCTCATAATATTCGGAGTTTGATGATTAAAAGTCATAATTGATTCAAGAGACAAGTTTGAAAAACACCTCAATAAGAATTGCAACTTTAAATAAGTAATTATGAAACAACAATAATCTCTCATAATATTTTGAGCTTGATGTTCCTGACATTAGCATGTTACACTCTTTTTCCTCCATTTAGGTTGTAGGAAATTATGTATGTACACAAAAGCTTACCCTAAGTTGAGCTCTTTTCGATTTTAGGGATCTCGTGTAAGGATTTCGGTACCTACCCTTTTTCTTACGACATTTGTAAGGATTTATGTATACTTTATACTAATTTCTATACCTACTGAAATCCTTACAATTCTTGTAACAAAATAGGTTTTCTCGTAGTAAATTATGTATGCACACAAATGCTTACCCTAAGTTGAGCTCCTTTTAGTTTTGGTGATCTCGTATAAAGATTTCGGTACCTGCGATTTTTCTTACAATTATTGTAAGAAGTTATGTATATTGTTGCACGTAATAAGTGCTCCACAATTGTGCAAGTGTACACGTCGCAAGTTATAGTATAAAAGATATCGTCTCCACAGGGATTGGTGCCACTTCAAGAATCTAATTTCTTGCACTGTAAAAAGTAAAAGAACACAAGTAGAAGATTGTAGGAGTTTTAACTAACAACTAAACTAGAAAGTAATAAAGTAAAAGAAGATATAATCAAATGAGAGAATAAGCCAGGTTATTGTGAGTTGAGGTGTGATAGCCGATCGGATCGTCTTGGTAAAAGAGTGCAAGGGCAACTCAGTTGCCGTGGCAACTTGCACAGAGGGGTTGCCTTGGCAACTAATCGATGGTTGCCTAGGCGACTAGCTGGACAACTACTTGGGTGGCTAGGTAGCAACTTCAAGGTTCGGCGGAGCGTTCTTCAATGGTTTCTTCTTATCCCTAAGTCGAAACTCTAGCTATTTGTGCATGCCTTGATAATACATCCCTACGTGAATCAAGGGTGAACAACAACCAATCTTGCGCTCCTCTTAGCCGTTGAAATCCTTAACTTATTCCTAAGCCGGATTAATCTTCACCATCAATAGATTGAATAAAGACCATATTCATTCGTTTCTTGAATCTAACTCTCTCGATATTAGATAAATAGATAACGTTACGAGATCCTCTCCCAATTCACTCGCAAACAAGAATAAAAACCAAGAATGAGCAAACCTTGAATTAAAAGTGCAAACTTTTATTACCTAAACAAAATCCAATTGTTTCTCACAACCACAAGACACAATAATCATAGCCAAATAGATTTAGTTCATGGCTAGGTTCCAAAGAAACACAAAACAAAGAATTCCTAGCATAAACCTAATTGAAAAAGAAAGAAAAAGATGAAGAATAGTTGAAGCCTTGTCGAAATTTCACCAAAGCCTTGTCGAAATCTCCCTTGCTCTTTGTCAAAAATTCTCTCCTCTCTCCCCCTTGGAGTTGACGGCATGGTCTTGAATTTATAGGGCTAGGTCAAAGTCTTTTTTTGAGGAGGAAGTTAAGTTGGAATTAAATTATCTTTAAAGAATATAATTCTTTATTATATTTAAATTCCTTCTAGAACTTCTCATATTTTCTTGGGATTTAATTTCTCTTTAACCACTTCATGGAAATCAAACTCCTTTGGGATTTAGCTTTGCTCCACGTTATCTTGGGCTTATCTAGTCATCGATTTTGACTACCATATTATCTTATTCCTTGTCGAAAATTGCCCTGGCAACTAGCTCAGCATCTCCTTCATGCATTGCCCTGGCAACTAGTTCCAGCCTTGTTTAGGCAAGTGATTCTGCAGACACACAAAAGCACACCAAAGCAGCATCTTTTTCCACAAAAATCACCAAGTTATGTAATCAAGTTCAACGGTGGAAAGAAACATGAATTAATGCATGAATGATTAATTATGCAACTAATATGAGCCTAAGTCTAACAATAATATGAGTAAAAAGGGTAATAAAAATAGTACTTTTGAACGCTTATCACACCCCCAAACTCGAACTATTGCTTGTCCTCAAACAATGCAAACTAACAATTATCTGCCAAGACTTTAATCATCAAAGACATGCTTCAAACTTGAATTCAAACCTCGGAACCGTGACACAAAGTATGATCACCTTTTAATTTTTCGGATAGCACAAAAATTACCTGGAATCAAACTATAATGCTCGTGACAATGTGTGTGCGTAGTTGTGTACAAGTTGAGTTTCAAGATTCTATGTGAACAATAGGCTTTTTCAATTTAATTACCAAGGCATTTATTTTTATTTTCACTAGAGCCAATTTCGGGCACCTCTAGCAAAGTAAGCAATTTCTCATTTTATTTTAGTCAACTAGAGCCAATTTCGGGCACCTCTAGCGATTCTTTAATGTGCATTTACTACTAGAGCCAGTTTCGAGCACCTCTAGCAAGAAATTAACTTTTAATTTTCAATTTTAAATTTACCCAAATTTTAAGCAACCTAATTTCACTAAGTTTCTTTCAATCAACAAGCCACAACCGTGTAAAAAAATTCAGCATCATAGTAAAATTCTAAGTTCTTTTCATGCAATCCTAAAATTAAAGGTTCTTTCAATTAAATGCAGTGGCAAAAATTCATCATTGGATATTCAACAAGTCTTAAGCAATTAAATCCAATTAAAGGCATGGCAAGTAACATATGCAACCTAAATGTGATTGCTAAAGATGAATGCAACTAAACATGAAACTAACTAGAAACCAACACCCCCAAACTCGAGAGAAGCATTGTCCTCAATGCATGTAAAAGTGAAACAAAATTTAAAAGAAACTAAATGAAATGAGTTAGTCGGAGAGGTCGTCACCTCGAGTGATAAGTTTTCTTCGTGTCGTTTGCTTGATTCATATTCCGGTCGGTGGTTGAATGCTTGTGGCTGGTACCGCGTGAATAGCATTGCTTTGATTTGATCCATGTTTGCCTATGCAAGTTCACTTGCCTGGGCATCAGTAGTTGCCGAAGCCATTGTTGTTGCCTAGGCATGGCCAGTTTCTGTTGCCGTGGCAACTACTGAGGCAGTTGCCAGGGCATTCTCTGTTGCAGTTGCCGTGGCAAGTAGTCGATAGTTGATCTCCTTAGCATGGTGGTTGTGAGTCTTGTTGTGGAAAAGAAAAGAAAACAAAGAAAACCTGGAAACTAAAGATAATAAAGAAAAATAAAATAAAATAAAATATCTCCTAAAAATAAAAATGAAAATAAAAAGAAAAAGAAAATATTGAAAGGAGAGCATGCTCATACATCTCCTAAGGTGACCACTTCTTTGTTATGTTCCACATGGGCACCGTTGTAGTGCTTCAATCTTTGTCCGTTAACTTTGAATTCATGTTCGTCAGTAATAGACTTGATTATCACGGCACCATGGGAGAATGGTTTGACAACTTCGAATGGTCCCGACCATCTTGATTTCAGTTTTCCCAGGAAAAGTTTTAGCCGAGAATTGAATAAGAGAACTAGTGTCCCTGGCATGAATTGTCGTGGCAATAGTTTCTTGTCATGCCATTGCTTTGTTTTCTCCTTTTAGATTCGTGCATTGTTATAGGCGAGTGCACGGAATTCCTCTATCTCATTGAGGTCCAACAAACGCTTTTGTCCAGCACTTTCCCAATCCATATTCACGGTCTTGATTGCCCAATATGCATTGTGTTTGATTTCCATCAGTAGATGGCATGTTTTGCCATAGACAAGTCAGAATGGAGACATACCTAAGGGTGTTTTGAATGCAGTGCGATATGCCCAAAGTGCGTCATCTAGTCTTACTGTCCAATCCTTCCTAGAGGGATTTACAACTTTCTCGAGTATACCATTCAATTCCCGGTTGGAAATTTCTGCTTGCCCATTGGTTTATGGGTGATATGTCGTGGCAGTCTTGTGAGATACACCAAAGTGTTGTAACATCTTGGCACGGTCTTGGAATCGTAGTTGGGAACTGCAGTTGCCTCAACCCATTTAGACACATAGTCGACGGCAAGTAGAATGTAGAGGTTGCCGAATAAAGATGGGAAAGGTCTCATAAAATCAATCCCCCATACATCGACAATTCCACCTCGATGATGTTTTGGAGCGGCATCTCATGTCGTCTAGAGATATTGCCCGTCCTCTGGCAACGATCATATTACATGTAAAATTCTTGGGCATCTTTGTACAGTGTTGGCTAATACAAACTGGATTGCAAAACTTTGGTCGCGGTACGTGTTCCTCCAAAATGTCCTTTATAGGGTGAAGAATGGCATTGTCGGAGTACATTCTGCTGCACTTCTTCAGGGACACATCGGCGTATAACCTGATCTGCATATTGTTTAAACAAAAAAGGCTCATCCCAAAAGTAATGCTTAGCATCATGGCAGAACCGCTTCTTCCCTTGGTGAGTAAGGCCATAAGGTAAAATACCACAAACAAGAAAATTAACTAAATCCGCGTACCAGGGTATTGCCGAGGCATGTGCTGCCGTGGCGACTACTTCCAATATTGCCGAGGCGTATGCATCAGTGGTTGTCGTGACGTGTGTATCTGGAGTTGTCGAGGCGTGCGCGTCATGAGTTGCTGAGGCGTCGAGGGTTGCCGAGGCATGCGCATCCATGGTTGCCGAGGCATGCGCATCCTTGGTTGCCGAGGCATGCGCATCCTTGGTTGCCGAGGCATGCGCATCCATGGTTACCGAGGAGTCAGGGGTTGCTGAGGCGTGCGCATCCTTGGTTGCCAAGGCGTGCGCATCTATGGTTGCCGAGGCAACTAACAGTTGCTTATCCGGGAATGCATCACATATCTCTAAATCTGCGTCCTCCTCCTTATTGCGTTCTAAGCGTGATAAGTAATCGGCCACTTGATTTTCTGTCCTTAATTTCAATGTCGAACTCTTGTAAAAGTAATATCCAACGAATCAAATGAGGTTTATCATCCTTTTTAGCAAATAGATACTTAATTGCCGAATGGTCCGTATGAAAAATTACCTTTGTACCAATCAAATAGGATCGAAACTTGTCAAATGCAAAAACTGCGGCTAGTAACACTTTCTCCGTTGTTGTGTAATTCACTTGAGCACTATTATGAGTTTTACTAGCGTAGTTTATCACATGAAAGGTCTTACATGTGCGTTGGCCTAAGACTGCTCCTACCGCGAAATCACTTGCATCACACATGAGCTCAAAAGGTAGCGTTCAATCTGGTGGAACGACAATGGGTGCCGAGGAAAGCTTTTCCATTAGAGTTTCGAATGTTTGGGTGCAAGAATCGTCAAAATTAAAGACTTTATCATGTTCAAGCAAATTGCACAAGGGTTTAGTAATTTTAGAAAAATTATGAATGAACCTCTTGTAAAAACCTGCATGTCCAAGAAAGCTTCAGATTCCTTTAACTGAACTTGGTGGGGGTAATCTCTTGATCACGTCCACCTTGGCTTTGTCCACTTCAATTCCCTTGGATGAAATCTTGTGGCCGAGCACTATTCCTTCATCTACCATAAAATGGCACTTCTCTCAATTAAGGACTAAATCGGTTTCTACACATCTTGCCAACACCTTCTCTAAATTGTCGAGGCAGCTGTCGAAGTCATTACCAAAAACGGAAAAATCATCCATGAATATCTCAAGGAAGTCTTCGACCATGTCTAAAAAGAGTGCCATCATGCATCTTTGGAAGGTTGTCGGGGTGTTACACAATCCGAACAGCATCTTTCGGAAAGCATAAGTATCGTATGGGCATGTGAAGGTTGTCTTTTCTTGATCTTCTAGTGCTATGGCAATTTGATTGTAACCTGAATAACCATCAAGAAAACAATAAAAGGGTTTACCTGCAAGACGGTCAAGCATTTGATCAATAAAGGGTAATGGGAAGTGGTATTTCCTAGTGGCTTTGTTTAGCTTTCGATAATCCATACAAACCCTCCAACCGGTCACAGTCTAGGTTGGAATGAGTTCATTGTTTTCATTACTTACCATCGTTATGCATTCCTTTTTCGGTACACATTATACCAGACTTACCCATGTACTATCAGAGATAGGGTATATAATGCTGGCGTCAAGCCACTTGATGATTTCTTTCATTACAACCTCTTTCATGGCATGATTCAGTCTCTTCTAGGCCTCAATCGAAGGTTTGTGATCATCTTCCAACAAAATCTTATGCATGCACACTGCCGGGCTAATTCTCTTCAAGTCGGCAATTGTCTACCCTATTGCCTTCTTGTGTAGCATCAACATTTTGATCAGTTTCTTTTCCTGCTCAGGCTGTAACTTAGAGGAAATGATTACAGGCAATGTATTATCGATTCCCAAGTAAGCATATTTTAGTTGTTCTGGTAACTGTTTCAACTCAAGAATCGGTGGTTGTTCAATAGAGGGCTTTTCAATTTTACCTTCCTTACCTGAGTAATCTAGTGGTTCAAAGTATGTACTTGGTCGATTGACTAACCAATTTGCCTCTTCTTGTTGTTCCTCATCGATCGGTTCTTCATACTCCTCAGGTTCCTCTTGATAGGCAATGTAGTTGCTGAGGCAACTAAATTCCTCGTCGAAGTTAAACTCTGTCGTGGCATGGAGAAGTTGGCATTCTTTCAGATCATCGGCGTGCCTTAGTGTTTGGAACACATTTAGTTTAACTTGCTGGTCATTCACCCTCATTGTGAGTTCTCCTTTTTCAACATCGATCAAGTTTCTCCTTGTTGCTAGGAAGGGGCTCCCGATAATAATAGGTGCATATTCATCTGCTTCACAATCTAAAACAATAAAGTCAGCGGGAAAAATAAGTTTATCAACTTTTACCAGTATGTCTTCGATTTTTCCCTCTGGATGCACATAGGATCTGTCGGCTAGCTGTAGCATAATTGTTGTAGGTCTTGCCTTCCCAATTCCTAGTTTTTGGAAAACCGATTTAGGCATCAAGTTTATGCTTGCTCCAAGGTCGCATAATGCTTTCCCGACATAGTGGTTTCCAATGGAATAGGGTATTGTGAAACTTCCGGGATCCTTCAACTTGGGTGGCATGCGATTGTGCAACATGGCCATACATCCCTCTGTTGCGGCAACTGTTTCAAACTCTCCTAGTTTTGTTCTCTTGGACACAATGTCTTTAAGAAACTTGGCATATTTCGACATTTGTCCAATTGCTTCGACCAATGGCAAGTTGATGTGGACTTGCTTGAGGATATCAAGAAACTTCTTGAATTGATATTCTTGTTTTTGTCGCTTCAACCTTTATGGGAATGGTGGTGGAAGTCGGATATCTTTGATTCTTTCATTGGTCTGGAACCTGATTGACGGCATTGCCGGGGCAACTAGAGTTTCTGAGGCATTGTCAACTGGGGTTGCCGTGGCAATTTCTGGTTCAGCATCCGAGGCTTTGCCACTGAGTTTCTCTTGTTCTTTTTGTGGGGTTTTGTTTGATGAGCGAGCTTGAGCCTCTTTAAGTTGTTGGCCACTTCTAGTGGTGATCGCCTTACATTGTTCATGGTCAGTCCCTCTTGCGACTTCAGTATCGCTAGGTAAACCTCATCGCGGTCTAGTATTCAGGTTTTGAGCAAATTGCTCGACTTGATTTTCCAATGATTTGATTGTCACCTCTTGGTTTTGCAATCTCATCTCGGTCCTGTTAATTAAAGCATCAGTTCTTTTTATGAAGTTACTATTCTCAGCCATATAAGATTCAGTTTTCAACATAAAAGCATTGAGAGAATTTTCCAAAGAACTAGATGTTATCGGTTGTTGTTGTAGCAACTGTTACCGTGGCATATTCTGATGGAATTTTGATGCTTGTGCATTTTGATTGTTCTGGTTTAGAGCATTGTTGGGATTACTCCATGAAAATTTTGGGTGCTTCGTCCAAGCTGGATTGTATGTATTGGACATCACATTGTTGTTCCGGTTGTAATTCCCCACATAAAAGCTGGATTCTGGATTCGGCATACATTCAGAAGAATCATGGTTACCACCACATAACTCACAAAAGGAATCTATTACCTTGACCTCCTGTGTATTGTTTGGTTTCTGCATATTCTGGATCATCTTGGTTAGAGTGGCCAATTGTACCGAAATTGAGTCTGATGATCCCAGTTCATGTATTGTGGCTTGGCGTCTAACTCCTCCTCTTCTAGCAGATGGGAATTGTTAATCATTCTTGGCAAGCCTATTTAGAATTTGCATTGCTTCCTCCGGTGACTTATCTAGGAGTATGCCGTTTGCCGAGGCATTTAGCATCATCCTTGTTGGTGTATTCACAACGTTATAAAACATTGTTACCTATGTCCACACTGGGAATCCATGTAGGGGCATTTGTGTAAAAGTTCTCTATATCGCTCCCAAGCCTCGTACATGGATTCATCATCTGCCTGCCGAAAAGAAGTAATTTAGTTACGAAGCTTATCATTCAAATTTGTATGATTAGATCGAGCAAGGAAATCACGACAAAGATCTGTCCAAGATCCTATTGATCCAGCAAGAATATTATTCAACCATGCTTTCGCCCTATCCCTCAGTGAATAGGGGAATAATCTTAGTCGTAAAACATCGGGGTGACTCCTTGTATTTTGAATGAATTGCAAATCTCGAGGAAAGATTTAAGATGTTGTCGTGCATCTTCAGTTGCTGAGCCGCCAAATTGACAAATTGTGTTGATCATATTGAACATCATCGGTTTCAACTCAAAGTGGTCAGCTTCAATTTCAGGTGTGACAACTCCTGGATTAAGTCATTCAAGATCTTCTTCAAGATAGTCTTGAATAGTTCTATTTCGTGCAAGAATCACTCCTCCTTCTGCTGGAACATCTTGATTCATATTTCCGTTTTGATTAGCCATTGCTACTCTTAACCTTCGTCTAAGTCTTTGCAAGGTTCGTTCAATTTCTGGATCAAAGGTATATTCTAGTGTAATCGGTCTCGCCCTGGTCATATACCAATGCAAAACCAAAGTTTGTTAACCATTTGAATCTTAAACAAGAAAAATAAAAAAGTGCAAGAAAATAAAAACAAAGTTGCTATTGCCAATCCCCGGCAACGGCGCCAAAAACTTGTTGCGCGTAATAAGTGCTCCGCAATTGTGCAAGTGTACATGTCGCAAGTTATAGTATAAAAGATATCGTCTCCACAGGGATTGGTGCCACTTCAAGAATCTAATCTTTTGCACTGTAAAAACTAAAAGAACACAAGTAGAAGATTGTAGGAGTTTTAACTAACAACTAAACTAGAAAGCAATAAAGTAAAAGAAGATGTAATCAAATGAGAGAATAGGCCAGGTTATCGTGAGTTGAGGTGTGATAGCCGATTGGATCGTCTTGATAAAAGAGTGCAAGGGCAACTCAGTTGCCGTGGCAACTTGCACAGCGGGGTTGCCTTGGCAACTAATCGATGGTTACCTAGGCGACTAGCTGGGCAACTACTTGGGCGGCTGGGCAGCAACTTCAAGGTTCGGCAGAGCGTTCTTCAATGGTTTCTTCTTATCCCTAAGTCGAAACTCTAGCTATTTGTGCATGCCTTGATAATACATCCTGCGTGAAATCAAGGGTGAACAACAACCAATCTTGCGCTCCTCTTAGCCGTTGAAATCCTTAACTTATTCCTAAGTCGGATTAATCTTCACCATCAATAGATTGAATAAAGACCATACTCATTCGTTTCTTGAATCTAACTCTCCCGATATTAGATAAATAGATGACGCTACGAGATCTTCTCCTAATTCACTCGCAAACAAGAAGAAAAACCAAGAATGAGTAAACCTTGAATTGAAAGTGCAAACTCTTATTACCTAAACAAAATCCAATTGTTTCTCACAACCACAAGACACAATAACCTTAGCCAAATAGATTTAGTTCATGGCTAGGTTCCAAAGAAACACAAAACAAAGAATTCCTAGCATAAACCTAATTGAACAAGAAAGAAAAAGATGAAGAATGGTTGAAGCCTTGTCGAAATTTCTCCAAAGCCTTATCGAAATCTCCCTTGCTCTTTGTCGAAAATTCTCTCCTCTCTCCCCCTTGGAGTTGACGGCATTGTCTTGAATTTATAGGGCTAGGTCAAAGTCTTTTTTTGAGGAGGAAGTTAAGTTGGAATTAAATTATCTTTAAAGAATATAATTCTTTATTATATTTAAATTCCTTCTAGAACTTCTCCTATCTTCTTGGGATTTAATTTCTCTTTGACCTCTTCATGGAAATCAAACTCCTTTGGGATTTAGCTTTGCTCCACGTTATCTTGGGCTTATTTAGTCATCGATTTTGACTACCATATCATCTTATTCCTTGTCAAAAATTGCCCTGGCAACTAGCTCGACATCTCATTCATGCATTGCCCTGGCAACTAGCTCGGCATCTTCTTCATGCATTGCCATGGCAACTAGTTCTAGCCTTGTTTAGGCAAGTGATTCTACACACACAAAAGCACACCCAAGCAGCATCTTTTTCCACAAAAATCACCAAGTTATGTAATCAAGCTCAACGGTGGAAAGAAACATGAATTAATGCATGAATAACTAATTATGCAACTAATATGAGCCTAAGTCTAACAATAATATGAGTAAAAAGGGTAATAAAAATAGTACTTTTGAATGCTTATCATTTACTTTGCACTAAATTTCGTACCTACTGAAATCCTTAAAATTCTTGTAATAAAATAGATTTTCTCGTAGAAAATTAAGCATGTACACAAATACTACCCTAAGTTGAGCTCCTTTTGGTTTTGGTGATCTTGTGTAAGAATTTCGGTACCTACCATTTTTCTTACGACATTTGTAAGGACTTATGTATAATTTGTACAAATTTTTGTACCTAATGAAATTCTCATCGTTCTTGTAATAAAATAGGTTTTCTCGTAGGAGATCATGTATGTACACAAATGTTTACCCTAAGTTGAGCTCATTTTGGTTTTGGCGATCTTTTGTAAGGATTTCGGTACCTACCGTTTTTCTTATGACATTTGTAAGTATTTATGTATACTTTGTACTAATTTTAGTACCGACTGAAATTCTTATCGTTCTTGCAATAAAATAGGTTTTCTCGTAGGAAATTATGTATGTACACAAATTCTTACCGTAAGTTGAGCTCATTTTGGTTTTGTTGATCTCGTACAAGGATTTTGGTACCTATCATTTTTCTTACGATTATTCTAAGAAGTTATGTATACTTTGTACTAATTTTCGTACCTACTGAAATCCTTACAGTTCTTGTAATAAAATAGGTTTTCTCATAGGAAATTATGTATGTACACAAATGCTTACCCTAAGTTGAGCTTCTTTTGGTTTTGGTGATGTCGTGTAAGGATTTCGGTACCTACCATTTTTCTTACGACTTTTGCAAGGTTTTATGTATTCTTTGTAGTAATTTCTGTACCTACTAAATTTCTCATCGTTCTTGTAATAAAATAGGTTTTCTCTTAGGAAATTATGTATGTACACAAATGCATACCCTAAGTTGAGCTCCTTTTGGTTTTGGTGATCCCGTGTAAGAATTTCGGTACCTACCTTTTTTCTTAAGACGTTTGTAAGGATTTATGTACACTTTGTACTAATTTCTGTAGTTACTGAAATTCTCATCGTTCTTGTAATAAAATAGTTTTTCTCGTAGGAAATTATTTATGTACACAAATGCTTACCCTAAGTTGAGCTCTTTTTCATTTTGGTGATCTCGTGTAACGATTTTGGTACCTACCATTTTTCTTACGACATTTGTATCGATTTATGTATACTTTGTACTAATTTCTGTACCTACTAAAATTCTCATCGTTCTTGTAATAAAATAGGATTTCTCGTAGGAAATTATGTATGTACACAAATCTTACCCTAAGTTGACCTCCTTTTGGTTTTGTTGATCTCATGTAAGGATTTCGGTACCTACTGTTTTTCTTACGATTATTGTAAGAAGTTATGTATACTTTGAACTAATTTTCGTACCTACTGAAATTCTTACAGTTCTTGTAATAAAATAGGTTTTCTCATAAGAAATTATGTATGTACACAAATACTTACCCTAAGTTGGGCTTCTTTTGGTTTTGGTGATCTCGTGTAAGGATTTCGGTACCTACTATTTTTCTTACGACATTTGTAAGGATTTACGTACACTTTTTACTAATTTTATACCTACTGAAATTCTTACAGTTCTTGTAATAAAATAGGTTTTCTCGTGGAAAATTATGTATGTACACAAATGCTCATTTTGGTTTTGTTGATCTCGTGTAAGGATTTTGGTACCTACTTTTTTTCTTACGATTATTGTAAGAAGTTATGTATATTTTGTACTAATTTCCTTACTTAAATCCTTACAGTTCTTGTAATAAAATAGGTTTTATCGTAGGAAATTATATATGTACATAAATGTTTACCCTAAGTTGAGCTTCTTTTGGTTTTGGTGATCTCGTGTAAGGATTTCGGTACCTACTATTTTTCTTAGTACGTTTGTAAGATTTAATGTATACTTTGTACTAATTTTTGTACCTACTGAAATTCTCATCGTTCTTGTAATAAAATATGTTTTCTCGTAGGAAATTATGTATGTACACAAATGCTTCCCCTAAGTTGAGCTCATTTTCGTTTTGGTGTTCTTGTGTAAGGATTTCGGTACCTACCGTTTTTCTTACGACATTTGTAAGGATTTATGCATACTTTTTACTAATTTTTGTACCTACTGAAATTCTCATTGTTCTTGTAATAAAATAGGTTTTCTTGTAGGAAATTATGTATGTACACAAATGCTTACCCTAAGTTGAGCTCTTTTTCGTTTTGGTGATCTCGTGTAAGGAATTCGGTACCTACCGTTTTCTTACGACATTTGTAAGGATTTATGTATACTTTGTAAGGATTTATGTATACTTTGTACTAATTTCTATACCTACTAAAATTCTCATTTTTCTTGTAATAAAATAGGTTAAATTATGTATGTACACAAATAATTACCCTAAGTTGAGCTCATTTTCGTTTTGGTGATCTCGTGTAAGGATTTCGGTACCTAACGTTTTTCTTACGACATTTGTAAGGATTTATGTATACTTTGTACTAATTTCTGTACCTACTGAAATTCTCATTGTTTTTGTAATAAAATAGGTTTTCTCGTAGGAAATTATGTATGTACACAAATTCTTACCCTATGTTGAGCTCATTTCGGTTTTGTTGATCTCGTGTAAGGATTTCGGTACCTACTGTTTTTCTTACGATTATTGTAAGAAGTTATGTATACTTTGTACTAATTTCCGTACCTATTAAAATCCTTACAGTTCTTGTAATAAAATAGGTTTTCTCGTAGGAAATTATGTATGTACAAAAATGCTTACCCTAAGTTGAGCTTCTTTTGGTTTCGGTAATCTCGTGTTAGGATTTCAGTACCTACTGTTTTTCTTACGACTTTTGTAAGGTTTTATATATACTTTGTACTAATTTCTGTACCTACTGAAATTTTCATCGTTCTTGTAATAAAATAGGTTTTCTCGTAGGAAATTATGTATGTACACAAATGCTTACCCTAAGTTGAGCTCTTTTTCGTTTTGGTGATCTCGTGTAAGGATTTCGGTACCTACCGTTTTTCTTACTACATTTGTAAGGATTTATGTATACTTTGTACTAATTTTTGTACCTACTGAAATTCTCATTGTTTTTGTAATAAAATATGTTTTCTCATAGGAAATTATGTATGTACACAAATGCTTACTCTAAGTTGAGCTCATTTTCATTTAGGTGGTCTCGTGTAAGGACTTCAGTACCTACTGTTTTTCTCACGACATTTGTAAGGATTTATGTATACTTTGTACTAATTTTCGTACCTTCTGAAATCCTTACAGTTCTTGTAATAAAATAGGTTTTATCGTGGGAAATTATGTATGTACATAAATGCTTACCCTAAGTTGAGCTTCTTTTGGTTTTGGTGATCTCGTTTAAGGATTTCGGTGCCTACCGTTTTTCTTAGTACGTTTGTAAGATTTAATGTATACTTTGTACTAATTTCTGTACCTACTGAAATCCTTACAGTTCTTGTAATAAAATAGGTTTTCTCGTGGGAAATTATATATGTACACAAATGCTTACCCTAAGTTGAGCTCTTTTTTGTTTTGGTGATCTCGTGTAAGGATTTTAGTACCTACCGTTTTTTCTTACGGTTTTTGTAAGAAGTTATGTATACTTTGTACTAATTTTCGTACCTACTGCAATTCTAATGATTCTTGTAATAAAATAGGTTTTCTCGTAGGAAATTATGTTTGTACACAAATGCTTACCCTAAGTTGAGCTCCTTTCGGTTTTGGTGATCTAGTGTAAGGATTTCGGTATCTATCATTTTTCTTACGATTTCTGTAAGAAGTTATGTATAATTTGTAATAGTTTTTGTACCTACTGAAATTAACATTGTTCTTGTAATAAAATAGGTTTTCTCGTAAGAAAATATGTTTGTACACAAATCCTTACGTCGTAACATTTTATGTATATAACATTTTTATTACAGTTACCGTAAACAATTATATACAAACTTCGTAAGAAGTTTTATACAAACTTGTAACCTGCTGATCAAGTCAGCCTTAAATTAGGCTTAAATTAAAAGTCCCACTCAAGAACCTCCCCTTGGACCATCCTACATTGCCTAAGGTATTGGCAGTAACTGGGTTGACTCATCGGGCCTGGAGCGGGTTGTAGGTCTAGGTCAAGATGACCCATACGGATAAGTTGAAATGGGGCAAAATAAAGGGCATCTTGTCCTTTATTCATTTTGACTTACTTTCTAATAAACCCTAAATGACATTCTCCCAAGACTCAGCAGCCATCATCGTCAATATCACCGTTTTCAGTCCCACTTCGGCCACCATCGTTGGTGGTTGTTTCGAGTTTAATTCGCTCCGGAATACTCGTCTGGACACGTTGAGTCTGATTATGGCCTTGGTTTCGCTGAAAAATACCCCCAAATCAACGGATTGAGCCAAAAACCTTTCGAATAATTCGGCTCCGATCTGAAAATCTAGGCTTCCGATGGTTCTGGTCTTCGAGTATATTATTCCTCACACCAGTATCGTAACTTCTACCGTTCAGATTTTCCAGGCGACGCTCTGATTGCCGATGACCGAGAGATAACGATTCAGCTACTCTTCTTTTTCCAATTTCCTCTTGCGTTTCCCACTCTCGTCTTTCCTCTTTTACAATTGTTTCATCTGAATGGTGATGGCAGTGGGATTACGAGTGTTGAGTGGCAGTAAGCATGGGTTTTTAGGTGCTGTGTTTAGATGGAGTCGTGATGGGTAAGAGTGTAGATTATGGGTTGTTCAATGAGTATGGAGGAGGATTCAATGATAATGAAGGTTGTGGGTGTTTTGCTTAAATGGTGTTAGCAGAGGTTTTGTTTGGAACCATGGTGGTGCTCAGTGTGCCAGTAGTGATGGCAGGGGCAAGTAGGACTGTGGTGTCCGAGTTCAGTAATGGCCGAGAGGCCCCATTCTCTCATTTGGTTCCCTCCCTGTTTACTAATGTGACCACCACCCCTAGATTTCTCCTCTGTTCACTGTCCCCCGTGGCTTCGCCACTGCCCATACCCATACCCATACCCATACCCATATGCATCGGATTAACGGTTTGTAGAGAATTCTCATCCAAAAAAATATTAAACAAAATTTATTATTTTATTAACTAAAATATAGGATCAATTTCAATTTACAATCATATATTCATTATACTTTAAAATATTCAAATTACTTCAAAGGATATAGTAGCAATATTCAACTATGAAGTGGTAAAATGAAAGCAAACCTGGGAGGCAAATTACTTCATTTGATAATTTTTTATAAATACAATATATACTATTGAACAATAATATTTTATATGGTTACCTACAAAATAATAAAATATATAATAGGTTTAATAAGATAGAAACCACATTTATATATGTATAGGGTAAGATATTTTGCTGTCATGGAAAAAGATTAAAGACATTCGAAGTTGACTGACGGCTTAAAAAAATGGTGTCGTTGCTTGCTTGAAGGGGAATAAAAGTTTTTGAGTATCATGAACGGCAAAAAGTGGGAGATAAATATATTATATACTATTAATTAATAAAAAATAGTAAATTACTAGATAGGCAACCCAAACTTAATAATGTTTAAACAAAAGGTACAAATATCTTGATAGACTTGAATATTGATAATAAGTTAGATATACAAGTAAATGAGAGTTAAGTATATTTTTAAAAATTTTGTATAATATTAGGGATCCTTGAAGATATTTTTCGGGGATTCCCACGGTTATTTATACGATTACGGTTTGGTTATTCCCGGTTCGGATATAACAATTCCCATCCTTATTTGAGCTTCGGTGATAGAACTCCTCTATCCTCGTCCCTGTGGGTGAAGATTTCGATTATTCCTCATCCCTATTAGTTCAGATCCTCACGATTTTCGGATATTTTTCACTCAATTTCCACCCCTATAAACACACAAATTTATCATATAACTAAACACCAAAATTTTTTTGAAAAAAAAAACTAAACACCAATTTATTTTATTGATATCAACTAAACACAAAAATTAACTCGTAACCCTTTTCAAAATTATTTATGTTGAATAACATACTTTTATACCTTAAATGCCCCACTAATTAATTTTATTGGTATTAATTTTGTACTCTCAATAGCTCAGACCTCCATCCTTCATCAACCAATCAAGGATGGACGCACAAGGGCTGGAAATTTATATATGATTAAGAAAAATTATAGAATTTTTTTACATATTTTCGCCTCCTAAAATTTTATAGGTTTGTCCCCTTTAAAATTTTATAGGGTCGCCCTTAAATATAAAATCATGCATTCGTTCCTACAACCAATTGCATTCAATTGAAATTGATTTTTTAATCATCGGTATCCGCTTTATAGGCTCACTAATCCGAATCAGGTTTTGTAAAGACCCAATATGATGATGACCCTCCCAATACACTTTTTTTTCATTCACGGTGTCAAAATTTAAACTTTCGACCTTACTTATGGACCTAACGCATTTTTTCATTAAGCCAACTGGTTATCAATGAAATTGTTTTTTATTATGTATGGATTTGATAGGTCAATCGTAGTCTATTCTACCGTTGAGATTAGGGACGTAAAAAGTTGACCCGACTCGAAAGCTCAACTGAAATCTGTTCGAGTCAGAATTTATTTTGACCCGAGGATGTGATGACCCGAAACTGATATGTAACCGGCTGTTGTTGACCCGAACCTGAGTTGGACCTGATACTATAGTAACTGAACCCGACCTGCACTCAACTGATACAAACTCGAACCCGAAACTAACCTGGTAAATAATTGATATAACTCGACTGAAACGACCCGAGATCTGATTTTACCTAACTTGTTTTGAACCCAACCTATTATGAACCTGACCTGTTGTTGACCTGAACTGATATTGACCTGGCTTGATATTTACCTGACCTGTAATTGAGGAAGTCTATGATTTGATGATTTTCAAGAGAAAAATGAAGTATTTGAGAAATTATGAATTTATTATATTATAATGTGAGAAACTAATTGACTCATATGATGATATTTTAATATAAGGATATTTTTGTTCATTCTAGTCCCTAAAAATTTATTTTTAGCCGAAATTGACTCATATATATTTATATTTTTGGTAACTTAGTCGAATAATTTTTTTGTTTATTCTAGTCCTACAATTTAATTTTTAGTCAAAATTGCCTCATATTTATTTAAATTTTTTATAATTTAGTCTAATAATATTTTTGTTTATTCTAGTACCTAAAATTTAATTTTTAGTCGAAATTGACCCTTATTCAATTTTTTGTAATTTAGTCCAATATTTTTATTGTTATGATATTTTTGTTCATGTTAGTCCCAAAAATTTTATTTTTAACTAAAATTAACCCCTATTTATTTTATATTTTTGTAACTTAACAATATTTTTAATATGCTAATATTTTTGTTCACTCTAGTCCCTAATATTTTATTTTAGCCAAAATTGACCCTTATTTATTTCTATTTTTTATAATTTAGTCCAATATTTTAAATATGATGATATTTTGTTCATTCTAGTCTCTAATATTTATTTTTAATGTGATTTGTGTTCGTGAAAGACGTTAAAAAATTCACTCGAAATGACCCAACCCAAAATCTATCGACTATATACCGAACTCAAACTTAATACGAATTTGAAACCCGAAATAACCCGACCTGAAATGAAACCGACCTGAAATGAACCCGACCTGAAGTCTATCCGAGCCTGAATTAACCCGACAATTAACTGATTCAGACCCGAACCGTTTTAACCCGACATAAAATGAACTCGACCTGAGATTGACCCGCATCCGACCCGAGTCGAAACAACAAATTAACCTGAAATAATTGTATCCGATTTAACTCAACTTGACATGACCCGACTTGAAGTCCATCTAATTACCTGTTTTTATGTCCCTAGTTGAGATGTTCGACTTCAACCATTTTTAGTATAAAAAACAAATTATAATTGTTAAGACCCTTAACTGTTCCCGTCTTCACAAGAAGTTCAACACCTAAACTTCGCGTTTCTTCCACTGCCTTTGTTGAAACCAAGCCTACGGTAAATATTCTCTTTTTTGCCAAAAGTTATACGATTCATTGTTCTTTCTTATAATTGTTTATTCTCCTTTTTGCTTGGTAAATATTTTAGGGACCTGTTGTGGAGGGGAAAGGAGGAAAGCGGCGGTGCTAACGTTTTAGCTTGTCCTATTTGTTATGATCCATTAACCCGGACCGGTGACTCCCCGTTGGGCGTGAGTTCATGCTGGTTTTCCCTTTTCAAATGATACATTTTTTCAATTTCAAGTTGTGTGTGATTTGATTTATATGTTTTTGAATGGAACAGTGGATCGACATCTGGGTCTAAACTGCAATGTAACACTTGCAAATAGGCTTATTTCGGTAACAAAACGCATCTCGACCTCGTTGCTTCTAGCGGATCCAAGCAGTATGATGAATCCATGCCATTGGCTACTGAAATTTTCAGCTCTGTCTCTGTTGAAAAATGAGAGCTTTACTCGTTTTGATTAATCTAGTGAGTCCTTGTTGGGGCCACATCTGTTTACAAGTTGGGAATGTTGGGGTTCCTTTCTCTGTTTTTAAAGTGTACCCTGTGGACCATTTTCAATGTTGTTCTCATGCTGAATCTGATGCCTTATATTAATCAGTCCATGTGCTTGATTCTATGTCCAAGGTTTGTTTTGCTATTAAACTTACTTATCTACTAAACTTACTTATCTGTTGTTTCGAATACTTTGCTAGCAATTTGGAGTCACTAAGTAACTAGTGATTTACATTGCAGTTTGATATGTCTAAGGATTACTTAAAGCCAGTGCTTGGTGGAAATATTGTTGATGCTAGTTGTGGTAGTGGGATGTTCTCCATACTTTTCGCCAAGAGTGGATTACTTTCTTCGGCCATTGCTCTGGACTATTCAGACAATATGCTGCGACAATGCTATGAATTCATCGAGAAGGAGGAAAACTTCCCAAAAGAGTACTTAATTTCAGCTTTAGATATAGCTCATGAGCTTTAAACATTTATAATTTTAAAATCGGAGATGTTACCACTGATCTCTAGACTTCCTTTCAAGTCATGTTCGGTCTATGCTTTGCACTCTGGTGCTGCTCTGCACTGTTGGTCTTCACCAACAACAGCTGTAAGCATTCCTTAAGAATAGTAAAAGCCATATTAAACTTTGGGTTAATAATGTATTACAGAACCAGCTTCCGAAACTGTAAGGATTTGCACAAAAATCTGAGATGCTATTCCTTTCTTCTTGCCACATCTAATTCTTGCTTTCCGGCATAAGATCCCGGTCTTTGCTTCTTGAACTTTTTTACCTTTTAAGCCTATGTTTTAAAGGGATTTCATGATGATATTTGTAGGTGGCTGAAATCAGTCGAGTTCTTCGACCTGGAGGTGTTTTTGTTGCTACCACCTACATTCTTGATGGGCCATTTGCATTTGTACCATTTATGAGGACATTCCGACAGGTATCTTAATTGTGTCAACTTTGTTAAATGCATTGACCATTTCACATTTTCGGATATGAGTTCATGATTTGTTAATTATTGAAATGATTGAGAAAGTCTCACTTGAACCTTTTCTTGCAACACAATAAAGAAATTTGTTGTTTATGTATTTTTTATTGTTGATAGTGGGTTAATTTTTGGGTGTAGAATGTAATGGGAATAGCAGGTGGGCATATCTTCCTTTCCGGTGGCGAACTCGAAGATCTTTGCCGAACTTGTGGACTCGTTGATTATACATGCATCAGAAATGCACGCTTTGTGATGATCTCAGCCAGAAAATGCAGCTAACAAACCATCAATATTTCCAGCTACAGTTGATATTGTCAAACCTGTATACCCTATACAGTGTCTGTTCTGCAAAGTTTACATTTTCTCATGTTTCAGTGACTTTGATTATCTAGTATGATATAAACTGTATAGCATATCTTCAATGATGCTCGTCAGAATGTGATCAAATTTAATCCTTCAGATGCTGTCATATCAGACATGTATGTGTGTATGTATGTAAAGTCGGTGGCAGACACAATATTTTATGTTAAGAGTGCTGACTTTTATGCTTAATAAAATTATATGAGTTTAAAATTTCAAGGGTGCGACATCCCTATGTAAAGCAGCAACAAAATTTTTAAAACAAAAAAAAAATTAAAATTTTTCAAGGATGCGAGTGCCCTCTAACACCCCCTTCGATATATTCCTGTGTAAAGCAGCATCGGGTTTCAATAAAGTTGGGCTTCAGCCTATGTGACCATTACACTTATTTGATATTTTTTATGAAAAAGTTATTTGAAAAAAAAATCTTCTTCTTTTTTAATGAAGTTATTTTTGACTGTCGACTGATTTTTAATTTTTATTTTTATTGCATATAAATAAAATCTTTCTCCTTTGATAAAGAATCATTTGTTCTTTATTAATTTTGGTGTTTTTTTTGTTTTGTTTTGTCAGTTATACATCTGTTTTTCTAAAAAAAAATTTCGTCTGTTTGTATGACAGTTTATTTGTCTGCATTTTTACAGGTTTGTTTGTCTTTGTGATACTATTGTTTGTTATTATGGCAATTTAGCATTCAGATAGCAAGAATTATCGAGCGTTTTTAGTCACAAGACGATCGACGGTCTGGTATTTTTCTAATTCTTTTATGGTTGTTTGACGATGTGCAAAGAACTCGCAGCAGAAAAATGCTTGATTCATATAGCTTTATGGTCAAAGTATATCGTTGTAGATTTCATTTAGAAGACTATGCAAGTTTTTCTGCAAAGTGGTAGGTTTTGTTTCTCATGTCTTTCACACTCTTTGAAGTTTACTGTATTTATTTTTCACATTAAATTTTCAATAATTGTGGTGTGATCGTTACGTAATTCTTTTCACTTTGAATGCATTTAATATACGTTAAAAAATATTTTGTATAAGTATTTACAAATATTAATTAACTTGGGCCAAAAGAGAAACTATAAATTTTACTTTTTATATTTTAGGTAATGGTCGTTTCCTTTCTCTTTTTACTATTAATTTCACTTCTTTATATTTTAGGAGTTTAAATTTTCGATAGTAAATGGAACAAATTATATTGAAAGGAACGAATTTATGTAATATTTGATCTGTTAATTGGTTAATGAATAGAATATCGATTAAAAGGTACAATAAATAAATCTTAAATTAAAAAAAATAGTGAGAATCTCTGGCAATTATACTTATTTGTTTAGTTTGGAAATTTTCAAAAGGATAAATTGGACATAATAATAACCAAAACATTGCGATTCTAGTGACACATTTTATCTTTGTTATGATCCATTGAAGGAAAGGAAAGAATTATATTGTTAGTGGGGAACATGTGGGGTTCATGACAATCACTTTAGACCTGCAGTGAGGGAGACAAACATAATGTCTCCATTTTTGCAAGAAATATTAATCCCATTCTTCTTCTTTTTATAACTAAATGTTGAGCTTCAACCCATTGCAATATCTTGTATTGTTATTAAAAAATTGTAGGATTAGGGTTGATGGAGATTTAGATTAGTCACCTATTTTTTAATGAAAAATGAGTGGGTTAGAGATTTATGACATAAACTTTTACGAGAATAAAAGGACCAACAATGTTTTTTAGAGAATATTTTGAGTGATTTTTATAATATCCTCATGAATTATCGTAGTAGAAGTGTCGGACAAGTCATGCAATTTTACACACCACGTTTGCTTCTTGTTTAATAAGTTTGAAACCAACATGCTGGCTTTTTCTGTGGAGAAGGTCAATAGTCCGGACTAGAAAGATGGGGACCAGACAAGCTAAGGGATCGAATATCAGTCCATTAGTATCGACACTATCAAGTTGTACTTCAATTCATTCCCAACTTAAGTACAATGACATAATTTTACTTATTGAGAGATTGATGATAATTTGAGCACGCATATTGAAATATAAATTTATGTTATCGTTAATTGATGATAATTTGAGCACACATAAATTAAAATGTAAATTTACACCTCAATTCATGTTATTAACCAAGAGATCGATGATAATTTGAACACACAAATTCATGAAGATTTCAGGGTCCAAGTGACTTTAAACGCATACACTTGGTTCAAGTCATTCTTTAGTTAAGTTGCTGGGATTTAATTTAATTGGGTAATTATACCATGCACCAGCAGTAGAAATATTTTGTTTTAACAAGCGCTTTAATTTTAGGGGTTAAGGATTCAATTAAGGGTTTAGCTGCTTAGAATTTATGGATTGTGGTTTAGATTTAGATTTAGAGTTTAGGGTTAAAATTTAGGGGTTATAGGTAAAAACTAAATCCCTATCATATTACCCTAAAACCTAAACCCTAACCTTAAACCCTAAATTCTAACCACATGCCCTAAACTATAAACTCCTAAACTAGATCTCTAATCCCTGAAATTAGAGCACTTATAAAAACAAAATATTTCCACTGCCGGTGCATCATATATTTTTCCTAATTTAATTTAATTTAGTTTTGTTTTTTGTTTCCTATTCTTATCGAATGATACATCTGTGCACTACTTTTCTTATTCAACTGTTTCAACTTGAGTAGGTTATTTGAGTCGAAGGTTTCTAACGAAGAACGTTCTTCCAAAAATAGGCAGAGAAGTCTTCCGGATATTTTTCAAAGTATATCTCAAATTGGGGTTTAAGAATAAAAGTCGAATAATAAGGGCTTATTTAAGTGTAAAAAAATATAAAGATTCAATTGAACAAAACATATTAGTTTAAGGGCTTTTTTTAACAATTTAACCTTTTAGATTACGAGTCATTGACATGGGTATCAAATTTTTAATTTTATTAGTTTTTTATTAATAATAAATAGGTTATTAATTGTATTATGTTAAAGTAATTCTATACAAAATAGATTACTAATTTTATCATGTTAAGTAATTCTAAAAGTACGTCAGATTTTTTTAGCAAGATGAGAGGTTTGAATTTTGATATTGTTAATAGAACAAATTGGGTCAGAAATATCACTCCTATAATGAACTTCTGAAGTACCTAGTTTGAATTAATATTAGATTGACAATCTATTCTCTCTTTAATAAAAAAAATATTTTTTAATTATCATTTTAACCAAATTGTGTATTTGAAACTAATATTAATTAATAAAATAATAATAATAACTAGAATTTTGAAATGATTCAAATAACTTAATTTTAGATTAGAGCATTGCCATAAAATGTCTTCACACTTACAGTGACAACAACTTTCCATCACAATTTCCAGTCATTAGTATAGCTATCTGTGACAGATTAATGACGAATTAGACTTAGGCTTCATTTGCCATCGTTGTGGCAAAACGATGGTTGGGATACAAACGTCCGTTAGCAGAAGTTGAATTTTTTAGTTGTAAGTAAATGTTTGTTTAGGCATTAAATAATGGTGGACAAACGCCTGTTCAAATCAAATTAATCTTTGTTTAACACCAAATTCACGACGACAACTGATTTAAAGTTGCAAAACACAACAAAAACAAAGCCTTAGCGATGGAAACACCATTTGAAACTCATTACTTTAGTTATGTAACCTTAACAATTAATATTAGAAAATTTAATACTATACGGTAGAACTGCCCACGCCTAGCCTGCCTGAATGGATTATTGTATACCAAGATAAATAGTCAATAATCCTAATCCAAGCAATCTAGATTAATATGAATAATTATTTGATATATTGATAATAATTTTTTTTTCACAAACAATATTTACATATCATTATGTGTAATTCATAAATAGTTAAATAAATAATAGACTTGGGTGGCGGATTAAAACTATTTGCGAAAAATACAGTAAGCAAATAATAATCCAGTTAATGTTTCAATAATAAAAAGTAATTATTAAATTTAGTTATAAAATATAAAAATATCAGTACACTCTTTAAATAATTCCAATAATAAATAAAGATTTTAAACCAAATCTGATTAAAAAAGAGCTAATCCGATTTAATCCATAAAAAACCCTCTATTCGCTATTACTCTGTTTTTGACCTGTAAATAAGGTAAGCAGATACATTTTAGCGCCAGCCTCACTCTACCAACTAGCGTAGCATTAGTGGCGGAAATGTCAATTTTCCCCAACACATGACACAAAATGCCAAGAAATTGTTGGACAATGTGATACAGGATTACAGGTCTCGTTAGTCACGAGGGTGAGGATTTAATTTTAATTCGAATTTTGAAAATTTCATTTGTTAAGAATATTGGTTTTTTAGCATCTTCATTTTTATATAATAAATTAATTTATAGATACACAAGTTTGTGTAAATTTTAGTTTACACAAGTGTGTTAAATTTAGAGTTTAAAGTTTAGGGATTTATGTTGTAACGTTTGAAGTTTAGGAATTAATTTTAGAGTCTAAAGTTTATATTTTAAGGTTTTAGGTTTATGAATTTGGACCATTATAATTATCCTCTGCCAATGTCTAATATATTTTAGTTAAGCTATTAACTCTGACCATTGTAATTTTGTTATCGTTCTATTACTCCATTCACAACATCAGAATTCGAATTTAACTTTACTTAAAAGATCTAATGCCTCATCCCACCAGACCATTGATTGTTGGTTATTCGTAAAATAACTTTAATCGACTAAAATATTTTGATTAATTCGGAAAATTAATTGAACTTTAATTATTTCAGTCTATTAGAAATTTAAATTACATTTTAAAATCTTACATATTTTGTTTTATTTTTTCATGAAGAAGAATCATGGAACAGATGTTCAAATGCAAAACATAAAAAAATGCTCCAACAATAACTTAAGACAGTTGATAGAACACCCTAATTAATTTCGGTCTTATTAAATTAATTCAATTTGAATAAAATACAGTGCACATTTAGAACATGGGAACATCATAACTATTGACCACAAACTTGTCCTTAACCTTTGGCATGTATTTGAAGTGTGAACAATAGCAGGCCATGAACTGGTTCGTCTCAGACTTAGACTCAGACTCAGACTCAGACATGCATAAAATATTCTCCACTGCATCTGCATGAAACGCCTATCAGTACTTTGAAGACTATATGTTTCAGGTTTGAATGTGTTGAAATCTCAGACCCATCATCAGTTGATCAACTTTATCTCCAGAGTAAACAGAGTTTTCTCAACTTCTGCTCATCTTGTATTTTCCGAATGAAATTGTATTTTAATTACAGTTTAGTGACTTTAACCGTAGAAATTTAAGAAATGAATCCCAATGCTTGTAATTATTTGCTAGTGCTAGTGCTAGTGCTAGTGCTGGTGCTGGTTACAAGTATTCTCTAGTGGGCTACCTAACTACACTATGAATGCGACCTGACTAGTGAGTAGGATGCCATTGCCAACCTCTTTCCCTTTTTAGCCAACACCATTTGCTTCTGCTTCTAGTGTGGTCACTGCTCGCTCCTTTTCATTCATGAAATATATTTTCGGATCAACTATTTATCTTTTAAAAGGGCACTCGTTATTCACCACTATCGACAGTAGATACCTTAGTTTTCATATTAAAAAATGGGTAAAACACCCAAATGGTCACCCAACTTTTTGGACGCTTGTAATTTTGTCACCGAATAGATCCTTGCATTTGAGTCGTCCAACTTTAATGCTTGTGCATTGAAGCTTCAAGATGAAGCTCATTTTGTGACTTTGAACCAATTAATTGGTTACAGTGTCACAATCTTATTGGAGGTAACTTGCCGTTAGGGGATTTAACGGTGGTGACTGAAATTGAGAAGTTTTATTAACAGTGGTGAACTGGTGATTAAATTCATAGAACCCTAAAAATTGGGTTGACTCAGAGGGTTTCTTTAAGTGACTAGAATTAATCTCTCTAAAAGTTTGAGTGATCAATTAAGTAGTTTAACCTAATAATATACATTTTAAGTCCCTTAAGGACCAGACTCATATTCTCTTTTCTCCTTTTTAGCCCTTTTTCACTTAAAATCAAAGTAAGTGTCAAAGTAAATGTTTTTTTTTTCTTTGTTAACCCGAATGGTCTGTATGATTGCAGCATTTGGCAGTCTAATTCACGATGGGTTGTTTATTATTATTATTCTCTCCAACTCCTGCTCTGGTCTTCAAAGACGACAGGATGGCGTCAGGTTGCAATATACTTTCATCACTGCTTACGTACTCTTTTTAACTTACAAAGATTAAAAAAACACACACACACATTTCTGGTAAGTAAATGGATTAATGTTTGAATGGGAGAAGATGCTTCAACACCCTCGTTATCATACCCGAAAATCTTGAAATGAAAGGTGCTTTTATATATATATATATATATATTCTTCATTTTTTATTAAATAAAAAAATATTATATTTTTATAACGAGATTCAAATTTATATAAGATAAGATATTATGATCATTTTTAATCCTAGACCACTTAATGAATCTAACGCATGTTCTTGACTTTTAACATGTTAGCCTGAATTATTGGGTTTTTGAAAATAAAAATAGAGAAATGTTGATGTGACAAAATTATAAAGGAATTTGTGGTAAAATTTAGGCTTAATGACTCACTTGGCCCTTGAAGTATACCTAAACCCTAACCTTAAACCCTAAATTATAACCACATGCCCTAAACTATAAACCCCTAAACTAGATCTCTAACCCCTGAAGTTATTTTCGGGTGTTGACGATTTTCGTAAAATTATCTCTTGCAATTTTTGTAAAGAAAAATCAAGCCGAAGTCGACCACAACCAGGGACGAATATACCTTTGGCCCCTCACCCAAGGGAACTTTTTTTTTATCTTTATTTTTCCTAGAAAATTAAAAAATTAAAAAAAAGTCCCCTAATTTTTAATATTTGTATTTTGCCCCTAACTTTAAACCATAATTTCGTCTCTGGCCACAATTAACAGGGATTTTGCCGGAACGACTAGAGAATAAAAGAAATGGAAATAATGGGGGAACAAATGAAAAAATGTGAAAGAAAAATCTGCACAAATTTTGTCCAAAAAGAAGAAATATACACTGCATGTGTTAACATATATACGAACATGATCTGGCTGACGATTGTATACGCGTGAGTGGGAGTTAGCTTCAATCACTCAATAAGAAAAGAATATAAGGACTATATTTAAACACTCATAAATTTCAATTATCAATCAATATAAGATCTAATGCTCTTGCTTAATTCATCTGTTATTTTGCAATTTAACCGATCTTGTTCTCAAACATCCTATTACTGGTAAAATTGTAATTCAGTCTCTTTAAAAATTAATTATTTCAATTTAGTCTCTATTATCTCTTTATTTAATGAAATTTTATATTTTTACCCCTCCTAAAATTTATAATTCAAAATAAAATATTCTAGCATATATTTTTTAAACTTGGACCCTCAAAACCTTTTGTTTTATCATTGCCCCCTTATCAAAACTCCCAACTTCACCGTTATCCCTACCTATAATCAAATGACTGTAACGAACATAAATTCTCCGCTCTTTTTTTGTGCACTTTCTTATGCTCTAATACTAAAAAAATTAAATCTTAAATCCTAATATTAAATTTTAACTCCTAACATATACCCTAAACATTAATCATAAATCCTAATCTTAATACCTTAAACCTATTTTTGACAATGAGACATAAATAGTAAAATTAAAAGGGATGGAGAATTTCCATTCGGACAATGACCGAGTTTGAAAAGATTTGTTGGTTCGTAGTTAATTTATGATTTATGATATTTCTTTTAAAAGAAGCGAGGATGAAAGTGCAGTCTGTCTCACATGAGTCGAAGAAGGATGGATGAAGCGATGTAAAAAGAATGACGATTGCTAAAAACCAGATTATTCTGTGACCATGATTCCCAAAGAGAAAAGATCACATTTCGTTACCAACATTTTTCCCTCTCAAAAACATACCATCTTCACCCAACGCATCATCCCCCTTCCCCTCGTGTCACCTCCTCGTTTAATTTCCATATACTCCATCATGATCATGCTTTCCTTTTCTTGATAGGGTTATTATTTGTACCCTCCTTTTCTTACCCATCTCACTAATTCTAATGTTTAATCATTCCCCTGAGCTCTCAATATGAATTAAAAAAAGATTTTAATTTAACCCCAAACCCTTTTCTCATTCACCTACGACCACAAGTAACGTGCATCTCTTTGTATACCAATAAATCCGTTGGTCTAATGGGATGAGATGTTAGATCTTTTAAATAAAGTTAAAGGTTCTAATTCCAACGTTGTGAATGGAGCAATTGGGTTGTGAGGATTGTCCTCATAATAAACTTTTGCAGTATTCGATTCAAATTAATCAACCAATAAATTAAGTGTAAGTGAATATAAAAAAAATGAGTTAAAGGATCTAGCATGTGGTGCAAAATCCGTAGCAACCAATCAAAGTATGAAAAAAGAATTAATGATCATTGACTTTTTGGCAGGATATACCATCTCCCATTGCTTTAATACTTTCATCAATTACTCAAATAATATATTAACCTTCAGATGCAAAGAATCTAATTGATCAACAAAATCACAGGCTAGTTATTACTATAAATACACATATAATATAATATAATATAATATAATATAATATAATATAATATAATATAATACAAATTACCTTGTAAATACGCAACCCGGCAATTTCGATTGTTAATTAGAGTATATTTTAACGTGAACGGCAGCTGCCTTAAAAAACATATGCTAATAATATAGGATGTTAATCAGACCTAAAAGGACAATAAAGGAGTAATAATTATTGAAATAATGGGAAGCTATGTTTTAACTTGTAGTTTATGATTGCGGCAGGTAAGTGGATTCCTTCAATCTTGCCGTCCATTGCTCCGCGCCATCTCTCTTCCCCTTCCCCTGTTTCTTTACTTAAGGGATAAAGCAATTTTTAGTCCTTGACGTCATTCATTTTTTTCAATTTCGACCTTTAATTTTTTTAGTCCACGTGGACCACTGAATTTGATAACTTTTTAAGTTTTTAGTTATTTTCATGATATGTCACTTTAAGATTTTGCCACATGAGACAATATCATAATATCATGTCATCAATTGACTAAAAATCTAAATTTATGAATTAATGTGGCTTAAAAAGTTCATGAACCTAATTAGAAAAGTTGTTAAATCTAAGGACTAAATGTTACTTTATCCTTTAGTAAATTACAAAAGTACAATCAAAACCTAAAAAATTAAAATTTGGAGACCAAATTTAAATCTTAAAAAAAAGTAAACGCCATTTGCTAAGATTATTACATAAATCAATTAAATCAAATCACATAATTTCTTTTACAAAATTAGAAGCTATATTTTCATTAAAAAAAGCAAGGTACAAACAGAGATAACATATCCTAACATACAAATTCAATGAATGTGGAGAATCAAAATAAAAAACCTTCCCTCGAATACAATCTTCATCTTCCATAGAAAAATACAAGAATTATCAATAATCATCATGTCTCTATTCAAACTAGACATTATACTGATGTACAAGTTGAGATTGAATAAATCAATCTTACAAAATTGCTATGCGAACGGTTTTGAATGCATCGACAGGTTGCCACAAAAGAGATATAATCATAGGAGACTATCGACTTTTTATGATCAGTAGTGCATCGTGATGAATACAACAAAAAACGCCAATCTATCATTACGATATACAAAAAACCATGCTAAAAGATAGACAAAAGATGTGTCAAAAGGAAAACGAAAGATGTGCTACAAATACAGACGAAAGCAGTAACATAATTGAAAATTAAGGTAAGTTTAAAATATATGATGGTAGCTTAATATTTTTTCTTTCAATATATTGTTTGATACAATATTTATACTATCATGACTCCTCTACGTTATACGAACGGCATATCAATTGAACTAAATTTAACCAAATGTAACATAATATTTAATCATATTAGTTAATTACAAAAGGATAATATTAAGTATGAAATTAAAAGCAGTACAACTTGATTTGGAATTATATTTGAAGAATATTATAATCTTTTGTTCAATAAAGAAAATTATTTGAAGTGTACTTTAAGTTAATAATAAAATGCCCAAAAGAGAAATTTTGAGGAATTATTGGCATTGTACATGAAATAAATAAACTATAGAAAAAATCCATTGTCTTTATTTATTTATTTTTCTTGTAATTATTAGAAGTTGAATAGGTTAAAAATTAAAGCCTGTGGGAAGGGCCAGGGAAGGTCCTTGGTCCTCTCTCTTTCACTTTAGTCACATAACAAGATTAACAGTTCCCAAGAGATTTTGAAGCACTTGGGGAAATGGGTAGACAAGGACCACCACCCATTGGGGGACTGAGGTTTAGGGTTTGTAGGAATTTAAGGAATAGAAAATAGAAAAAAAAGCTCTTTTATTTTATTAACACACCGACCTATTTAATTTCTCCCACTAGACAAGGTACGAGGAAAGAGGTTTATTTGTTTTTTTTATATAAATTTTAATATTTGATTCGTTAATCGTTAATTTGAACAAACATTAGAATATAAATTGATAAGTTTCTTTGTTTATTATTATACATAGATGTTGCACTTGAGTTTACAATTTTTTAATTAGTTAAAATACTAATATTATTCGTTTTGAATAGACAATAACTATTTATATATATATATATATTTTTGATAATGTACATATTTTGTAAATAAAGCGATTTAAACTCGGATTTTTTAAGACAATGTTATCTATTTTTTTACTGAAACAATTCAATATTTAAATACATAATAAACTAAATTAGATGGTATTATGTATATCTTAGTGTTTAATCCCAATAAAGAGAGATAATATCATAATGTGTCTGAGAGAATATGAGTATCACAATGGAATTAAGAACTAATTATTCTCTAAAATGAACAAAAGAAATAAAAAAAGATAATAAACCCTTCTTGTTCTTCTTCTGCATGACAATATTTCTGCAAATTAAGTTTAGTAGGCGATCAGTAATTCCTACTCTGCAGGACAAATCCATGAATCGACTGTACCTTCAGCTCTTGAAGAAACGTTCTCCAATCCCTTGTCATGGTGGTGGAAAGATGACGAGGAAGCCGAGTAGTTCAACTTGCAGCTGTTAGCTCTTTGTGAATTATTGCCACCATAATTCCCATCCAAAGGCCTCAAATGATCTTGATTGCCGCCGTTCAATCCAACACCGTGACCATTCCAGTTGCTCTCGCTCCTTGAACGCTCCGCTTCAGGTGTTAAATGGAACCCCAGTTCATCAATGGAAGGCATGGCCGAGGCCGAGCTTCCTTGGGACTTCACACCGAAACCAGGCAAACCGAGAGACGGGTGGAGAGGAATAGGCAGGTCTGGGAAGGACTGGAACGATAGGGTTTGGCTCTGGTTCTGCAAATTTGTCATGTTCTGAGGCTGCTTTAGTAAGCCTAAATCGGAAGGAATTTGATAGTTACTGGAAGTAGGATTGAAAGCATTAGCCATGGTGGTATTGCTTGTACTGGAAGTTGCAAGTAAAGGATTGTTTAACAATGGAGTCTGGACCCTTTTAGCCGAGGGACGTAAAGGGTAGAGAGAACCAGATCCGAAAAGGTCGAGCCTTCGGGAATAGGATAAACCCGGAAACGGTGGTGCTGGGATTCCAGTGAATTCTTGCACCATTGCTCTAAAATTCGATGTGTCGGTGGTGAGAACTGTAGTCGGTGCTCTCCTTGATGCTCTTGTCCTCTTCTTGGGGTTCTTTACAGCACCTGTTGAAGTTCTTACACCATTGTCATGAACTTGCCTCGATTGCATCGACGATGAGCTCGGGAATGAACCCTGATTCAGCCCTTGTGAGCCTAAGATAGACTGGTGGTTCGATAGGTTACCGAGGTCAGTGGTGTTGGGTTCAGATCTTAGGCCGCTCATCCCAGGCCTAACCCCGTCAAAACTCAGCAGTGAATTGTTCGGTGGAGAAGATAGAGAGAAAGGGTTGTTGAGATAAGTTGCAGAAGGATCAAAGAAAGTGGACGGCTGATGATCTTGGTGGTGGCCGACGAGTAGGGGATTAAAATGGCCCGAAGTGTTAAAAAAAGCTGGGACTGACTCAGGCCTTGAGACTGAGTCATACTCGTCATCACCACCACCACCGCTTGAAGACTGCATGCTACTACTGTTACCAGAATCCATAGCCAAAAATAAAAAGGGGTTAAAATAACAGGTTGAGAAAGTTGCCGTATATTCTTGAAGCTTCCACTTTCAGCTGATATCGAACATGATCTCCTCTCTTGTTGTTTCACTCAAAGAAGAAAACCAACTTTCTAAATTAGTTTCCAGACACGAAAAGCAACGTTTTCTTCTTGGCCAAAAACGATGATCTGAAATAGGTTTGGTACTGGGAGCAGGAAAAGAGAGAAGTGAAAGGAGAAGAAAGGTTATTTAAGCTTTGTGTTTTTTAGGGAAAGAAAGGGTCTGTGATGAAACAAATGTTTTCCACTAAGAAGATAGTGCGGGGTGGGGTAGCCATTGGAGGAGAGAAAAGAGGTGGCGGTGGCTGGCAACGGGTCAAACTCAAACTGAATGAGATGGAGAGAGAGAAAGGGAGGGGTTGGCTTAATAATAATATATTCTCATTTCTATATTAATGTTAATGTAAAAAAAGTATGTGTCACATTAAATTTTTATTTTAAATTGTATAGCAACTAGCAAGTAATAACAAATATTTATACAAAAAATTAATTGGAATTTTAGGCGATTAAAGTTTAACTATTTTTTCTATAAAAATGGTTTAAATTTTATTTCAAAACTAAATATTAAAATAAATATTATCATTAGATTATAATAAAAGTATTAAAAATAATTCCTAAAATCTTACAAACGGTAAATAATTTTAAATTTTTATAAGTCAATTGATATATATATATATTTTGTATATGACCCAAATCTGACAGGTTCTTCAAATATATATAATAGTTTCGTATAGAATAACAATTAGTATTGTTTTCAAACTAAAAATCTAACTGATATTGTGTAGTAATCTCCTTATAGATCCTTTCATAAGAGCGTTTGATTTGGCATGTGCTCAAAACAGAGGTCATAAATCAGCCTTGTTTTAATGAAAATGAAGGTCGAGTGCCGCCATTGGAGGTGGTGCTGTGTAAGCCAGCTGGAATCTAAGACTCCTAATCCCACCATGCACAAAGGAATGGCCTCTTTCTCCCTGCTCTAATTATGTGTGATTCCTTTTAGGATTTTCAACACCAAAATTCCAAATCCCACCTTCATTCACATCTCTCTTTGGTTATTTGGACTATTTTATAAAATTGCTTCAAGTTTCCGTGGCTCTGGTGTACGGTATACATGGGTTTACACTGTCTTCACATCCGTTGGCGAGTAGTAGGGATGTTCTGTTAACTGAGTTGAGCAGCAGTTTGATAAGAAATAAAAAACTGAGCCGAGCAGCTAAGTAGTTTAAGCTCAATTTTGTCAAAATTTGATTAACATTTGACTTGAATTTAACTTGGCTCGAATTCGAGTTTGACTTGACAATTAAACGAGTCGAGTCGAGCGTGATCCAACTTGACTAGATAAACTCGCAAGCTGTTGTTAATTTTGTTTTAATATGTTAGTTTAGTGTATTTGTGGATTTTTTGAAGTTTAAGACTTAAAAATGCTGACAAGCTTAACAAATAACAAGTTGAGCAAAATTTTATCGAGTTTATCGATTATCGAGTAGAAAATGTTAGATATTTAAGATTGGTTGATTGTTATTTGTTAATTAGCCCATTTAGGGCCAATTGGGAGGACTTTTGAAAAATATTTTAAAAAGTGCTGTCAGAAAGTGATTTTGAAATGTTAATTGTAAGATTGTAGTGTTTCGCATTATTGTCAGAAAATACTTTTAAAAAGATAAAATGTCCATTTTAGACATGATATTGAAAAGTAAAAATTACTTTTTAATATTTTATAATATTAAAGTTTTTTATTACTTATTTTCATTTAAAATATTAAATTTTTTAATGATTATTATATTTAATATATTTAATAATTACTTTATTTTATATTAAAATATTAATTTAATATAATAAAAACAATAATTATGTTTAATATTATTTTAATATATTACTATTAATATTAATGTTAATAATTAAGAATAAAAAATGATTTTCTACCCTAAAAGTTAGAAATTTTATTTTTGAGGTTGGGTAAAAAATTACTTCTTTAAGTAATTTTTCACAAGTGTTTAGCATTACTTACGAGTACGAAGTAATTTTTTTAAGCAAAAGTTCCTTTTTAAGCCATATTAAAGAGCCCTTAATGAGTTTATTAGTTTGTTAGAGTAAGTTGTGATTGGACTATAAATATGTGCATTGGGCTAAGACCTAAGTAAGCTTTTTACTATATTTTGTATTGATCCAATATTAATAAAAATTCTGAAATTTCATTCGCACCCTATTTTCTAATATCCCAAATACAATTGCCGTTATATACTCTTCTCCTCCTTCATGTTTATCATCACCGGTTATCGATGCTGAAGTTCTCACACGAGGAAGCCAACTTCAAATGAATAGATTCAAATTAGACAATTCCATTCCCTTCACACCCTTTGATATTTCTTCTACATCACTTATTTTCCATTTTACCCAGATGGAATTGCAGTGTAGCTCTCTAAACATTAGGGGTAACCCATTGGACTTGAGAACGACATTCAGCTGAGGTACACAATGAGGTATTTCACCATCATTCTCGCCAGGCCACTCCAAGTCATCCGAAAGGCCCATTGAGAGAATAGGGACGTCAACGCAACATTCACCCAAGTTGGCAGCAAAACAGAGATGAATCCAGGACATCTCGTTACGAGAAGCAACAATTGCTGATCGACACTAGGCGGTTTCATTCAATTTCGAAACCCCTCTGCTTGGCTTCAACCACCCGTCCTTCCGATGATTAAACACACATTTATTTGAGATTCATTAATTAAACGAGTGATCAAAGATACTCATATTGTTTTATGTTGTGTGAGTTCGAATCCCGACATTTATTTTAGAAATATAATTATTTCCCTATTCAATAGAAAAAGGCACCCTTATTTCTTCACTAGAAAACACTTCACATTTCATCAAAGAACCTTAAGAATGTATTACAAATAATTAAATATTTAACATATGTCGTTCTATAATTAATTGTTAGGGTAAACTCATTTTGTTTATTAAGAAACATGGATGTCTTGCCCTCCGGGGACCAGCCAGCATTGCAGTATATTTGTCCTATCCCCTTGTGAAAAGTTATGGTAGCCAAAGCTTGATTGACTCCCAACAAAGCAATGCTTTGATTTTCTTATAGATTTCCTTCAGGATTATCCTCTGTTTAATATATTGGTTATACTGTATGTACGATCAGGGTGGACCAAGGGGGTTGGAGGCAACTGTCGTCTCTCTTTCAAAATTTAAAATTCGTATATGATTTATTTTTTTTAAATTCTCTATATATTTTCTATTAAAAGTCTATTTTCGTCATTCTCAAATTTTATAAGTTTGTTACACAAGCGAACTGGTTTAATAATTTCCTGGAAGAATATAGTATGATGGACATGCCTATCAAAGGTGGAGAGTTTACTTGGTCTAAATAAAAGAACAGAGGAGGATGGGATCATAGAAAAGTTGGATAGAATTATTATAAATACCTCCTGGAATGCTCTTTTTCCTTCGGCTTCTAGCCTTATGGAACCAACAATGGGGTTGGATCATAAACCTATTATTTGTCTAGCTCAAGGGAGTCGGAAGAAAGGAAAACAATCTTCAAGTTCGAGTCAAAATGGTTACTTGAAGAAGACTGCAGACCAACCATTGAGGAGGCATAGAATCAACAAAGACAACCATGACAAAATCTTGCAGTCAACTGAAAACTAAAAAACACTAGAGTAAAGCTGCAAAAATGGAGCAATTGGAAATTCAAAAGGGCAAAAAATAGCTGAGGAATTGATCCAAAAAATTGCAGCAATCCAGAGTGTACCTCTTACAGAAGCATCAACTGTGGAAGAAAGAAGTCTCCAAAAGGAATTGGATAAAATATGGGAAGGGAATGAGAGATACTGACATCAAAGAGCCAGAATAAACTGGTTAAAATATGGCGATCGTAATACGTCCTTCTTCCATGCCACTACAGTTCAAAATCGAAGAAAGAATGCCATAGTAAAGTTAAAAGACCGTGATGGAATTTGAAACGAGGAGTATGATGGAATTGTCTAGATTCTAAAAGGTTATTTCCAGACACTGTTCAAGAAGGATCCAAATGTGAGTTTTAAACATGTGGACCACCTTATCCCAAATGTCATTACTAACGACATGAACAACATTCTAAGCAAAGAAGTCACAGAGATAGAAATTAAAGAAACTGTTTTTAGCATGGGTGCATTCAAAGCTCCTGGCCCTGATGGATTCCCAGGCATTTTCTTCCATTCATGTTGGGATATTGTTCAAGATGATGTTTTTAAAATGGTTAATGCGTTTATGAGTGAGGGTATTATGCCTAGGGATCTAAATAAGACTAATATTGTCTTAATTCCTAAGAGGAAAAACCCGGAAGAAGCAAACCAGTTCAGGCCTATTAGTTTATGCAATTTTGCATATAAAGTTATCTAAAAAATTCTGGCCACGAGACGCAAAGGAATCCTGGACTCTTTCATCTCACCTATGCAAGCTGCCTTCGTCAAGGGGAGAGTTATCCAAGATAACATCTTGATAGCTCAAGAGGCTTTTCATGCCATCAAAAGGAGAAGAAAAGGGAATACGGGAGTTATGGCCTTAAAGCTTGATCTCGAAAAAGCATATAACAAGGTTGACTGAAACATTCTTAAGAAAATTATGGAGAAGATGGAATTCTGTCAGTGGTGGATTCAGAGAATTATGACATGCGTTACCACTACCTCTTTTTCCATTATGGTGAATGGGGAGAGAACTACAGAATTTCGTTCAGAAAGGGGCCTTTGACAGGGGACCCTTTATCCCCCTTTCTTTTCCTGCTTGTTTCAAATGTCTTTTTTTGGATTGTGGACTACGAACATGAATTTGGCAATTTGTCAGGCTATCAAATTAGCAGAATCATCTCCTTTTCGCTGACGATTGCCTTCTTTTCACTAAAGCTGATGAAGGTAATTATTGCGTGTTTTGAGTGCTTCGCAATTGGTATAAGTGTACATGTCACAAGTTATAGTATAGTATAGATATCGTCTCCACATGGATTGGTGCTACTTCGGGAATCTAACTTCTCGCACTGCAAGTAAAAATACAAGTAGGTGATTGTAGGAGTTTTAGTTAACAAGAAAATAAAAGAGCAATTAAATAAAAGAAAGATGTAATCGAATAAGAGAGAGTAGGTCGGGTTATCGTGAGTCGTGGTGTGATAGTTGAATGGACCGTCGTGGTAATTGAGTGCTAGAGTAGCTCAATTGCTCTTCAATTGAACCCAGTCGGATTGCCTGGGCAATTGGGAATGGAGCGATTGCTTGGGCAATTGTGCGACAACCTTCAAAGTTCAGTGAAGCGTTCTTCAATGGTTTCTCGTTATCCCTAACTCGAAACACTGTAAATTGTGCATGCCTTGATAATACATCCCTGCGTGAACCAAGCGTAGACAACAACCTATCTTGCGCTCCTTTTAGCCATTGAAATTCGCAATTTATCCCTAAGTTGAATTAGTCTTCACCATCGATTGATTGAATAAAGACCATGCTCATTCGTTTCTTGAATCTAACTCTCTCGATATTAGATAAATGGATGAATTCACGAGATCCTCTCCCATTTCGCTCGCAAAATTTAAGAAACAAGAATGAACAACTTTGAATTATAATTGCAAACTCAAATACCTAAACAAACCCAATCGTTCTCACAACCACAAAAAACACAATAACCCAAGCCAAATAAAATTAGTTCATGGTCAGGTGCAAAAGAAACACAAGATAAAAATTCCCTAACATGAATCTAATCGAATAAAAGAGGAAGAAGATGTCGAACAACCCCGAGAGTTTTTTCTCCAAGTCAAACATGCCCTTGAAGTAGGCGAATAGGTCTTCTATTTATATGAGATAGATAGGTCAAAGTCTTTCTTGAGGAGGAAGTTAAGTTGGAATTAAATAGAATAAAAGAAATAATTTTTTTATTATATTTTTATTCCTCCAAAAACTCCTCATAAAACTCTTAGAATTTAATCTCCTTTTGATTTCTTCTTGGAACTCTAACTCTTCTAGGATTTACCCTTGCTTCTCATAATTAACTCGGATTTAATGGATTTATCCTTCAAGAAATCGCCAGCTCTCCTTCTTCTTATCCTCAATTGCCTCGATAATTTCCTACTTGCTTGGGCAATTTGATCATGCACACACAAAACACACATCCGTAGTATCTTTTTCCACAAAACAACTAGATTATGAAATCAAGCATGACAATGAAGGAAACTACGCAATTATGCATGAATGACTAAAAATGCAACTAAAACAAGCCTAAGTCTAACAATAATATGAGTAAAAAGGGTTATAAAAATAGTACTTTTGAACACTTAACACACCCCCAAACTCGAACTATTGCTTGTCCTCAAGCAATGCAAACTAACAATTACCTGCCAAGACTTTAATCATCAAAGACATGCTTCAAACTTGAATTCAAACCTCAGAATCGTGGCACAAAGTATGATCACCTTTTAATTTTTCGGATAGCACAAAAATTACCCGGAACCAAACTATAATGCTTGTGGCAATGTGTGTGCGTAGTTGTGTACAAGTTGATTTTCAAGATTCTATGTGAACAATAGGCTTTTATCAATTTTATTACCGGGGTATTTATTCATCTTTTTACTAGAGCCAATTTCGGGCACCTTTAGTAAAGCAAGCAATTTCTTATTTTAATTTTTTTCGACTATAGCCAATTTTAGGCACCTCTAGAGATATTTTTAATGTGCAACTACTAGAGCCGGTTTCGGGCACCTCTAGCAAGAAATTAAATTTTAATTTGCAATTTAAATTTGCCCAAATTTTAAGTAACCTAAGTTCACCAAGTATCTTTCAATCAACAAGCCACAACCGTGTTCATAATATTTAGCATCATAGTGAAATTCTAAGTTCTTTTCATGCAATCCTAAAATTTAAATGTTTTTTTTCAATTAAGTACAGTGGAAAAAATTCATCACCGGATATTCAGGAAGTTCAAGCAATTAAATCCAATCAAATGTATGACAAATAACATATGCAACCTATATGTTATTACTAAAGATGAATGCAACTAAAAATGAAATTAACTAGAAACAAACACCCCTAAACTCGAGAGAAGCATTGTCCTCAATGCATGCAATTATAGAAAAGTAAAAAAATGAACTAAAATGCAAATGGGTTAGTTGGAAAGGTCGTCACCTTGAATGATGAGTTTCTTTCGGGTCGTTTGCTTGATTCTTTTTTTGGAGCGCGGTGGTTGGATGCGGGTGGCTGATGGTGTGGCTGGATCCTTTTCAACTTTATCGCGTGCTTTACTTTCTTCATCGGTCTCTTTAGCATGTGCGGCAGTTTCCGAAACAAAAAAAAAATCCTAAAAAAGTTGTTGAATTAAAAATAAAAAATGGGAAATAATAAAAAATTACTAAAGGAAAGCATATTTATGCATCTCCTAAGGTGACCACTTCTTTGTCACGCTCAACATGGGTGCCGACATAGTGCTTTAATCTTTGTCTGTTAACTTTGAATTCATGTATGTCAATGGTGTACTTGATTATCACAACACCATGGGAGAAAGGTTTTACGACTTCGAAGGGCCCGAACCATCTTGATCTCAATTTTCCTGTGAATAGTTTTAACCGATAATTAAAAATAAGAACTAATTGCCCGGGCAAAAATTGCCACGGCAATAACTTCTTGTCATGCCAACACTTCATTTTCTCCTTGTAGATTCTCGCGTTGTCGTAAGCTAAGGCACAAAATTCTTCGATTTCATTAAGGTCTAGTAATCGCTTTTGTCCAGCACTCTCCTAATCCATGTTGATAGTTTTGATCGCCCAATAAGCATTGTGTTCAATCTCCACCGGTAAATGGCAAGTATTGCCGTAGACAAGTCTGTAAGACGACATGCCTAAAGGCGTCTTGAATGCTGTTCAATAGGCCCATAGTGCATCATCTAACCTCAATGACCAATCTTTTCGAGAGGGATTGACAACCTTCTCAAGGATACCCTTTAATGCCCGGTTGGAGATTTCAGCTTGCCTCTTTAATTCATGGTTTTTGAATCATTGGTTGGAACTGCAGCTGCCTCTACCCATTTAGGCACATAGTCCACGACAAGTAGGATATACAAATTACCGAATGAGGATGGGAATGGTCCCATGAAATCGATCCCCCACACGTCAAACAACTCGACCTAAAAGATATTCTGCAGTGGCATCTCGTGTCGCCTAGAAATATTCCCCGTTCGTTGACAACGATCACACATATTGTAGAATCTTTGAGCATCTTTGTAAAGAGTGGGCCAATACAAGCAAGATTGTAGGACCTTGGCTGCGGTGCGAGTTCCTCCAAAATGGCCTCTATAGGGTGAAAAATGACATTGTCAAGGCATATTGTCCTGCTTCTCCTCGGGAACACATCGTCTTACAACCTGATTTGCATATTGTTTAAACAAAAGAGGCTTGTCCCAATAATAATGCTTAGCATCATGTCAGAATCGCTTCTTTCCTTGGTGAGTAAGATTATAAGGTAAAATACCACTAACAAGGAAATTAACTAAATCTACATACTATGGTATTGCCGAGGCAACTAATATTTGCTCATCTGGGAATGTATCGCATATCTCCATATTTGCGTCCTCTTTGTTGCCGATTTCTAGGTGTGACAGATGATTAGCAACTTGATTCTCCGTTCCTTTCATGTCCTCAATTTCAATGTCAAAATATTGTAAAAGTAAAATCCAACGAATCAAACGGGGTTTGACATCTTTCTTAGCGAAAAGGTACTTAATTGCCGAGTGGTCAGTATGAACAATTACCTTGGTCCCGATCAAGTAGGAACAAAATTTGTCAAAAGCAAAAACCACGGCTAGTAACTCTTTTTCCGTAGTGGTGTAATTCACTTGAGCACCATTAAGGGTTTTACTAGCATAGTATATCACATGGAAAATTTTACCTGTTCATTGACCGAAAAATGCTTCTACTGCCAAGTCACTTGCATCACACATAAGCTTAAAAGGCAAGGTCCAATCTAATGGAACGACAATAGGTGCCGAAGCGAGTTTCTTCTTCAAGTTTTCAAAGGCCTGAGTGCATGAGTCATCAAAGTCGAAGACTTTGTCATGTTCAAGCAAGTTACACAAGGGTTTAGTAATTTTAGTAAAATTATGATTAAACCTTTTGTAAAAACCTGCATGCCCAATAAAACTTCGGATCCCCTTGACTGAATTTTGTCGTGGTAATTTTTCGATCACTTCCACCTTGGCTCTATTGAATTCAATTCCTTTGGAGGAAATCTTGTGACCGAGCACTATTCATTCATCTACCATAAAGTGGCACTTCTCCCAATTGAGCATTAGATCGGATTCTTCACATCTTGTTAGCACTTTCTCCAAATTGCTGAGGCAATTATCGAAGTTGTCTCTGAATACCGAAAAATCATCTATAAAGATTTCCAGGAAATCTTCCACCATGTCAGAAAAATTGCCATCATACATCTTTGGAAAGTTTTCGAAGCATTGCATAATCCAAACGACATCTTTCGGAAAGCATAAGTATTATACGGGCATATGAAAGTAGTCTTTGCCTGATCATCCGATGCTATGGCAATTTGGTTATAACCTGAGTAGCCATCGAGAAAATAGTAAAAAGATTTACCTGCAAGTCGGTCAAGCATTTGGTCAATAAAATGGCAAAGAAAAATGATCTTTCCTAGTAGCTTTATTTAACTTGCGGTAATCCATACAAACCCTCCAACCGGTCACAGTCCTAGTTGAGATTAGTTCATTACTTTCATTGCTTACCACGGTTATACCTCCCTTTTTGGTATACATTGTACCGGACTTACCTATATACTGTCGGAGATAGGATATATGATACTGACATCAAGCCATTTGATGATTTCCTTCCTCACGACTTCCTTCATAGCAGGGTTAAGCCTCCTTTGTGCCTCAATTATCGGTTTATGATCATCCTTCAATAGGATTTTGTGCATACACACTGTCAGGCTAATTTCTTTCAAGTCGGCAATTGTCTATCCTATTGCTTTCTTGTGAAATGCCAACATGTCGATCAACCTCTTTTCCTATTCAGGCTGTAACTTAGAAGAAATTATCACAGGCAAAGTGTTATTGTTTCCCAAATAAGTATATTTCAATTGCCTTGGCAATGGTTTCAATTCAAGAATATAAGGTTGCTCAATAGAAGGTTTTTCGGTCTTACCTTCCTTACTTGAGTAGTCCAATGGTTCAAATAACTTATCTGGACGACTTGCTATCCAATTGGCTTCATCATGCTCTTTATCGTTTGACTCTTCAAGTTCCTCAAGTTCGGCAATACAATTGCTGAGGAAATTGTTAAGGTAATCTTCCTCCATGTTAAAATTGAATTTAGTTGTGGCTCGAATGACTTGGCACTCTTCTGGATCGTCGGCATGCTTAAGGGTTTAGAAAATATTAAGCTTAACTTGCTGGCCGTCTACCCTCATAGTGAGTTCTCTTTTCTCGACATCGATCAAGGTCCTTCTCGTTGCTAAAAAATGGTCTCCCAAGAATAATGGGTGCGAACTCATCTGCTTCACAATCCAGAATAATAAAATCAGCGAGAAAAATAAATTATCAACTCTTACCAGTATATCCTCGATTTTTCCCTCTGGATGCACGTAGGATCTGTCAGCAAGCTATAACATAACTGTTGTAGGTCTTGTTTTCCCGATTCGCAATTTCTGGAAAACTGATTTGGGCATTAAATTTATGCTTGCTCCAAGATCACACAATACTTTTCCGACATAGTGGTTTCTGATCGAACATGGTATTGTGAAACTGCCGGGATCTTTGAGCTTGGATGGCATGCGATTATGTAGCATGGCCATGCATCCTTTCGTCACAGCAACTGTTTTAAATTCTCCTAGCCGAGTCCTCTTAGAGACAATGTCTTTAAGGAACTTAGCATAGTTTGGCATTTGTTCTATTGCTTCAACCAATGGCAAGTTGATGTGAACTTGCTTCAAGATGTCAAGGAACTTCTTGAACTGATATTCTTGCTTTTGCCGTTTCAACCTTTGTGGGAATGGTGGTGGCAGTCAGATGTCTTCAATCTTTTTATTGGTTTGGAACTTGATGGAAGAATTTGTCGAGGCATCAAGACTTACCGAAGCATGTGCAGTTGTCGAGGCATGTGGCATTGCCGTGGCATTCTCCGATTCATCAATTTTGGCAAAGGTTTTGTTGCTGGACTCGTCTTTTGGGACAAGGGGCTGCTCCTTTGGTTGAGTGTTCTCTGTTGAGTAAGCTTGGATTTCCTTAAGTTTTCGGCCACTCTGAGTGGTGATTTCTTTGTACTGCTCATGGTTTGTTCCTTTTGCGACTTCAGTATCGCTAGGTAGACCGCCCATTGGTCTTGTGTTCAAGTTCTGAGCAAATTGCCCGACTTGTGTCTCCAATGACTTTAGGGCCACCTCTTGGTTTTGCAATCTCATCTCAATCCTATTGGTAAAAGCATCAGTCATTTTCATGAAATTACTATTCTCAGCCATATAAGATTCAGTTTTTAACATGAAAGCAATGAGAAAATTTTCAAAGAATTGGACGGTGTCGATTGTTGCTGCGTCATCTGTTGCCGTGGCAAGTTCTGTTGGAATCCTGTTGCTTGTGCATTCTGACCGCTCTGGTTGAGGGCATTGTTGGGATTACTCCATGAGAAATTATGGTGCTTCCTCCAGGCTGGATTGTAAGTGTTGGACATCACATTGTTGTTCCGATTATAGTTTCTAACGTAAAAGCTAGATTCTGGGTTCTGCAGACACTCAGAAGAATCATGGTTACCATTACATAAATCACAAATTGAATCCACTACCTTGATCTCTTGTGTGTTACTAGGTCGCTGCATGTTTTTAACCAAGTTGGTTAGAGCGGCCAATTGTGCAGAAATAGATCTTGATGAATCAAGCTCATTTATCTTGGCATTGTGTCTGACTATTCCCCTTCGAGTGGTTGGGAACTGATAATCATTCTTGGAAAGACGGTTCAGAATCTCTATCGCTTCCTCAGGTGACTTGTCAAGGAGTATGCCATTTGCCGAGGCATCTAGCATCATCCTTGTCGGTGTGTTCACTGAGTTGTAGAACATCATCACTTGCGTCTATAGTGGGAATCCGTGCATGAGACATTTGTGTAAAAGCTCTATGTATCGCTCCCAAGCCTCGTACATGGATTCATTATCTGCCTACAGAAAAGAAGTAATATCATTACGCAACTTATCAGTCATATTTGTAGAACTAAATCTAGCAATAAAATCACGACACAAATCTGTCCAAGATCTGGATAGAATACTATTCAGCCACATTTTTGCCCTATCCCTCAGTGAATAGGAAAATAATTTTAGCCTTAGGATATCTTCGTGGACTCCTTGTAGCTTGAATGAGTTGCAAATCTCCATGATTGATTTGAGACGTTGTCTGGCATCTTCAGTTGTCGAGCCGCCAAATTGACCAATTGTGTTGATCATGTTGAACATCACAAGTTTTAATTCAAAGTGGGCAGCTTCTATCTTAGGTGCAACAGCTCCTGGATTGAGACCGTTGAGATCTTCCTCTAAGTAGTCTCGAATAGGTCTGTACGAACATGTTGTATGCCTTGATCTCCTCATTCTCTTACTACTATGTTTTGGTTACCATTGCATTTAGATTACCGATTGGGTTATCATGTTGTTCTGCCATTGCTGCTCGTTGCTCTCGTCTTCTTCTATGAAGAACTCGTTCCATCTCGGGTTCGAATAGGTAGTCTTGTACTGTTGGTCTCACCCTGGTCATACACCGATGCAAAACCAAAGTTGTAAGTCCCTTGAAATCGATTAGAAATAAAACAAAAAATAGAAAGAAACAAAGGTGCAAGAAATTAAAAACAAAGTCGCTATTGCCAATCCCCGACAACAGCGCCAAAATCTTGTTGCGTGTTTTGAGTGCTTCACAATTGGTGCAAGTGTACACATCGCAAGTTATAATATAGTATAGATATCGTCTCCACAGGGATTGGTGCTACTTCTGGAATCTAACTTCTCGCACTGAAAGTAAAAACACAAGTAGGTGATTGTAGGAGTTCTAATTAACAAGTAAATAAAAGAGTAATTAAATAAAAGAAAGATGTAATCGAATAAGAGAGAGTAGACCGGGTTATCGTGAGTCATGGTGTGATAGTTGAATGGACCGTCGTGGTAATTGAGTGCTAGAGTAGTTCAATTGCTCTTCAATTGAATCCAGTCGGATTGCCTGGGCAATTGGGCGATAACCTTCAAAGTTCGGCGAAACGTTCTTCAATGGTTTCTCGTTATCCCTAACTCGAAACACTGTTAATTGTACATGCCTTGATAATACATCCCTGTGTGAACAAAGGGTGGACAACAACCTATCTTTCGCTCCTTTTAGCCGTTGAAATTCGCAACTTATCCCTAAGTTGAATTAGTCTTTACCATCGATTGATTGAATAAAAACCATGCTCATTCGTTTCTTGAATCTAACTCTCCCGATATTAGATAAATGGATGAATTCACGAGATCATCTCCCAATTCACTTGCAAAATTTAAGAACCAAGAATGAACAACTTTGAATTATAATTGCAAACTCAAATACCTAAACAAATCCAATCGTTCTCACAACTACAAAAACACAATAACCCAAGCCAAATAAAATTAGTTCATGGCCAGGTGCAAAAGAAACACAAGTTAAAAATTTCTTAACATGAATCTAATCGAATAAAAGAGGAAGAAGATAAAGATGTCGAACAACCCCGAGGGTTTTCTCTCCAAGTCGAACATGCCATTGAAGTAGGCGGCTAGGTCTTCTATTTATAGGAGATTGATAGGTCAAAGTCTTTCTTGATGAGGTAGTTAAGTTGGAATTAAATAGAATAAAAGAAATAAATTTCTTTTATTATTATATTTTTATTCCTCCAAAAACTCCTCATAAAACTCTTAGAATTTAATCTCCTTTTGATTTCTTCATGGAACTCTAACTCTTCTAGGATTTATCCTTGCTTCTCATAATTAACTCAAATTTAATGGATTTATCCTTCAAGAAATTGGCAGCTCTCATTCTTCTTATCCTCAATTGCCTTGGCAATTTCCTACTTGGTTGGGCAATTTGATCTTGTACACATAAAACACACATCCACAGTATCTTTTTCCACAAAACAACTAGATTATGAAATCAAGCATGACGGTGAAGGAAACTATGCAATTATGCATGAAAGATTAAAAAAGCAACTAAAATGAGCATAAGTTTAACAATAATATGAGTAAAAAAGGTTATAAAAATAGTACTTTTGAACACTTAACAGTAATTGCTCTTAAATTCTTAGTATTATCAAAGCTTTCCAAAGAGCTACGGGACAAATGGTTAACAAATCAATTTGAAGGTTTTTTCTCCCCAAATATGTGTTTGCAAGAAAAATCACCTTCTTAATGTTATTGGTTTTGCTCTAATGGAAGAAGGTAGTAGGTACCTGGGTATTCCTTCAATTTGGGGCAGAGGTAAAAAGGAAGCACTCCAGTTCCTATACGACTGTGTTCGGTTAAAGCTCCAAGGATGAAAGAGTAAGCTTCTTTCTCAAGCAGGGAAAAAAGTCCTTATCAAAGCTGTGGCCACTGCTATCCCGTCTTATATCATGCAGAGTTTTCTTTTACCAATTTCTTTCTGTAATGATCTAAATTCTCTTATTGGGAGATTTTGGTGGGGAAACACAACGGAACCAAGGCGTAGCATTCACTGGATCAATTGGGGTAAAATGTGTAACTCTAATGACCTAGGAGGCATGGGTTTTCGTGATCTTCATCCATTCAATAAAGCTCTCGTTGCCAAACAAGCGTGAAGAGTTTTAAAGGACAAAAACTCGTTACTTGCAAAGATCTTGAGAGGAATTTACTTTCCAAATGGAGATATTCTTAAAGCCCCAAAGTGCAAAAATCCTTCGTGGGGATGGAATAGCCTTCAAGAGGGAGTGTCGATGATTAATGAAGGTCTTTTATGGAATATCGGCAAAGGAAATAAAGTATCCATCTGGGAGGACAAATGGATACCAGGTCTTCCGAACTGTAAAATTGTCTCTAATCGACCTATGGGATGCCTTGATAACTTTGTCTTTCATCTATTATCCAATGATGGGCGAGAATGGAATATTCCCAAGCTAAAAGAGATGTTCTCAGATTTTGAAGTGGAATGCATTTCCAAAGTGCCTATTGGCGGTCCCTTAATCTCAGATGAACTGGTTTGGATGCATACTACCACAGGGTCTTACACGGCAAAATCAGGATATCATGCTCTTTGCTTTGGAAATTGATTTGGAAACTTAACATTCCACCAAAATTTAGATCTTTCCTTTTTGGAAAGTGGGTCAAAATACCATTGCCACAAAAACCTTAACTTAAGCAAAAGACTAAAACACCCTTCTCCTTGCCGGGGCCGCTGTTTACATGATCAATAAAGCATTGAACATGTCTTGTTTCTATACCCTTTTGCTCAAGCAGTATGGAAAGCCTCAAGTTTCAATTATTGTCCTGCTGAAGAGGGGTTTCCGAGATTTCCTAGTTGGCTGTTAGCGATGGCTCATATGTGCGAAAGATCGAGGGTTACTGACGACCTTCAACGTATCTCCTTCCTATGCTGGCATATTTAGAAAGCTCGAAACAATTTGATTTTTAGAGGTTGCATTAACAAACCTATTGATATTTGGCTCTTGTCGGAAACTGCTTTCCAAGAGTTTCTTAACCTGCCCAGTGACTGCTCTTTCACCAAACCACTTATTCCTTCTCCATCAAGATGGTCTCCACCGCTTAGGGGTTTCTTCAAAATTTCTTACGATGCCTCGCGGTATCCTCTTACTGGGCTATCTGGCCTTGCAACAATCTTTCGTGATCATTTGGGTTGTTTGGTGGGAGGATCTACTAAATTGGCTTTTTTCCTATCTGTTGCTGAAGCGGAGGCTGAAGCAATAAGGCTAGGTTTAGTTTCTGCCCGAAACTGTGGCCTTTCTAAGATTATCGTGGAATCTGACAATGAAGAACTCGTTAAAAGATTATCCACGAAATCACAGTCCCTTTGGAGTTCTGCTGGAATTAAAAAGGACATTTTAGCTTTATCTTCCTCTTTCTATTCATGTTGTTTTCTTTCATCCCTCGTTTCTGTAATAGCGCTTCTGATTGGATTGCAAAGTCAGTTACCGTCCTTCAGACTGGGTTTCCAATCCTCCTTTAGCGCTTAACTTTTGTCTCTCTTTTTAATTATGTTATGGATTTTTTTTTTCTGAACAAAAAATTTTATAAGTTTGTCCCGAACCTAAATTTATGTGTCTTTCACTGTCTATGATATGCGCCCCTGCACGAACCCCACAATTGGTTGGCATCAATGTTATGCTTTTAATTTTCTGTTCAACTTTGCTTTTTCTAGATTTTTTGGTGCTCAAAATTTCTAACATATACCTACCTTTTAAGTACAAAAATTCTTAATTGATATTAAAGTTTTAAACTTTAAACATTTAGGTATAGCTTTAGAAATTTTAATAAAAAATTATAAAATTTTTGTTCACTAGAAATTATAGTATTATGAGTATCCAAAACTTTTAATTAATATCAAAATTTTAAACATTAAAAATTTAAGTGAGACTTCATATACTCGAGTATTTTAGTGTTTTACCAAAGATTCTAATCCTAAAGAGGGGCTCCTGCCCCCCACGTACGATTTTTTTTTTACATATGTTTGTGTATATATTTTTTAAAAATAGATTAAACATAAATTTACCCTTTTATGTCTCATTTTTATCTCATATTAAGCCTTCGAGTTTCGGCCTGTGCAATCCTAAATTTCATGTGCCAAACTTTGCAGAATCTCAAAGCATATTTTTTTGACCAAAAAGCGATTCATAACAACCATAAACATTACAACAAAAGCACACAACACCGTCTCCAAGCAGATCCCAGCAAGGATTTCTCAAAGAGAAAGGAAACAAACATAAAAACAACCCAAGCGTCCAGAGCACCATAACCAAGACATGGCCGGCTCGCCCGAAAGCACACCCGCACAGACCTAGAAAACAAAAAAGGGTCCGAACTGGAACAACAACAGTCCTAAAGAAACGAAAAAAGACAACACAGGGCTGCAAGCCATAACCATATTCATATGAGAACTCCTTTCGGAGGCAGGCTCCCACACCCTTCGAGGGGATATCTTCATTCTCAGAAGAAAACTTGGGCAACACAGCATTACCTTTTTTGTCAGAGCTGAACTTAGGCAACCTCGTACCCTCGAGATGGGCAATCCCAAGTTGCTGCAAAAAAGTTGGGGAAAACATCTGTTTGTCGTTTCCTTCGTTCTTCAAGCTAGGAACTGGGGGTGGAAACGTAACCTATCTGGCCGCTTTGGATTCGGCTTTCTTCCAGGACAGAGATGCGCGCAACCAAGGGCCATAACTGCCTTCCCTTTTAAATTTCGTTGCATCGAACCAACAATCTTTCTCACCGTGACCTAGCCTGCCGCAGCTGTAGCAAAATTTAGGCAGCCGTTCGTATTTAAAGGAAACCTCGAGGGACTGATAATGTTTCCGATTTAGAAGAAAATCAATTTTGAGAGGATTTTCAACCCGCATTGCTACCTTGAGGTTAAGCTGACCATCCCATTTGACGGTCTTGTCATCCTCAAGGTTAGAGCTAAAATATCGGGGAAAAAGTTTTCCAATCCTCTCTGCATTATCCGGGGTAATGAGAGCCAAACACAGGTTGCAGATCTGGACTCAGAAATCTTCCAAGGAGAAATCAATCTCCTCAAAAGCAGCTTCGTAATGACATTCTTTAAGAACAAGTAAGCAATCTTGAACCGACCATGGGCGTTGGCCAAGGACTCTACACTTGTCATCAACAGTGGGGAAAACAAAGAGAAAATCATTGTTCTCCAGATCATGGCATTCAAGTTTGTTGCAGTTCCATGCTTTCTTTAGAATGGCCATAACAGTGTAAAGTTTAGCCACTTGGTTCGTAAGAATCTTACCAACTAAAGCATGGTTCTTTATTGCCATGTTGACTTCTCCATCCTCATTTAAGTCGAGAAAGATTGATGGAGAATCATTTTCCAGCGGCTCCATATTTGCTTGCATTGAATGTAAACGAGTATCCATAGAAGGAAAGGGAAACATGATGCCAAAATTAGTCAGCAAAGGAAAGGGAAAGAAACGGAAAACTCAAACCTTAGCGCACCTGACCCCAGGGTTAGAACACAAGGACAAGGACCCTCGAAAAATCCACACGGATTGAGAGGACCCAAAGAGAGAGTGAAAAACTAGCTTGAGGGAAAGATGGGAGGAGTTTTCCTTGAATCTCAAAGCATATTGAATCTTGCGTTCCAAGTCTACCCAATATTCCCCATAGTTTCTCTCTTTTCCTTTTGGATATTCCGAGTTTGCAATAGATATCTTGTGTATTATTCACAGGTTTTGACAAAGAAATTTGTGACATTCTATTGACATATCTCTTTAAAATTTGTATTTAATACATTGCCACAGGTTAACCACATAATTATTCTTCATTAAAAAAAACACACTTGGAAATATACATATAAATATTTTTTTTGTTTTTTTTTCTTTCAATTTTATGGTGTAATTACATGATAATGTTTATTCTTTAACTTTAGCTCTTTGAAAATACACACACAACGTGAAGACAAGCTGCTCGAATTAGATCTCCTAAGAAGAACGACACGTCCTTTTTCGCTCTTGACTACTCAATGAGTTATATATATATATATATAAACTTTTTACGAATGTAATTGTATAATTAACTATCGTGAAGTCTTTATTACAATTTATTTTTTAGTTTGCTCTAAAAACAATTCTCTTTCGACATTTTGCTTGTGAGAATTAAAATTTTCAAGTGTTTATCGATAAATGGTGAGTGTAATGGTAAAATATGTTGTATTTTTAAAGAGAGAACTCAAATACGAACATTCAAAACAATATTGTTAATATATATAACAACGGATCTCCAACATATACAGAGAAAATACAAAATACAATTCACATGTGCCTTCCATTTAGATTGGACCACAAAGAAGGCATACGTTTGATCTGGTGTAAGAACGATGATAGTCCACAACCTTGCTTGTTTTGATGCTATGTTATAAAAACGTGATTATTTGAGTGCTTGTATAAAAGAGAAGCAGCAAAATTATCACGTGTCTTGAAAACAAACTATTGTCGCATTGCTTGTGACTTGTATTTTGTGATTTATTGACAGCTAACAGAATGATTATTTAATAGAAAAATCAAATGGATTTTACACAAATAAACCTTGAAGTTGGTTAATTTCTATTGTCATATACGTCCATAACAAAAATTGATAGATTCAATTTCATGGTACTAGAAAATTGCAAACTTCCGTCTGAAGATGGCGGGTCTTGGTCTTGGAGGGAAAATGTCAACTGTGGAGGAAGCCGGCACCGACTGATAATAAGCAGGACAGAATAATATGTGGGGGTTAGAGTTTAGACTTAGACCCAGACAGACATGTCTTCGTCAATATTTAGGAACAACGAATGTTTTAATACATACATACATACCAACTGCTAGTCTGCTACCAACCCCCTTATCAGAAATGAAACCATTTGAATATAAATTTAACTAACCACCAAACAAGTGTCTTAAGGTTTAGGTTAAACTATGAATTAATAGCAATATAACAAGTTTTAAAAGATGTATAAAACTACAAGTAAAAGGGAACTTGCTTGGAAATTGGTTGAACAAGTTTATTAAAACAAAAGTATCTCAGCGACTCCTGTTATTATGTCTACAAGGGACCACCACCGCAATGTATTGTTTGGATTCTTTGTTTTGTTTTAACAAGTCATAATAATCTTGCAACTAATGAACAAAAACATTCTTTTTTAGAAATGTTTTCATTTCAGGTTGAATGCAGCCCCCTGTTTGCTCCTATATATAAAGATAAAGTTGGTTTCTTGGAAGCCACTATAGAAGGCAATGAATTGCTATAATTACATTTTCCGGACAACATTGAATCCTTCACTTTCAACCCATCTCTTGTTGTTTTTCCCTTTATTATCTTTCGATTTTGTCATTCTTGTAAGTTTCCATTTCTTTCCTATGTTCTTCCAGTTCATTCTTTGTACATGCATGGTTAGTTGTTAAATTAAGCTACCTTCGAATTTTAGACTAATTGGATTTATCTTCCACAACAATCATCTTCAAGGGGGGAAAGTGACAGTATTCAACGGAGCAAGATTTGGGTTGTGGTCTAATGGGAGGAATTTTCCAGCCATGGACCAAACGGTCTGAGAAAATCATCACTGTCTGCCTTGCCTGCAAAGGGAGTCGACAAGGTTCCGAAGGAACCGGTCACTGTTAGGTCTAAGAAACCTTCCGAGGCATTGAAGAAGAAGGGCAGTAGAACATCCTTAGATTCTGCAAGAAGCTCAGCATCGTCCTCGTCTGCTTCGATGCAAACGAGACTGTTACAACTCACAAGACTTACCTGTGATCCAAAGTTACAGAAACAAAAACCAAACAATACCAAAGCTCTTATTCCGGCTACTGCTTCTCCTATGGGAAATATTATAAGGAAGCCAAATGTCGAATTTAAACAGTTTCGTGGATTTGATTCCGAGGCATTGAAGAAGAAGGGGAATGAGGCATACAAGCAGGGAAGGTTTGAAGAGGCACTGACCTTTTACGAACGAGTAATTTGTCTCGATCCGAAGAAGGCGACATACCATTGTAATAAGGGTGCTGCCTTGTTATGTCTAGGCTGTGTTATCGAAGCAGTTGTTGAGTGCAAAGAAGCTATTCAGCTTGATCCTACTTATTGTGGAGCTCATCACCGTTTGGCAACAATTTATCTCAGGTAACATTCCATAGGCTCATGGAAAGCACAACCATATATAATCATCTGCGGAAAGAAAACCTGAAATTATTACTGCTTGCAGTTTTCGATATGATTATCTGAATTTACCATGCAGATTGGGAGAAGCGAAACAAGCATTGGATCACTACAAATCATGCCGACTCCAACGACATTGCTAATTGTTAAGTATGACTCATATACCGGTACAGATGCTGGAGCGGGAGTGAGCGAGCGAACGGAGCGAGAGCATCTGTCCATATAAAGGAGTTTTACCCCGCGGTACGGTACGGGGTTTTTTGGTAATTGTACCGGGATTACTCTTATATATACATTATGTTCTAACCTAATTGGATTATTAAGTTAATAAGAAAAGAACAGCCGCTAATTGCTCCCCGAGAACATAAGCACATTGCTGAACCTCGTTAAAATCATGTGTTATTGCTTGTTTAATTTCCTGTTCGTTTGTCTTGTTTCTCAACACTAATGCTCAAGTTCTCGATCACTGCCTTAAAAGATGCGCAAATGCTCGAAAATCGAATGAATGGAATACTCTACTTAAGGAGACTCGATGTGCTATAACTTCTGGAGTTGATTCTGCACCCGTGGTTAGTGTGTTTTAAACATCTGCAGCATCTAGTTATTTAAAATGCTCTTGGTCATATTCTGTGATCTTTACCAGGTCTATGCTCTTCAAACAGAGGCCTTTCTGAAGCTCCATAGGCATCAAGAAGCCCATACATCCCACAGCAAAGGACCGAATTTCGCCGTTGAATCTTATATCAATTTCTTCGGTATGGCCATTAGTGCTTATCTTTTAATGATCAAAGCACTGGTCTACATGGTTTCTGGCAGGTTAGTAGAAAGAAGTTTCTATATATTTGGAATATAGAATTCACCAGAATCGAAAAGTTAACGGTGGACTTGGTCTGATTATAATAGGCTAGATGATTCTGTATCAGCAGCTCAGCATGCCGCCAGGCTTGATCCACACAACAAAGACATAACCCTAGTGGTAAAGCAGACAAGAGAAGTATCGTCAGCTCGATTGCCCGGTAACTTGCTCTTCAAGGCATTGAAATTCTCGTAGGCTTGCATCGTATACACTGAAGGACTAGAGCATGATCCATACAATTCAGTTCTGCCATGCAACAGAGCAGCCTGTAGATCTAAGCTAGGGCAATTCGAAAAGGCCATTGAGGATTGCACCGTGGCGCTTAAGGTGCAACCTTCTTACAGCAAGGCAAGGCTAAGGAGAGCCGATTGTAATGGCAAGGTAAATCATTTTAACACTTCAGAGTTTGAGGCCTTTTTCTGAGGTAGATTGCTCTTGAATATTTGTTGACCAAATTATCTGTTATTTATGTAAAATCAGATAGAGAGGTGGGAAGTGGCAGTCCAGGATTATGAGATGTTGATAAGGGAAACACCTGGAGATGATGAAGTAGGCAGGGCTTTGTTTGAGGCTCACATCCAGCTCAAGAAAATTAACAGGACACGAGGGAAAAAAAAAAGAAAAATAGTTTAAAAAATGTATAAAAATAACATGAATATGTTATAAATATAAGTAAATATCTTCGCATTCGGTTCACCATAATAACACTATTTCTGTATCATTTTCTTTTTAAATATTATTTCTTTCATTTAAATGAAGTATTCCTGGTTAGACTAAAAATAAACAAACTCGGAAAAATTAAGTATTGAATTTGTAGTATTAAATTTTATAAGTGTTATATTCATATTGTAAAAATAAATTTCTAACTATGTTAGTAAAAATGTCAATATTTCGATTATAGCCCTAGCTATAGAACAATTTTAAAATTTGTGATTAGTGTCTACACCTATATGAACCAACAAAATAAAAAATTAATCATTGTTCTCGCTTCAATAGATGCCTTAAAAAACAAAAAAATACTTATTATAATCAAAGCCGTTCATGAGATTTTAGTGACACTAGAGCGAACTTAAAAATTAGACCCCTAATAATAAGTATTAAAATTAATTTTTTTGGTCTCTAATGTTAAGTATTAAAAAATAGGTCACTAATAACAAATATTTTTTTTAAAAAAATATGCCCCTAATAACAAGTATTCAAAAAATTAAATTTTAAGAGTATATGCATAATAACAAATATTGGAAAAAGTATGCCCCTAATAACAAGTATCTAGTAAAAAAATTGAACCCCTAGCAACAAATATTGCAAAAAATAAATTTCAAGAGTCGGCCCCTAATAACAAATATTCAGAAAATCGAGCCCCTAATAATAAGTATTTTAAAAATAAGACCCCTAATAATAATTATTGAAAAAATTAGACCTCTAATATAAGTAATTGGGGAAAAATTAGACTCTAATAGCAAATATTTTAAAAAATTAAATTTTAAAAGCAGCCTTAAGAACAAGTATTGATAAAAAAAATTGAGCCCATGATTAAAAATGTTAAAAAAAATTGGATCCCTAATAGCAAGTATTGAGCAAATTTTGGACAACTAATAAGAAATATTAGAAAAATTGAATTTTATGAGTAGACCCCTAATAACAAATATTGGGGAAAATTTGAACCTCTAATAACAAGTGTTAAAAAATTGGGCCACTAGTAACAATTATTGGAAAAAATTGAACCCCGATAACAAATATTAGAAAATTAAAATTTAAGAGTAAACTCCTAATAATAAGTATTTAAAAAAATAGACCATAATATCAATATAATAATAAAATATTGGGCCAAGGGCAGGTACCCCTTTCGCCCATTTCCAGAGACGACTCTGATTATAATTATATAGTTTAGAAACTAACAAATTTAATCATTTCTAGGGCAAATGGTTAAAAGCTCTCAGTTGACATCTTCTCACATTGGTTGTGGGTTCAATATCCATTATGAGCAAATTTCTCCTCCTCTCCTCTTTGTAGTAATTGTTCTAAAAAAGAAATTTTAAAATCTAAATATTATTTATTTTAATTTTACTATTATTAATATGATATCTTATATTGCTCGGATAAACTAATTTAATTGATATTGTAGCATGTTTATTTTCCCCCGAAATCAATCATTATAAACTATTATGTAAAATGCGGGAGTCATTACATTCTTCCCAAAAGATATGTCTGATAGGATGTACCACACCATCGTATTTATATTTTAAGATTTTTCTTTTCTTTTCTGATATGAGATTAATGTCCCTTGTTTCTTTAGAATGTTACATCCCCTTGTGACGCTCTCGTCACTAGTCATCTGCTCTGATACCACTTGTCATGAGACCACCACTTGGCCTGGAAGAAAACAGGTCGAGAAACGTTACCGATGAACCATACGGTGATTGGTGCAATAAAATTGAGTCATAATTTGATAAACAATCAATACATGCTTGACCGATCATGTAAAATCAGTATAGAAGGCTTTCCAATTCAATACAATGCTTGAATCTACAATTTAGGGACTAATTTTTTTACTTTTATAAGTTTTAAGGACTAAACTGTAATTCTTTTAATTTAAGCGTCCTTTATTAAAATTAACTATGCCATGATAAAATCTAACCCATGATCAACATTCATGCAAATTCTCAGTTTAATCAGAGCTCATTTACTAGTTCAATTAGACCATGCAATACTTAGTGACCAATTTGTAAACTCTTTAAAACTGTGTTCTTGGCCTATTAATAGAATTAACAGACACCGTATCAAAACACCTAGGGGGTGTATCGATACGAGTATACACGATTTAAGGCTTAATTCGAAACTGTCGAGTTTCGTTTCGATACAGGTTAACCTGTATCGATACGGGATAACAGAATTAATGAACACCGTATCGATACACCCCTTAGGTGTTTCGATACGGGTCGACCAGGTTGACTTGACCATTGACCTCTGTTTTGATATGCCTAGAGCCATATCGATACAATTAAATTCACAAACCTCATTGTCCATTTTCGTATAGAAACGGCCTAAGCCCGCATCGATACGCCTTAGTTGACTTATGCTTTGACCGACCAAATATGCAAGGCCGTACCGATACAGGTTGACCCGTATCGATATGCCCTGCACTGTAATGATAGATTTCCTTTCGTTTTTACTTGATTTGACCCTTTGAACGATGTCCAAATGTAATAAATTTTTACTAGCAACTTTTAAACACTAAAATCTACCAGCATGCCAAATTTCATGGTCAAATGAATCCATTTATCATGTTTTCACTTATTAGGCCAAACTTGCTTAATTAACCTATCTCATCAAAACACTAACATACCATAACTTGTACTTTTAACTCTTCTAACATAATGGGTCATTTATACATACAAAATGGGGCTATACTAACTTGTCTAGACCCTACGCCACCAATCTAGAAGTTCAAGGACTAGATTAACATTATATATAGGTGGTGTGACTTGCTCCAAAATGCTCCTAGCTCAGATCCTTGCTCCAACTATACTTTAACCTGAAAATGCATGAAGATGAGATGCATTAGGCTTACTTAGCCTAGTGAGGTAGTCATGAACAATAAAATGAACATCAATGGAAACAATGACATGTATATTAATGTAAATGCATCTCAAATCATATTTTAACAATACTTGCAATACTTATTCACATATTTCCTTGGATCGACATGTAATATGGATATGCGAATTCCTAACCAACACCGCCAATAAGACCCAACACAATCACATCCCGCCAACATCGCCAAATAAGAGCCTTAGCTCAAGAACCGTAGTCCACTCCTTACCAATGAGCTCATAAATTCTATAGCATGCCAATTGTATCCCATGTCCATTCGTATCCAAGGACTCCATACTTGTCAATAATAATGTCAACAACAATAACAATAACCAATGCGGTAACAATAGCAATACAATGCCAATGACTCCTAACATGTTTAATATGCCTTTTTAATGCTTTCATAATATCAATGACCATGTAAAGATTCAATAGTCAACTTAGCTATAAATTAAGCTTACCAAAGCCTACCCGTAGTGCCTCCAATGAGGCCTTAATGCGAACATAACTTGGCCAATGATGGTAATGTAATAAATTGACATCAATGAATTCAGGAAGGCACCCAGCCAATCCCTTGACTCTGACTACACTCACCGATGATTCTGAGGCATTCAAGGCTCCCGGATGACAATTCCCTTGTCCTTTGACTTGGTGGAGTTGAAAGGATTTGATAACTCTTCACCTTGATTGTCTTAAGCTACACAAATTGAGATAACAAGGTTTTCATTATCGATATTGGATTTGTAGCAACTCAATAGCTATGAAAAACAGTAATTAAACAAGCTTTAGCATCTCCAAGAAATTTCTAGGGTTTAGACCAATCTTTAAACTTGAGATTAGACATGATTAAGCTATGGAATCAATAAACTAATTGAGGGAGACTTCTTACCCAACCGATAGCTTCAATCTATGATTAAGAAACTTAAGGAATTCAAAGCTTGGTTTACTCTGCAATGGATGTGTGTGCTTAGAGGATGGCGATGAGGATGAAGGGTGAGATGCTTGCTTGACAATAGCCGGGTAAGTTTCTTTTCTTTTTACTATTGATTTCCAATTGAAATTTCCTTTAATTGAAGGAACTCAATATCCTAATCCCGCGTACGTGGTGATTAGGCTTGGGGAGGGGCTAATCACAAGATTAGTCCCTCAACTCTCGATTGTTTATGCTTTTGCCACTCTAACTTCCAATTCTCTTAATTTGGTCACTAAATTATATTTCGAAGTTTACAATATGGTCCTTAACAATGTCAATGCTTGATTGGGGTTCAATAGACTAATAATATGCCACTTGATCAAAGGTCAACTCTTTAATTTTGACTTTCTAAGATGAAATTTCCGGTCACCGGAATCAAATTTCGACTAGGCCCGGTTTTGGGATGTTACAATTACCATCTTTCCAAAAGACAAATTTGATATGATGTGCAAAACCACCACATTTATATCCCAAGATCTATCTTTTCTTTTTCGATGTAAGATTAATGTCTGTTATATCTTTTAGAACGTGACAAAATGTGAGATGAATTATAACACAATATAATCACACAATTTATTATATAGATTGAATCATTATGATAAATTATACAAGCATGATACATCACAAAAAATAATATAACACTACAACAAAATAGGTTTTTAGCGGCGTTTATTTAGCCCTATAACCGCATTTTTAAGCGTCGCTAAAAACCCTCCATGCGCTTGAAAGAGCACCGCTAAATCAAACGCCACAATAATTAGCAGCGTTTGTAAACAAAAAACATCATAAAAGGTTGAGTTCTATAAAGGCGTTTTGAAAACAAACTCCACTAATTCTCGTGGTATATAGCGGCATTGTGATTCAAAATGCTGCTAAAAGTGATAGAACATAGTGGCGTTTGTTTCACAAAACACTGCGAATTACATGTCTATAGTGATGTTTGTTTTCTCAAACGCCACAATTTACCTTGTCAATAGCGGCGTTTGTCCCCCCAAACTCAAAAATATGTTGTGATATTTAGTGGCATTTTTTTCCACAAACGTCGTTCTTGACTATGTATTTATTGGTGTTGTAATCACAAATGCCGCAAAAAGAGTGACTTTTAGTGGCATTTTTTTACAAACGCCGCTAAGCTTAGCTAATTTGACAAATATCATTTTCTACTTTGTACTACTAAAATTTAACATGTAACATTATCCAATAACAACAAACTTGAAATTTAATTATGACTCAAATTATGTAAGAAAACTTAACAAAAATAAATCAAAGTTTATAAACATTAAAGTGAAATGTAACATAGTTCAACATTGTTCATTAAAATAAACAAAGCATAAACTTAAGAAATCAACTAAGATGGTGAATTCTGCGGTTGGTTTTTATGCATAATCTTAATCATATCTTGAAGTTGATTTTGGAAGCCTTGATATTCTTCATAATATGCTGATTCTTTCTATTTTTATTTTCTTATATGTTGCTTCTCTCTCTTTCTCTCTTTTCCCTCGCTTCTACTTCGACTTTAATTTCATCCACCTAGGTCAACTATTGTTTTAAATGCTATGCTTTGAATAGGAAAGTCTAGCTCTGTGATGGCATGTAATGAGATGAGCTGGATTCAAAATATTTAGTTGGAGAAACGAATGATCCTTAAACGTGAACCAGACCATATCTTTCAAGACCCAAAACTTCAACAATAATTTGATTTTTGATCTCGTCCACATTAACATAATCATAAGTTGAAGCTGTAACTTCATACTCCTCCTTTTTATCCCTCAATTTCTCATAATAACCAATCAAGAATTTATAACAAATTCAAACATTATTTAAAATAAAAATGTCATACTAAGATAAAAATAGCTATGCTATAATTTCTACAGCTTCAGGAGTCATAGGAGAGTCATTTTTTGTGTGTAATGTCAAACAACTTTATTCATTCACTTCTTCCCATCTCGGTGAAACCGTTAACACCAATATCACAATTATCTTCTCTAGTAGATTGATGATGATTGTGCATATTAAATGCATCTTGCAACATGCCTTCCGTATAATCTTGTCTAACAGATTGATGATGAGAATTAAGAGGATGAGTCAAATTACTCGTAGAAGAAGATTTACGGGATGTAAGATCTCCATGGAATACCCATTTTTTATAGCCCCAGACAAAGCCAAAAATAACTAGATGTTCATAGACAACTTCACGAATGTGTCAATTAATGTTAGCACACTTATTACAAGGGAAAAGAATCATATTCTCTTGGCTTGTATTTTCAAAAGCTAAATTTAAAAAAGTTTCTACTCCATTTCGATTAGGGATGTCAATGGGGCAGGTTTTGCAGGGATTTGCCTCACTTCGCATTCAATTGGGCAGGGACGGTTACAAATTTCGCAGGTTGTGGGGTGGGGATGAAGATAAAAATTAGATTCGTCGTGGGTGGTGGGGAATGCGTGAATATATCTTTGTATCCGCCTCATCCCCACCCGCCTCGCATCATCCCCACCCACCCCAACAGATCTTATAAAATGTTATTATAAATGTTATTAATAATGCAATAATATTAAGTGTGTAAAAGTATTATATTTTCTACCCTTTTACTCAAAATTGTTGTTAAATTTAGGCTTATTTTAGTTTCATATTTAGTCATTCATGTATTATTTCATGGTTTCCTTCACCGTTAAGCTTGACCACACAATTTGGTTGGTTTTACGGAAAAAAATGTTGCTGGTATGTGCGTATTTGTGAGAAGGATTTAATTGCCTTAGCAAGCAAGAAAATTGGCGAAACAATTGAGGATAAGAATGAAGAAGCTACCGATTTGATGACTGGATAAATCCACGATCGACAAGAAGCAATGATAAATCTTAAAGAATTGGAATTCCACGCAAAGATCAAAGAAGATTAAAACTTCAAGTTTATTAGGAGTTTCGGAGGATAAGGATAAAAGAGATTTATTATCTATTTTATCTTATTTAATTCCAACCTAAACTCATCCTCATCCACAACAATTTGACCTAATCATCTCCTATACTCAGTTGTAGCATTTAGAGAGTGAATGGAGAGAGAAAATTAGGGGTTGTTCCATATCTTCTTCTTATTCATTGTTTCCATTCGATTCATGTTGGGAAATTTTTATCTTGTATTTCTTTTGCACCCAGCCATGGACTAAACTAAATTGGCTTGGGTTATTGTGTTTTTGTGGTTGTGAAAATGCTTGGATTTGTTTATGTTTTTCATTGCAATTTAAATTCAATGTTTGTTCATTCTTGGTTCTTAATTTTATTGCGAGTGAATTGTGAGAGGATCTTGTGAATTCATCCATTTATTTAACATCGAGAGAGTTAGATTCAAGAAAGGAATGGGCATGGTTATCATTCAAACAATCGTTGTTGAAGACTAATCCGACTCAGGAATAAGTTGCGAATTTCAATGGCTAAGAGGAGCGTAAGATCGATTGTTGTTCACCCATGGTTAACACAGGGATGTATCACCAAGGTATGCACAATTGACCAATGTTTCGAGTTAGGGATAACAAGAAGCCATTGAAGAACGCTTCGCCGAGCTTTGAAGGGAGTCGCCAAGTTGCCAAGGCAATCGCACTATTCCCAGTTGCCCCAGCTATTATAATTGCCCAAGCAATTCAACTGGTTCTAATCGCCAAGACAATTGCATTGCTTCAGCAACCAATTACTATGACCATCCATTCGACAATCACACCACAACTCACGATAACCCAGCCTACTCTCTCTTATTCGATTACAATCTTCTTTTATTTCCTTGCTCACTTTACTTCACTTGTTAATTCGAAACATCTACCATCACAATTTATTTCTCTTTTCAGTGCAAGAAATTAGAAATCAGAGTTCCAACAATGCCCGTGGAGACGATATCTAATCTATACTATAACTTGCGACGTGTACACTTGCACCAATTGTGAAGCACTCAAAAAACGCAACAAGTTTTTGGCGCCATTGCCAGGGATTGGCAATAGCAACTTTATTTTTATTTTCATGCACCTTTGTTTATTTATTTTATTTTTGTGTTTGATTTCAAGAGGATCATAACTTTGGTTTTTGCTTTGGTTACGACCATGGCAAGACCGACAACACCAAATTATCTATTCGAACCAAAAATCGAACGTGTTTTTCATAGACGAAGAAGAGAATTGAGAGAAGAGGTGGCAGATCCATCTAATAATCCAGTTGGCAATCTAAATGCCAGCGAAAATCAGAATGCCACAGCAGGAGTCGTGGTGGCCTTACTGAATCAACCAGTCATTGCACAGAATAGACCCATCCGAGACTACTTAGAGGAAGATCTTGACGGTCTCACTCCAGGAGTCGTCGCACCTGAGATTCAAGCCACCCACTTCGAATTGAAACCTGTTATGTTCAATATGATCAATACAATGGGTCAGTTTGGCAGATCAACGACTAAGGATGCCAGACAACATCTCAAATTGTTCTTAGAAATCTGCGATTCATTCAAGAAACAAGGAATCCTTGAGGACGTCTTAAGGCTGAAATTATTCCCTTATTCACTGGGGGATAGGGCAAAAATATGGTTGAATAGTATCCCATCCGGATCTTTAGAATCTTGGACCGTTTGTGTTGAAGTTTCCTTACTAGATTTAGTTTTACAAATATAACTGATAAACTACGTAATGACATTACTTCTTTTCATCAAGCAGATGATGAGTCCATGTACGAGGCTTGGGAGCGGTATAAGGAGCTTTTACGTAAATTTCCCATGCACGGATTTATATATTGGACGCAAGTAATAATGTTTTACAATTTAGTCAACACACCGACGAGGTTGATGCTAGATGCCTTGGAAAATGGCACGCTTCTAGACAATTCAGCAGAGGAAGCTTGGGAGATTTTGGATAGACTTGCCAAAAATTACTATCTGTTCCCAACCACTAGAAGGGGAATAGCTAGGTGAAATGCCTCGGCAATTGAACCAGATTCATCAGATACTATTTTAGCATAGTTGGCCGCGTTAACCAATTTGGTTAAAAATATGCAGCGACCTAGCACCACACATGAGATCAAGGTAGTAATCTCATTTTGTGATTTATGTAATGGTAGCCATGATTCTTCTAAGTGTTCGTAGAACCCATAATCTAGCTTTTACATTGGAAACTACAACCGAAAAAATGTGATATCCAAAACATACAATCTAGCCTGGAGAAAACACCCTAACTTCTCATGGAGTAACCAGAACAATGCCCTTAATTAGAATAGTCATAATACACAAGCATTGGGATTTCAACAGAACATGCCACGGCAACAGATGCCGTAGCAACAGTCTACACCATCTAGTTCTTTGGAAAACTGTCTCAATGCTTTTATTAAAAACTGAATCTTATATAGTTGAGAATATTAGTTTCATGAAAAGGGCTGGCGCTTTCATTAACAAGACTAAGATGAAATTTCAAAATTAGGAGGAAGCTTTGAAATCCTTGGAGACACAAGTTGGGCAATTCCCTCAGAACTTGAATACGAGACCACTAGGCGGTTTACCTAGTGATATTGAGGTCGCAAAGGGAATAGGTGTTGACGTAATATTGCATGGCAAAAGATTAAGTATTCAATGTAAATAAGCAAGTAAAAACAATGCCAAGAATACGCCTTTTACAATCAAGTATACAAGGTCAGCAAGTAATATGTAGTGAGATGAGTATCGTCTCTACAAAGATTGCCTAGGGGAATTAATTGTCACGATTAATACTTGTGAGCTAGAAAATAAAAGTAATGGCAATTGATTGAGGGAATGAGTAAAATAAAAGAAATAAAGATGATAAAAAAATTGAAGTAAAGTGAAGATTACAATAGTGAAATGATAATAGTCTAGCAAGCAATGGGTACAATAATGATAACAAAGATTTGGCATAGAATGTCTGAATTTTATGCTAGTAATGCCGTCTAGTAATAATGTCCTACCTTGGAATTGATTGCCGAGTATATTCAAATTGGCAAAGCCTCTCTCGATGGTCATTGCCCAAAATCGACCATGTAAAAACCCTTATATCTCTGTAGTGCATGTTTTTTTCATAAACCGATTTGATTAAGATTCAATTTATATTCCTAAGGGGTAGATTTCACTCCCGAAGTAAGTTCATCTACTTGAACATCTTCTCTCGATGCATCTCACCTTAGTACCCAACAACTTGATCGTTGCCACCCAAGTCTGTTAAGATATTGAGGTGCAATAGGCCAACTATGCCAGCTCTCGCTTGGCACAGTATTTAGGAAACAATAAAGTATGCCAGATAGAACAAACAACGCCAAGGAAATTGAATTATTAACAACTAAACATAAAACGCAACAAATAATAGTTTGAAATCATTCTTAAACACAGAAAAGAAATACGAAAATCAACAAAGAACTAAAGCAAGAAAGGAGGTCTCTCGATGCAGCCCTTCAATGGATTCTCGATGTCTCATGGAATCTCCAAGCCTTTGATCTTTTTGTCTCTATTTCCTCATTCTCCATTGTTACAGACCGCTTCTTAAGTTCAAGCCCTCATCTTCTTCATCTTTTTTTCTCATTCTCTAATTCGTTTTTAGTGATGATCGATCTCCTCTTTAAATAGGCTTGTGTAGAAGCCTTAGGATAAGCCCTTTTGCGTTTGAATTTGAATGCGACAAGGATAAGGCTTGTGATCACTTTATCCTTTGTTTAGAGTGCAAGGCTGATCAGGAGATAAGCTAATTAGGTGATAAGCTGATAAGGTGATGTGTTGATTAGGCTAGGGATGACGTCATCATACTGATGTTGCCTTGGCACACAAGATTAGCATGTCCTTGCCAACATAGTTTGGCATCACCTTATCCGCTATTTTTTCGGAAGTTGATCTATTTGTAATCTTTTAGTAGCCTGACCATATCCTATTTTTTCGGGGTTTAACAGCCTCTTGGCATGGCATCAAGGTCACTTCACTGCCAACAAGTGCTTGGCATTATCTGGTCTTTTTGTGCCAACAGCACTTGGCATTCTCACTAGCATTCCTTCCTGCGTTGCTTTTATGTGCCAAATACTAGGCCAAACCTACAAAATTGCCAACAAAACAACCTTTCATACTTGCATAGACAAAATTCCTAACTCCTAATGTAAATGCATGATTTTATCATCCTAATGCAACTAAATGTACCTAAAACAAGAAAAAATATTGTAAGATTGACATTAAAAACAGTACTTTTGGAGAGGTAACATACCCCCAAACCTAACTCATTACTTATCCTCAAGTAATGCAAACAAAGAAAATAATAAAAATAGTGAAAAAGTTACCTCGACAAAATTTTGGTTGGAATGCCAACAAATGTTGGCAAGAAGAAGTTTGCTCTATTTCTGTCCTTAGTATCTCAGTGCAATAATGCCAAGCAAGTAATAATTCAAGTGCAAAAATATAACTCTAGTCTAAGTTCATGAAGAGTGCATGATGTGTATGCAATATGCATCCATTATCCTTTCACTCTCTTAGCCAATTTTACTACCTAAACTCGTATCTTTATTTTCATCATTTTTTCTTTCTTTTTCTTTCTTGTCGAGGGTTCTATTGGCATTAATTTAAGCTTGCTTCATCACACTGTTTAGCGTGAATGATAAGATAGGGCATACCACGAATCCCCACCTTAATCCAGACATCATTAGGCTTTCTTTTCAACTCATACCCTAGGGTTTTGGACTTGAGAACTAAGAGGGAGCAAACCACGAAGCCCCAAGTAACTTATTATCCCTAGGTAGAAGAGAGTTCTATTTTTTATTACCTTGGCAGAACATTGTTGCCTTATTAGTTTCTTTTTACCCTGACATAATTTTTCATTTTTTTTTCAATCTGAGCATAGTTTCAAAGAGTCTAAGTTTGCTAGGGAACTAGATACATATCACGTGTTAAGTGTAAATTCAATTCCCTAAACTAGAGATCAATTGCCAAGCTAACCTGGCATACTACTCTGTTGGCATGTCATTGTAACTTAAGATTAAAATTTCTTCATCGAACAGACACCTAAATCAAATTAAACTTGCCTAACAAGTGTTAACATTCTTCAAAATTCGGCCGAGACAATTTTTTTTCTTTTTTAGAGGCTCGGTATGCATATAATCTATATGACATACATGGCATGGCAACCAAAATTTAAACATGGAATGCATGACATGGCATAAATGTGAGGAAATACACACCCACAAACCCAAGACGTGCATTGTCCTCAATGCAAAAAAACAACACATATATAAAATTAAAAACAAAAAAAATTAAAATGCATGATCATGTAAATGAAATAAAATGTAATGCAAATGAGTTTAGGAAGAAGATGACTCCCTTTCGAAGACTTCTTCTCGTGTGACGCGGGTCTTTCTTTTCACAAAGCTCTGGTGTTTTGACTATGGTTTCCTCAGATTCAGATGGGGAATTCGTACTGGTAGAATTGACCTGAACTAGAGACAGTGGAACTGTAGCATCGGATGCATGACTGGATGAACTGGCTGGCATAACTGGACTGGCTGGACTAGCATTACCATTGGCAGAGATCTCGATAGCATTAAGGTTTTTCTATATGGTAGTAGTGATTGTCATTCCCTTGATTATCTGGCATCTTTCGTCATTAAGCCTCTTGCTGCACATTTATAGGTTTCCTCGATAATGATCTTGCCAATGTTGATTTTTTGCCCTTTAACGATGTAGTGCAATAAAAGCAATCTTTCTTCCGAGACAGTCTCGTTATGAGATTTGGGCATCATATTTGCCTTGATAAAGTGATTCCAGCCTCACATTTGTGGCTTCAATGGCAACCTTTTCACATTTCGGTGGCCCGTCGACGAAATTGTCCAAATCGTGCCAGGCTCACACAAGTTTGCCAATAGTTTCTTTCGTTTGGCAACAGTCATTGATTCCACATAGTCAAAGTATTCATCCCTTATACCATTCAATGTAATCATTGAGTTAATATACCCTTCAACGAAATACGCACATTTACCTCTAATCATCAAGAATGGCGAATCTTTTGTCTCAAGATGGGCATAGAGTTCTCGAACAATTGTGGCGTAGATCTCCTATTTTTGTTGACAAAACCGATTCCACTTGTGCATGTCGACTGATAAGTGTTCAAAAGTACTATTTTTCTTACCCTTTTTACTCATATTATTGTTATACTTAGGCTCATATTAGTTGCATAATTAGCCATTCATGCATTAATCTATGTTTCCTTCCATTGTTGAGCTTGATTACATAACTTGGTTGTTTTTGTGGGAAAAGATGCTGCTTTGGTGTGTTTTGTGTGTATGTGCAGAATCACTTGCCAAAGCAAGGCTAGAGCTAGTTGCCAGGGCAATTCATGAAGGAGATGCCAAGCTAGTTGCCAGGGCAATGCATAAAGGAGACGCCGAGCCAGTTGCCTGGGCAATTGTCGACAAAGAATAAGGTGATATGGTAGTCGAAATTGATGACTAGACAAGCCCAAGATGACGTGGAGCAAAGCTAAATCCCAAAGGAGTTTGATTTCCATAAAGAGGTTAAAGAATAATTAAATTCCAAGAAGATAGGAGAAGTACTAGAAGGAATATAATTATAATAAAGAATTATATTCTTTAAAGATAATTTAACTCCAACTTAACTTCCTCCTTAAAGAAGGACTTTGACCTAGACCTATAAATTAGAGGCCATGCCGTCAACTCCAAAAGGGGAAAGAAGAGAGAATTTTCGACAAGCTTCAAGGGGGAGATCTCGACAAGAAGGCTTCATCCATCCTTCATCTTTTTCTTTCTTGTTCAATTAAGTTCATGCTAAGAATTCTTTATCTTGTGTTTCTTTGGAACTTAGCCATGAACTAAATCTATTTGGCTAAGGTTATGTGTTTTGTGGTTGTGAGAAACAATTGGATTTTGTTTAGGTAATAAGAGTTTGTACTTTTCTATTCAAGGTTTATTCACTCTTGGTTCTTATTCTTGTTTGCGAGTGAATTGGGAAAGGATCTTGTAACTGCATCTATTTATCTAATATCGGGAGAGTTAGATTCAAGAAACGAATGAATATGATCTTTATTCAATCTATTGATGGTGAAGATTAATCCGGCTTAGGAATAAGTTAAGGATTTCAACGGCTAAGAGGAGCGAAGATTGGTTGTTGTTCACCCTTGATTCACGCAGGGATGTATTATCAAGGCATGCACAAGAAGCTAGAGTTTCGACTTATGGATAAGAAGAAACCATTGAAGAACGCTCTACCGAACCTTGAAGGTTGCTGCCCAGACGCCCAAGTAGTTGCCCAACTAGTCGCCCAGGCAACCATCGATTAGTTGCCAAAAGAACCTCATTGTGCAAGTTGCCACGGCAACTGAGTTGCCCTTGCACTCTTTTACCAAGACGATCCAATCGGCTATCACACCTCAACTCACGATAACCTGGCCTATTTTCTCTTATTTGATCTTATCTATTCTTTTACTTTATTGCTTTCTAGTTTAGTTATTAGTTAAACTCCTATAATCTTCTATTTGTATTTTTACTTTTTATAGTGCAAGAGACTAGATTCTTGAAGTGGCACCAATCCCTGTGGAGACGATATCTTTTATACTATAACTTGCGACGTGTACACTTGCACAATTAAGGAGCACTTATTACGCGCAACAAGTTTTTGGCGTCGTTGACGGGGATTGGCAATAGCAACTTTGTTTTTATTTTCTTGAACTTTTTATTTTTCTTGTTTAAGATTGAAAGGGCTAACAAACTTTGGTTTTGCATTGGTATATGACCAGGGCGAGACCGATTACACCAGAATATCCCTTTGATCCAGAAATTGAATGAACCTTACAAAGACTTAGACGAAGGTTAAGAGTAGCAATGGCTAATCAAGACGGCAATATGAATCAAGATGTTCCAGTAGGAGGAGGAGTGATTCTTGCACGAAACAGAACTATTCGAGACTATCTTGATGAAGATCTTGATGGACTTAATCCAGGAGTTGTCACGCCTGAAATTGAAGCCGACCACTTTGAGTTGAAACCGGTGATGTTTAATATGATCAACACAATTGGTCAATTTGGCGGCTCAGCAACTGAAGATGCACGACAACATCTTAAATCTTTCCTCGAGATTTGTAATTCACTCAAAATACAAGGAGTCACCCTCGATGTTTTACGACTAAGATTATACCCATATTCACAGAGGGATAGGGTGAAATTATGGTTGAATAGTATTCCTACCGGATCAATAGGATCTTGGACCGATCTTTGTCGTGATTTCCTTGCTCGATTTAATCCTACAAATTTGACTGATAAGCTTCGTAACGAAATTACTTCTTTTCGGCAGGCAGATGATGAATCCATGTATGAGGCTTGGGAGCGATATAGAGAAATCCTACACAAATGCCCTCTACACGGATTCCCAATGTTGAACAAGTAACAATGTTTTACAATGTTGTGAATACACTAACAAGGATGATGCTAGATGCCTCGGCAAACGATATACTCCTAGATAAGTCACTGGAGGAAGCAATACAAATTCTAAACAGGTTTGCCAAGAATGATTACCAATTCCCCTCTGCTAGAAGAGGAGGAGTTAGACGCCAAGCCACAATACATGAACTAGGATCATAAGACTCAATTTCGGCATAATTGGCCACTTTAACCAAGATGGTCCAGAACATGCGAAACCAAACAACACACATGAGGTCAAGGTAATGGATTTCTTTTGTGAGTTATGTGGTGGTAACCATGATTCTTCTGAATGTATGCAGAATCCAAAATCCAGCTTCTATGTAGGGAATTACAACCGAAACAACAATGTGATGTCCAATACATACAATCCAACTTGGAAGAAGTACCCAAATTTTTCATGGAGTAATCCCAACAATGCTCTAAACCAGAACAATCAGAATGCACAAGCATCGGGATTCCAGCAGAATATGCCACGACAATAGTTACCACAACAATAACCGACAACATCTACTTCTTTGGAAAATTCTTTCAATGCTTTTATGCTGAAAACTGAATCTTATATAGCTGAGAATAGTAACTTCATAAAAAGAACTGATGCTTTTATTAACAGGACTGAGATGAGATTGCAAAACCAAGAGGCGGCAATCAAATCATTGGAAAATCAAGTCGAACAATTTGCTCAAAACCTGAATACTAGATCGCAATGAGGGTTACCTAGCGATACTGAAGTCGCAAGAGGAACTGGCCATGAGCAATGTAAGGCGATCACCACTAGAAGTGGCCAACAACTTAAAGAGGCTCAAGCCCGCTCATCAAACAAAACTTCACAAAAAGATCAAGACGAACCCAATGGCAAAGCCTCAGATGCTGAACCAAGAATTACCGCGGCAACCGGCAATAAGCATGCCTCGGCAATCAACGATAAGCATGCCTTGGCAACCAGCGATAAGGATGCCTCTGCAACCCTAGTTGATGATGCCTCGGCAACTCCAGTTGCCCCAGCAATGCCATCAATCAGATTCCAGACCAATGAAAAAATCGAAGATATCCGACTTCCACCACCATTCCCACAAAGATTTGAAAAGCAAGAATATCAATTCAAGAAGTTTCTTGATATCCTTAAAGACATTGTGTCCAAGAGAACAAGGCTAGGAGAGTTTGAAACAGTTACCGCAATAGAGGGATGCATGGCCATGTTGCACAATCGTATGCCACCCAAGTTGAAGGATTCCGAAAGTTTCACAATACCTTGTTCCATTGGAAACCACTATGTCGGAAAAGCATTATGAGACCTTGGGGCTAGCATAAACTTGATACCTAAATCGGTTTTCCAAAAACTAGGAATCGGGAAGGCAAGACCTACAACAGTTATGCTACAGTTAGCCGACAGATCCTATGTGCATCCAAAGGGAAAAATCGAAGACATACTGGTAAAAGTTGATAAATTTATTTTTCCCGCTGACTTTATTGTTTTGGATTGTGAAGTAGATGAGCATGCACCTATCATTCTCAGGATACAATTCCTAGCAACAGGGAGAAACTCGCAATGAGAGTGAATGACCAGCAAGTTAAACTAAATGTGTTCCAAACACTAAGGCATGCTGATGATCCAGAAGAATGCCAACTTCTTCATGCCACGGTAGAGTTTAACTTCGACGAGGAATTTAGTTACCTCGGTAACTACATTGCCGATCAAGAGGAACCTGAAGAGTATGAAGAACCGGTCAATAAGGAACAACAAGAAGAGGCAAATTGGCTAGTCAATCGACCAGGTACATACTTTGAACCACTGGATTACTCAGGTAAGGAAGGTAAGCTCGAAAAGCCCTCTATTGAACAACCACTGATTCTTGAGTTGAAACAGTTGCCAGAGCAACTAAAATATGCATACTTAGGAACCGATAATACATTGCCTGTAATTATTTCCTCTAAGTTACAGCCTGAGCAGGAAAAGAAACTAATCAAAATGTTGATGCTACACAAGAAGGTAATAGGATGGACAATTGCCGACTTCAAGGGAATTAGTCGGCAGTGTGCATGCACAAGATTTTGTTGGAAAATGATCACAAACCTTCAATTGAGGTCCGGATGAGACTGAATCATGCCATGAAAGGGGTTGTAATGAAAGAAATCATCAAGTGGCTTGACGCCGACATTATATACCCTATCTCTGATAGTACATGGGTAAGTTCGGTACAATGATTACCGAAAAAGGGAGGTATAACGGTGGTAAGTAATGAACACAATGAACTCATTCCAACCAGGACTGTGACCGGTTGGAGGGTTTGTATGGATTATCGAAAGCTAAACAAAGCCACTAGGAAAGATCACTTCCCATTACCCTTTATTTATCAAATGCTTGACCGCCTTGCAGGTAAACCCTTTTATTGTTTTCTTGATGGTTATTCAGGTTACAATCAAATTTCCATAGCACCAGAAGATCAAGAAAATACAACCTTCACATGCCCATACGGTACTTATACTTTCCGAAGGATGCCGTTCGGATTGTGTAACGCCCCAGCAACCTTCCAAAGATGCATGATGGCACTCATTTCAGACATGGTTGAAGACTTTCTTGAGATCTTCATGGATGATTTTTCTATTTTTGGCAATGACTTCGACAGCTGCCTCGACAATTTAGAGAAGGTGTTGGCAAGATGTGAAGAAACTGATTTAGTCCTCATTTGGGAGAAGTGCCATTTTATGGTAGATGAAGGAATAGTGCTTGGCCACAAGGTTTCATCCAAGGGAATTGAAGTAGACAAAGCCAAGGTGGACGTGATCGAGAGATTACCCCCACCAAGTTCGGTTAAAGGAATTCGAAGCTTTCTTGGACATGCAGGTTTTTACAGGAGGTTCATTCATAATTTTTCTAAAATCACTAAACCCTTGTGCAATTTGCTCGAACAGGATAAAGTCTTCGATTTTGATGATTCTTGCACCCAAGCATTCGAAACACTAAAGGAAAAGCTTGTCTGGGCACCCATTGTCGTTCCACCAGATTGGACGCTACCTTTTGAGCTCATGTATGATGCAAGTGATTTTGGGGTAGGAGCAGTCCTAGGACAACGCACATGTAAGACCTTCTATGTGATTTACTATGCTAGTAAAACTCTTAATAGTGCTCAAGTGAATTACACAACAACGGAGAAAGAGTTACTAGCTGTAGTTTTCGTATTTGACAAGTTTCGATCCTATTTGATTGGTACAAAGGTAATTGTTCACACGGACCATTCGGCAATCAAATATCTATTTGCTAAAAATGGTGCCAAACCTCGTTTGATTCGTTGGATATTACTTTTACAAGAATTTGATATTGAAATTAAGGACAAGAAAGGAACAGAAAATCAAGTGGCCGGTCACTTATCACGTTTAGAACATAATAGGGAAGAGGACGCAGATTTAGAGATATGCGATGCATTCCCGGATGAGCAACTTTTAGTTGCCTCGACAACCATGGGTGAGCATGCCTCAGCAACCCTCGATGCCTCTATAGCCCTTGACGCGCACGCCTTGGCAACTACGGATGCGCTTGCCTCGGCAACCCTCGACGCCGCAGCAGCTTTTGACGTGCACGCCTCGGCAACCATGGATGTGCATGCCTCGGCAACCCTCGATGCCTCGACAACCATGGATGCGCATGCCTCAACAACCCTAGTCGCACACGCCTCGACAATTTTGGGAGCAGTCGACACGGCAGCACATTCCTCGGCAATACCCTGGTACTCGGATTCAGTTAATTTCCTTGTTTGTGGTATTCTACCTCGATAATACACTGGTACGCGGATTTAGTTAATTTCCTTGTTTGTGGTATTCTACCTTATGGTCATACTCACCAAGGGAAGAAGCGGTTCCGACATGATGCTAAGCATTACTTTTGGGACGAGCCTCTTTTGTTTAAACAATGTACAGATCAGGTTATACGCCGATGTCTCCCTGAAAAAGAGCAACAGAATGTACTCCGACAATGCCATTCTTCACCCTATGGAGGACATTTTGGAGGAACTCGTACAGCGGCCAAAGTTTTGCAATCCGGTTTGTATTGGCCAACATTGTACAAAGATGCCCAAGACTTTTACAAGCAATGTGATCGTTGCCAGAGGACGGGCAATATCTCTAGACGACATGAGATGCCGCTCCAAAACATCATCGAGGTGGAATTGTTCGATGTATGGGGGATCGATTTTATGTGACCTTTCCCATCTTCATTCGGCAACCTCTACATTCTACTTGTCGTCGACTACGTGTCTAAATGGGTTGAGGCAGCTGCAGTTCCCAACAACGATTCCAAGACCGTGCAACGATTCTTGCAGAAAAACATATTTACACGGTTTGGGATGCCGAGAGCAATTATCAGTGACGAAGGCAAGCATTTTGACAACAGACTTATTGCCAAGATGTTGCAACGCTTCGGCGTATCACACAAGATTGCCACGGCATATCACCCACAAACCAATGGGCAAGCAGAAATTTCCAACCGAGAATTGAAGGGTATACTCGAGAAAGTTGTAAATCCCTCTAGGAAGGATTGGTCATTAAGACTATATGACGCGCTTTGGGCATATCGCACTGCATTCAAAACACCCTTAGATATGTCCCCCTTCCGACTTGTCTATGGCAAAACATGCCATCTACCGGTGGAAATCGAACACAAGGCATATTGGGCAATCAAGACCGTGAATATGGATTGGGAAAGTGCCGGACAAAAGCGTTTGTTGGACCTCAACGAGATAGAAGAATTACGTGCACTCGCCTATAACAATGCACTAATCTACAAGGAGAAAACAAAGCAATGGCATGACAAGAAACTATTGCCGAGGCAATTCACGCAGAGCAACTAGTTCTCTTATTCAATTCTCGGCTAAAACTTTTCCAGGGAAAGCTGAAATCAATATGGTCGAGACCATTTGAAGTTGTCAAACCATTCTCCCATGGTGCCGTGATAATCAAGTCCATCACTGACAAACATGAATTCAAAGTTAATGGACAAAGATTAAAGCACTACAACGGTGCCCATGTGGAACGTAACAAGGAAGTGGTCACCTTAGGAGATGCATGAGCATGCTATCCTTTCGATATTTTATTTTTATTTTTTATTTTTATTTCTATTTTTATTTTTATTTCTAAATTTTTTTTCTCGAACTAATTAATTTTTATTTTTATTTTATTATTGTCGATTATTTGTTTTTTTTAGGATAGATTTGTTTTCTTTAAGATTAAAACTACATCTTTCTTTCATATTTATCTTTTTAAGTTTAAGAATTTCTTTATACATCTTTATTTATTTTCTTTTATTAGTTTATCTTTAATTTTTATTTGATTTGTCTTTGAATTGTAGGAAAAGAGTTCAAGATAAAGAGGAATTTTGATTCAAGAAGGAAAACATCTTCAACAAGGAAATTAATGGACTGAATCTAAGGCTTATATAAAGCCTCCAACTTACCCTAAATAAACCCCCTAGCCGTCACCCTTCCTCTAAACCAAAACCCTCTTTTTCTTCTTCCCAAATTAATCCCACCCACCATATTTACTACCTATCTTTTCTATATGACCCACCACCCTTAACTTCCAAGAAACCTATTCCTACTTATCATCTTGCAACTCTTTAGTTTCTTTTATTTTCTTTTCTTTGTTTTTACAAAACTCACAACCAAGATCATCCAAGGCATCCAAAATTAAATTTTTGGTTCATCCAAGTTCCTCCAAAGAACCAAGATACAAGAAGTTTGCTACACTGGTGGTTCAAGAAAGATTTCACTCCAAGTTTGAAAGCCGGAAGATTTACGAAGAACAAGACTTTGAATACTCCAACTCTCATCAATATTCGGCCTTGAACCATTCATCTTCGACAGGATTGAACATCAAAAGTGGCAAATCTTTTTCCATCAATCGGAACGGGGTAACATCTCATGGGTAAGAGAATTCTATGCTCACTCACCTAACCCGGATAATCCTTATGTTTTTGTTCGTGACAAGGCCATACTCATAAGCCCCGAAAATATCAACACCTTTTACGGGCTCTACATTGAGAAGGACGAGCATCAAGCCTTTGTTGATCAAATCACGACCAAGTAACTCGACAAGGTGCTTCAAGAACTCACTCTACCGGAAACTCATTAGAACGACGGTAAATACAAGGGCACGGTAAATCGCCTTCGGCTTAAACCCGAGGCAAAACTATGGAATAAGTTTGTTAAAACCTTTTTAATGCCCACCACACACAATACTACCGTTGATATATCACGTCTTTTGCTCATACATTCTATCTTGCACAATCACATCATTAACATCGGAAAAATTATTTGTGATGAGATTTTTGTATGTAGCTCAAAAGATAAGGGTTCTCTTTTCTTCCCTTACTTAATTTCCAATCTTTGCAAGGAGATGCATGTCCCAAGTGAGTCTACCGATGAAAAGGCCCTACCAAAGTCCAGTTGGAATCAAGCACAAATCCGAAAGTTAGTGGGAGAGGCACCAGTAAAATCCTCAAGGCCTCCAATTACCGCGGCAACCCCTACCGCCTCGGTAACCCTTAATGCCCGGGCGGCTCGGCCATCAATCTCGGTACACTTTGAAGCACTCTTGCAACCATTGGCGAACCACCTTAGGCAAATTGAAGACCGACAACTAATGTTCATGCGGTACATGAGGAGCACAACAATGCCATCACCCAAGTCATCCTAGAAAAGTACCCGGACAGCCGTGTGCCATTCCCAATCTTTCCTACTAAGATCCTTGCCACGACAACCTACACCGTGCCTGCCCAAGCAGATGCCACGGCAACCAACCCTGAAGATGCCACGGCAACTAAAGCTAAAGACATCCCGACAACCACTGCAAAAGCTAAAGGTAAAGCACCTATGCCCGAATCAACTCGTACGGAATCATTGTTTGATTTTTCAGATTCGGACGAGTCCTCCATTGCACCAACAAAGACCGCACCAATTGAATCCTCCAAGAGAAAATCCAATGACATTGATGAAGAGGACGATGAGGACAACTCCGTACGAGGATCGATTTCACAATCGGCAACAAGGAAACAACCATCGCGTTCAAGCAAGAGAATCAAGACACCGACCAAAAGGAAACTAATCATCCACGATGACGAACTCTCGGAGTAAGTCCTCTTTTGCATTTTACTTTTCTCTATTTTTTTTCTTCTTCGTTGCATGCATTGAGGACAATGCCTCACTCGAGTTTGGGGGGATTGTTAGTAGTTAGTTACCATGTTTAGTTGCATTCATCTTAAATATTGCATTTAGGATACATAAATTGCTTGCCATACCTTTAGTTGGAACAATAATTGCCTAGATTTGATGAATATCCGATTATGGCTTTGCCAATACACATAATTGATAGAATTTTTATTCTAGGATAACCATGGAGAAACTTATAATTTTACTATGATGCTAAATTTGATGAAACATTGTTGTGGTTTGATTGATTTAAGGAATTCTAGTGAACTTAGGTTGATAATTAAAAAATTGAGGGATTAGAGTAAAAATTGGATGAATGCTAGAGGTGCTCGAAATTGGCTCTAGCATGTGCTAAAAAAATTGATCGCTAGAGGTGCCCAAAACCGGCTCTAGTATGTGCTAAAAATTGATCGCTAGAGGTGCCCAAAATCGGCTCTAGTTAAAACATGTTAAAAAGAACCCAATGAAGTAATTTGAAAACCTCTTGTTTGCATAGAATCCGAAAAATCAATTGCACACAACTCCGCACACACTCACAAACATTATAGTTTGATTATGAGTAACTCCTAAGTTTTCCGAAAAATGAAAAGGCAATCATACTTTATGCCCCGGTTCTGAGAATTGAAATCAAGTTCAAAGCTAAGTTTGTGAAAATTTAAGTCTTGGCGGGTAATTATTAGTTTGCATTGCTTGAAGACAAGCAATAGTTCAAGTTTGGGGGTGTGATAAGTGTTCAAAAGTACTATTTTTCTTACCCTTCTTACTCATATTATTGTTAGACTTAGGCTCATATTAGTTGCATAATTAGTCATTCATGCATTAATCCATGTTTCCTTCCATCGTTGAGCTTGATTACATAACTTGGTTGTTTTTGTGGGAAAAGATGTTGCTTTGGTGTGTTTTGTGTGTATGTGCAGAATCACTTGCCAAAGCAAGGCTAGAGCTAGTTTCCAGGGCAATGCATGAAGGAGATGCCAAGCTAGTTGCCAGGGCAATGCATGAAGAAGATACCGAGCTAGTTGCCAGGGCAATGTATGAAGGAGACGCCGAGCCAGTTGCCAGGGCAATTGTTGACAAAGAATAAGGTGGTATGGTAGTCAAAATTGATGAGTAGACAAGCCCAAGATGACGTGGAGCAAAGCTAAATCCCAAAAGAGTTTGATTTCCATGAAGAGGTTAAAGAATAATTAAATTCCAAGAAGATAGGAGAAGTTCTAGAAGGAATATAATTATAATAAAAAAATTATATTCTTTAAAGATAATTTAACTCTAACTTAATTTCCTCCTCAAAGAAGGACTTTGACCTAGCCCTATAAATTAGAGGCATGCCGTCAACTCCAAAGGGGGGAGAGAAGAGAGAATTTTTTACAAGCTTCAAGGGGGAGATCTCGACAAGAAGGCTTCATCCATCCTTCATCTTTTTCTTTCTTGTTCAATTAGGTTCATGCTAGGAATTCTTTATCTTCTGTTTCTTTGGAACCTAGACATGAACTAAATCTATTTGGCTAAGGTTATCGTGTTTTGTGGTTGTGAGAAATAATTGGATTTTGTTTAGGTAATAAGAGTTTGCACTTTTCTATTCAAGGTTTATTCATTCTTGGTTCTTATTCTTGTTTGTGAGTGAATTGGGAGAGGATCTCGTAACTGCATCTATTTATCTAATATCGGGAGAGTTAGATTCAAGAAATGAATGAATATGATCTTTATTCAATCTATTGATGGAGAAGATTAATCCGGCTTAGGAATAAGTTAAGGATTTCAACGGTTAAGAGGATCGCAAGATTGGTTGTTGTTCGCCCTTAATTCACGCATGGATGTATTATCAAGGCATGCACAAATAGCTAGAGTTTCGACTTAGGGATAAGAAGAAACCATTGAAGAACGTTCTGCCGAATCTTGGAGGTTGCTGCCCAGATGCCCAAGTAGTTGCCCAACTAATCGCCCAGGCAACCATTGATTAGTTCCCAAGGCAACCCCGTTGTGCAAGTTGCCACGGCAACTGAGTTTCCCTTGCACTCTTTTACCAAGACGATCCAATCGGCTATCATACCTCAACTTACGATAACCTAGCCTATTTTCTCTCATTTGATCTCATCTATTCTTTTACTTTATTGCTTTCTAGTTTAGTTATTAGTTAAACTCCTATAATCTTCTATTTGTGTTTTTACTTTTTATAGTGCAAGAGACTAGATTCTTGAAGTGGCACCAATCCCTGTGGAGACGATATCTTTTATACTATAACTTGCGACGTGTACACTTGCACAATTGCGGAGCACTTATTACGCGCAACATCGACTATGGCCATAAACTCAGCAGGAAATCCAATGGTGGTGGTGTCCTTGAAATCAAAATGTTTCTCATAACAAAAAGATCTTGAAGCAAAGCTTGCTTCAAATATCTTTTAGATTTCTTCATTGAAAACCTGGTTGAATGGGGTAGACGAGGAAGCCAATGAAAAGAAAAGAGCTTGGAACAGTTTGAACAACGAAAGAAAAAGAGATTCTCGATGTCTGTTAAGATATTGAGGCACAATAGGCCAACTATGCCAACTCTTGCTTGGCACAGTATTTAGGAAACAATAAAGTATGCTAAATAGAACATCTTCTCTCGAAGCATCTAGCTTTAGTACCCAACAACTTGATCGTTGCCACCCAAGTCTGTTAAGATATTGAGGTGCAATAGGCCAACTATGGCAACTCTTGCTTGGCACAGATTTAGGAAACAGTAAAGTATGCCAGATAGAACAAACAACACCAAGACAATTGAATTATTAACAACTAAATATAAAACGCAGCAAATAATAGTTTGAAATCATTCTTAAACACATGAAAGAAATACGAAAATCAACACAGAACTAAAAGAAGGAAGAAGGTTTCTCGATGCATCCCTTTCATGGATTCCCGATGTCTCATGTAATATTCAAGCCTTTGATCTTGTTGTCTCCGATTCCTCATCCTCCATTGTTGCAAACCGCTTCTCAAGTTCAAGCCTTCATCTTGTTCATCGTCTTTTTCTCCTTCTCTAATTTGTTTTTAGTGATGATCAATCTCCTCTTTAAATAAGCTTAAATAGAATCCCTAGGATAAGCCCTTTTGTGTTTGAATTTGAATACGACAAGGATAAGGCTTGCGATCACTTTATCCTTTGTTTGGAGTGCAAGGCTGATTAGGTGATAAGCTGATGCGTTGATCAGGCTAGGGTTGATGTCATCATGCTGATGTTGCCTTGGCACACAAGCTTGGCATGTCCTTGCCAACATAGTTTGGCATCACCTTATTTTTTATTTTTTCGAAAGTTGATCTATTTGCGATCTT